>CP149045.1:8750000-10000000 GCA_038024825.1 Polylopha cassiicola
TAAACCATGAAACAAATAAAGTAGGTACCTATATTAACAGACCTGAATCCATAGACAAGTAATAGCAACCGATTACTAAAAGAAAAGCATGCAAAAATGCAAAATTGTATGAATTGACATTACACAAACGAAACCTCACGTGGTCAGTTTTCTTTAGGTAGGTACCTACGAGTATAGTCTATAGTAGTAATTTAGGACTAGCTAACTTTAGCTTATCCAGCCGCCTATCTCACAGCGCAACGTGCATTCTGTTCTGTGGAACTGAAAATGGTTCCGCATAGCGGTCGAGGTTTATGATTTGCTGACGCTGAGCAGTGTTCATAAACGAACGGATAATTACGGCTATCAATATAAGCGTTACTAAACTCAGACGAAGAACGAGGCACTTACCACGAGTAATGATCACGCATTTCGCAGTCACTTATATATACCTAATACCTATATTTGTACCCAACAACAGGGATCATGAATATCGCTAAATTTTGGCATATGTAGGGATGCAACATCTTATCTTACATATAATAAAACAGTAGAAACCGCGTGTCTGTACAATTGAAATTTTTAACAAAAAATGGGTGTGGGCAATAATAAAAGAGTAACAGAACACAAAAATGATTTTTTAGATTTTCTTTTCTGTCTGTCTGTCTGTCTGTCTGTATGTATTCGCTAATCTTGAAAACTACTGAACAGATTTTGACGCGGCTTTCACTAATAGATTAAGCTCTTCCCTGAGCAACATATAGGCTTTGTTTCATCAAAATCGGATGTCAAATAAAAAAGCTATCGTCTTTTAAAGTTTAAAGGTAATTTTTCTATAGGAGATTTTATAGTTACATAATTTTATACTAGATGGCGCCTCAAGGCGATTAAAACGCGCTATAGCTTTTTATAGGTTGTTTCTCTACGTTTAAAACTATTTAATTTTGTTTGTCTTGCGATTCGGTTAGTTGATGATTTTGATGTTATACTTGGATATGAAAATACGGACTCAGAACTTGCTTTGTGAATTGGTTGAAAAATATCGGATATAATCTAAAAAAATATTGCCTACGTAGATTTATTGAAATAAATATATGTATTATTGTATGTATTTGCTTTGATTTTAAAAATGCCCAGACGAAACGCTTACAACGCATCGCTATTGAGAAATCTTACTCCGCCTAAATTGTGCAATGGAACCCGACTTAGAGTAACTTCTATACAAAGGAACTTAATCGAAGCTGAGATTCTTACTGGATGTAGTGCAGGTGAAACTGTATACATACCACGAATACCAATCATCCCCAACAATTTCCCATTCCAATTCAAACGGACACAATTTCCAGTGTCCGTTTGCTTTGCTATGACAATTAACAAGTCTCAGGGGCAGACGCTAAAGGCTGTTGGAGTTGATCTCAGGTCGAATTGTTTTTCACACGGCCAACTATACGTGGCTTGCTCGCGGGTTAGTAATGCGGATAACCTTTTCATATTAGCCCCAGAAGGAAAAACTGTTAATGTGGTTTATAAAGACATTTTATAATTTACATTTGAAATATTAAATACATACCTATATTATATTTTTTATATTATTTGTCTGTCTATCTGTGTGTTCCGGCTAATCTATAGAACAGCTGGACTGATTTGGACGGGACTTTCACTGGCAGATAGCTTATGTAATAAAGAGTAACTCATTTTAGAAAAAAATCTTGAATTATCCATACTTATGTCCCAGTACTTAAATTCCACGCGGACGAAGTCGCGGGCACAGCTAGTCGTTCATAAAAAGCATCGATACTGAAACATCGATGTTTTTTAAAGTCTAACATCGATGTTGAAAACATCGACGTTTAAGAACGATACATCGATGTTTTTTCGATGTTTTCTTTAATTACTGAGAAAAGGATTTTCCTTATAAAAAATATTGATAATCAATTTAGATTCATTTTGGTAATCATAATTACTGACAATGTCAAACAATTAGTTACTTTAATTGATAAATCTATAACGTATTAAGATATGAAAAGTAGTAGAACGACAAATTAAACAAATATCAGAAAGTCAAAGATAATCAATTTTATTATTAAAGTTATTTACTATTATTATTATTATTGAATTCTGTAATGAGAAAATAGTTATTTACTATTTTTTCTCATTACAGAATTCAAAAATAATAATTTTGATAATCTACTGCCGAGCATCCGGTTTCTTTCTGGGGTAATTATAGCTCCAGCTTCAGAAAATAACCTTTCACTGGGGACAGAAGTTGCGACTATTGGCAAATGTTTCATAGCCAGTTTATATAAATATGGAAATACAGTTTTCATATCGTCCCAGGATCACGTATCACACCACACGCGCGACACACACACACGCAATGATAGTTACGTACAATACAAAGAGAAGGCGCTGCAATCAAACATCGTTCATAAAACATCGTTGTTAATGAACGATGTATCGATGTTTTCTTGTAGTTCAACATCGATGTTTTAACATCGATGTTTATGAACGATACATCGATGTTTTAAAACATCGATGTATCGTTTGCATCCCTAGGCATATGCCAAAGTTGAGTAGATACCTGGTCTATATGTATACCTACTGTTAATCTACCTTCAGTAACTTTAAAATTACTTAATATATTTTTTAAAAAAAAATAAGGAGCTTTCGGTTTCTTAATAAAATTATTAAAATTTAATACAATTAAATTTGTGAGATACTTAAGTACCTACCTACTTATTCCCTACTACGTATTTAATATTCTGTATAGTGAATTCTTAAGCGTGCCTTTATAAATATTTTCTTAGTCCTTAGACTCACGGACCATCTTAGGACCATCATCCTATGAAGACATTTGTGTATAACTTAAATTAAAATAGGATCATGGACATTTCATAAAAATCATCATGGCTTTCGCGTGAAGCCGTACCTATAGAACTATTTAGTACCCATTTGCTATCTGAACGTGCCGAGCGTGAAATGTTTGACAAGAATAATCTCAAGAAATCATTGAAATTCTTTGTTTTTGTTAGTTGCAAAAACAAAGAATTTCAACAGAAATAGATAGTCATCCATTTTCAAAACCCTTTAAAATAGTAAAACCAAAAAATAATTATTAATATAATTTATGACATGCATGATTAATATATGATAAAGGTAATCAAAAAAACACGGCTAGTCTTAATATTAACGCCGAGTAAACTGTCTATATAATATCTAAGATAGAGGGCTGTTTGTTGTCTGTGGAAAGGCCGTGATTTTCCCCGCTTTTTAATTTTTGCATTTCAGCAATTCTCTACGATCTCGATAAATGAATACAATATTTACAAGACGAGGCTAACTGTAATTATGTTCAGATTAAAGAGAAAAATATATCGTTCATTTTACAAACGTTCACTGAACGAGCGGCACTTAATGTTTACGCGTAAATATCTAAATAGGTTGACTTAAAACTCGGAAACTAGGGTTAAAGCCGTAGAATAGATGAGTAATAGTTGTTCGAGCGTGAATAAACTCCTTACTATGTAATTTGCCTAGTAGGTACCAGGTGGCGTATGCGTGCACGATCCAGTCAGCGTTAACGGGGTAGCCCAACAAGCAGCACGCAACTTCACCTCCAGCTTTTAATTAAATCAAGAACTTACCGCCCCTGCCCAGATATAAATGCGATAAAGAAAACACTTAACCGGTTCACTACCTAGTATGTTCGGTACTTATCTAGGATGCGGTCGATGCATGAGCGTAGCGAGGTGCGGACAGATAGGGCAGCTGCCCCCACCTAGAAGTAACCGGTAGGTTTTGATTCCCTTGCGAGTGTCGAAAATTAACTTACATAATATTATATTATTCTTAGTTTGTCTACGCACACCCTTAAAAGAATCCTAGCTACGCCCTTGGGTCTGTGTTATTTTCGAACTACCAAAGAAAGTCAAAAAGAATAAGGACGACGAATTTTATCTTAGTAGGTATAAGACCAAGTTGAATCTCGTAAGATGCATCAAAAGAAATTCTCGTTGAGGTGCTTCATTTATGGCATGCATAATGTTAAATACCATTTTAGTTTACGTCCAGTTTTCTTAATAAGTTTGGCGTTCCATAAAAGTCTAAGATGTTATCATCTTAACGAGCCATTGTAATATAGGTATATATCTATACTAATATTATAAAGAGGAAAGATTTTTACCTATTTTTGTATGTTTGTAATGAATGGGCTCAAAAACTACTGGACCGATTTTAATAATTCTTCTACTGTTGGGAAGCTACGTTCACCCTGAGTAACATAAGCTATAGAATATTTTGAAAAAAATTGGGGACCCGTGCGAAGCCGGGGCGAACTCTAGTATATATATACATATATACTATGTATATATATACATATATCTATATGTATATATATACATATATACTAGAGTTCGAGTTAAGTAAACTCATATATGAGTTTACTTAATGCCCCATAATGTTTAGTGCCCTGACTTATCCACGATTATCGCTCTCCGCATAAATGCTCACGTAGTCGATCAAGACGAGCTAGAATTTAATGATCTTCAGAATGCACGTGTCGGCGTTGCTGCTCCATCAGCTCCGAGCTGCGCAACTCATTGATAAAGATAAATATACCTGGTTAATTAAAATAGCACTCGGAACATCAAACTCGCCTTGTCGTCGCCGTATCGGACACTGCTCGGCGGTATCCGATATCAAGGACAAAGAACTGCCTCTGTCCGTACTTATTAAATTTACAATTTTGTAACTTGAGCATAATTTTTAGCTAACTACGATCTACTTTAAAATATGGGTAGGTAATTAGGTACATGAAGATACTTAGTACGATTATAGGTAATTATCTACTTCATATTATAGGTAACTATAATAAGTACTTCAGCGTCCAATTCAATAATTATCGAACTGATTTTCATGCATACTCGTACCTACTTACTACTTATTTGCACTATCTATAGCGCTATCACTAGCTGTAAAATGTTAGACAAATGTTCAATTCTAATGGAAGATCGTTTTTACAGATTAAACAAAATTTGTTTTTCACTTTCGTTTCCACTGAATGTTAGATGTATTTTATATTTAAAAATTGGGCATCATTGAAGGCGTTTTATGTCCGCAGAATGAAATTCTATTGCATGGAGACGCAAATCGTAGGTAACTATTAGGTACCTATATGCAGTGGTAGTTAGGACGAACGTAGCACAAACATTTCGATGTCTGACAATGAAAAGTGGACAATTCCTCATAAAGTGTTCTGACGAGCTGACGACAACACGACAGGATAAACTGATGTGTCCGGGATATGCCCCGGCTGATCGGTAGGCGGCTCGCGTCGCGCTCATTTGCACTTCATCGTATTTGCATTTTTGCATCGTGGGAGCGAAAACATGTGCATATAGGTACCTACTTATGTATGTACTCGTATTTTGACAAATAACGTACCTAAATTGTTCTTTTGATACTAATATAACGTAATGTAAGTTTATTAAAGAGGTACTTACATATATATATATTTTTCAACAAAATGTAAATCTAGAGTCAAGGAGCCTCGGATCCCGCAATAGACATATTTTTTTAGGTTATAGTTAACTAGGCTACTTATGTTTTAATGGGTATGTATGTGCCGAGTTGGTTGCCGACGGCGCCGCAACCCGACCCGTAGAAAGCCTAGCAGGATCGCGATCCGGCGCCGCACTCGACACCCGGCTTACTTCACTAAACCGATTACGGCACCGCTAGATCCTCCACCCTTCTTCCTTCCATTCAGTGCTACTTACTTCAGTATACTTATGAGTAAATAGTTACTTAAAATAGATGACGACAATACGTAAGTAGTTTTGATTGATAGTGCTTTTGAAGTAGCTGGTAACAAAGAGAGAGCGTCCTTGAATAAATAGGTAAATACCTACTATAGAGGTTGCGATCCAGTAATGCTGGCCGCATATGAATTTATTTTACAGTTTAAAAATAAAACGTGATGTCATAAAAAAAAGAGGAGTGATAATTGTGCGGCAGACGATAAAAGTAGCTAAAAATAATTTATTCTTACCTACTCTATACTTACGTTAGTTTGTAGTTAATATTGAAATAACTTCTCTATCTAATAAATACGAAAGTAACTCTGTCTGAATAGACTTCATTTTTAAACCGCTGTAGGTACCGATTCAGAAGATATTTAGAATTTGTTTCCCAATACCTATAGTTTATCATATAAATCTTACAGGAGTTGGAATTTACTGTAGAGTGAAAATAATAGTTCTGCGCAGAAGCGCTGGTAGAAGCGAGTAGTTCATAAAATATAAAATAAACTTTTTAGAAAAACTATAGCGGTCCCCTTTCTCGGCGAGCCGTCTTTAATTTCCGGCGCGTTCGATTCCTTTCACAGACTGTCATAAACATTACTGTTTTAACTTCCCAGCTGTCCACTACGTTGAATTGAGATGAATAGACCCATTCAGAGGTTGTTTCTTCTTTGAGTAATATTTAAAACAAAATCAAATGAAGACAGCTTAACTGTCATACAATCACGAAGTAAACATTATTGTTCTACTCTCAGTTAATACCTAGTAGAAAAAAACAGGTGCAGTCGTACGTAGTAAATAAATATCTGTAATACCTTTCAGCCACACCAGTGTATGTAAACTATACATTCTATAAACAATTTAGTGCACCGTTAAGCTAAGCAGTAGTTTCTTAGATTATAAAGTCAAAGTTAGTCATTTTGTTTGTGAAAATTTAAGTGCGGCGATGGTGACGACGCGCCACTCATACAGGGAATCCCAAGCTCGTCACGCAGGGCCCTAAGTACTGGCGCAGACACAGGGGAGCGCCGCGCCGCCATGGCGACTAAAATTACATCTACTTATTCAAAATCACATGCACCTAACAGTTAAGTTTTTCAGTTAAAGTAATAAGTAAGTAAGTAATATAAAATGTCTTACTTGACTTTTTATCTTAGCAGGAGCACAGCGAGTCTCAAAGTGGTATTAATTGGTTACATATTATAAATAACGTAATTTTTAAAAGATAAATAAATTATAGGCCAGTTTATTTGTTATTGTTATAAAACTAATGAAGCGAGATATCCCGTAGCCAAATCATTCCACATGGGCGGTCCGGCTCGGCCGCATGCTCGCTGGCTCATAAACATGTTCAAGAGGCAATGTAGCTAATTGTTGCTGATATAACTATTAATATCACGCCATTGAAGTATTACGCTTCGTTACTGACCACATGTCATTGTAAATTATGACAACTTAACGAATATGCTGTGCAAGAAGTAGGTACATACTTATATACCTACGCTTATTTCATTGCTTTAAAGTACGATTGAACATAAGTACCTATTTGCTAACGCAATTTCTTTGGAAGTTTGAAACAAAACCACTTATTTAATTAAGCAATGTGCGCTAATAAGTGTATAGTATATTTTTTAAGATGTTCAATTGATTGGAATGAAACGTTTATTACTTTGTTTGCTGACGTTTCGAAAACTGATTGCAAATGTGCCGCACGGTCGGGTATTTTATTGGCCCTAACAATAAAATACGCGAGTTAAATCCGTTCTACCTAGTTGTTTCATTCCATTGTGTAATAACCGCGAAGGCATCAAACTATTCCGATCAGTTCATTTCTAAAAGTTAAAAGCAGCTACAGAATCCCGGTATCCTGGACAAGCAGCGTGTTGAGCTTACTACGAGCCACTCGAGCCCCTCACGCCGCTAATGACGCAACTTTGCCTCTATTCGACTCTTCACTTGCAAATCTACAGCTAAGAGCTACTGCGGTGTTAGGAAGCATCCTAAAAGAACTTTTCTGGCGGAAATCATAAAGCAAAGAATAGTCAGGTTCCTACAATCAAAGCGATGCCTACAAAGCATCATCATAACGTAAGTCAGTTCTTACGTAACTACCTCACAGTGGTACCTAGTAATACCCTAGTCTCGCTAATACCTATGCATTGAAATCTCATGTTAAAATTTATCAGTACCTACTTAGATTAAAATAGGTAGGTACCTACTTAGTTTTGAAATTTAGTTAGGTATAGAGAAATGTGCTTGACTTTAGGTGTAAAAAATAGGTACAAAGTTACCGGTGATAATAATAAGTCAGAAGAATTATACTCTGCAGTTTTCAACTAATAAGTTCTTAAATAAAAAAAAATATAGGTACAATTTTGCAGGTAAAATCATCACTTTTAGTTACCTACCTACATATCTACCATAGATTTTTTCGAGCGTATATACAAATTACCCAAAATTAAAATAAATAACAAAATGATCTTAAACCTCGGTCTGTAAAAAAGATTATCATAGCACCACTTCGAGACGTCGACGTGACGATCATTGGCATAGACTTCTAGATACCTAGGTAACCTAGACGACGGTCGTCTGTAAGCCCTGGTTTATGTCTTACGCGCTATTGAGTTCGAAAGGGAGGCGGGTGCATGTGCGACGCCCCGTGTAGCCACCGTGCAGAATACAATAACCTTTTACCACATAATAGATACTAGATTTAGGCCATGTAGGTACAAGCTAGTCTTTTTGCTACCTATATAGGTGCTATAAAGTGATGATACAGCGAATCATATTGCAATGATCTTAACGTCGCTATCATGATACAGTACCCGTTGATTTCTAGCAACGATACGGCATCAATACCTACTGATTGACACTAATATCTAGGTATTTAAATAGGGTCAGCCGACAATAGTACATTACGCACCAAGGCCAGTAAAATAAAAAATATCCTAAATCACGTAATTGTCGTCCGAGGCGTAGCCGAGGTTGACAAAAATGTGATCTGAGGCTTTTTTATTTTACTGGCCGAGGTCAGTATACTATTTTTCTGTTCGACGAAGCCAGAAAGCGGAAATTTCATTTAGCGAAGCGGCCACAAAGCTTTCTGGCCGGAGGACGGAAAAATAATTAACTTAGCTACTTATTAAGTTACACTTAAGAAATTAGATTACCTATCAAAAAAGCATGTGGTAAATGATATTATAGGTACTCCATAAATTAGATTGTTCACTGATTTCTCGAAAGCTCTTATCAGGATGAAACAAACCGTCTCTTTACCGTGTCTGAAAAGCCCGCATTATGTCTAACTAGGAATTACTTTAGTCAGATAAGTTGAGCGAGCGATAAGAAGGACAAAAGCGATTACAAGAAACTGAACCGGAGGACAAAGACGTGGCATCTCAACACAACCCGTTCAGTAAGCTTTTTAGATGAAATGTTGTGGTTTTGCTAGCCCCTTTTGTAAAACTTCAGGCACTTTAAGAGTCTCTCTGGAAACAAGCTCTTTCGAGCAGAAATAAAACCCCTTCATCTTAACCCATTTACATTATCGAAACAATGGATCTGTAAGTAGATACATTTTGAAGACGTAACTTCTAAACGAGTAAAGCTGTATCTGATAACACTATACGACTATAAATAATAAATGAATCTGAATCATGATGGTTTATGCTATTTAAAACATATGAGAGGTTTCTATCTAAGTCATACAAGGTTTTTGGTAGTAACTAGGTACCTATACTGTGCTAAGTTTGGTAGATACATATTACCGGTATCACAAGCGTATTTTCGCTGAAAAATAGTAACTTTACCTGATAATATTCGTTTTGAATATGATGTATAAATATCTAGAATCATTAAACACAGGGGCATGGTATAGAAGATTCACGTAGCAACTACAATCGATTGCATGGCAGTGTGATGTGAGTGGGTACATTATGTCGCTGAGCCGGCGCGGCGCGGCGGCGGCGGGGTCTGCGCTCGCCCGACGCCGACGACGGAGCGGATGCGTCCTAATGACATAAATGCAAATTCGACCATTTGTGTTTCCCGCACGCTCGTGCCGTACCCGCTCTCCGGACAATTCCACTGCCTCGCCTGTTTATTAAGTCCTCATATTTCCCCAAAGTCCTTCAAGAGTTTTTTTAGTTTATAAAGGTATCATTTTCCACTAACGACTGTTAGGTTAGTTGATAGGTGTTCTCCGATGCCTATTCAGTTGTAAAGTCATTAAACGATAATTATCGCAATAAAATGAAGTTTCTCGCAATATCCTAGTTATTTAGAACAAGTTTTACACTCGTACGTATAGTCAGAAACGGTATCCTAAAAATACAATTTAGAACCGAATATACAATATGATTCTTAGATTTTTATTTAATATTTGAGATCCAGAAATGGACAATCATAATAATATGGATTGTGCGCAGATCTGCTTCTACATTTACTTTATCACAACAAAGACTTCTTCGAAGAAATTGAACTTCTTTAGTAATGTTATATCTAAAGATAGGAACATACTATGTACGGAAAAACATTATATTTCGCTAAGAAACTACCTAAGGATGAACCCCGCCCCGCTTAGGTACTTTCTTAGTATCAGCAAGCAGAAATATATAAGTATCAGCTTTTATATAAGTACATATTACATTAAATTATTCTAAATCAAGGAGGAGGCACTGTAAATGAAAACATAAAATAAGTTTTAATATTTATTTCTGAGTGTTTAATAACACACTTATGACGTACTAATTATTTGGTTCAGTCTGGAACTTAATAAACTAAAAACTAAATTTGGTACAAGACCACTCGAACGGCTCCGGTAGGTATGTAGTTGGTTATAGACACAGATATAATAAGTTATAAATTACATCTAGTATACTTAATGCATTTAACATTTACGTGCAGAATTACATGGCTAACTCAGTATATGGCAAATGCATCCATATAAATGGTTTATTTCGGTTACCAACACCCTTTCACGGAATACATTAAATAAATTAACATAATCTGTAAACTATATCTACGACTCGTCCCTCACGCAACCTATTTCGAGGGAGACTAATAACTCTCTGATTTATATCGAGATAAACAAAGCCGGGACAATTGAAGCATTATCATCTAGGCATCAAACTGACCATGGTATTTACAGATGAATGTGACTACGGTAGATGATGGGTACAGCATATATATATCAAAGGCTTCACAATAAGCCTTTTCTTAAATGGTAAAAACTATTGTTTTGGACCTGTTTTTCAATATCAAAGTAAATTGTAAATATATAGCTAAAGTTATCCCTTAAGCTTCAAATGATAAAGTATCCATAGGGTAAATGGCAGTTGAATTTAACTTAGATAGTACAACTTAGTTAATAAAAATATTCAACATTCGAAATATTAGTTACTTCATATGCTTGGCAAATTGCAAGGAGCTTACTCGGGATGTAGGTACTTGTAAATTGTAAATCAGGACCTAAAACTATACAACTAAAGTGAGGATGCTAATTTATATCGAATAAACAACGCAAGTCGATGATGATAGCACTACAGAGTTCGTTCCATCGATTATTTTATCACAGGACTTAAGCATTAATTAGAACGGAAAAAAACATGATTCGGTTGGGTGTTTTGCCTAATTCTAAAATAAACGTGTTTTCAAATTTGTCACTTAAATAAGACAACATTGTCCTCTAGAGAAAATATAATATAACAATGTATCTTTTCTTTAGATTTAACTAGTTATTAATAGTATAGCACAATAACATTAAATTATAAGAAATGGAATCTACCGAATTATTGTCAAAGACTGGCATCTCTGTGCAGTGCGGGCGAGGGCCGGCGTCTCTCGCCCTAGCCTGCCTAACAACCTCGAGCCTATATAAAAAGTTGGTGAATGTACACAATTTGACAATTTTATATTTCACAATTTGTTTCACCCGTGCAATTCGGCTGTTTTAAAATTTGTCGTCATATTAACAGTAATGTGTAACATGTAATTTTTATAACATGAGTCGAGTACGGGGTAGGAACTTGGTTAAGAGCAATATATGTATCACTTTTTTGTGAAACAAAGTTATTGTTATAAAAGTTGTCGTAAATAGAAAATGATTGCAAATAAAAATTGGTATAAAAAAAAACCTAAGTAGGTACTTTACGGTGTAAGAGCGTCGTATAAACGAAGTGCCTATTAAAATCACGGGAAGCAATTATATTCTACAACACCACTGAGTTATAATTAACTACTCGCGGGGAGGACCATACTCAATTTCCCTATTATATTCAGGAAAGTTTAAAATAAAACCATTAATACAAAATGAATTGTCATATAGACGTGTTTTTCTCCTGATTAACTGCTTTTAAATGCTTTTTACTACTACGACGTGACATGTTTTGACGTGATATTATTTTTATATTATTCAATACAACTCATATTAATGAAAAGCGTCGAGGAGGCGAGTGCTACTTTACACAGAATTATTTTAACAAAATAGACCTTAACGAGCACTTGCGTATTCAAATCAATCTCGATCAAGTCACTGTGTTTAGCATTAGGTATAGATTATTCATTAACTATATTTAATCGCGTCGCAGGCAGAAATTAGTAAGATAGTCCATCTTACGGTGGTCCACGACAAGCGCGGCGAATAAGAATGGCTAGCTGCATAAACAAAATATAACATGAAACGAAGCGGGGAGGCTTCATACATCATTGAGTTTTTGTGTCGTGGACATTGCATTTTAATTGGCATTGGATACTAGACTATCGCTTCGCACAAATCAACAGTCAAGCAGCACGGCACTTATCTGCTATCGTAAGTGTTGTCGCGCTGCATGTTTTATGTCGCTGTCGTACTTTTGCAACCGTGTGCAATAATGACACTTGTTTTGCAGCACCGCGACAAGTCTTAATCAAGCCAGCCATGCAAGTTGACTTCGACGTTCCTGTTCTTTCACCGGATCACATCGCAGTTTTATATGTTATTTTTAACTAGTAGATATTCGTTTTCGATATTTTATATAAAAATAATTATAATATTCTTTATAAACACGACACTACACATTTGTATATTTACATACATTATCGGCCTTTAGAAGTTTAAAAAATAGCTAAGTGAATTTCGGTCTAGTCACGATATAATTTATATAACAATATACATCAAAATAATATTTAAATTTCCGTAAATTTTTCGTAAAGCACACTTTACAAATCATACAACTAGTATTTAATTAATAAACGGACATAAAACTGATTTAGTTTACTTAGTAATATTGTTATACAGTTCATGCTGTATGCTGTATATTTACTACATGTACGGACTCAAGAGCATGCGGCCACGTACTTGGAAAAGCCAAGCTGCCTATCCTAGCTACGAAAGCAAACAATCTGTGAGAAAGCTCGCTCCACTTATGTATTTCACGTGAGCAAATACATTATCTTCCAACGTTTGTATGACTGTGACTATGATGTATACTTATATCATCAAACAGCTAAAAGAGTAAAATGCCGTCCTGGATTACAAAATAAGTAAAAGAATTATAACAATACTCGAATCAGTTCCGGCATGCGGGATTATTTTTATAAACATCTTATCCGGATGCGATACATGCAGTACATGAATCGAATGTAATAGAGCTACTGAATCGATTTACCCGAGAACATGGTAGCGAAGCGCGCAATGAACCGTAATTTTTCATATTGTGTAGCCAACTGGCTCAGTCTTTATTATGATCGACATTGCCTGGGCGATTGATTGCTATACGAAGGAAGTTACATATAGAGATCGCCGACGATATAAGACTTAAAAATTAACTTAAGAAAAAATATTTGCTTAAAATAAAATACATAATGTACCTTACAAATAAATGGACGAAGCTAAAACGATCGGCCAATTGAAAACAAAAATAACAACAGTAGGTACCTATTAGAACATATCAGTGCGAAAGTCCCCGACGTGCGGCGACTCGCTCGCGACTGTCCTTACCGGATTATTCTTTATTCTATTCTACTCGTACGCAATCTGAATGCTTATACCTATAAATTTGTTACAATTATGATGAGTATGTCTTATTTCCAGTACTTACTCTTACTTTGATCTTTGGCTAATTTTAATGAGAATACTTTAATCGTTTAAGAGTATTAAAACCAATCAACATCCAATATATGTAACAAAATATATATGTATAAACAAAATAAGAAATTATTTTAATGCCGTGACATTTTAAATAGTACACACTAATCTAAGTCACAATATAAAATGAGATACATGTTGTCTTCTAACAGCTAGGTATTATTGTAAAGTAATTAAAAAAATACAACATAAAAAGTGTATAAACAGAAATGAAGTCACGCGATATAATAACTTATATATATAATTACAATTACACTTCGTTGGGTTCATCCTTGATGCATTTACCTACCCTGTTTATCAAACATCAACACTCTTTCATTCAACAACGGGATATTTAAAATATAGTCATTATAATTACAAAGGGATGGAATTACAGCACATTATGTAGATGATTCAATCTACAAATAAAAGCTCACTCTTAAAATAACAACATGCATTGATAAACAGCATATCTAAGGGAATCGTTTGAAGAATCACTTACAATACTAAATGCAAAACGACCGTTCTGCGTCAAGATAAATGTATTATTTGTACAGCCCTAAACTAACGTCTAGAATTTAAAATGTAGCAAGTGAAACTATTATTGTAACTTTATGATTATAATCTTATGTATAACCGTGGTTACAAAATGAAATGACTAGTGATTGCACTAGGATAGTGACGTCACGGGACGCGAGCAGAGGCTTGAAACGGGGGATCCAGTTCTTACTTGCCTCGATACTTCTCAGTGGTGGCATCCTCCAAGTTGCTGTCCCAATCGAACTCCGTCACTCCGCTGCGGGGAGCCACTTCGCCCAGGTGCCGCCAGCGGTAACCGAAATCAGAGTCCCTCCTCTTCAGAGCCTCGAACCTAACGACACACGAGTTACGTTGTAAGAACCATTACAAAGGTAACTTTGACCGACTATTCTAAAAAGAATACAGTCTTCTGCCTTTATAGACTACAAGCCCACGAAGAAAATAAACATGTGAAATGATCCACCATGAATTTTATTGCAGTTAGTAGGCTAGGACCATATTATAAAAGAACTTTAAACACTATGCTGTCATTTTTTAGCGGTACTGGTGAGAGTACGTGAGTAATTTGAATTGAATTTTTTAGGTAGTCTATTTAACTGAATTGATGACCAAGCAAAACAAAAATCATATATCTAAATACCAAAAACAAATTATAAAACAAGATAAAGTTTCGACGATGCGACGGTAAGAGTTAACACTCTGATTCTCAGTAAAATGTAAGACATACTTCATTACATTATAACGTAGACCGTAGCTTTTGTAGGAGGGTATAACATGTTAAATTCGACCCCACTAAAAGCTTAAGTCGGTGTTGTCTATTGTTCTATTACATAACAACAATTCTTGTGTATATGTTATGTCGAATGTTCACCAAACGATATCAAGATGGAATACCAATCGGTTTAAACTTTAAACCTATATATATAAAAATAAACACATCGCAAAATAGCATTTAATAGAATTAAAGATGTCGCCGCGAGTTATGGCGGGTATGGCATTAAGTACCTTTTGAACATAAGGTTCTTCGCGAAGTCATAAAGTTCCAGATCGAGGGAGTTGAGTCGCTTGATGTGCGCGATCTGCGCCGGCGACAGCGCTGCCAGCGTCGCCGCCGACACCGTCGCGTTGTGCTGCGTGAACGGCACCGCGAAGCGCAGGTTGAACGTCTCCTCAAACACGTACTGCGATATCTGTTGGCGACACGCACATGCCTACTGTAAACTTGGGTTATTTCTACACGCAAATGCCGCTCGCGTTTTAAGGAAACGAGATCGATATCAGTATTTAAATCGGTCGCGCCATCGACCTTCCGCTGTGTAATGTTCCAATTCCAATAAACGTCTTTAAACTACCTGAAAAACTTTACTACAGTTAATTGTTCAAGTTTGAACTTGACTTGAACGGCAATTATTCAACACAATTCAAATAATAACATCCCCTTAATTATAAACTGAGCTATAATTATGAGTACTCTCGTGCACGCACGTGTTGTGTTGTGTTGCATTGAAAAACAAGTTGAATGAAACAGTCGTCAGCTAACAGGTTTCAATTGATGCAGTTAGCATTATATAAAACATTGGCACGTAGTCTAGTATGCAAGAACAGTGATAGGTAGAATATTACAAGACATGAATATTCATTGAAACAATAAACAAAACTGGTTCGTGTTGGAACCAGCGGACCACCGACAAATGGCGCCACAGATACGAGAACAATGATTCAAGTGCAAATAATGGGCGTGCTTATCTTTGTCCGGGGTCACTGCTCGGATAGGTGGAATAGACAATTGTCTATGATTTTAGCCCCGACCGTCGCTTGGCTAAAACTAGTTGCAACTTATTCCTAATTCAGTGCTGATCACCAACAAAGTTTATTTTTCCACTGCTATTTATATTTAACCCGGTCACTACTGGATTGGTTTTACTCAAATAGTAGAGGTAGGTAATTTAGTATTCTTAACAGGCTTTGATTCGCGGTGGCTCCAGGGCCGCCGGTGTCCTACATCTGTCGCCTACGCTGTATCGCTGTTTGTAGCCAGTTTTCAATTAACCTGAGTGCAAGCAATTTAAAATCAAACTTTTATACTGTTTACAGTTTTACTCGCTAGAAATATGTCACCAGCAAGGTGTCCGGCATTTCTGTATGTAGTCCGGATATCATTTTACAGGAACCATTTTGAAATATGATTTACCTAATATCTTATTCCTCGACATTATTATACTTTCCGGGGATGAAACGTAACCCACAGCGTTTCCAAGATACCACCCAACTTTATGCCATAATTAATTAGAAATCAAAATGATTTGTAATGCGCTTTAAACGTAGAAGCATAAAAACACACATATCCAAATTAGCATTTACAATGCATACCATTAAAATTCAATGAAATCGGTTCAGTTGTTTCGACGTGAAATCTAAAAAACAAACAAATTAACTTTCACCTTTATAATATCATTATAAAGGTAGTCTTAGTAAAATTTGTTAGTGTAGTATATTAGTATGATTTTATCATGAAATGCCCCGTGCTGGTGTTTCGATTTACATAAACAAGCCAAGTCGATGGGAATTGATTTCTACGGACCGGACGTTACGCCACTTCTTAAATTAAATTAATATTGGTCATCCAGTTTGAAATATTCTCGCTTCGAAATCGTTGACTCAGGTAAAATAAATTTAATAAAGCATCCAACACAATCCGGTTTCAATAAATACTTACCCAAATATTGCGACGTTACGCCTTGACAATATTTGCTCAGTCACCCCTTTAAATTATATAATGAATAATTTCAATAGCCTATAAAGTGACCTATGTCCGCATTCAAATCTACGCGGACATTTAACGTGACTCGCATACAATTAAAAAGACAATCAGTTATTAATCGAAACGTATCTTGTAGTACTCTAACACCGCAACGTTTATTTAAAAACATGTTCAGTGTACACACTTAGGACCATGCTTGGAATCCTGAAATTAAACCCACTTCGCACGTCGATTAAACTCGCCCGCAACTTTGAAGACTAAAGATAAATATGGATGAAATACCTTTTGATATTCAGTGAGTCCGAAATATGCCATGGCCGCCAGGTTCCTTTTCGCGGAGGCGAGCAAGACGCGGTCGGTCTCGGCGGAGCGGTGCCGCAGCGTGCCGTTGTAGCAGCCGACGAGCGCGAGATCAGCCAGCATGCGGGTCTGCCGGTTGTTGGCGAGGTTCCACGGGCACGCCGCGAACTCTTCCAGCGTCACAGCGCGCCATGTTTCGCCGGAGTAGCAAGCGGGTACTTCCGCCGCTAATAACAATAGGAACGATTACTTAATTGAATATAAAGGAGGAGAAAGCCAAAGGAATGATGGATGAACTGAAAATAATTAGCCGAAAGCGTGTGCAAAGAATGCTGTGTTTCGTGGCTTTCCTCGCAACTGTTGTAAGGAATAAAAACAGATCAATACTTGTAACTGATTGACTAAAATTCAACATTTTTTTTAAGTTGGTTTACTACAGTTCTATGAAAATATGAAACTGGTAGAAGGTAAGTACAAATAGTCGACCCTCACAAAAATTACCACTTGAAACTCTTTAGAACTCTAAATAAAACAAAATTCAATGCACGCTCCCTATATTTTTAAAATAACTATCCAACACAACCTTTAAACGTATCTATACTAATATTATAAAGAGGAAAGATTTGTGCCTATTTTTGTATGTTTGTAATGAATAGGCTCAAAAACTACTGGACCGATTTTAATAATTCTTTCACTGTTGGGAAGCTACGTTCACCCAGAGTAACATAGGCTATAGAATATTTTGAAAAAAATTAGGGATCCGTGCGAAGCCGATGCGAACCGTATACTATAAAAGTAAGTATACGATAAAAAATAAATTTGTCGTTTATCAAAACTTTTTTGAATAAGAATGTAAATTCAATTAAAGTTAAATTCTGCCTTCATTTTCCTTGCAGGTAGGTACTATTTTTCCGCCGTCGGGTTAAAGTATGTACTTGTGGACGTCAGAAGGTAAGTAGGTAAACATTAAATATGTAAGTTCATTGCCAATCTTAAGACCATTTCAACGTTTTTTTAGTCCACTACAGTAAATATTTCAAGCCTTACATATAGCGTTTGTAGATGTATTTCCTACTTGTTAACTCAATGATAAAGTTAAGTGAAGATAACGAACAAGTACCTACCTATTCGTCAGTAAAACCTTGTTTTAACAGATAAATGCAGATTCGTACAAAAGTGTTTGTTTATTTTAATGACACTAACACACCCATCGAAAATGCGTTAGACCATTTTTAAATTGAGTGTACTTGCTAGAGCAAATGAAACGAGAGCGATTTATGGTTAGGTTACGTTGCAAATTGCAGTATAACGTGACAGTCCTCAGAGATAGGCAGCTACTTTATTGGCATGCGGGGCTGGAGTGGGGAGGTAATAGGCAATTTATCACATTGGACGAGACTCTAGTATCACGATCCCGTATGTCACCCGCTCACCATGAGCCCACTTAGTCTTAAATAACGTTCGCTAATATAAACATATATGCACGAGTAGGAGAGGCTTATTGCTACAGTTGTCTTTATTTTTGATGTAATCCTCGCTATGCGCTTAAGTAAACATATTGACCATAGATTGGAATGAAAGAACTTTAACGGATTTACCTCGCGTATTTTATTTTTATTGGCTGACGTTTCGGAGCCTTTACAAATTCCATAATCGTAGCACGACTGAGCTGACAATAGTCTTATGCTAAAGTGATTACTATCTATAAGGCTCCGAAACGTCAGCCAATAAAAATAAAATACGCGAGGTAAATCCGTTAAAGTTCTTTCATTCCAATGTATAATAACCGCGAAGGCATCAGAAAAAAACATTATTATATTGACCATAGGTTATGATTAAAACAGCTATCGGTGTCGATCAATAATAACTTCAAAGAGCTCGTTTAAATGTTAAACATAACTAATTAATAAACCAACGCCATAATATCATAATACTGGACAGTAATTGATTATTTTTACGTTTATATGGACGTGAAATGTAAAGCGTATCACGTTAACGGTGATATTGTAAATTTATAATTTAATTAATAAATGAATTTTCACCAAGCGGCCCGGCGTATGCGTAATTGAAAAGTTACTTAATAACCTGCCAGCCTGATGAATGCGAAAGCTCAATGTAAATGATATAGAAGTTTAAAGTGGAAATGAATCCTTAAACTGCATTGCAATTTTTAGAGGAAAATTATCCGACATTGTCGATTCAATTTTACGATGTCACTTGTGTTCCCGTTGTTTGTGACATAGTCGAAGGAAAAAATATGTTTACACTAAACTGATACATTTAGAGACAGCACGTCGCCTGACACGCGTATGGTGATTTTTCCGCAAATCCAAATAAAGAAAAAAAAATATTCCGCCTTTCCAATTTGTAAAACGATGTAGACTATAGAAAACCACAAAAAATATTATGGAGTTACATCAGTCGGTCGTAAGTTAAAAATAATGGAAAGTATTAGAGTTACGCACGCATTATTACGGAACTGCGATGTTAGGTATGTATCATAATATCAGGAACATACCTAATTCGATTAATATAATACATAATTACCGGTCGCAGTGCGCCCCTGGCACCAATGGCGGGAGCCCTTCCAAGTAGCACCTCGCTTCACGTGACGATATTCCGATAGGTACCTATCGAAAAACAAAATAAGTAAATAGGTACAAAACTAAACGCTGAGTTATAAAACGACGTATTACAGAAGAAGATATACAACGTTGAATTATAAAACGACGTACCTATTACGAATAGAAGACTATATAATGTTATCATAAATAAAATGTAAAACAACTTAACCAAACAAAGTCACGGTAAATGCAATCCGATGCTCCGATGCTGTGCTTTGACGTTTCGTTAAGAAATGCATGAAAAGATTATCAGCTTGTGTTCCGGGAACTGCTACTCCTCAAGGGACTTATTGTTTTCTTTAACGTAAAAAGCTAATTAAATTAAGATTTGCAGTACGTATGTAAGAATACGAGAACCTCATTGTTTGGAACATAGTCAAGACGAAATAAGCTTTCGTTTTGTTCGTAACTGTAACAGGTATTTATTTATTCCAATAAAGTCTTGCATATACCTAAGTACGATTTTCCACGCACATATAATTTAACAAGTGAATATTACCCATCGAATATATTCGTTTTGTCATACTTTTCGTGTCACTACGATATTAAGAAACATGTCATTTTTTAGGAATCATGGAGTATTTCAATAAAACCGAATTAGCAAAACAAACACTATTTAACCGGGAGTAAGATGATACATACGGTGCTTTCATACGCATCTGGTTAAAAGATGACAAAGGTTCGGTTTAAAGTAGAGCGCGATAGTGGTGCTGTGTATTAAGCTTTAATAGGTTTTACCTGGAGACTGGCTCCCGTAGCAGCGTAATGTAGAAGTATCGTCTATGCACGGCGGATCCTTCATGGCGATCCAGTTCGCCTCCCACGCAAGCCGTCAACTCAGTGAAGTCCGCATGGAGGCCGCATCTGTCAAGAAAACAAGATAAATAAAGCTTCTATTTGCTAAAATCGCATCATGTCAAAATTTCTAATGAGATAATGAAAATATCCGCTATAATTGTCATTGATGTGGAATAATTTTGAATAACGCAATAATAAGCTTTAACCATAAATCGTGTAACTTTAAACATTTTTAAACTCTGCTTTACACCAGAATCGGATCTTGGCTGCATACTTTTTATTCACGATAGTATTTCTAACTAGTAATCTTTACCTACTTCTCCAATATTTTCAAAACGTACCACATTTAATGATACTGGTGATTATTCAACCAGTAAATGTTCATCGAAAACAAACGCGGCGTGAAGCGAAGCGTGAAGTCGCAGATAGGTCGGCGCGACTGCACATGCTCGTCCACTGCCCACTCTCGCCTCACTTATAATCCATTTACTCTCGATAATTCTCACTTTCCATAGTTGTTATAAATAAAAATAAGCACGACCTCAGCACTCATTAATACCTCAATCAATCATCCTAATAGGTGCCCTACGTTTGGCATGCTAGTGCAGCGATGGCATAGCTTCGTTAGTTATTCATCATACTAACAAGGTACACAGCCTGTGCGTTTGTGGCAACGTGCACGAGTAATTACAGTCAAACATATTAATAATAGACTGGAGATAACCTCGCAATTGAAACTCGGTTAGTCAATGGGAAGTGGTAATTTGTTTACACACTTTACTGCGGTCTGATAAAATATAATTTGACTTTCGTAGGTCTGTCTATTCAACAACTTGAATACTTAGTCTTTCAAAGTTTTGCTGCAGTTTCAATGAATGAACATACTTATTAATAATTTCGGACACGATTTTGAAAACTGTACTAAATAAAAATTGACGCTAATTTAGAAGATAGGTTAGATATACAAGCAAAAAAGAAAGCCATAGTGGAAAAAGTTGATGTCTACATTCAATTGAATCCTTGAGAGTAAGCCACTCACGAGACAATTTCTAGTTTCAAGTGTTCTATCATTTCAAACAATAGATCGAAAATTTGTTGTTACCACTGATGAGCAATTGATTGAGCATTTTAATCTAAAATAACAGGTTCGTTTAAGCATATTTGAATAAATAATGACTTGTTTTGCCTAGACTGTATGGCGCGAGCGCGGAGAGCGACACCGGCAACGATCACCGACCGCGGCGCTTGGATTAGAGCATCGAGACACAAAATGTACTCTGTATAGATCGAAAATAAATTTATAATTTGTAAAGTACGAATTATGGTAAATTCTGTACATAACCTTTCCTAGGATTGATCAGGAACTAAACTCGCCTTTGTAGTGATGCATTTGAGCTTATGCTCATATGCATTACAGCATTATCAATACAGAATTATCTACGTACTTACTTAACAAATTCTAGAACATGCACATAATTGTATTATTTATTATTTAAAGCTAAAAATATATCGACAAGTTTGACGCCAGAGAGAAGCACATGTCCTATTTTAGATTCAGAAATTTACCAAAAATATCGCGATCTCCTTGTAGGTATGCTCCAAAAATGGAGAGCTTAATCTGGGCGGAATAGGTATTTGTCACAATTTTATTTATACGCACCAGTAAAACGTGTATTTAATTATATTTTTATGTCGACAATAACACTCCCCTCAAATCGTCAACACGTCTAAAAACCTGGCGCTAGGCCACATTTTCAATTACCTACAATACTAACATAAATTGAAAAACAACAAGGCTACCATTTTAGTCATTAGAATAAATTTTAGAATTAGAATATAGTTCAATAGATAAATTGCAGACACGTTTTTTTGGTTTTTATATTATCAAAATTGTAAACATCTATCTTTTTACATTACTAAGATTCAAATTAAAACATTACCTGATGGGGAATTGAGCTACTACTTAAGAGTATCATATCAACAAGTATTTACGTGATTATTATCGTCGGTATCGATTACCGGGAAGTAATTATAAGTGAGGTGATATAAGATAACGAGCTCACAGGATAGGCGTGCGCGAATTGGCAATGGGCCATACAGAGAAACACGAGCGCTAACCGCGCGCCAACCCACCGAGCTGTCGATGCGGCTCGGTTCATTCAGCACCTCACATCCACGACGTCGGTAAAATATCGCCCTTTACCGTATTCGATGAATTTACTAATACTGAATTATACTCTAGCGCGCAAGATTTCATTCAATGTGATTCCAAATTTTCAATTGTCGCGTGTACGCCTTAATAGGTAAAACCTGGAATCTAATGGAAGTAATTTTACACTGATTAGATGTCCAGAATGTATGAGATTTCAAAAGTAGATATCGATATATTATAGCCTCTAAACAAGCTTCGAGTCAAATTTAGGCTAAATGTGTCCAGTTCATTCAATTTAGCAGTTGTTGTGTAAGGGTGCCCCTTATGTAGCATAACATTAATTGACATATATTGAAAACGCATAACAGACTTGGAATAACAACGTTATGCATAACATACAAAATGCCTAATAATATAATTGCATACTGCTTAAAATGCGTAATAATGAATAAGCATAATATTAATTATAACTTTATCAAGTACCTATAACTTTATTATGTATAATAAAATAAATGTATAAATAAGGGTCACTGAAGTTTCTATAAAATTGCAAAGTCGATTATTGAGATACCGAAAATTAATATATTATAAGTGTGTAGGTAAGTACCTATAATATTATTTATTCTTGTCTTAATAAAGGAATACCTAAACTAGTATTAGTTACCTATATCATAAAAGTAGGTTAGGTTAGGTTAAAACTGCGACACTTGCAGGATCGACTTACTATCAGAAAAGTGTATCAGTTTGCATCCTTTTTGTTTTATTGGCCCCTTTAGGTAAAAATATAAGTTTATTTATGGAAACCTTTTTTATTTCAAATATCAAATGCTAGTAAAATTTGGTCTTGTCATTATGCATAAAAAAACCGTCAACTTTTTTGTGGTTGTGAACACCCACTTTTATAATTTTTCATATTTATAAAAATAGATAGGCTTTTTAATTTTATGCGAGTTCGTCGTTATGAGTATTTATATTATACTTATTAATATTATGCGTTTTCAATTATGCTTATTAGTGTTATGACTTACAATTATGCCAAGAATGATTATACTACTTTCAAATAGGACAATTCATTTTATGCGTTTTAATATAGACCCGTTGTGTAAAGCAGTAACAAACACATTCACATACATTCAAACAGATTCACTCTTCGTATTGTAGATTGTAAGCTGTATTGTGTATTACCTACTACCTACAGTGTTGATTGATTAAACTTCTTGTCAGCTATGATTAATCATCATTAATTATATTTGGATATATAGTTTTCCTAATTACATAAATTATTATGGAATTAGGAAAGCTTTAAGTTAAATTAACTATTTAACTTTAATTGTTCATATTAATGAATAACAATGTATTTTAGTTTTTTTGTAGATACGTAAAATGTGTCCTTAAACAACACAAAATACTTAATTAGGAATTCCGGGTTTTATTTACAGTATCACGTTTGAGTCAAATTAATTTAGAAGCTGTGCATTCATGTGCGTGAATTTTTAGTCCACTTAATCAGAAAATAATAGTTCTCTCAATAAACAAATATATTAATAGTAAGTACCCGGAGCACACAGTATTAATAAATCTGTGTCAGAGGTCGCTAACACTTCGACTGCACTGCGACCTCATAGCAGACTCATTGCTAATTCTACCGGTTCGAAACCAAGCTATAAATGGAAATTAATAAAGCCTACTGTAGTCGAAATTTTATTATATGTTTCATTAATATATAGAACGGCTATACAAGATGAATATACAATCAAAGATATATTTAAATAGCCACCCCGCCCCATATAAAAACAAATTAAAGAAATTCTGTTAAATGGAAGTTATTTGACCATTAGGCAATACAATGTCACTATTGTGTCTTTAAGTAAACCATATTTATGGGGACCGGTGTCAATACTTTTTTATAGCCTTGCTCGTTAACCAACCGACACATTCCGTTGGAAATGAATCGCAAGGACCGTTGTCCCCTATGATAGTAAATCACCAGAAATCGTGTTCAGGGTAAGATAATTATCTACTACTGAACAAAAAATCATAATGACTTCTGGGACCAAGATCGATTTATTCTTGTCAAACATAACCTAGTAGCTTCCTAAACAACGGCGAAAGTCAATGAATAAAGGATTTTTACTTTATTCTACGCCAAATTATACTAATACATAATTACAGTCAAAAGAAAAGGTTTCTCAATTTACGTCTAGACTTCACATCTTTGACGATACTACAGTTTCTGAACTCCGTTGAGTAACGGCAGCAGTACAAAAATATTATTTTCAAATATCTATTAGGTTTAGTAAGTAAAGACAATTGCAGTTTATAATTATAATAATTGGGTCATATGTCACATTCCTTGCAAATAAATTGTCATATATTTTATGACAATATATGATTTGAAACTAATGTAAGTATGGCAATAAATAATAAGAAATAATTGTGGTCCGATAACGTCATCGATTTGCGATATCAATACGATTTTACAGGTCTGACTAACAGTAGTAACAGTAAAGCTTGACATTAAAGCGAGGTCTAACAAAGAGACGGATATTATCTGTTAATCCTTACAAGTGGACTTATCCTCGCCAACACATCGCGTCGGGGACAATTATTACGCTTATTCTAAAGTAATGTTACCTGGACCATTTTTTTCGACGAAATCTCGGAATAATGTAGTCAATCAACATGTACAACAAATAAACATATTTTTATTTTACATTTCAATATTATGAACTTGATTACAAGTAAGTACTTATAGTAGTATATAAATAATACAAGCCATTCACGAATGCGTGATTATATAAATTTCTTATACACTATTTATTTCCTTTTCAATTATAAAGCTTGTTTAATTAGCATACTCGTAAGCAATGAATCTTGAATAGGTAGTTTACGGTAGGTCTTAGCGATCGACCACAGAGGACGTGAAACATTATTTACAAAAAAGGAAGCCGCCTTTCCTCGAACGACGATCAGAAGTATCGGGTGAAAACCGCGCGGCTTTATCCGGATAATCTGGACAAGTTGCCCGCAAAGCACTGTAGCCGGCGATCCTTTGTCGATGGTACACTTAGCCTTTCTACAGGCATCAACTGTGTATTAAAAAGCGAGGACGTTATTTTTAATTCGATAAAATGAACTAAAACTTTAAAGTGAACTTAAGCCTCGTTGAAAATGCAAAAAGTACTTACTCTTTTCATAATAGTCGTCAGTTTGTGCGGTTATGATTTATTCTAAGACGAAATCCCTACTAATATTATAAATGCGAAAGTAACTCTGTCTGTCTGTCTGTCTGTCTGTTACGCTTTCACGCTAAAACTACTGGACGGATTTAAATGAAATTTTGTACAAAGAAAGTCTGGAGTCTGAGAAAGGACATAGGCTACTTTTTAACCGATTGCAAAAAAGGAGGAGTTCCACGCGGACGAAGTTGCGGGCAGAAGCTAGTTGACAATAAAGCTGGTATTAAATTTACGTCATCCTCGGCCGTATTGCATCCGAATATCGGTGTGCATGGTTGATGCGCAGTCGATGCACGGGAGCCTCCGAATCTGACGCAATCTGTCCACGGACGCACCTTTATGAAGAAAAATATAAAGGGCGACAGATTTCGTCTGGGCGAAAGCACAAAGACGGTCCACTGTCATGTCTGCGAATTACGACCTGTTTACACAGTTTAGTGTACTTTCCAGACACCGGTAAGCTACAGCAGGCAAGTAAGCTTAGGTACTTTCTTGACTTTCGTATTATTCAACCTTTAGTCAGTTACAAAACCATGATGACGGTGCAATATTTTTAGCGCATAGATAAGTACATAATATTGTTCAAACCAGTTCAACTGATGTAGGTACGCATAACACATACCTGTCGATGGAGGTGGACAAAAATACCATGTAGATTGCACGCGGAGAGTATTTCTGGCGATAGCTCTGCCGTCACCACTTCATGCGTCCAGTCTTTAGCTAGTTTTCTTCTGCCATTGAGCTATGTAAAAACTACATTCCATTTTGGGAGGCTTTATTTTATAAAATATAACAAAAAAAGGAAAGAACAATGTTCCTACTTAGTAAATGCTATCTCAGTTACATCAATTTTATTATATGTATAATACAAACCAGTTGTGAGTTGAGAGTCATGGAATTTGATATTCTATTAGAATATGTATATTTATATGCCAGCTTCTTCAGCGTGGCAGGTAACAAGAAAAGGCAGTAGCTTTTTTAACATCCTCAGTTCGACGTGTTAAATTGTCAAATGACATAGATGGAAATATATAGTCGGCACGTAGCGAGCGCGGGTTGAATTTTGATTGACGACGAGACATTTAAAGGTCTTTCTAAGAACGGAAACGAAGATTTTACTTACCTAAATCTACATCAACAACATGATCGAAAATTTAATATACATTTTTGTCATGTGATATGAAGAAATTCTGGCATTTTTGGATGTATATATAACAAGTAAAATATTTGCACAGTTGCTTTTGTAGATACCTAATTAGATGTTGCTGGGAACTATCGTAACGGAATACCTACTGTTTACGTGTTGGTTATAATTTTTTAAATTAATCAAAGTTCTCCAGGCAATATATTTAGGCTACGATGTACTAACTTCCCCTGAAATACCACTTTCCGCTTCATGCTCATTTTTCGAGAGGTCAAGGTCGTCAAATAGTCGACACTGTTTTATTAAATTGCTTTGAGGAGAAAAGCTAATTACCTAAATTATCGCTTAAAATAAGAAGTGTACCTATAATAGTTAGTCTAAAATACACAAAACAAACTTATTTATGTCCTTCAAAACCGTTTCTTATAATACCTATTCGAAGCGCTTCTTAATTAAAAAGATTCGCTCTACTTTATAAACTTGAATTGACGACTGAATTATTTCTTGTATCCGCTTGTATAGCTCTGTTTTTTTTTTAAACAGTAAAATATCAAATTTGACAAAGAAACTTCTTCAATTTTCTATCTAGGCATACTACTTTTCGATTGCTTGAAACAACCCAATAGAAATATTTTATGATCCTAAATGACGAAAGTATTTTGTTTTAACAGACCTTTTTTTCTTTGAATAAGACATACCTCCAATTGTCCACTCTTACTAAAATGGAAATACATAATATAGAAATCTCTGAAATATGAAAGACATACAAAATATAGTATTACTACTCCTTAACGAGTCATGTGTGACTCAAGTTACGAGATCATTAACATATTCAGCAAGTTTTATTTTTAGTAGAGCGGGAAGTTCACTAAGTATAAGTACTATAGCGAGACAATAGACGGGCACGAACCAAAAAGGCGCGGTTCTTCATTTCTTTTACAAAAGGTCGTCGATACTGACTGCAGCACACCACGCCGATATCTTTCTCTACTTGTCTCAACAGTCCACCTACTGACATTTCAATAAAAAAACATTATAATAAACTATGTATATTTAAAACAAAATAACCTACAAATAGCAACGAGGTGGGAGAAGATGACCTGTTAATTAAAGTGGAAATACATACACTAACGTGCAAAGTGGAACTGAGCGATCATGCGTGCCTAGTCAACTTCAAAGACATGTCAAAATCGGAACCAACGGCGTTGTCCCAACGCATTTTAACTTCCGTGACCCGGCAAGCCCAGGTCTCGCTCCTTTTATACCTTGCCACAAAAGCTAAAAATGATCATGCTGCGTATTAGGTACTTACTTACATTAAAACAAATATATAGGGTCTAATTGTCATAGTGAGATTCATCGATGAAACTATTTATATTTTTTTCTAGGTACCTAATAATAATAATATATTTGGACAAATCACACCAATTGTTTTAGTCCTAACTAAGCGAAACTTGCAATTGTATGCAACCAATAGAAACCCTTATTGCATAGCGCATTACATTAGTGACTACTCAGCCGGGGTGTCCGTCCCGCTGCTGTTTAAACATTCCTACACCTTGCGGGTCTCGCCGGCGTGTGTCCTTACCGCGCTGTTCACATCGGAAGTGAAACGCGTGACGTCTCCTTTTGTCTGAACATATTATCCAAACACGTGCCTAGCAAGGGTAATGCATGCACGCTGGCAAAAAACGATAATGAACACCTTTTATACAACTGTCAGATTTGAATACAACTGTAATAAACATTTCCGTAGATACCACTAAAGTTCATAAAATATCGACAATAACTTTAAAGCATCATGTCAATGTGCTGTAAGTACTATATTGTACTTTTCTGTATTTTTCTTGAAGAAATTAACAATATTGAACAGTCAATGACCATCGCCGTTTTCATTTAATTCCGTCAATCTAACAATTATTGTCGCTGAGGCTGAAACTCGACACCGTCTCACAGAGCGATCGCATCTGCAGTTGAACTAATTGGACCTTAATAGAAATACAATATCAAGACATTTCAAAATATAAATCCAATAAGAGGCGGTAAAATAAGATCTCTACTAATACTAATAATGAAGTCTGTTACATTTACGCTTAAACCGCTAAATCGATTTAGATAAAATCTTGTATAGAGATAGAATGATTCCCGGGGAAGGAACACGTTGAACTTACTAAGCTATCCAAGGTTAATTTAGTGAAAACTGCGGGTGGATGCTCGTCTATAATAAATACAATGTTCCGGTAGAAGCTGTCAATAAGATTATGTTAACGAATATATGATTCGTGATATACACAGCAAGGTGTCCACAGAGGTGTCAGTGATATACGTATTTTTCTCAAAGAGCCGTGGGAAAGAAATGCGGCACGGCACACTCGCGGCTCTGCGTCTCCAGATGTGTGTCGTCCGCATGTGGAACACAGAAGAACTTAATTTTTAACTACGGACCGGTTAGTTCTGTCGTTACGTCCATTTATCGATGCTAATGGGAAATGAAACAGCGAGCGCTGGCTTGATTAACTTTATTGCATTTGTACACGACAAGTTTATGGAAAAGTGTACCTATATGTATCTACTCACTAGGACCGGTTCCCTTGGACTTGTCCTTGCAATCATCACAATCGACATAATTAAGTACGTCTTGTGTTATAACGCATAACACAATATATACTTACCTATCTCTTTAAAATTACACAAATAAATAGCTTAATGTTGAGAAACATCATCAATAAATTATAATAGTTACACGTCTTTCAAAAAAATATAAAATAAATATACCTATCGTGTTTTTTTATTGTACCTACTTATAAATATTATACAACCCCGTAACTACTTGTAACGAGAATTATTACTTGCGCGAGGTAAGTAATAATAATATGTTCACCTAGGTACTTGTAATCATAAAGTTCTTACATATAAACCAATAAAGGGAATTGGTTTGCATTGTATTTTCTAAACAAACAAGAGTCCCTAGGGTGAAAAAGAATGGGGTAATGGAGTGTACAGCTTGATCAGACACATGCCAATTAACCATAAATACATATATAATGTAAGTATGTATTTTATTTATACAAAACATACGCAATCATCAGAATAAACAGCATCATATTTAATTAATATATGTAGTTATATTTAACAAATTTAATTTCTTTGATTCATCATTCCACATCATTCCATTCCATTCACGGCGTTTGCGCGTTCGTTATAAAAAAATAATTGCTCTAATTTACTGAAAATGGGTACAATGGCTCAGGCTATAGTTAGACCCTCATGATTTAATTGTGTAAAACATTCATATTTTTATTCCACTATTATTGAAAAAATATGTTTTCCTACAACAGAGTTAATTATTCTAATGAACAACAATACAAACTATTAATTTGCACACGGATTAAAAATACACAAAATTGATCGGCAAGGTCATCCATATTCCACATGTTCCAAGGCGTAAAAAGCTTTACAAAAATCTATGTACCTAATACATAGCTTTTAATTTTCATAATCAACTGAGCACGGGCTGCAGTTTACACTTATATTCCGAAAATCTTGGAGAATGGCTATTGAATAGAACGCTCCATTAAATAAACGCGTGTTGGCGAAGTTGATATATAGCAGTAATAAAACAAAAAGTGCTTTACATTGTAGTGGCGGTGTTTCGGCGGGTGCACAATAGCTACCGTCCACTTAAGTACGGTCCAGCTCTTTCATTCCCAAACGAATTTTCCAGACCTACGAGCTACGCTAATAAGCGAACAAAGACACTTTCCGTTTAGACCAACCGGAAACATTGCTCTGTGTGTAAATCAAATGTAATTTTATGAATATAAATACTTTTTATCGTTTTATTACAGAACTGTATAAAAATCTATCTATGTTTTTATGACGTGTTTAAGAGTATAATTAAAAATCAAAAATGAGTAAGAGTGGAATAGCTACGCACCGCACCACACGAAACAGGCATGCTTTTAAATAAAGTCAATCTGTTGTTATAGAAAAACAAGTATGGCGTTGAAGGACGCAAGCTCAGGGCTGACGGAGCTACAATTCCATCCTTGAACTTTATTTCACTGCCGTGTTTCTAGCTCTAAGTTAGGTCAAACCCGTGAAATTAATATGCTTATTCATTTGGATACTAAGAAGCTTTATAAGTATTACAATACCTCTTTTACTACTTTTTTTCTTTTCGCCTATTTATCTGCGAAATGATGCTTTTTAAACGCTTTTATTTAACAAACACAATGTTAGATCTGGGTCAAACTAAGCAACTGAATTTCAGAGTTTCATATTTTATACCGGTTTTTAAATTATAATTAATCTCGTTATTATTTCAATTTCGATGTACATTTTTATAATACTTATGGTTTTATTTTTGTTTACTTTATAGCACTCTATTAAAAAGATACAAATAACCTACGTATTAATCTGGTATTAGAATGTATAGATTATTATTATTATATTCGGGTACTTTAATTTAAATTAATAAATTTACTGGCAACCTTGACTTAGGTTTGTTGTAGAAAGAAGTGTGCCGGCCGGCATGGCACATGTGTGCAAGCAAAGCCCACTCTCGAACTAAAACAATTAGCCCAATGACACCGTGTCATCGTTGCATCCGCGTCGTGCCGCGCCCTTAGTACCTACTCTCACTATAACAAAATGTTTTCGTAGGAATAAACCGTGGACTATGACGGTGTATATTTTTGGGTGACATCAACATTATCGAAATCCACATGCAAGATGTTTCAAAGTGTATATTTAATCATAAGTTTCGAGTAAATTATGTAAACGTTTTTAAAGAGACACATGAAAGCAGTAATGGTAATACTTGTAATCAGCGTTGGATATTACTGTTTTAAGTTTGTGTTTTCTACTGATTAGAAACCATTTATGCGATAAGATAAAGTACTTTTTTTCAATTCCAGAATATGTATGTTATAATTTATGTAAGGGTAAATTATAATCAGCATTTAACCAGTGCCACAAAAATGTAACTTGTAACGTTGTATTTCCATAATTAAAATTATAATTAATATTTATCACAATCGCAGTGTGATTATGAGTAGGTATATTATAATTATACCTAGTTAGTTACCTATTGGATGCACATTGTGCGTTTTTTTACATAAAAAAGAAAACTTTAAATTTCATATGGGCAATATCTAAGCTTTGTTCAAAAATTAATAATTATGTAACATCTCTATTATAATATGTACATGCGAAATATTTCCTTCGAAAATAAAAAATAGTTTCTGAAAATGACTAGTACGTCGGAAAATCTGTTTTTTTAAGAAGATCAATATCTTAATATACATAATAGTCTCGTCAAAAAAATCATTGAAAAGAAGCAATGAAGCAGGTGAATTCGCTATGAGTAGTAATTTATTTCTCTCTTATAGTTGCGATTCACATTACGTGCAAAATCAATAAGTCGATAATCGAATCGATAGTGATTCTATTCAACTATATAGGTACCTACTCTGCTCGTAGTCGACGTTCATCCCTTTCGCAATCTATACCTAAGTGGGTACGTACTGTAAAATTAATCTTAACAGTGGGAATATTTTACCTGAATAATTACACCACACGATGCATTTTCTCGTTATTACAGGTAATAAGAGTTGGAGTTAATAAGATGCAGTAATAAGAGTTGGAGTTAATAAGATGCAGACAACTAAGTAAATAGTTATAAAAAAAAATACAAAAACCATCAGTATAATTAACAACTCTGTAACTGTCCTTGTCACAGTTCTTTTAAGTACATACCTAAATATAACTTGTAAGCATGGTAATGATTAGGTAAATTAAATGAGAACGCGGTGCAACGGTAGTAGATATAGTTTGGGGAAAACCGTGCAAAAAATATGGTAACAAATTGTAGGAATCCTTGTAGCTGGTAATTTATACGAGCCTTGGCAGGCCTGGTAGATTTATATCGGCCGTAGATTGGCGGCGCGCCTCACGCGAAACTATCGACGGATAGAAACTTCACTATCAGACCCAGACGCGTAGCTTGCGGATCCCGGCCCGCGCCCGAACAAAGGAAAATCTGAATTTATTTTCGGGACTATGGCCCATGACATTCATATTTAACTACATATAAGAATGGGTTCTGTAATAAAGTTAACGTGTCATGAAGCTACACTATTTATTACCTGTATATTCACAGAGTTACCTACATTCATATGGTTGGGGAATGTATAAAAGTGAAACTAATAAGAAATGAAATAGGTTAGCTTGTTCGAAAATGAAAACACTACTATCTATTTTCATAAAGTACCTACCTACTGGCGCTTTTATGCTTACAAAAACGCGACGAGGTATTACGAGTAAATCGAATTTACTCAAAGACGGAGGGTTAAGTCGGCGCAAATAAATTAAGGTTTATTACTTTTACTTATTGTTTGTTTACTACTGAAATTATAAAATATTTTACAGAGAAAATATAATACCTATATTACAATAATGACCGGTCTGGCAAACAACAAAGACAATGCATGAATGTATAACGCCATTAGTAGTACAATTAGTGCAATTGTCGTAAATTTATAGTGCAGCGTGTCAACAACAGGGACGCAGTAGGTGCTTACAACGCTTTTGTGCGGACAGCAGCGGAAATCATGAAATTATAATTCCAATAACATTACACCCGGCGGCAATTGCACTCTCCGTGCGCATAACTGGCCGTGACGTTTATTAGAACTTGAGTAAACACCGCTAAAAAATAAATTAAAAATTTAACAAACTTGACTTAAAAACTAAAATGCCCTCTTTTCATTTAGGTGTACTTACTTACCTAATATTTACAATCTACCTAAACCTACGGTCCCCCCGACATGACGTTTTCTTTGTAGAAATATTAATACTTAGGTAACTAATATTAAGATTTTATTATTGTTATACTTTTTAGAGGGCCATTTAGCTTTTATGTCGGGGGTTTGTTAAATTTTTAATTTATTTTTTTATTTCATACTTTTTGTAAGTAGGTACGTAGGTACCTACTACATATTATTATTTTAAACTAATTTCCATTTCACATGGAATTTTGTAATGTACATGTTATCCTCTTTTATTTGATACCCCACTCGGGTATATTTGTCGACATTGGGCTTAACATTTGCACTATTACTCCCCATATTTTTTTAACTACTTAACCGATTTTGATTATGATTTCAATTTTGTAAACGCGGTGCAACGGTAGTAGATATAGTTTGGGGAAAACCGTGCAAAAAATATGGTAACAAATTGTAGGAATCCTTGTAGCTGGTAATTTATACGAGCCTTGGCAGGCCTGGTAGATTTATATCGGCCGTAGATTGGCGGCGCGCCTCACGCGAAACTATCGACGGATAGAAACTTCACTATCAGAACTTGACTTAAAAACTAAAATGCCCTCTTTTCATTTAGGTGTACTTACTTACCTAATATTTACAATCTACCTAAACCTACGGTCCCCCCGACATGACGTTTTCTTTGTAGAAATATTAATACTTAGGTAACTAATATTAAGATTTTATTATTGTTATACTTTTTAGAGGGCCATTTAGCTTTTATGTCGGGGGTTTGTTAAATTTTTAATTTATTTTTTTATTTCATACTTTTTGTAAGTAGGTACGTAGGTACCTACTACATATTATTATTTTAAACTAATTTCCATTTCACATGGAATTTTGTAATGTACATGTTATCCTCTTTTATTTGATACCCCACTCGGGTATATTTGTCGACATTGGGCTTAACATTTGCACTATTACTCCCCATATTTTTTTAACTACTTAACCGATTTTGATTATGATTTCAATTTTGTAATGTACTCGTCATCCTCTTTCATTGGATACCCCACTCGAGTATATTTGTAGACATTTATTTTTACATCCTCTCTTTAACCCCCCCTAATTATTAAACTACTGAGACGATTTTTATAAAACATAGCTAAGAACACTCCCGACATATACACCTTTCAAACAAAAAAAACAGAATCAAAATCGGTTCATGCGTTAGGGAGCTATAATGCCACAGACAGACAGACAGACACGTAAAACTTATAACACTCCGTCGTTATTGCGTCGAGGGTTAAAAACAAGCACCTACGTGGAAGAAGAGCGCTATATTTACGGAATATCATTTCATATTATGATATTATTTTTATATTTTCCAATGCTCCCGTGGTTATAATTTTAAGCTGACTGTTATACCTAAACGTTAGCTTAAAATTATTTTTCGCCAGTTAAATTAGTTATAGTTTTATTATTCCAATGATATTATTCTACTAGGCCGGTTTAATATTTCTGCGAGTATGCATTGAACTTCAAATTAAGTTTGTATGTCACACCCTCGTTAGCAGAGGGTGTCCGCGTGTGTAGGCAACCGGGATCTTAACAGCATAAGGGTTTATGAGAAAATAATATATTTAGATTAACCCAGCTACCATTTCACGCGTGATACAAGCGGATACTTACAATTTCCTTAAATATATATTTATTACTAACTGTCCGCCCCGGCTTCGCACGTATCCCTTTTTTATAGCCTATGTCACTCGGAAATAAATTTGGAATTTTTCAAATTGGTTCAGTCGTTTTGGAGCCTATTCAATCCAAACAAACAAACCTTTCCTCTTTAATGTATTAGTATAGATGATTAAGTCAGGAAAGATGTATGTATGTCTATTTTTCACGATAAATCAGTATCAGGAGTTAGAGATAAAAAGTGAATAGGGAGACGAATTTCAGATGCAATCATACCGTACAGCACTAGCAGCGATCTCAGGTCAGTGACCGATTGATTACCGCGACACTTCTAGATATCTAGGTAACTTATAGAGACATAGTCAGTAAACTAAACATTTTAAATATACATAAGTAAGACACACTTCCGTTGATTTCATTTCTTTGTGAACCACTCGATGGATTCTACTGATATCTTCAGTTATTACTTCAGTTATTTTCGCGATCATATATTTTTTTTGTTTCAACTAAACAGTTAACTTATTTTTGTATTTTGGACATACTGGACAAAATTATTAGTATGTTATTATATATAAGCAAATAAATGAATTTGTGTCTTGATTAAATATAACAATTATGTCACAGGCTACTTGTCTAAATATAATATAACTATACTATGTATAAATATCGGATCCCTTAGGCACGTTAACACGAATAGATCATGAATTCAAATAGCTAATAGCCGCTGTTTCTTATGATCGTCACCCTTGACCTGATGGCCTATTTCACTGAAAACATATTGTTCAATGGCAAAAAAAATGTGATTGTTTTCAAAATAATAATTCTTTTATTAGAAGCAAATTAGGTTCTCGTAGTAAGAGCTGCAGGGCCAATCTACTTGCGATCAATCTCGGCTCCTACGGGCTGGAACTAAACAAAATGTAATTCGTGTTTTCGAGGCAGTTTTAAAACAAGCAAGATTACATTGATTTAGGATTCCCGTTTGCCAGCGAGTACATTCGCGTAAAAGTCGAAATTAGTGATATGTAATAGGATTTCATGCCATTATAATTAATTAATATGTGTTCATCTGATTTAATAAAGGTATCAGACTGAGTTTTTGAACATGCGTCAAAATAAAAAAGTAATATAAATCAGCATAATTAAACCCGCACTGAGGAGTAGGTACCAATTATGTAACACCCCTTTTAAAACTTTCTACCTCTTTTTATCCAGGGTCCAGGGGATATTTTTTTATACAAAACAAAAAAAGGTCATCCATCAATTCTGATAATTAGTAGTAAAAATGCCAAATTACGAAAAATCCTTTCTGATTGGATACCTCATACAAAGAACACAACCTCCAAGTTTCATGTCTCTACAATCAGCGGTTTAGGCTATGTGGAAATCTGGCAATCGGCATCGTATATAGATGACGCTGCTAATGCTGCAAGAACTCACTCCACGTGAAACTGAGTAACTTTTTTTAAATTGCAAATGTATAATAATTATATGAATTTGGGTTGCCAGGTCCGGCCAAATAAATGCAGAGTCCGGCTTTTGTGTTTTTGGGCCTGGCAACCGTAATTAAAATAGAATAAAAACACTAAGTCATTCAAAATATCTAAATTTAAAATGGTACTTTACACGTTAAGATAGAATCATTCGAGATGGATAATTTGAGGTAATTTACGACGGGCGATAGACGATAACCGCGCGCAGGTCGAAGCGGGCGGGTATCGCCGCGTGATGGATCGCCCGCGGATACCTACGATTTGGGTAAGATCTAGTTAAAACCGCCACCACTCAATGCTATACGTAGAGAAATGTTTGGGAACTAATGCTCTAAAAAACTTAATACTATTAAAAGTTCCTTTGAAGTCTACCTGTTTGTTTGTCCGATTATTAGTAAGTTTTTAAATTGCATTTGATTTTGTCGATATATACAAGATGAAGATGCTGATAACATCAAGATGAAGAGCTTCGCTCTTAAAAAAGAAAACAGATGTTCCCAGAAATGAGATGTCTAGATCGATTTATTGCCCCTCAAAACTCATTATATATTTACAAACAAAAGTTTATAATATTCCTCGTTAAATAAAATCAAACAGGATTCATTAATGTTTAATACGTAATAACAACTGATATTATTTTTTTAAGAATATTTTTATTTCACATAAATGGAAACCCGTTCTCGAGGATAACCACTGCCTACTTCTTTATTAACATGCACTCCAGCTAGATCATTTATATACCATTATGTATGAATAAGCACAACTCGATCTACTGGTTAACGTAATTTTCCTTTTAAAGGCGAACCGATTTCTTTTACCACGGTGTTTTGGACGCTTATATCTGAACAAACATACTGGGAATACAATCAAGCTAATCTTTCTTAAAGACAAACAAGTTGTCAAATATGGGCGATGCGACCTCCCGTCGGCGACATGGCGCGACTTGGGAGGTCCGTCGGTGTCGAATGCGGATGAGTTAACTGAATTAATAGCTTACAGCGCACCTTGCGATAGTGACGCCTGATCTGCCACTTCGGGAATATAAGTATTCTCGTGTAATAACAGACGAATATCAAACATTTATGTAATAATCGTCAACTATCGAGTATTCTTACTATTAATTGGTATATGTACACATTTCGCACGATACGCCTACCCACCCGTATTTATAGCGAACAATGGTATTACGTTACAAATTCTGTTTTAATAGATTTCTACAGGCTTCGTTACAACAACAGGATACCGATACTCTATAGAATAACAGCTGTAACGAAACCTAGCAAAATAATACCGACATTATAAAAACTCAGATGATTAACTCTAAGATTCAATTACGAAAACAAAACATATCTAGTTACTTCTCTAATTGCGTGAATAGGCGACCGGAATTATTAACAGACCTTGGCGACAATATTATATTCGTGTGCGGTTTAAGTAGGTAATAGACCACCGGTAGTGTCGAAGAATTATCGTTCAGTAATTTATGATTTACACAACAAGCATAGTAATGAGGCGATATAAAAGTACACGAGTAGTAATTACATATACAAATCACATAGAAATTATTTGTACATAAGCGCCATTATTTAAATATTAAAGTCGAGTAATAATCTATACTAATATTATAAAGAGGAAAGATTTGTATTTTTGTATTTTTGTATTTTTGTATGTTTGTAATGAATAGGCTCCGAAACTACTGGACCGATTTCAAAAATTCTTTCACCTTTGGAAAGCTACATTATCCCCGAGTAACATAGGCTATATAATATCACGCTAGGTCTTATAGTTGCGGAGCAGTAACCGAAAATGTTTCAAAAACGGGGGAAAACTATCGTTTCTGAGGCCTTAAAAAAATCTTAAGTCCCCCCGTGCGAAGCCGGGGCGGGCCGCTAGTATGGTATAACTCTATTACAAATACATTTGCGCTATACCTACCTACGTTAAATTAGCAAAATCATAATCCATGCTGGATTTTCTTAAAATTCTTAGGTGGTAATATTTAACTTAAATTAACTTGAATTTTTTGATACAATTGTGATGTATAGCGTATTTTAGAAATACATTTTATTTCATTAAATAGAAATCGGTAAAAATAATTATAATATATATACTAGACAATCGTCATAATGGTTAAGTTACTAAGTACTAAGTTACTAAGTTATCATCACAGATTTCAATTTAATCTACAAAGACTATCTTTGTGCATATTTAATCAACTGCGCGGCTCTGCACTTATCTTAATTAAACTCTATATTGAGTTTTTATATTTTTATCGTTTATTGCTGCAAGCATCAAATCTAGGTAATTGAAGAGAGCTTTTCACTTTAATATGACGCGCGATGTCTCATGCTAATATAATATAATAATGGTCATTATAACCCCGATTTTAAATGATATTCAAAGTGTAGCTAGTCTATATAAAATAATAAAAAGCCTGCCTATGGCGCTGCCACGCACCGTTAGCTGGCAACGTAACATTCCTAGTTAAGTTAGTATTGACCATTCATTTATTATATATTTAATCGAAATATCATGCCAATCTATAGCATTGTAGCACCAATCATCTCAGAGTTAAGTCACGATCACACACGAAACTATAAAGACATCCCATTTAGTTTAACACGGAACAATAAAAAATATCCGATTTAGCCACCGTTTACAATGTACCTAGGTCTTATGTACCTATCTGATAATCGATGCCGACCACGTATAAGACAAACCATGGTTCACTAATTCCCAAGGGCAAATGACAATAGTCAGGGGAGGTACTATGCATGGTCATAGTAGACATTTTGTAAAGTCGGAACGTGAATATGTTTGGCACACATTTGCATGCCCAAAACAATCTGAACCGACGTTCTAACCAAGGACGGAACGCCGGCGCCGCGGACGGTGATGTAATCGAATGTCCCTCCTCGACACTCGGGACTACAATACAAATTTAAATTTCGAAGTTCGTAATTTGTTGGTGCGACATGAATTTATTGCCCGACAATATGTCGGGATGTGTTATGCATACCAGATAACAAATCACGTGTTGCAGGTTAGTTTACACAGCTTGTTTTAGTTCTTGGTAATTCAACCGAGATAGTAGAAAAATGCTTACTCTTGCACTATTCCAAAGTGCTACGTACCATTTTAAAACGACTATAAAACGTTGTATTTCTTGTGCATAAAATATGAAATTCCTTTCATTTAAACGTACCTAATCTTAACCCTTTAAATTCCAAGACGACGCGTATGTGCCATACCGAACTTATCCGCCATGTCATGAGTGCCATGACGGGTATACGAATCATGAACAACTCTGTATTTCAAAAATAATGGAAGCACATATGGGTTTATAACTTTCTTTCTACTAAAAGTAATGGTATTTATATTAATATATTTTTTTGAAGTATATCGAATGTGATAAAACAGTCCGCATTAAAAATAATGATGTACCTAAATAATGTCGTTCAATAAACATTACCAATATAGTTTAATTTAAATATAACGTTCGCTAAAAATAAACACTTACTTCCATCCCGTGGAGTATCTCGAAAAGAGCCATATTTCGTTGCTGTGAGGTCGAAAACAATGGCATCGTTTTCGCGCTCTCTGGCAGTTACACGGTCTCTGCAAAGACAGTTTAAATGTAAACTCAACCAAGGCAAACACTAGCTATATAAGCAACTGCTAATTATATTGACTTTATCTTATTGTATACAATTTGTTATTTTTATAAAGTGTTAAGTATCTTAAAAGAATAATATTATGTATATAATGTACTAGCTGTGCCCGCGACTTCGTCCCCGTGGAATAGTAATTCTTCATAAGGCTTCATATTTTCCCCGTTTTTACACATTTTCCACTGTTTCTTCGCTCCTATTGGCCGCAGCGTGATGTTATATAGCCTAAAGCCTTCCTCGATAAATGGTCTATCCAACAAAAAAAGAATTTTTGAATTCGAACCAGTAGTTCCTGAGATTAGCGCGTTCAAACAAGCAAACAAACAAACTCTTCAGCTTTATAATATGTATATATATATATATATATAATATAATATATAATGTATATACCTACGTATGCTAGTTCGACTATATTTAATGGACCTCGCAAGTCTAGATAATATGTGAGTACAGAACTGACATAACAATGAATTAGATAATAAAAATAAATTGTATTCTCAATGTGACAAACACTAAGAAACAAACCACACAAAACCATCGTTGTTATGTTATCGTGCTCTTCTGAACTCGCTCGGATATCGTTATCATTAATTACCGTCTGAACATTTACATTTTATAAATAAAAATCAATTAAACTTGCGTTACTGAAACCGGATTTAATACTAAAATTAATTATTTAAAAATGTTACCTATTTGTAAAATTTGTTTATATGTAGAATATCTATGGACACCTGTCTATACTTTATGACATCAGCATACAGAATAACTAGGTAACTATGTACAGGATATCTTCGTTGCATAGTGTGTGTATATCATATACATTTTTAAAACTTTACAACGAATGCAATCGCAACTCGATATAAATATAACATAGATTTTAAACTCGCCATAAATCTCTGGGTCAAGAAACATGAAATCCTTAAATTATGGGGGATACATTTTGGGTTGATGTTTTTATGCAACTATTTCATAATTTTTTCAATAAAAAATCTACGTCAAGAGCATAAAGTTCTTAAGTAGGTATATATAATAATTAAGGTAAAATAAAATTAATAAGAATGCAGTTGTGTTTCATTTCCATTTGTGCAATTAATTAGGGATTGAGTACTTTGAGTAGGCAATGACACGATACATTTAACACGTAGGTAATGATGAACTCTCCAACTCGTTCCATTGTTATCGCCTGACCTTTAATGTGTTTACGTCATTAAATTGAACAGGAACAATAAGGGTAGCATCGGTGCGTTAAAAACGAAGTAGACCAGAAATCTTAGAAGTAATATAGAAAGAAGTGACATTTTCTTTGTTTTCCCATTTTCAACAATTTACCGTGTCCCGTGTCCCGCGTACTAGCGCTCGTTTGTGCTATTTCGCATGATTACCACGGAGAATTTCAGATGTTTAAAATTTCTCTTACAACCATTTACATATTAAATATATAGATTTTAATATAAATTTATATAGTAATTTATAATTATTTACTAATTTAATTTATTTATAGGTTTGTCTGAAGGATTAATCTTGTAACCACAAGAACTCAGCCTAATTTTACTTCCTGTTCCGTTAACGGTAAAATGGTTTATGTGCAACAAATGTCTAGAATTTACGTTAAAACATCTTGTTTTTCTTCACCTTATATCTATAACTAGTGTCAGTAAGTAAAAGCGGACCCCCATTTCTTAAGTATTAATCTTATAGGCATTTGTATAAAAAATAATGTTAATAAACTAGACATAGACTTTATCAAACTAGTACAAAACAACGGCCCAATTGTATTGAATAATTATTAAAGGTCAAGAAAATATGCCTTAAAGGTTATTTCGAGAATCTCCTAAAATGATATCGGTTTACACTTATCTCTCCTCACATTTTAAAGCGTTAGAAGATGTTCTATTCTAACCTTTTAATTCCACGAGTCAGATGTAAATAAACTGGAAGCATCGAAAACCTACTTCTATTGTTCCCTTCCGGTTCTGTGTCTTTAAATTTTAGAGTTTTAATGCTTGAAACGTAAATTATACAGGTCGCGACGGATAGGCACTAAAGCTCTTTTAGTCAAAGAGATTGCTCGCGAAAAGCTGAAACTGTTTCTAAAAATGTTTTAATCGGTAGCTCAGGTACTATAAATATAAAGTACATACGTAGGCACCCGTGTTTTTAATAAACCGGTAAAAACACAAGTTAGCATATATATATATATATATGTGGTAAAGACGGTGTATACCTACTTACAGAGAGTCATGTAAGGTTTTTTTATCGACAAACTAGGCAACTTAACTCTATCCCATTGGAATCATCTTTAGACGTACGAACGTTCCGGGAATGTTTACAAAAGTCAAGAATGTTTTCCCAGGTGCTCTAGCCAAGCAAATAGGCTCGTTTTAAACATGGCCCTAAAATAGTCTTGTTTGTGAATAATTGTTATTTTATGAATGGCCTTTGCGTTTATAATGCCATTCAAAATGTATAATGACATTATAATAAAGTATTTATCCTTACCGAAATAAATCATGCCAAATGATTAATTTATTCTACGTTTATCCCAAAATTTTTAAAAAAAGTCCGTGCGTATCCTGGGGCGGACTGCTTATTAAATAGTAAAATGGAATGAGTTTTATGTGACAATGCAGATTTAGAAACGTACCTTTAGATCTAGGTCCATAACGAGGTGTTTTCCAAAAGATGTTCCGCCTGTTTTCTGTATGTGCAGAAACACCATAACGTCGTGAGCGTCAAGATCGAACCTGAAGTCTTCGTGTAGTACTTCGTCGTAAGAAAGCCCTCTTTGCGCCATCGAGTCTGGTAGGGGTCGCCCTGGTGCTTCCGCGTACGAAAGCGCCAGAGACTCCGACACGCGTTCTCGGGGCGACGCCGCACATACCTACAACACCATACTTAGTTATTTACTGTAAATGATACCACTATCGGTACAACATATTTACTATATAGAGGATTAGAATAATAAATAGCTAAATCTCTTCTCCCAAAACACGTAAGTAATAATTACATAAATGACTAATGTTTTAAAAATCTCAGAGATTACACCAACTTACTTAATATTATAAAATAGCAAGAAACCAAAAATATGTTAAAACGAAATATGCACTATTATAGGTACACTACTACCCATCGCCACTTACTAACTTATTCACTTATCAAATATAGAGTTTAGTGGGTGTTCCAAGCCAGGTGTTATCCTGTCCTGTCTCACATGGACTGCATTCATAATTCGCACTGCCATATGAAGCAACATAATTGTGTCGACTGTTTGCAGATTAAGCACATACGTAATAAGTACCTGCATAAGGATGCAACCTTTGCAGTACCTACCCAGGGAACAAACTGAAAACTTTTAAGGATTTTATTGCGAACTGACCCATTATAGTCTTAGCAACTGTTTATCTGTCTGATCAGCGGTTTTATTCTAAGACTTTATTAAAACCTTCTGATGATATGTAAATCATCAAATTTACTATGATCACAAAATTACAAAAAGTTGAATTGATTTAATTTTGTCACTTATTACTTACATGATATTTTAGCATAAATCTTTTGGGAATATTTCTTATAAGAGTCAGCCCAAATAAAATGATGTGGGTCACAGAACCAAAGATAAATAAAATAAACTCCATTTGTTTATAAAAAAATAAATAATTCATATTTAGCCCAAAGCACATCTCAGTAAATTAGTAACGTTATGCTATTTTATGTTGTGAACTAAAATGTAAGTAGTATACTCTATAAATAAAAAATAATCACCAATATGTATGTACATGCACAACTTCCGCTTAACTGCATCACATTGGATTATTCTTGTTTTTGTTTGTTATTGTCAGGACAAAGAATAATAAAATAAAAAAAGAAAGGTCTTTTAATGGCACTTGCAAACTAAATTAATATATTGTTCAATCACTATAGGTACATCAGAAATTTGAAACATAAATGAAAAAAATATAATATAATATCTACCAAGAGTAGTATTTAGAAAAAAGAAAAATATCTCGCCAGATGCTTTGCACAAACTAAAATATCATATATTAATAGTAAGTATATAGATATAAATGATAGACAGTGCTTGCACAATTAGAATTTAACCTGGATACAATTATAACATTAGCACATGCTGCAGCAGATACCGGAACTGTGGATATGCTTAGAACAATATTTTAAATTGCATTGTAAGATACACTTAATTTTCAGCATGTCTTATAATTTATATTCTACTTTCCTATTTGCTGTAATAGGTACTCCAAGTTCTTACTTATGTTAGAAAATAAGAACATAATGTAGAAATGAATGATTTTATAAATTAAATTATTTCAATATTATTACAGTTAAACCAATAAAAAAAACACAATTTATTCTAATGAACTTTAAGATAAAAAATTAAAAATAAACAGTTTAAAAAATTAAAAGACATTTATTTGCTCTTTCGTTGTTCAACTGAAAATTATCAAGTAAAAATATAGCAGTACAATCGCGTAGCATAACAATTCATTCAGTTGAGAGTGACAATACATTCAATACCTTCATTATTATATACCTACTTTACCAAATCGATAAACACATAAAGTTTACTTGTTATTAACACGTTAAAGTTCTTAAAAACAAAATTACTTATAAACTCTTATATACTACGTACCTAACCATAATTACTGAGTACTTATTTAAAAGTTTAGAAAGTGTCAAACTGCATTATTTGTCATTGTTTTGTTTAAAGTAAGCAAGCTTCTAGGTAACGTGAAAATGCTGAGAATGCAACACGCGACTTACCTGATCGGGGCAGAAATATCCGAAGGCCACCATTCCAAACAGAGAGAGTAGTAAACAGAGCAGTATAACTTTTCGTAGTTTCGATCTTGGTTCCATTTTCTTTATTTCGTAGACACCACTCGGCAGTAACAAGGCAAAATCACTATCTACTTGGACTGATACACTTTTTTGCATTTCGGCCGAATTCATGTCTCATTTTAATAATAATTAATCTTCGCGGACCACTCAATATACACTTATTTTGTTCAGTGTAATGTTATATTTGTTCTTCATCATAACAACAAAATGCGGAGTCAACGTGAAGTTCTTTTATTCATTGATTATTTAATCGTAACTTTTTATCTTCTAGTATTTTATACAAATGCATAATACTAAAACCCATTACGCGATAACGTTCGTTAAAGATATGATAGGTTATAAGTAGATACTACTACTTAGTTCACCACTCAACGTCCACGATCAAACGATGAACGCGAACTGACTGACCGATACGATATTGCTATACTATTCGTTTCATCTACGTGCTTGCTTTCGACTTAAAAGCTACAACTATTACAATCAGGGCTGCCAGCAAAAATATTTCCGATATACGGTCCGTCATCAGCAATTATACGAAATTAGACTCCATTATACATAGTTACGAACAGGGGGGGGGGGAGGGGGGTGCAAATGGAACTGAAGTGAGTTCAAACAAGAATATGAATAAATTAAAATACTACATTTTTATTTCAATGTTGATGTTGTTGTATTTCATATTAAATAAAAATTCACGCTTGATAGGTACGCATTTATTTTGACATCAAATTAACTAGCACTGAGGCATTCCATCTTAGTATCTATGTGATGACAAATAAAATAATAAGTTAAGTAACGTTTAACGGCAACGACAATACGTTATATTTTGTCATGTTGGTAATACGTTCATTTCATACTAAAGATTCCGCTTCATACTTTCCGTGCCCCGTGTATTTTTTGTATCCAATTATACGAAATGGGTCATTATACATCTAGGATACAATTTCACATCAAATTATACACGTTTTGTATCAAAAGATACAATCTGGCAGCCATGATTACAATAATATAATCAAGTGACGGATCAGCTAGGGGAAGGGAAGGCGAGACGGAGACGAGGTAGTTCTCTAACGCTGTGTTTCAACATAATAAAATGAACTATGTAATGTTTTAGACGCTAGAATATAAAACAGGCTCTTTCTCTTTCTCTCTCGTTTTAGTATGGACACAGACGGGCGCTCTAACTGATAGTTGCTGTAGAAAGAAATTTAACCTTATCTGTGGCTTTAAATAACTTACGTTTTGTAAATGTAGATAAGATGTGGTTTAACAAAAACCTAGCAAAATAGATCGTACTACAGCAGCCCCTTTGACGGGTTCACACGGCACGAATCTGATTTAACCGCAGTAATATTCCATTACTCTTCATCTATGTACCACCTATTATGTATTATCCTCATTTTGGGGAACCGTCGACTCGATCGGGCTAAAAATACTAATTTACAGGCTTGGATATCTCATCTGGACGCTCGTCTATTGTCCGGTTTAGCAGTAAAGGCGTGTAGCAGGATAAACTGCACTTTAGTATTTATTTGGCCAAAAATAACTCTTAAAGTATAGTGTAATCTAATAGGCATATGTAAGGAAATTATAATATTTAAAAATATCTGATCAAAACATTTATTTTTAGGAAAATTAAATCAAGTATCTTAAACAGTAAATACTTTTGTATATTATTTACAACCAGAAATGACAATTTAGGTGATCAATTATATTTTTCATTCAAAGTACTTTTTACGTTAAAAAGGCATTAATCTTTACTACAAATTTAAATAACAAATGACTAGTGCACCAGCCTTTCCTGGCTAAAAATGGATTCCTACAAATATTAGATTAAATTGATGTTCAAATTAGCATCAGTTTTGATTTTGTTGACCATCTGTGAAATAAAGATTTCGCTCAATGTCTGTGACTTCAATAGATTTTAGATGCTACCTGTTGTAAAAACTCTTATAATATTATTAAATTTACATAAGAGCATCGGTGGTGGAAACGCAGGTAAACAGGATTTGGAAGTTCTCGTAGGGTTCATGATTGTTTGGTTCGTTCGGTTTATTTTACTTTTTGTTTATAACGTGAAAAAATATGCGTTTGTTATGGCAGCCCCGATTGAGACACTTGTCAGTTTGCTGTCAAATTACTTGTAGTCAGGAGAGTATGTATCACGGGTAAAGTAAAATATTATTTCCGCCAGTACTGGCAACACAGGCTGCGTCGAAGACACTAGACGCGAACTTAAAATTTACCGCAACGCACTGTGCAGCAGAAATGTTTTAAGGTTTGAAAAAGCAAAATCCAATAAGCATTAATTAGATCGTTTTTAACCATACTAAAACTTATTTTTACTGAAAACTGAAAGAAATGTAGAACTTACATGTACTTACGTTGGTATAAAGTTAAGAGGATAGCTTGAATAATACAAAGTATCTTCTATGACAGGCTTTAATCAGTATAAATTTTAAGAGAAATTTATATAGTAAAAAACATAACTTGATTATATAAATCATAATCGACACTATATATGATAACACGTTCTCAGTCCCAATTAGGTATGTCACCAAATGGAAAATCACTCTTCAGTAGTACCCAATGTACCTACCTAACTTATCGTTACAGGTGGTCAATTTAAAGTATATATGGAACTCATTAAATATAATAGGAGGGAAGGGGGGACTGTGTACGTGTTAAGTTTTAAGTCTATAAACTAAAAATATCAAAAAAAAATATGTATGCATGCTGAAATTATTCACTATAAAAATAGCATGAATACTAAAATTATTACAGTACTTAAGTAATAACTGAATCAAAGATGAAGTGAAAATAAAAATATTTCGTTAGTTAAAAGGCACTTCCAAATAAAGGTGGGGATTAACAATGACAATAAGTATGGTAAAATAATATTTCCTGCTATCAGTTATCAAATTTCTCTCGTCACACTGTAGTTGCACTTAAAAGTAGAAAATATTTTTAAAATTTATTTTATTAAAATACATATGTACACATGTTAAAAATTCAACAAGGAACAATCCATACCTAAGAACCTACAACTATAGAAGAATCTATTTGTATCTGTATGTAAGTAATATTTAATTATTTTGTGTAGATAGTAGTAGTAATGAATACACCTACATTCCGCTAATCACATAATTTGTACAGAGCACAATTGATAAATGCAGTGTGCATCTTTATAAACATAAACCTGAAATTAAATCAAAACCTTAGTATGTCCAATTATTGATACAGCTTATAATACACGATTATAAGTTATCGATTTTAATGCTTCTATACTAACTAGTGACTTGACGCTTAAATTTCATATTTTATCCGTACGATCACAATTTTTACCTCTTGTTCAATCCGCCGAAGCTTCATAGACCGGTCAAATTAGGAATTCACCTCGGAATTCGAGATACCCGGCTGTAATTTTGTAAATAGTTGTATATTGACACCCTTAAAGTTGTCTCAAAACCTACATATGGTAGGGTGTGAGCGTCTATTAAATTTCAAGGTCAAAGTGTCAAAAAATCGTTATTTTTGTAAATTTCTCATTTCCTATGGGTTTTAGCTTTTTGTACTTGTTAGCAATATTGTAGAATACTAAATTCTCTACAAATTTTGTTTAACAAAAAATTTTATACGGTGAACCGTTTTCGAGCTAGAGGCCGTAGAGCGTGCGGTCACAGCCAACAGGTGCCACGATCGAAATCACGCCATATACAGTTGATGAACTACAGATATTATTAATTGTTGATGTTTACGCATGCTACTGTGTAATGCTTATACTTATATAGTTATATGGAAGTTTTTTACTATATATAAAATGAGAACATAATCATACTTACGTAATATTATAAAATCAAAAGCAAATGATCAATGTGCATAAAAAATGTTAATTTCCTTAATTAGTGCTGTGCAATTAACCTTATTAAAGAAATTATCATTTTTTATGCACATTTATCATTTGCTTTTGATTTTATAATATTACGTAAGTATGATTATGTTCTCATTTTATATATAGTGAAAAACTTCCATATAACTATATAAGTATAAGCATTACACAGTAGCATGCGTAAACATCAACAATTAATAATATCTGTAGTTCATCAACTGTATATGGCGTGATTTCGATCGTGGCACCTGTTGGCTGTGACCGCACGCTCTACGGCCTCTAGCTCGAAAACGGTTCACCGTATAAAATTTTTTGTTAAACAAAATTTGTAGAGAATTTAGTATTCTACAATATTGCTAACAAGTACAAAAAGCTAAAACCCATAGGAAATGAGAAATTTACAAAAATAACGATTTTTTGACACTTTGACCTTGAAATTTAATAGACGCTCACACCCTACCATATGTAGGTTTTGAGACAACTTTAAGGGTGTCAATATACAACTATTTACAAAATTACAGCCGGGTATCTCGAATTCCGAGATTCTTATCTAATATAAGCTAAAATGACCGGATTATCAGTTTCTAGGTCTTAACCCATATTATTTTTAGTTATACAAAATAAAATTATTCTAGATTCAGCGGATGAAAATGCGCCTCGATCAATCAGTCAGCCAGTCAGTTACATTAAATTTAATTATTAATATAGATTGATTGATGCAGTCAGTTACAAGTCACACCGAGACACAAATCTGAAGTTTAAATTTAATATGAAAAACAATTGAAATATAAATGGATTGTATGAACTCAATGCCACGAGAGAATTCTTATAAAATTGCCTTTTATATATATATATATATATATATAGATATATATAAAAAAATGTATATAAAATGTCCACACCTCTTTTATACGATTAAATTTCCGATTATCAGTAATACAAAAACAATAAACATATCACGATCGAGAAAAACCTTAACATCTTTTCGTATCCGTCGCCGATGGTTACGCCATCGTAACACTGCACTGCATTCACGATATTTTTTCATCTATCTCAATTATCAGTCCCTAATTAAAAGGATTAACTCCTCTCACCACAGAATTCTTTAGTTATATAATTACAATATTTCGACTCAGTCCACAAATTTGAATTAAGGTCCACATTTCCACTTATCGCCATGTCATGTGAGACCGCAACATGACGAGAATTGATATATTCGTTAATGTTCTGTTCACTAGGCGTTTGTTTTAATAAACGTTCTTCCAGTTCAAAATATTTAGCACATTTAAACATTTAATTTGTTGAAAGTTTATTTTTTAGTGAAGCACTGTTTAAAATATTAAAACAATTGGTACATGATGTATATTACAATATAATTGTTCCAGTTGCGAGATGCAACGGTCATCGGTCACATCCCATACTTGAAGGATTAAAATTCTGATACCTGTTTATGTATGTATTTATACATAAATCTGGCGTGTGATGCGGTACCAATTATTTACTCGAGTACTAGTTGTCTATGGGGAGAAGCTAGTCCTCAAAATGTTCTCACACTTCCACATACAATCAATTGCGAGGACGCCCACGTGCACGGGACCCATCGCGTTCCTGAAATATAATAAAAAAAAATACATTGTATATTCTTAATAACTCTTGTCTGTCTAGATTACTGGCAGAGAAATAATATTAAAACAATTATTACAAAAAATTAAAAGTGATTACATATAAGTAAGTTTAAATAGAATTTAATATGAATTTTATAAGTAAGTTTAAATAGAATTTAATATGATTTAGGAAAGTCACAGTAAGCATATGCCTAATTTCCAATTATTAATACAACATAATAATATATTAAAATTAAAAGAATTATTAATGCATCAACTTAAGTTATTGGTAAGTAATGTAAATTTATGCATTGATTAGTACCACATTACAAGCTATATATAGCAATGATATGAATTTACCAAAGATATTTTATTTTATATATATACCAATAATATTGAGACAATGTTTATAAATTTATAAACGTCATAGTTTTATTTTTATTTAAATCCTAACCAATACTTTCTAAAAGCCTCACCATTTTATCACAGTAGGTATTGTAAATGTACAAACAAAAGTAGGCGAGCCCTCTTGCTTCCTGTGTTTGTTGTGCCCATAACATGACTGTAATGTACTTATGAAACATACGATAACGAAATTGAAATTAGATACAGATCAGTACCAACTTGGAGTAATCAATATAATATAATATTCATCCAAATAAATATAATATAGAAACTCAAATTAAGTATTCCTCTTTCTTGTCGTTCCTAATTCTTAAAAGTAAATAGACGGCAGATCTATAAAAAAAGGCTGCGTATAAATTTGACAACGTGCTGGACGTTTCTATAGTGGCCGGTTTATGAACGAAAAGTTACAGGAACTAGTCTTAAAAAAGATGTAATGTTCGAGACAAATCGTAGACATTTTATCTAATGCATATTCCAATATAATTTTGCTTTCTACTTCCATTTAAGAGTTAAGACCCCCTCAACGGGATACTGGAAGTGAACTTTTAACTTTTTCTCAGGAACGCGTGGAAGTATCAAGCTGAAATTTGTATCAAATACTCAGGTCTACTGTCCCTTAAGGCTGTGAAAAAATCAAACTTCTATGCCAACGCAATCAAAAAATACAACCTTTTATGCCACAAAAGGAATCAAAATCTTCAGGGTACTTCCCGTGGACACACAATCTTGAAATTTGGTATGAAGCAACGTCATAATATATCTATACTAATATTATAAAGAGGAAAACTTTGTTTGTTTGGTAATGAATAGGCTCAAAAACTACTGGACCGTTTTTAAAAATTCTTTCACCATTTGAAAGCTACATTATCCACGAGTAACATATGCTATAGAATATTTTGGAAAAATAGAGATCCGTGCGATGCCAGGGCGGACAGCTAAAGGAAAAAATATGAAAACCATAATTTATTAGTTACACTACATAATAAAAATATTTTTAAATTCAGAAATAGAAATACCATAACCTTTTTACAGCTATCCCTACAGGTTTGTACAGACCCTCGGCGCGTGTGTCTGACTCGCACTTGTCCTGTTTTTTTATCATTAGCACAGATGCATCTGCTATAGTTAACATGTCTATGGTAGCATGGTATACTAAGTATGTATTTCTGTTCAAATTTAAATTTATATTGTTTTATGAAATGTTAAGTCAAGTGCATTATTTAAAATATAAACCGCCGATTCTTGTAATTCTATTGTTAAAAAAAAATAATAGTATATTTAGCAACAAACCTTATGATGGGGTCTGTAGTTGTTAGTATCCCGGTCACGGAAGACATTGTCACGATTATCGCGCCCATCACGTTCATCTCTCATATCGCGATGATCACGATGATCACGATGATCGCGATGATCACGATGTTCACGTTGATCGCGATGATCACGCTGATCACGGTGGTCGCGATGATCACGATGGTCGCGGTGGTCGCGCATGTCTCTAGGATCATGTCGCGAGTCACGAGAGTCGCGAACATCGCGCATATCACGCACGTCCCGGACGTCACGTACCTCGCGTCCGTATTCGCGATAGTTGCGATATCCGCCTCGGGCAGCATCGTGATCTTCGCGATTATTATCTTGATTATTATGATGCGGAACTACTTTACGCGAATCTTCCTCTTCTTGACGCCTCTCGTAATGAATGAAATCGTCAAAAATAGAAGTCGAGTGGCAATAACTATGCATAATTCTCAACACTTGTAAGCCTTTAGCATGCGGCACTTCTTGAGTATCGCGAGAGTTCGTCACAGGCTTATTTTCGTTATTCTCTAACTTGATATAACGAAGTTGCACATTGGGAACATCCTTAACATATACCCATCTCACACGGAACTGTCCCTTCCACTTATCCTGAGACCACACGCTCGAGTTGGAGCTATAATCCACCGCGCTAGTCATGCGTGCCATACCACAAAAATGACCGCTGCCATTTACTGAGAAAAACAAATACACTGTACCTCCTTCCCTCTCGCGTTCACGATACGCAGCATCAAGGCGCTTGTTACCATGTTCTGTGCTGCACCAAATCTCATATTTGATGCTGCGATGGATATCGTCCTCTGAATAAGATTTGATCACAAAGAACCGAGCTAGCGGTGCGTTAAGATCAAATTCCTTAGGGTTGTAGTCATTTTTGACTCTCAATTCATCTAGAACAGGATGTGGCAATGCCGGAGCTGTAGAAGCCGCTGGTGGTGTAGTAACTTGCGGTGCAGTCATTGGAGGACGAGATGGATGCGGCGGCGGTGGACCGCGTGGCGCGTGAGTCCAGGCAGGTGTCGGCTGGTGTTGCGGTGGCGGACCACGCTGAAGAGGCGTAGGGGCAGGTGCCGAAGCAGGCAAAGGTGGCTGCGCTATCGTCGGAGCAGGAATCGGCAATGGTGCTGGAACCGGTGGCGGTTGTAGTGGTGGTGGCGGTGGCGCAGTCACCACTGGAGCAGTCTTGCCAGCATCCCATGTACCAATGTCCATATTGTGTTTGCCGGGCACAATCGGAGGAGGTGGCATGCCAGGACCCTTTTTCTTAAGTCCAGTTGTCTGTGAAGATGGTGCAGGTTTAGCCGGTTGACTAGCTATTGATGCCCATGTCATCTTTTTGGGTTGCGATCCACCTGATACGTCCTTGAGCTCCGACCCACGTTCTTTATCTGTTTTATGATCGCTAAGTGACATAGCCTGCACACCCGATTCAACGGTCTTGATACCATCTGGTACATAAAGACCGTCCTGCCTGTAGTAATCGTCATATTGCTTTGTGCGGCCAAATTGACCCCAAGTAGAGTAATCACCATTTCCGTGAAAGTAATTAAACGTTGAAGCGGGCTGCCCGAATGCAGCTGTTGAAAATGGTGTTGTTGAGGGACCAAACACACCTGAAATCAAAAGAAAACGAGATTTTTGTCAAGCAACACATTCATTACGTCAGTTGCATAAATATATAAAATATTAAACATACATACTTAAGCAGGACAATTATTTATTATGATCTAGTTAAATATGCTTCCTCATCCAATAAAATAAAAACTTAGAAGACTATAACAAAAACGGCACTAACACAAAATGAATCGACCAACAAAAATAACTGCGCACTCTCTACTAACTTTTAATAAAATACATACTTTAAATCTGTGACTGACAATAAATTACCCCATTTTCCACCCGGGTAGGACTTTTTTTGTGTATATTACATATATCTAAATAAAAATTATCAAAATCCGACTACTCTGTAAAAAGCTGTGCGTGGTCATATATATATACATACATAACCAACGCATCGATTTGAGGACCACTTCCGTTTTTTCGTCAGTTGAAAATGGAAGTCAATTACTTTTCGTTTTCAATGTTCAAGTACAAATTATTAAAACTTAATTTTGTCGTTTAGACGATCGCTTGCTTAATCTGTTCCAAATACTAGAAAGTTAGCATAAAATCAATAAATGGACAATTAGATTTAAATTCATTTTGATAACAAATATTCTTAAAAAATTCAAGGATTATAATTATTATTTGGCGGTATATTTTATGGCAGTACGTTTCTAGGATAAATAATACAATAGGATAAATATTGGTTGTGTTGACATTTCAAACAGGCGGCATAGGCACGTAATAAAAAAAGAAAAGTTCAAACACATTAAAAACGATTAGCAAAATGATATTTACCAATTATTAACTTAATTGTTAAATAAGTTTATAAAAAAACATAATATCTGAAAATTTTCTAACCTTGTCGTAAAAGGAGAACTGTAAGTGTGTTAATTACTTAGATGTAATTTGTTCAAGCTATCATTATGAATACGTTAAACCAAGGCAACTAATTTTGATAGTATTATATTGTTATCTGATTTTGTACTGAAATTAACCTACGGACTACACTTTTTTCATGATAAAGATACCGTATAGGTATACAAAGTATGCTATATTACATTCGATAAGCAAAATATAAATAACAAAAATGGTACAGAGCAGTGCATTTTAGATGGAATATGGTGATATTTAATTGTCTTATCTCGAATAAGTACTAGCTACCATCCATTCCATAAGAATCGTGAGGATTGTATCCTCCAAGGATAGTCATCGGATCTGTTCCATTGGTAGACCATGTCCCATCCCCGACTCCAAAAGCTTGATAAGGAAGAGCTGTTGTACCATAATAACCTGAAACAAATATGCTAGTGACTACTAATACCAAATTTAAATAGGAGTTTTCAAACGTTACGACTCTACTGTTATTAAATAATAGATCAAAATTCAAAAAATAATTCCTGATGATAACCCTAATGTTACACACTAAACACACACACACACTAAAGTTTAGTGTTAGACTATCGTCAGCTCAGTCGGCTACGAATATGGGAATACTATATTTTCGAAACATCAGTATATAAAATAATATACGTTATAATTTCAAATAAATCAATTCTTACCCATATATTGTATGAAATTAAGTTTTCAACCGTAACAATGTTTGTCCAAATATTTATTTTAAACTACTCAACAAAATTTTATTCCTATATGTTGTAGCTAACAATAATTTAATAACTTAAGAAAAGGCTCGATGTATTTGACTAATTTGATATTTACAGTTGTTTATTTATTTTTCTTGTAAAAAGCATAATTTCACCTGTTTTCGTTCTTCTAATGAGGCCAGGGTGAGTTATTATTATAGAATACATCATTGTAATCTAGATATCATAAACTAGAGTAATAAGCCATTAGCTGTTTTCCTACTTGTATTTAACATAGCTATTATGTTGTGTTTCAAGAATATTTTAAGGCCAATAATCATATAATGTAGAAACATATTGTAATTTATCAGCCTAGAAATCTATACATAAGTTGTGAGCAATGTTTTGTATTACACATAATTATATATATATATATTAAACTGTATTTATTTCTATTTTATTATTATAATATAGACACAGTATGAAGAGATTTTAGTGAGTTAATAGGTACACACCTGCATGCAATTTTTAATTATCACAAAAATGTTACAGCAAAGTTTTGAGTGGCTGCTTGGTGACCAGCTACATGTATTTTTCTCACATGAACATAAAAATGGAAGGTATAAGGTAATATGTATGTTTAATAGTATGTTTTAATCTTTGCATAAGCACAAAAAGTCTTAGTGGACAATGCAATGCTAGTTGAGATTGAGTAGTAGTCCCAGCATCTATGTATCTATATATTTTTATTAAACATTTCTTCAGTTCAAGCGCATTGTGGGAAATAGTATAGGAATAATCAATGGTTAAAATCTATAAGTACAAAATTATTGATATGAATCATTTATTTTACTATATACTCGCATAAAGCTCTATAGATAATCTTAAAATGTATGTACCTACCTGCCGCATTGTAGGGGTCGGCTGCGGATGAGATGGGTGGTGCAAAGGATGGCTGCTGCTGGTGACGCCATGACACATCTGCCAACTCGTCACCTCCAGATTCTAACTGCTCTTTCGGTGCATTTGTCACTATAATTTAATATTACAGTTTAGTTTTGTTGTTTATTAACAAATGTAAAATGAAATTATTTTATCTTTATTTTACATGTCTTCCAAACAGTATTTGCCAAAATATGAAGAACTCTTAAGCTATTTATTTAATAGATATAACTAACATACTGGCATTGATGTAGATATTATATTAAATAGAATGACTGTAACAAGCATGTGCTTGTTGTGTGATACTCCACTATAAGAAAAGGTTAGACAATCTGATTGATCTGTATTGTGAGTCCAGTTCTTATACTCCACTGAAGCACAACACCATGAAAAAAATAAGAAAATAGTAAAGTAACAAAAGTAGTAAAGTAACAGTAAAAAAAAAAGTTTTAAATTTAAAGTAAAACTAGAAAGAATTGTTTGACTTTTTTACATAACATTTTTTATTTACCACCATTTGATTATAAATATACTAACACAAAGTCTCTTACCCATAAATATATACTATAACAGTAAGACATAGGTATATACAATTAGTACATACTTATCTAGTGTAAAAATTGTAACAAAAGTAACTACAATGTAATTAAAGAGACTAAAAGGTTACAAGTTTAAATGATATTTTATCATGATTTATTAAGTTTTAAAGTCAAAAATCATCCAATACAATATTAAATAATATAATATTAATACCAAAAGTAAAAATAGTGAAAGCTTGAGATTACGATGCTAATGACGTGCTCCCAATGACGATTATCGGACACAAAGCCGACCGGTGCGAGGTCCTCCTACAGAGAAAACAGTTGCAACGTCATACTGATACCATCTTTACCTTGATTCCCTTGCCCTTTCATCCGCTAAACAAGCATCAACATGAAACAATAAACAGTTAAATGTTAAATTTTCACACTTCACATAATTATGACGAATAAATTCATCTAGATAAAATGAACTAAGAAATACCTGATCTGACACGCCTGCTGACATTGGCCACGATTTTTCGTTTATCGAGCACTTATTCAGTCTTTTCTCAAAACAATATCAAAAGTAATCACATCAGTTACACTACACAAAGTCTGGAGTGCTTAAAAGCCAATAATATAGTTTTATTGTCCGTAAGTATAAAATCCTACCAATGGTCCGGATTCCGGAAAGCGGATTCAGGCTTCCAACGGATGGGCAATTAGTAATGGCTGCCGATTAAGTGTTGCCAATATGGGTAGTTTACTGAACTTATACAACACAACATTCATTTTAGTCTATGCCGTAATGGCATTTATTTTGTAAAAGTAGTGTAGAGTCAGAAAAACCAGGTAAAAGAAGCCGTACAATTAATTAAAGGAAATAATTCAATTCATTATTTAAACGCCTACGTCCTTCCTACGTCTCTTTAACAGCCAACAGATTCAATCATAGTATTCATACTAGATAGTCTGTGGAAATTAAAAATACTGTCATGCTTTGACAAGACGACAGATAAACAACTTCATACAAGATTACAAGCTTTTTCTTCTAGATCTGAGTAATGAAGTAGCAAGGCGGGAATTTCCACGTTATTATTTGTAGCAGCCTAATCCTTGTTCAGTATTTATATTCCTATAATTAAATAAAGTGCCTTACCTAATAAGAGTATTATACGGGTTAAAAGTAAACTTACAAAATGCCTACAACAATAAAGAAACAAGACAATGATTCTGAGGAACCCAGCAGTATAGCGGCTCCGAAGCGTATAGATCATTCATGGGTGCTAATTGCCAAAAGTATGTAATTTGTTACAAATTTGCAATTATTATGAATCGAATGTAATTATGGGTGATTCTACGGGCGTTTCAACCGCCGTCAGTCCCTTGGCATAAATATTGAAGAATTAAGCTACAATAAGATTTAAACTCTATTAATTTTGACGACAAGTGCGAGCGCAGTATGTCGTCGCATCAAAACGTAATTCTTGTTTCAGCTCATTTCTTCAATATTCAGCACAACGGACTGACGGCGGTTGAAACGCCCGTGGAATCGCCCTTAAATACTTAAATAAAACTTTCTGTTTTAGATAGCTTATTGGAGAACACTGAGTTTTGTTTCATTAGTCTTCCACACCCAGCTCATGGGAAAGCTACTAAATATTGCTTAGACGGAAATAACAAGAAAATGTACGAATTTGTGACATTTAATGAACCACACAGGTGTTGGTTTACGGATCAAGTTATTAAGTCGGATGCTAGTGTGTTAATGATGACTCCAATCAACCCAATACTTATAGGTACAATATTTATTTATTGACAAATGATATAATTGATTTATATTCACAGCTCCTTTAACATCATCATTTAATTAAAATAGCCACTGCCATTGTCAGTCTTAAGTAGCTTGTTATTAATTCTTATTACTTAACCACATTCAATGTGTGACACAATTTCTTTTTACATTAATATTTGAGTTTTTGAATCATAATAATATTGAAAAAGAAACCATAGTGAGTGAAGAACCTGAAGTAAGCTATTGCTATTAGATTAGTGTTTAACATATTATTATCATATCATAAGATTGAACAGATGACAGATAAACATGCATAAAAATGCAAATTGTTCTCTATATAATGATATTTTATTTAATTATATGAATCATGTATATGATATAGAAAACTAAATGGAATTTTGTTGACTAGTGTTAAAAATCAATACTCTGAAACAATTTTAGTGTGTACAATTGATCAACTCCTTCAATTACTGGTCTCTAATGTGTTCTAATCTTTCAGTCTTGCCACGCTTAAGGGATCAATCCAGTAAAAGAGCCATTCCGCTAGAAGATCTGTTATCAGAGAAAGGATTTGATAAAATCATTGACTTCATACCTCATCTTGATCAAGTTGCTGACTTAAAAGTAATGTGAATTTAATATTCATTGAAGGCAAAATACACTTCTGCATTTTAATTTTTATCTTTTGTTCATTTATTTTATTAGGTTTAGGTTTGATATAATCTTAATAAATATTTTATTTTTTACAAGGCCACTATGACCAATGTAGGGATTTGTAACTAAATTCCAAAATAAGAATTGTAATCTTACATGGTAAAATTGTATGTTAAGTGTTTTGATATATTTATCTTTTTAAGGGCCCCCAGGAGCTAAAGGCTTACCGTTATAATGAGGAGAAGACACTAACGTGGCTTGTGCATAAAGTAAAAAAACTGGCACAGTTATTAAAAACTAAGAATGTACATGTGACATCAGGGGCAACATCAGCTACATTTGTTGCAAGCAATATCAGTAATGATAATATAGATGAAGGTATGTGCCTATATTTTATACTTAGACTACTCTCAGTTCCCTTATTGTTTGGTACATAAAGTATTATTATTATTAGTATTTTAATACTCCGTAGTTATTTGATATATTTGATACTACATAGTGATTTTAGAGATAAAGAGGTTATCCATTTCTGCCTGTTGATTTAAAAATAAATTACTTAAATCTATACAATTAAGTTATAAAAATTAAGGGTGTTAGTAGCTTTATACAAATGGTTGATGAAGTATAAAACCTTAAAAACTTATGAAATACCAAAAATGAGCCCTACAAAAATGTGTTATTATTACAAAATGGCTGTAGGCTTTTTTTTCAGTAATGGGTTTTAAGTTTTATTGTAACTTTAAATACTTTGCAGAATTCTTTGTCAAATATGCTTATGGCATCATTTCCGAATATCTTGAGGAGGATCTGTTAAGCCAATTGGAAAAAAAGTTTGATTTCAAACCAGATTTGATTGAATCATTAGGAAAAAAAAGAAAATCTGAAGTTGCAGAAAGCAACAATAAAAGGACTAAATGTGAACAAATGGAGAATGATGGGAAAGAATATAATATGACAACTTTTATTCAGGAATCTAATGATGCTAAGAAATCAAAACCACTCACTGCAAAAGAAAAAGCTCGACAAAGAGCAGCCAGTGGAACAAAAACAATTTCAGCATTTTTCGCTAAAAAATAAAGTACCTAATTGCTAAAATATTATTTACTAGCGGCCCCGCTTAGGTTATCCTGATCTGAAAAGTAGACACACTAAAAACATTACCCTCCTTTTTTGGGTAAATAGGTAAAATGTAGAGTATGTTTATGTTAGTCCAGGTTGCCTGCTACCTCCATACCAAATTCATCAAAAACTGTCCAGCCGTTTTTGAGTTATAAATGGTTTAACTAACCTGACTTGTTTTATGTATTATATTGATGATGTGGAAAACTTATTATGTATGAGTGTGTTCAATAATAATCAAATAATTCAAAAGCTGTTGTTTTTTCTTATTATATATACTTTATCGCTTATTGCATGTTTATACGAGAAGGAGGTAGATTTTATTTATTACTCAATGTCATCTATGTATTAATGCCTTCCAAATCTGAGTGAAACATCTTTACAAACTTTCACATTTATAAACCTACTCCTTAGTAGATCGCCTCAAACAATAAGTACATCATATTATTATACCTATTATTACCTATGGATATCTGCAATCACTTTCTTTTCTATTTATAAGTACTTACCTATAATACTTTTAACTCTTGAGTATTTTCGTAAAGCCTTACTCGATTACGATCATGTTTGAAAAATATTTTAAAGTCCTCTACTTACTCACTAGCCAAAGTTTAAGACAGTTATCTCATAACAATACAACCTTATAGTACATTCATATGTTAATGTGTTCATTAATTAAATAATGTTAACTTATACACTTAGATTAGCATTTGCCCGCGACTAAGTCCGTGTACTTTTCAACTCTTTTAGTTATCAATTCTGTTAAATATCAAATAGATCTGATCAAGGAATTACGTTGTCCCTTACAAACTTTGCTCCCCTTTTTCAACCTATTAGGTGTAGAATTTCGGAAAATCCCTTCGTATTGGATGACATACAAAGAATCTCCAAATATCTCTACGATAAGCGGTTTAGGCTGTGCGCGAATCAGTCAGGTATTCAGGACATAGGATTTTATATATACCATAATTCATTAGAATCTCCATCATTTTCATTATAATTATTATTTTGACTTCAAGTTAGGATAAAAACTTTCTTATTATAATGATGTTTAATGATTTCGTTAAAAAATATTTACGAAAAAAAACTGATAATTTTTTTTTAGCAAACCAATTTTAAGTATAGTTTCTAATATACTACAATTGTCATAAAATATGTTTCAGTTATTATCAGCTCGGTGAAGGTCGATGTAGGGTCGGATCTCCTGCTATACTATAAGGCTTTATATTCATTAACATTCTAACCTAGAGAAATTAAAAATGTTTGGTGATTCAAATGATTTACCCACTTCCTAGATGGTAATCACAAATTCGTAACCTGCATAAAAAATTTTTTGCAATCCATTATCCCAAGTTTGCTCTTCTTCTGTAGAACAGTAAATAGCTACAGGCTTCCCGTTTACTAAGTCTTTACCATTGAGTTCTTTTTGTTTCATGGAATCATTTGTAAAAGTAGCGGTTTCCAATATATAATTTTTATAATCCTTAACATCACAAACATAGAAGATTTTTAAAGATGTGTCTGATAGAACACGGACATGTAATTCATCACCTGTATTGAGTTCCTAGTACTTGTATGATAGTTTTGATTGTTCTAGTTTAGAAACTCTGTTTACTATTTTATTTTCTGTATACCCAAGAGTAGAGTATCAAGTCAATGCCATCATGTCTTCTGGGCATGTATTAATTAATTGTAGAATAAGTTCATCGGATGACCTGCTTTTGACAATCATTTTGACTCTCTCCTTGCCTACATAGAATATCATAGCATCAATGCTCTTCTCACTGAAATTTGGTTCTTTGTTAATAGGTTTGCATTCTGCCAACTGGCAGTGTAAAGATAAAGCTGATATGCAAGAAACAGATTTATTTGGTCGATAAATATTATCAGAGAGCACCGCCTGTTCAATAAAGCCATAATCCAGAGCAAATATATCATACAACTTCTGCCCATTGCAGTCTTCAATTTTGCAAATTTGACCCCTGACATGTTTTCTTCTTAAACTTGACTTGAAAATTACTAGGTATATTAGTATATCCTTGTAAACTAGACAAATACTGTCTAGATATTGGTGGGCCGAACATAGAAACTGGACTATTTATATGTGTCACATGTGAAGATCCAGTATCATAGCGAGTTATCATTAGTTGATCTAACAATTCAGTTATATTTGTCATATTGCTAGGATGTGGTTATTACGATGCATTAATTAAAATTACAGAAGGCACGGAAATATCTTAGGCACACTTGTAGTTCTATTCTATATAAATGGCATGTGCCAATGTTGCTTGTAGAGTCCGTTGAATGCTGAGTTCGATTGATTTCATGATTTGGGTAGATAATGGTCGGTATGGAAATGTATTTGGAACCGGATATTAAGCAAAGTCAAAAGAACTTCTTCATTTCGCTGTTTCTGTAGTTCGAACCTAATGACAAATATTAGAATTTCATTAGGTATAACAAACAGCTATATTTATATCTGTATATATACAGGTGTTTGGAATAAGGTTTTACAAACTTTTTTTAATACACGCAATTTAATTTTACATTTTTCGCAAACTTTAAAGACCTAAAGTTTATTTTTTACAAAGGGTATTAATAATTATTAAGTTAAATCTTCTTTAACTAACTTAATAACTTTTAATACTCACTCTTCTTCATTTCCTCTTTTACTTACTCCAAATGTTATCTTTAAATTCTTTACCGCGAATCACAACAATTAAGCTCTAAAATACCTAATAATTTCTGATGCCTTCGCGGTTATTACACATTGGAATGAAACAACTATTAACGGATTTAACTCGCGTATTTTTATTTTATTTTATTTGCTGACGTTTCGGATTCTTTACAGTTTCCATAATCGTAGCATGACTGAGCTGACAAAAGTCTAACGCTAAAGTGACTTTAGCGTTAGACTTTTGTCACAAACGAAACGTACAATCCGAAACGTCAGCAAATAAAATAAAATAAAAATACGCGAGTTAAATCCGTTAATAGTTGTTTCATTTCAATGTCTAAAATACCTACTAAAATGGAATATGGAATGTCACGTCAGTCGCATGGCGCCAACAGTAGTTTTCTTTTCTTTCTTTTTACATCATTGACAGGTGCGACAGTGGTGCCAATATGGTGCCATACCATTAACATGACATTCCGTTTCCGTTCCGGAACAAAGAAAATTGCAAAATAGTAACATAGCTAATTATAACAATATTTTAATATATCATATGGAAATCTCTTACAATAGTAAAATTTATGAATCACTCATTTTTGACTTCTGCGCGGACAAAGTCGCAAGCATGAACTAGTATATACCTAGGGGGCGCCTAAAAATGACGTGGGTTGTTTTTTAAAATTTTCTGTGAAATTTTATTCAACCAGAGGGTTGGGGGAGGGCCCCCATCCCCCAATCTCATGTGAAAAAAATGTGGGGTTCTTATGTAAACGCATTGGATTGTTATTATAAAAAGAACAAAAAATACTTCGTTCTTTTCTTTACGACTAGTAATCAATATTGCTGAGTGTTTAGTTCCTTGAACTAACTTTTTAAGTAGTTAGTTAACTTTGAAACTTTTTTTTTCCATGAATATATACCCCAGTAATTTTAGCGTCAATGTCTTTATTCCCTTTTTGCCATGAGATCCTGGTAGACCTATACTCTATAGCGAATATAAGTAATCCAGGCATTAGTTTGGTTATGGTCAACCCACACCACTGAAACAACAACAAGAAATGCGTGCCAATGTGACGTCATTTGGCCACTAAACATGGCGGTTTTAGTGCTGCCCAAAAGATTTTAATGTTATTAGGTTTTATCGATAAACGTTCTTGGCTCATTTTATTTTAAACATTATTGAGTAAATTATTTGTAGAATAAATACTTTAATAGGAAGTAAGTATATTGTTACGTGCAAAGATACTTTGATTTAGATGTGTGAAATCCAAGATAAGATCGTGCTTCAAATTTGCCAAGTAAACGATATGACGATTTTATAAAGTTGTCGTTTAACAACTCAGTGACTTACAAATAATAATTTCTGATGCCTTCGCGGTTATTACACATTGGAATGAAACAACTATATTTAACTCGCGTATTTTTATTTTTTTGTTTTTCCTTCACTTTTCAAAATTTGCCTCTTTAAAAAGTCGTTAGGACCTGCGCAGGCTTTTAAAACTATAGAGTTTTCGTTGTTGACAAGGTTCCTCTACTGTAGGTCTTTTATAATATTCTGGAACTCTGCAATTTTTTTCTTTTGCCGCCGCACTTTTATTTTCTTCTTTAAAAAATCACATTTATCTTCAAGATTTTTTATTTTTTGAGTTTGGTTCTGAAATAAAAAAATATTATAATTGAATAGTGTATTTATGTGTAGGCGATCAAATTTAGATGTACTTAATTTTAAGTAATTCAATAAGTACTAGTACTGAACTGCAAGCATTCATATGTTTCCAGCCACTTTTTCTTTTTACTTATAGTAATTTCTTGGGATCCTATAAAATATGTTTTAATGATAAAATAAAAATATTTTATCATGTCATATGTAAGTAAATCGATAAATAATCTACAACCCTAGCTAATAAATTAACAATATTTAAACGTAAAAATATGGTTAAATAAGTCAAATCCATTCATGATCTATAACCGCACATAAGAACCTTGCTAATTATAATGTAAATCTTTCTTTATTTTCCCGGTAACAAAAGCAATAACCAATATTTTTAATGTTATTTATAGCATACCTGTGCATGGTTAAAGATAGCTGATTTTGTGTTTTTCTTTTGCCGCACCCTATTACACTACACACTGGCATATTTGCAACGTAATTATTTACTTATAGCTTCAATTATTTTAAATCACGAGCAATATATTGAAAGATAATTAGTTATTTTGATTTACACCACGGCTTTTTGACAGGACAAGTACCACCGGAACTGACTGACAATGACATTTGGTGCGCTAAACATGGCGGATTTTCGGCCTCAATAGGTATTTAGGGATATTCATGTTTCACTTTATGTCAGTTTCTGTACGCACTGAAATAGTGTTATATTTTTTTCCAGCGAGTTACAGTGCTGAGTAAGAACGAGATAGATATATGTTTATGTGTGTGCCTTCAAAATTGATGCTATTTATATAAGCAATTGTACGTATAGAACAATATGCCTTGTCCATATTATAGAAGTCTATGGGTCAACCCTATATATTCGTTATCTGTGCAAATAATTGACAACTTTGCGGACTTGCCGCGTTTTTTATTATCCTAATTTCTTTTACTCGTTTTGTCTTGTTGATAAATCATCGTGTAGATTAATTTAACAATGCAAGCTTTTTTAAAAACTGGTAAAATATCAGCTTCGACCAAACCATCTTCCTCTGGGGCTAAAACTCCTAAGAAGAAATCCCCAGCGCCATGGGTGGAGAAATAGTAATTTTATTTCATCACGGATTATTGCTATCTTTGTGTATACTAAACATAATGTTATTAATATCTTTTGAATTTTAGCCGCCCGAAGACAATTGACGATATAGTAGATCAAGGAGAAGTAGTGCAGGTGTTAAGAGAGTGCTTGTCTGGAGGTGATCTACCACATTTATTATTTTATGGTCCACCGGGTACTGGTAAAACCAGCGCTATTCTCGCTGCAGCACGACAGCTTTTCGGAGACATATCTCGTGATAGGGTATTAGAACTAAATGCATCTGATGAACGTGGAATTCAAGTAGTCAGGGACAAAGTTAAAGCATTTGCTCAACTAACGGTCAGCAGCACGAAATCTGAGTAAGTTTTAGGGTATATTTTTCAACACCCATTAAACTTTTTCACTTTACTTACATATGAATATGAATTTAGTATAAAGCCCACAAAAATCGAATCCACTAGATCCTTTTGATTTCAGTGGAAGGCCATGTCCTGCATACAAATTGGTGATATTGGATGAAGCAGATTCCATGACCACAGCAGCCCAAGCAGCACTGCGGCGAACCATGGAACGAGAGACACGTACCACTCGCTTCTGCCTCATATGCAACTATGTATCGCGTATAATCCCTCCAATCACAAGCCGATGCTCCAAATTCAGATTTAAACCACTTGCACGGGAAAATGTTATCAAAAGGTATATTTAATCCTCATGAATGTTTGACAAATCAAAAATATAAATATATAAAAAAAAATAAGTTAAAAATGACATACTAAAATTGGTTACTGTGAAACCAGCGCGGTTTGACATCCTGACCGCAGATTAGTAAATTTGTAGTGGTGGATTATTTAATTATCATACACACTTTGTCTTCTATTGGCACAACATAAACCTTGGTCTTATTAGTTGTAAATGTTTTGCCTAGAAAATTATGGTCAATGTTACCTTTTGCTTTTCTTTGATTTACACTAGATTGATGATTGAAGAGTATAATCATTTATTTTTTTATTTAAAAATGAAATGTTTTTAATCATGATGTAACAATAATGAGTCTAATATTATCTAATTGCAGATTACGTGAAATATGTGAAGCAGAAGGCGTGAATGTGGGAGAGGGTGAGGTTTTGCACCAAGCCGTGGACACGTGCGAAGGTGATCTTCGACGTGCTTTAACCGCGCTGCAATGTTGTCAGCGTCTCCTCGGAGAGATCACGGCTGACGGCCTTATAGAGGTAAAAAGTAAATACTTTTATAGTACCTGTCATAGGTTTAGGATAATTATATAAATGTAGTGAGGTTATGAGTGAGATTGTAGGATTTTAACCCAAACTGTTTCAACTTGACTCCTATTTCAAGAAGTTTCCTGTTTATGAATAGTTAAGAAATTACGGTAGTTGTAATCTTACATTAGGTATTGTTTTAATATCCTTTGGGAGGTCTAATAAACTATATTTTATGTATTATTATTAATATTTTATCACTCTAAATCATGTCTCATAGTTATGAACAGTGTTTGATAACTTTGTATGTATTACCCCAGGTAACCGGTTTGGTTCCGGATAAACTTGTCAATGAGTATCTAAGCATCAAGAATTACAGTGAACTAGAAAAGTTTGTAGATGAGTAAGTATACAAAGTGTATATTTTTTTTTTAATTTCAGTGGAAAGGTGAAATTAATACCATGTGGCCCTTCTATGGCGTTAAATATACCTTTATCCTATACAGGAATCCGGCAGCGGTTTCGAACATAGGGTGTCATAAAATAATTAAATTTGAATGTGAAAAACTACGATTGTGAACGATCGTAGTTTTCGTCATATTACATTTCGCACACCTAGATTCTAAAGAGAGCTAATATTTGAGTTATGCACACCATCGAATTTTTAAAGCACAACTTACCTACCACTAAAATAGATTTAAGCTAACTATTCTAGATTCATATAATATATTATTTGTTCGATTGAATAAATATTATTGCTTACTATTATGTGTCTCCATCGATTTCCTAGAATTCATTATTTTAATTGTTAATGTATTCTGATAATTGTTTTGCTGCGTTGTTATTGCATCTTTACGTATGTAATATTTTTACTGTAAATTATATGGTATCTGTCAAATGTTGAAACTAGGACTATATAGTCCGTCCTTGTTTTGTAATCGTTTTATATAACTCGTTAATGAACACATTTATTTTACAGTTTCCTGATGGAGGCGTACTCGGCGTCGCAGTTACTTGAGCAAGCAGCTGCGGCGGTGGTGGGAGCCGGGCATCTCACCAATAAGCAGAAATGTACCATCAGTGAGAAACTCGCCATCTGTTCGCACCGGCTGCTCGACGGAGGCGCTGAAGTCATGCAGCTCACCGACCTCGGTTGCACTATCATCATGGCTAATAATAACCCTTGACTTTTCAGTAAGATGCGTTCATATGATAAAGTTTGGGAGTTCACTTAAAAAAAAATCTTTGCTAACCGTCGTATACGTATAGCCGGTGGCCATATTGTATTCGTTGATTAAATTAGGAAGATGCGCAGTAAAGTACTTTAAGGATATATATTTACATTTCACTGTATTTATTAGGGTCCACATTATCCAAATAAGTAAGGCCAGTTATGTTATTAATAACTTTACTAGAAGTGAAGTATCATTTTTTAAGCTCCCAATAATAAACCAATATCCAATATCGGGTATGTTAGATAATTAATTAAATTATTGAACTGTTTACAGGTTCAAAGATGTTTTAACTGAAAGAAAATAGGCAAATAGCTTACTTGGATATTGTGAAACATGCATTTAACCCAATCAATGTTATGATAAATCTGTAATGCGTGCGAAATCATGCCGATCCTAAATGCCAAATCATAAATGCAGCTGGGCGGCTCTTCGGGCGTTTGAGATGCCGTCATTGTCGTCTATATCTATATCTGAAAATGGTTGCAAATAATATTATTAAGTATCAATTGAAATTGTATTTGTACCATTACCAGGGGATAATATCACTTAAATGTTTGTTACTTATTGTCCCTGTTCTTAAATATAGATGTAGACGACAATGACGGCGACAGCTCTCTATGTTTTTAGTTTAGTTCATCCTTGTCTGCTGTTATATTTGATACACAGAACGCAAAAGGTGGACAATGTAAAGTTACTAACTTAACTAGTTTTTCTATTCAGTTTATTATTGCGAGTCTGATTGTGACCGAATCAATACTTCCATACATAAAATGCAGTTTTAGTCCGCTTTCACCTGACACAATACTTTTAGCGACATGAGAGGTGGAAAATTTGTGAAATACTTTAGCAGTTCACTTTGAAGTCAAGAAAACTTAACTAAGTACTTTTGTATTCATAAATTTAATAAAAGTTCTGTTGTAGGTGTTCTTGGTAATAAAATAACGCATTTTTTAAGAAAACTTTGATTTTATTTCTGTTTCAAAATCTGTATGGAACTTTCGTGATATCGCTTTACCTCATTACCGTTTACTAAATTAGTCACCTACTGTCGGTACGTATGTACATAGTAACTGTTAATAAAGAAAAAAAAATAAGATTTTTGAGCCAATGTATTCAAGACGGTTATTCGTGTAAAGACGTTGCTCCTGATTATTGTTTTTACAAGATTTTATATTTATTTAAAAAACAGTTATATAAGTACATGAAAGCCTATTATCTGTGTAGGTATTATATCGACCAAATTCAGGATTATTTGATTTTACGAGACAGTCAAATTCAGATTTTATAAGACGATCAAATGAAAGCGTGTTTAAAGGTAGGTATGTATTGATATATTATTTAAATACCCACTTTTTATTATTTTGACGACTCCGTACAAAGAAAAAGAAAGTTTAGTATGTACATAGTATTAAATTAACTATAGTGCATCTCTAAACGTTTTATACACTTACATGATGAAACAACGTAGCTATAAGTAGTGATTGATCTCTAAAATTCGTAAATATAAATCGTGGTTTATAAGTTACTAGCGACGCGCCCCGGCTTCACGCGGGTGCTATAAACCTTCCTCTTGAAACACTATCTTTAAAAAAAACTGCTTCAAAATCCGTTGCGTAGTTTTAAAGATTTAAGCGTACATAGGGATATAGGGACAGAAAAAGCGACTTTGTTTTATACTATGTAGTTATTGCTATGCAGGTAAAAAAAACTGGAACCTCAAAATATTTTTTCTTTGGTACGGCTATTTACAACTCTTCTATACTAATATTATAAAGAGGAAAGATTTGTATTTTTGTATGTTTGTAATGAATAGGCTCCGAAACTACTGGACCGATTTCAAAAATTCTTTCACCTTTGGAAAGCTACATTATCCCCGAGTAACATAGGCTATATAATATCACGCTAGGTCTTATAGTTGCGGAGCAGTAACCGAAAATGTTTCAAAAACGGGGGAAAAAGTATCGTTTCTGAGGCCTTAAAAAAATCTTAAGTCCCCCCGTGCGAAGCCGGGACGGGCCGCTAGTAGTAGATAAAGCCATAGTTTATACCCACATTTTACAATCTTCAAGGGTTCACGGACTGCCAATAACTAGACGGATAATTTATTTATTAGTCAACTATATGACGCTTTACTCGTTACATTGTAAAAAGTATGCAAATAACTATGCGTAAGAGTCTATCCTACCTACCTAAGTATTTGGTTAATTAATGTTTGGAATTTGAAGCTCGTCCCAAACGTGGTATAAAAATGTTTAAAAGTATTTAACAGTCATATTTTAAGGTTTAAGTGAATCAGGAGATTATACCTGGTAAGTACTATATTTAGGTAATGTTTGTTATTACTTAATTACGTTCTGGGCTTGGGTTAACAATAAATGCAGGTATACTTGTACAGTCCTAACAAAAGACCTTAAGTAAACCTACCTGAAGTAAGTTAACCCACCTGAGGTAAACTTTCTTATCATAAATCTGAAATATTTAGCTAGTTTCAAATATTATGTAAGTTATTATTAATGCTAAGTGGGTAAGTATGCATGTGAGGACGTACTTATGGATGGCAATTAATCTAAATACCTCCGTTTATTCCACGCCAAGAATGCTGAATAATTTAACATTCTTTTTGCTAAGAATTTTAAGACTTTATTCCGAGATAAAAAAAATGTACCTTAAGGCTAATGATCAAGATAGGTACCTACTTATTAAAATTCACGCAGGTACAGATAGTTGTTCATAAGGATTCCTAATTAAGACTATAGGTAATTTGAAAATGCATGGTACATGTGGACGTGATCGTTCTGAACGGACGTTTACGGCGGTTTCAATCAGAATGAATTCCGCGTAATCATTTAAGTAAACGTTGCCTGGTAATTGTTCAAATCTCGTGTTTATATCATGATGCATTGTTCAGCCGTTGCAATTTTTAATCAAATTGAGGTAGTTTCAGTTGGCTAACATTTTTTGTTCATTCATGATTTATGAAGCAATAAATTGACATCAAGTTTTTGGACATCTAAATTTCGAGATTAGTTCTTAATTTGAGAATAGAATATATATTTTAAGCGTTGTCTCTAAAGTAAAATACTTAACACTCTTTTTATACTTATAATGTGGGGTAAGTACAATGAACAAAGAAGTTAACGAATTTCTGGATAGGCAGGTTTGAATGGATTTAAAATGTGTATTAGTAATTAGTAATATATTATATTGCTGCCATGCTTTTACAAATAGTTAGTTTACAAATAGTACCTAGTAGCATTAAGTTAAACATGATTCGATCAGATCGATCATTTAAGAGATAACCCTCAAATGTATTAATTTTACATTCATATAGAAAATTTACAACAGTCTTTGGGAGTATATGCCGGTATTCATTTGATTTCCGCTGGCCGTTGAGTCGGCGGGCTAGTAGGAAAGAAAGAAAATAACGTTCATATAGAAAAGATAATATCGGTTGTTGGTGAAGCAGGAGCGCGGTACGGGGGGAACGGCGGCCGGTGTTTGCCCCACTACACGTCACGGTTTGCGCGCGCTCGATTCCTATTGGGTGACACCGACAGCCGCCTCCCCACCAGAGGCGCACGCGCAGCGTCTAGATTTCCAGATTTCAAATCTCGACCGTTTATTTCGTAAGCAGCAGTCAGAGCGCGCGGTCGTACGCGTTGCTATTAGCGGTCGCATTTTATTAAATCGTTCAAACAATAAGGCAACGTGCTTGGTTCGTTGCCTTTCGGTTCGGTTGTTCTACGTGACATCGCAAACGGTCAGTGCGTGCAGTGTGTCAACGGCTGCGGCGAATCTGCGAAGAAACATTGAAGAAGGTCAATTTCTTTCGATGAGTGGAGGTTTAGTGCATGTCATTACATATCATGACTAGATCCACACTCATCCATGGAAGTTGCGATTTTCATCGAGACAACGAAAAACTAAAGAAAACTTAATAGCGCGGCGGCTATAGAGTTGGCGTCTGTTTTGGGCGGGTAGCGGGTACGGTTGCCGGCGTGCCTTAATGACACGTCGAGCACGGTATCGGCAGGTAGGCGCGCGCTAACAGGTAACGCAGCGTCTACCTGGTGATGCCGCCGCTGTTGCCGTCCTAATATCACTTTGATACGCTTCGCGCCGCTGAGCTTTTGCCTATTACTAATTGTTTTTGTTGTATTTTTTATTTATGCTGTTATGCGTAGAACGGTCTGTTGTCTGATGTATTTTTAGGAATAATTTGTATTTTATGTAAGTAGTTTTATTTGTATTATCGTACCGGTTCTGCCTAGTTCGGTGTCCGGTTAGATTGGTCGAAGGGAAGGATAGCCCTGGCGGCGACGGCAGCGGAAGGGGCGATCCGGCGCCGGCGCAAGCGCATCTGCCTTCGAGCTCCTTCCTAGAAAGTCTATTGTGGCTTTAGAAATAGTGGTTTGTGCAGGAAATCTGTCTTGGGGCCAGCATTTTATTTAATTTATTTTCAAACAGCCTGGTAAAAAGGTACAATGCAATGCATTTATTATTTATCTCGTATTTATGTTTTTAGTTATTTGGTCGTTTTATTTTTTCTTCACTAGCGATTTAATACGTACTTAATAAAAATAGTTTTGGCAAATACTACTCTATATCTCATGCGAACTTTGTTTTAATTCGAAAGAAAATGGGTAGGTGTAGGTAAATTTTAAAGCTTTCTTAAAAATAAAGGAATTATCTTATCTGCTTACCTATTAAATACTTTGTCATAATGAGTGGATTAATAGCACTTCGCTTATTACCATATTTAAAGACCATGTTCCTAATAGATATAGGTAATTTTGTATTTATTTGAAATATTTTTTTTTAAGTACTGCATAATTTTATAACCATAATTCAGAAACCACTCGATTGCTATTTACCTATAAACAATTTACGCGTTTGGTTTAACTCTTTGGGTGCGCATGATGCACATGTGCATCATGGAATTGCAGACCCCCGCGGCGCATGATGCACATGTGCATCATGGGTTTACAGTACCTGCCATGCGCATGATGCACATGTGCTACATAACAAAAATTGATTTTGCCATAGTATTTTGTTTAATCATATATTTTTTTGGGTGGGATTGGGTTGTTGACAAAGAAATCTAACTAATACAATTTTTTAAAGTTATTATTTCCTTGTAAGTTCAGAAAAAAACACTTCAAACTTTGACCATTGGTTTTCAGTATATTTAATAAAGATTTTTTTTCTTTTGTTTTGATAAATCTGAAGGTTAGTTATAATCACGGAAATATAAACAGTTATTTTTACAAAACATCAATATTTTCACCTTATAATGGCATGATAACTACGGTGCATCATTGCGCCGCAGGAGACCGTTTTTGTCAATACACGAAGTTAAAAGGTCTTAAGTATTTTTTTTTAAATGCAAGTTTATACGTTATGACACTTGTGTTAAAGCTTTTTTTTCTTTGGCAAGCAAAAAGGGATCGCAACTGGATGGTTTTTTCGCAATTTTACGTCAACCAATTCTTAGTTTAATTACTTTGTATTTTATAAATAATTTATGCATTGTAGGTCTAAAGTGCTAAACGACGCTGCAAATAAATATATAAAAATAAGGCTGGGTATTTCAAAACAAAGGAGCCGAATTGCAGTAATTAATAATTTCTGATTGCAGTTATTATACATCGGAAAAACAACTTTAACGGATTTAACTCGCGTATTTTATTTTTATTGGCTGACATTTCGGAGCCTTTGGAGATTCCATAATAGTAGCACGACTGAGCTGACATTAGTCTTATGCTAAAGTGATAGTACATATACATATGATATGGTAAAAATAAAATACGCGAGTTAAATCCGTTAAAGTTGTTTCATTCCAATGCAGTAAGTAATTATAATTTCGTTATCTATTCCAAGTAATCCACTCTTTGGCGACACCTGCGACACAATCGACTACATAGCCGCGGCTGGGTATTTCCAGACAAATGCACTAGTTGTTATTTTATAAAATGTCGTTAAATATAAGGAAACAAGAACAAAGAAAGGCAATAAAACTGACTGAAGTCTGGGTCGTGCGCAATACCTATCTCCCTTAAACAATGGACGTTAGAATTAGGTAGTCGGTTTTACCTGGACATCAAAAGTAAACTCTTTCGGCGTAATGACATTGACTTACGACCATATTTGAAGATAACAATCAAACAATAGATGTTGGTAGTTGTTGGTTTTAATTGATTTTTGCACGTGTTCTAGTTTAGGGATACAGGGGTGGGTAATAATTCTTCCTATGCAATTACAACGTACAGTCTTGGTCTGTGACTCTGACTGTACACTTCGTGTCTTTGCGCATCTAAGTGCCTTCAGTTGTTATTAAGATTTTTTTACTAATCTCAATGGACTCTGATACGACACTAGCTGTGATGGACTCGACTTTCTTTACTGACTTGAAAAATGCTTCTCCGATTGACTCGGCTATCTCATTGGACTCTGATACTGCACCTTCGATTGAACCTGGGATAAACCCTATGGACCCGATATCTGCTGTTTTATCTATTGGCCAAACAAGAAGCGATCTGCCGATGCCGCTTGGTAAGTACTTTGTCTTGTAGCTAAAATTATAATTACGATTTTAATTGCATAAGGTTTAGACAAAATGTCGATAATTACGGAATATCTTATTCTAGGGTTATATTATATTTCAGGATTTAATGTGCAATGTCGAATAAATATTAACAAACGTATCAAAACAGCAAGAAGTAAACAGGGATAATGAGGAGGGGATTTTTACAGAAACCACAAAAATAACTAATTTATAATAATAATACATTGAATGATTAAAAAATATTGTCTTTTATTTCACCCAAAGGAAAAACATTTAGTGATTGGTTATTAAAATAAGCGTATGAACCATCCATTCATGCGGTGTTTGTTCGGCCGATTTTCGAACGGTCCTAGCGGGCGCAATGATGCACACGTTGCATCATGGATTTTAGCACGAAAAGAAATGTATGTGCGCCTGGGAGAGGTGCAAAACGTAACTAGGCCTGCGCACAGGAGTAGTGCAGCGCGCCGCTAGGCTCTCGCGTCGAAAGGGTTAACTAATACTAATTCTTAATTATTTGCAACAAATAACATACGGCTATGTACTCCATTTGTGATTTATTTTTTATACTTACTTATACTTATAGTACAAACTCTAAGATACCTATTACTTCTTATACCTTATAATATTTTTTTTACTTAGACCTTACGCGTAACTTACCTGCTTCGCCTATTAAATTAATTCGATTAATATCGGGTAACTAGTTATTTTTAAAGACCTTGCTTTCTTAAGTTGGTAGGTATCTACATAGTATTTCAAAATTGAATTTTGTATACCTATCGTTGCAATCAAAATTAGTTGTACCTGCTTTCTAACCGATTTTTTTTAAATAACCGTCTGTTTCATAATTTTAATCTGACCAGCACACGTATTATCTCGTAAAGCTTGACAAAAAACTACAGCAATTTCACAAAAGACTCGAGAATAAATTATGTTCTGTCCATCAAGAGCCGGCGGTATATTATTTCTACATCTTTTTTTTATGCCTCGTGGAGTTGTTAATAGTGTTCCGGGTAGTGAGTTTAGTGGAGCAGGTACAAAACTAAAACGAAAAAAGCATTGTTTAATGATTCAATTTTAAGTTCTGTTGTACCTGTGGCTTGAATAATGCTTTTAAAGCAATTTGTATCTTGAAAGGCCGTTAAAACTCATTTACGGTGGAATTTGGCATTAACCTCTTTGTTAGGCCTACCTTCCATATTGAGCATGAACCATTTAACACAGAATTAATTGGCGTTAAATTTTAGTATGTGTTAAAACATCTTAGGAATGTATGATCCCGAAGCGTGAAGTTAACAGACATTCCTTTGATGCTCTAATATGTTTTACAATATCATGTAGGTAGTTGTTTTTCTGGATATGCAGGTACCTACGTTAAATTAAAAAAAAAAGACATCTGTAATGGTGACACAAAATCTGCCGTTTGTTAGTTCTGCTAAAACTTAATCGCTTTATTTTTATGTTTTGTATGTAACCACGCCTAAACTAGGTAGGTACATATTTTAAACCAGAGGCAAGTGCCTGAGTCTCTCACACACAAAACTTGTTAAAAAGTGACCGTACCTAATTCCGATTTAAAATAGTGACTAAGTAGTAACCGTGCAGGGGTGGTTTTAAAAAGCGTACATTATGCTCGTAAGTAATGTAAGATCTTTATCCGGTCTCCGAATTATTAAGTTAACCTATCTATGGCCTAACGCACTTTTTAACAAAATGTATTAATTCTGCTCACGTTTCTGTATCACGAGGCATATATATAACATTGGTAGGAACTGAATTTCAATTACAACCGATTTAAAATACAGTGCAATAAAATCTTTGTGATTCTTTATTTACATACCAATGCATATCTCTATGTTCGTTATTTAATTAAAGTCAATTTCAAGTTGAACTGACGTTCTACAAAATTCTGAAAAAATAGTGAAGTGTATTTTTTTATTTGTCTCAAGAATTGTAACCGTCTTGCAAAAAATCGGGCATCCGCCATTTTAGGATAAGTTCGTAACCTCGTGCGCGAGGTCCTACTGCTTTGTTCTGCTCTTTTGCCCATAAAATAGGGTTGCCGTCCGTTCGGATTTCCCCGGATTAGTCCTAGATTAGAGTGCGTCCGGGCCTGATATTCATTGGCGTCGGTTTAAAAATGCAATTCTAATGGTTTTTTTTGATCTTAAGAACTAAGTATATGCCCTGGACTATGATGACATGTTCGGGTTCTGGGCACCAAAATACGAGAATAGAAGTAAAAAAAAACATTTAATAAATAATAAAATACCTACTACGTACAGTTTTATCTCTAAATTTAGACTATTGAAAATATGAAGTGTGGTTTACGTGGATATTATATTTTTTTAATTGTTTAGTTAGGTACTGGTTAGGTAATAATCTCAGGTTCACACGGATAACTTATTTTTAATTTAAGTATTACCTATATTAATTAGCTGTAGCCGCGACAATGTTCGTTTGAACTTCGACTCTTTTTAAATATTACAGGTTTTTATAAACCAATTGAAATATAACAAACTCTAATCTCAAGTGAAACTTATTAGCACAATATATCAGTGAAAAATCGGATAAAACGTTTCTTAGATCTTATTTTGGATTGTATTGCGTTTCTAATACCCGATGTTAGTTTTTCACATATCTTCAATATAGGTACAGCCAATCCTTTTATTATTATACCTGCCTATGTACGTACTAACATAGACAAATTATGTGATAGAGTAAGTACCTAGCTTAAAATTTTAAATCGATTTATTAGTCCGTTCCTGTGATAAGAATGCCCTAAACGATTAAATTGATAAAATTATTATAGGCATCCATCGCGGCATAACTTGATCCAGATTCCTACCGACCGAATTCCTTCCGACCCAAAAGTATTATAAATTTATTGTCAGCGAAATTGGAGTTGTTTATTCACACGTTATTATCCCCAATTCCCCATCCATTAAGTAGGTACCTAATTAATATATGTAGTAATATTAGTTTAGGGTTCTGTACACAAGGATAAAACGGGACCCTATTACTGTTTGTCCATCCGTCTGTGACCGTCGGTCACCAGTCTGTATAACTCAGAATCAGTGGTAGTTAGACTAGTTAGCTAGTTGAAATTTCCAGAAATTATGAATTTCTACTGCCGCTATAACATCAAATTTATATTAAATTAGGTACAACACATGTGATATTTAGGTACGCCGTTTTTATAAAAAGTGGAACGGAAACCTTCGTTCGCGAGTCCTATAGGTACGCACTGCGCATGGTTTTTTTTGTTTACGTAACTTCATTACATTGCTATGTTCGAGATGGGATTATTGCATTTTGTTTATTTTTATTCAATCTGTAACTCATCGCCTCTAGTAGGTAATTGAATATTGAATCTAAGTTAGAAGGAAGTTGTAGGTACATAACAAATTTTAATACATATTCTAAAGCAAGTAAATCGCAAAGAACGTAACGTTCTGATGTGTTGTGTCTAGTTTCAAATATGCGAGCACCTACTTATCTATAGATACTAATACATATTATAAAGAGGAAAGGTTTGTTTGTTTGTTTGGATTGAATAGGCACCAAAACGACTAGACCGATTTGATCAATTATTTCACTGTTGGGAAGCTACACTATTCCCGCGTGCGCGGCTATAAAAAAAAGGGATCCGTGCGAAGCCGGGGCGGACAGCTAGTACATACTACATTACCTACTACTTACTCCTACTAGCGGTTCCGGTAGGTTCCGGTAGACTGTCCGTTCGACTGTTACTTACCTACGTGAAAGATCTGTCAAGGTCTTCAGTCACATAGTTACTGTCAAACACATTTTGTATTAGAAATTGTAAAAAATATTTCTCATAAAATATGATAAAATACATTTTTATAAATTGTTTTATAAAATATATTTACAAACCTTGACTCATTCTTGATGAGAAATGATTTTCAGAAATTCTATTCTTAAAGCGGAGAGACTTGGCACGACTGTGTCTAGATTTCATTACTTTTATAAAATATAAACAAGCTGCTTTATCGAGACTTGGCTAGTTTTATACAGAATGTTTTTGATGGGATAGGATTGTTCTTTGTTTTAACGATCTTGCTATGAGATAATGATATGTGAGTTATGTGACATAACAAAGTCCAATTACATCCCCACATGCCTAATTATGTGAAAAGTTTAAAAAAATTGGATTAAGCCTCGTAGAACAGTTTTCTATACAAAACGATCTTTGAACACTTTTGCCTATAATAGCTACTAAATTATACATATTTGATTGTAAAAACTAGTTTTATTAGGCATAGGTATTACCTATTACTTACTTACTAATAATATCAAGTAGCTTTACAAGTAAGTAATATTAGATGTAGAAAATAATAACTTTTTAATAAAAAAAATTAACCGCCGAAAAAAACTAAAACGCAACAGAAAACAATAGCGCACTGAAAAGTAAAAAATAATAATTTTGTCTTTTATAACGACTATTATTTTTGTTGTAACGTCTGTTATTTTTGGAGTCGGTGCCAGCTGGTCCAGCAACTCTTCACTCTCAACTCACTAAGGTGCTCAAGTTTGTTTGAGGCTGGCACCGACTCTAAAAATATCAGACGTTACAACAAAAATAATAGTCGTTATAAAAGACAAAATTATTATTTTTTACTTTTCAGTGCGCTATTGTTTTCTGTTGCGTTTTAGTTTTTTTCGGCGGTTAATTTTTTTTATTAAAAAGTTATTATTTTATAATTTTCTGTGACCATAATTTATACAAATTATTACATGCTTAATTTTTAAATACTTTTGAAATAGTTACCTACCTTGTTTTTGCTATTAACTTTCAGTAAACAATAAATTACCCCTATTATACCACCCTTAGGGTAGGATTTTTTTTTCCAAAATTATATGGGATCAACTTTGAGGTATGCCCTATCCAATAAAAAAAGAATTATCAAAATCGGACTACTCTGTAAAAAGTTACGCGTGGTCATACGATACAATCGGTGCGTGAAAAATTAATCATCCCTTATTTTCGTACCCTTAAGGATGGAAGTTTTTTTCCAAATTATAATGGGAGCCAACGTTGGAGTATACTCTTTCCAATAAAAAAAGAATTATCAAAATCGAACCACTCTGTAAAGAGTTATGCGTGGTCATACATTAAAAAAAAAAAAAAAAAGAAATATACGCGTCGAATTGAGAACCTCCTCCGTTTTTTTCGTCGGTTGAAAATTAAATGAGCATAGATAGTTGTACTTACAATCTTGGTAAAAGTAGCAAAATGTGGGTAACTAGTTGCGTGCTAAAGATTTTTCATATTTTAAGTAAAAGACGTTTATCACAGCACACACATAGCGATTACAATCTTATGATCAATAATACAGCACTCAGGCACTGAGTGTAAATAGTTAGTAACACATAAGAATTGTTCAATAGACGACAGCTGATTATTTGAATAATCCATTCATATAGACGGACAGATTTTATTATTAGGTAAGTATTTATTATTTTCTTAATTATTGTATTAGGCAAACTGAGTCCTAATGAAAGAGAAGCACAGTCGATGTCCGATTAAAGTGGCACGTAGGTATACCATAGTTTTGCACTAATTTGCACTGGCCTGCAAAGTTATGGTTAGAAGTGGGATTGTCGGTAAATTTGTTCTAATAAATTTACCAAATACCAAAACAATTAATATTGTATTTTAAATAAACAAGTGATAATATAATAAGATCAATCAATGGTTTACAGGTATAGAGAGATTGGAGTGAGGGTTTAAGACCTGAGATGGGACTACAAAATAATTTGTGAAGCAGGGATCAAATGAAACAACTCTTAACTATCTACTCGCATAAATGACACTTTAATCTCGTTTAAGTAATCATAGCCTAAGTATGTACTATTCCCAAAGTTATACTCTCTTATCTTAATATTAAGTTAAAAAAGTAGGTACCTATAATAAAAATAAGATCGGTAATAGTTAAATATTTACTTAAGCTACTTTTCGTGATTTGCATTAACTTGGCTCAGAACACTCGGAAAGAAGAGCGTGTGTTATTTTCTATAAGTAATGTCGATTGAGTTAATAACGGACCATACCGCTGCATGTCACATGGCTAATGGATTTAATTTTAAATAATAAATCAAAATTATGTGTTACGGGCATGATCTTACCTTTGGTTTCAAATAAGTAGTGCGTGTTGGTTGAAAAATCATATCACACATTGTATCGATACAATACGGCATTGATATGGCTTTTAGCACGCGAATGCCCTATAAATAGGTCTTAATGCCTAAACCAGCAGCCGCGCGTTAGTTTTACAACTCTAAATAGTACTAGTAGTAGGTACAAGTGTATCGATAGGTAATGGGCGTAGCGAGACCTCTGTAGGTTTTGATATCCTTGCGAGTGTCAAAAATTACCTTAGATAAATTTACCTTATATTCTTAGTTCGCATACGCCTGCCCACCCTCCCTCAACAAAATCCTGGAATTGCCCTTGGTAGTGTAGGTACATTATTTTTGCGAAGCTGCTGCGCTGTGTGGTCTACCCCTAGTATTTGTTGATATAGGTACCTTACTATTTACAATATAATTATTGTGTCAATTGAGATTTAATTACACGGCATTCGAGAACATCTTATCAAATGTCTATTAACATACAATATGGGCCATAGACCATTCTCAATTCTTGTCTTCGATCACCGGGACTGCTAGTAGCTTTGATAAATTAAATACTTAGATACTTAGTCGCACGAGACTTTATTTCGTAGGATTTGGTAGACTATCTACTGCAAATGGATACGCATTTTGTGTTTTATAGAATTTGATTACAATACCTGTTTGGGTAGGTACAGTTAGAAAAATAATTACACTTTGTAACGGAATGTTAATTGCAATAGCAAAAGACTGAACCCTTCCTCGACTATTTCCCATGAAGTCATGGTATTTTTGCGCGAGCGCGTGGAATGATTTTTTTGTCGTGTTGGTAACGTGTAAACATGGCGCTTCCGCGTCAGAGTCCGCGGGGCGTGCGAACTGCGAGGGTCGACGAGACCGACCTAATGTTAGATTTCATTGTTTTACAACTTAGCGCACTTCTTACACATTCCCACAGCATACCTGCACCCGTAATGCATTCGCTGAACGTTGTGTGATAAAAAAATATGATTACCTATTTCTCGATGCTATTAAATTTCCCCCTTTTCTTACACGAGAGTTCATAATTGAATTAGTAATAATTATTTATACTCATGGCAACTATGGTTGTACTCTTGTTAAGATTGGAATAGGTAGGAAGGTAGTGTAGTTCTACTTAAAATGCTGAAAATCGACACGTCGCCACGTCGTTACGACGACATCACGGTATGACGCGAATATTAAGTAAGTAAGTAGTTCGAATTCTCAATGACACGATATTATAGGCAAAAATGAGGAAGAATTTTACGGGTTCAAGTTACCTTACGGTGTTATCAATCATCAACAGCATTATAACAAAGTAAGTATCTTGGGGGTCATTACGGTGGTGTAGGTACACCATGAAAGTGCCATATTGGAGTCAATAATCCAATAACATAGGTACCTACCACTTACCATGACTTGGATGTCATACGAAGCAGGCAGTTAGGAAATAACAAGGTTTGAAAATAAAGCGGTTTCAATGACCAAGCCGATGTCAGGCTGTGGCCGCATTACCTGTATTAATGCAATCAGATAAAAAGGCCAACCGTATCATTTACTCATAGTTATTGTACTGATTGTACTTATTTTATAATACAACGTAGTTATGAGAAAATTCTGCCATATACCAGTAGCTGGGCTGATTGTCGCCAATTAGTTGTAATAACGACCCTCTGCCGCGGTCGGGTAACGCTGTAATTTGTACACGAACGAGCCGAACCGCTACAGCGTGTATGTTCATAGCGTGATTTATAAATACGTACTTATATGAAAATGTTCACCGGATATAATTTTTGCCTTTGCTAATATGAATCAGAATTGTTATAAGTACCTACCTACTTATTTTAAGTATTGGGGGTCAAGAAGCAAAACAACAAATTTCCTTTACGGAATTGGTACAATCGTCGCGATTGTGATAGTGATGATTAAACTTTTAGAACCAACACTGGGTCACACAGCATTATTCCAAGGATTTGTCGTGAACAAATTCATTGTTTCAACTAATAAATGTATCAACATTTTTAGTATATCCTTAATATAAATTTAAAAAATATATACCTAAGTGAATACAAGACAGCTTGTGATACTCTGTAAATTTTCGCGCATTGGCACTAGCTTTATTCAATATTCACTAACAGCACGGCTTGTTGATTTTTGTGTAAGAGACTAGTTTTAACGTTAATACTACATGCTCATTTTAATGAGTTTTTGCAAAAATACATATTGTGTTTACCTGTAATTGGATAAATACTTAAACTATAATGTAATATCATATGTTTTTACTTCAGCATTGTACCTACTATATAATATAGGTATATATTATCTTTTGGTAATCCTTAATAAGTAAACTGCCATAGGTTATACCTATGCACGATCTGATGACGACAATGGAGCTGGCACCTGCAATTGGTCAATTTGTAGAATAAGAACTCCCAACAAGTCATGTAGTCCTGTACAAAAAAATATATAGATAGGTATTTTGTGTATTTTTCATTTTGTAAACTTTAATAGATGTTGCCTGTTCTAGGCTACCCGACAAAGTTCATGAATCCCGATTTATTTCGTCGTACATATTTGTATAGGTACCTACTATAAGTTTTTGATTAGGTAATTTCGGGACTTACCTATTTATTTTTTACGTTGTCATAGACACACTATGAAATGAAGGTTACTTATTTAATTACGCAATAATTTTCTGGCCTCCCGATACATTGCAAAACTACATTTTTGATTCGCTCGTCTAAAGGGTGCAAAACCTATCATGGATCCAGTTTACACGCATGCGAATCCAATTTTCTTTGAAGGCGGTCTGCAATCTACAACCATTATTTTTGCAAAGACAAATCCATTTCTGCGATACGTGACTGTGAGGTAATGAGAGGTAATGGCGGCGGAGCTGTCATTACGCGGGCCGGTGTCAGCAGCACGGCTGTGCCGAGCGCTCGCGCCGCATTTTGCGCTCTCGAGCCAAAGCGTAGCGCGTAGTCACGATTGCTTTCAGCTTACGACACACAACAATCATTACCTTACTCTTTTATTTAACGTTCAATTCAAGTACGTAATCGAAAAACTCTTGTTTCTGAACACCGCGTCGACTTAGATGAGGGACACCTACTAAGGACTTCTGTCCTTGAATTCGCTGCGACCGAAAATTTAGGGTGAAGTTGAATTTCTGGCAAAAAATGAACGAATTTGGGTGGTACTTCAGTTAAACCCGCTTCTTAGGTGCAATTACATCTTCGATAAGATTAGTTTTATTTTGATATGTGCAAAGCCCAACTTAATTGCCTATATTACCTACTTCATTACTATCTATCATTTTTTTTCATATTGAAGCTATTAGGTAGGTCTTCAGGGATCAGGGTTTTATCTCGAAAGTCAGGCCATAAAATAACGTTATGATCAAAATATCCTGTGCAAATCCTACTCTGGAGTAGATAGGTACCTACGTAGGTTGAAATGGTCGGGTCACACACAGCGTTCTTCGATTTTTTGTAAACGACGATATTTCTTATATGTTTTATTTACCTACTAATATTTTTTATTGATTAAATAACTTTCACTTGCATCTAACTCTAGTGAACCATGTACGTACAGATTCCCACCTACCAACCCACCAAGCATACCCAGTCTGAAATGAAATAACTTTAGTACATTGAGAATTAAATCCAGTGGAATAGTTTCTAAAAGCCGTTGTCCTTAATTTAAAATCGAATGAGCGTTAAATACCGATTGGCTGGCGTATTCAATTGGAGGGATTAATTGATGGTGACTTGTCGAGCAGTGGAGCGGCAGCGCGAGGCTGCCTAAACAATTACACGTGTTACTTAGCTGCGACTAAACTATTATGCAAGCGGGCGCCGTGACACGCATGCATGCACCTTGTGTGATTTGGTACCTACTCACGTTAAATAAATTATTTCAAATATTTGTGGCCTACTTACACATAGTCGTAGCCTATTACGATTTCCGGTTTTATTAAAATCTATAAGGTTTTTATTATTGCAACGAACTATATCAATTCGATCCTAGAGTCAGGACGTTTCGATTTTATTTATGAACGTATCAATCCCACCTAAGGAGACATATCACGTAGATAAACGCCATCGCTGATACAATGATAGGCAGTGGATGTGCTGTGTAATCCGTCTGCGTCATATTTGCAACAATTTTATCGTTGCGTAACCGAACAGGCAGCTTGGCAATAAATTGCGAAGCATGATGCGTGTCGCCGTCGCCGCTGCGCGCTGCGTTGACGGTTCCACCGCGTTGTTTCATCCAGTTGACGGCGTACCCATGGCTGGGCTCTGTCGGCCGTTGCACCCCAATCCCCAAGCTTTAGATACTTGTTTTATATTCGATAGGTTGTATTCTGCCCAATGCGAATTAGGTACAACCGATTTCCAAAAGTAGCTTAACTTCACCGGATGGTTTAAAATTAGTATCTTTTAAGGGAGGAAGTCCGTTTAGTTTTTAAGTACCTACTTACTTACGGACCAAATAGTAGATATAGTACTTACTATTTTCATTTCAAATATATTAGGTTTATTTACCAATTTAAAACAACTATTCATGATTCATTTCGATTAGGGAGTTGCGTTCTCCTTGCTTTACTTATTAATGTGCGCAGACGTAGTCGTGGGAAGAAGCCAGTGGTTTGATAAGTCGATTGATGAATTAGATAGATACTTAATCAAAAAGGAAAGGAGTTGTAGGTTTGAGTGCCATATCCCATATATTTTTTTTTCTGTTGGACTAACTATATACAGTGAAACTTGTTTAAGAGGGACCTGGATAAGTGAAAAACCTCCATATCTGGAACACATGCTGAGGTCCCGGCACCTTGGCTATGAATTACCTCTGTTAGTAAGACAAAAGCAACCTCTTTATCTGGGATAAGTTATTTCTATTTTCTTGTCATAATTACCTCTATAATTGAGAAGTCGCGTGTATTTATCTCTGTAACTGGGATAAAGTCAGTAGGTACACATAGGCTACCTCGGACCTCGGATGTCTCCTCTCTCTTTTACCTACTCGAACTTCTCTAAATCGGCCCTAATATAACTTAGTTCTAATGCGGTTTCTCTATTAATCGGGTATTTATTTAAAAAAGACCGAAACGAGGACAAAGTCTTTATTATTACGAAAAAAAAATAAAATTAACGTCAGTGCCCGAATCAGTAAAATAATCTGCCTCCAACTTTTAATAATTTTGTAAACGTCAACAACGAATTATTAGTTTCAGGAGAACTGTCTTTAAACCACATTTTTGATATTTTTTATGGAAAATACTGAATTGTTTACAAAATAAATACGTTGCTTTATTAAATACACCTCTATAACAGAGATTATCTCTTTTCTTACCTCTGTTAATGAAACCCTCTGTAAATGAGACAGGTATTTTTTATACCTACATATCTGGGACACTGCGTAAGTGGAATACCTCTTCAAGTGAGACTAATTTACAGGTCCCTTGGAAGACCCAGTTAACCAGGTTTCACTGTATTATAGGTAAAGTACTTATAAATATCATTTTTCTAAAACAATAAATTGCACAACTGTGACGGACCTAAGTATGACACATACCTTCCGAGTGAAGTGAGTGGTAGATGATTGCGCACCTGACAATTCTGAGAATCGATGTTTACTGCGAAGGCGAGTGTTGCTGCCGCGCACGCTCTTCGCCGCGCTGCCATAGTACCTATAGCAAACCCATGATTAGCGAGACTCGTTCCATTGCAGCAGTCATTGCGTTGTATTCTAGAACACAATAATTTTACCGACAACGTTCGAATTCACATTGCATATATATCTGCTGTAGGCAAATATTTTTTAGAACTACCTATGCGATATATATTATTATGTTTCTTTTGGAATTCTTGCAATATTAACTTTTTAATGAACATCAAACTCTGTTTTCATTAGGTAACAATGTACCACCTTAAACAAGTATCCATCGACTTGGGTTATAATATAATATATTATAACCCAAGTCGATGGATACTTGTATAATAATAATAATAACCATATTATGGTTAACGCTGATGTAAGTAGGTAAGTAATAATTTTATTAATAGGCGTAGGTACTACTGTAAACATCCGATTCTATAGAAATATTTAATACTTACGCGCACTAACACTGGGTATTTCGGGTAGGTAGGTAGTAGTATTATACACGATGCTATCCAATCAAAATGCGATTCAGTGTGAAGAGGTAACAGACAGACGAACAGAAGAGTTTGTTTGTATTTATAATATGTATTATGGTTGAGGTTATTGGTATGAACCGGCAAGGTCAGCGGCATGCGGCAGTGGGACTAGCTCTCATCCCCCGAGCGGCTGTAGGGACTCGGATAGAAAGGCTGGGCGCGGTTCACAGTTGCGTGACGGTAATTACAGTAGCGATCTGTGTCTTGTCTGAGTTGTCGGCCACTTTAATTGTAATAGCGTGTGTCCAACTTGTGCGCCGTTTCCTGTGCCGACGTTCATTCATTGTACATAATTTGTCGTCGTCATTAGATTACGTATTGCACCTACCTATGCCTGCATTAGGAACATATTAGGAGTTGGTCATTAAATCCATACTTCCGACATCAGCTCGTAGATAGATGTGATCTTGAAGGAACTGGGGTGTGCCGTGCAGTGAGCGGCAGGATACAATACGAGTATGTACCTACTCGTATGCATGCCCTTAAAAGCTTACTATACTAAAGCTTACATAGGTACCATATTTCAAGTGTCCGAGTTCACGGGAAGTTCTCTGTGAATATTGGTTTATTTGCACTACTTGCGAGTGCCGAAGATTTGAGGCACACCAGACCTGAGCAGTTGATATAAATTTCAGCTTAATTCCTCCTCGCATTCCTGTGAAAAAGGGGTCAGACAGACAGACGGACAAACAAGTGATTCTATAAGGGTTCCGTTTATTCCCCTTTGAGGTACAGAATCCCGCCCGGGCCCGGGTATTGGATTGGACCTCATTTGATTCATGACCTAAACGAAATAATCATTTTCATGAAAATAAAAATCAAGATTCAATTATTACTTATTGATGTACAACTTATATTACTTTTTAATTAGTTGATAGTTAAATAATTGGATTCATCATATAGCGTAGGAACAGGTAAGTTGGCATGGCAGTGAGTTCTAAACACAGGGCTGCGGTTGTAAGGAATGCTGCCGCGCGGCCGCCGCCGCCGCCGCTGCGGTCCTCGCCTCGCCTCGCCCGTGGTCTCATCTTGTACTCTTACATGTGAGAACGAAACACAAAACTGGCAATTTATTACAGAACAAAACTTACTTAAACTATTTCAAGGGCAGAGAATTATGACAAATTAAGTATCACATGTTAGGACGATCTTATCTGCCCCTTCTAGGTTAGGGTTAAGGATGCTACCCGAAACAAAAAATAAAATAATAATTTTAACAAACCTGGACATAAAAACCTAAAAGGTTCCTAAAAACTCTAAAAAGTATAATAAAATTACAACTTAATATTAGGTAAGTAACTAAGTACAGACCTACTACTACTACTACAAAGAAAACGTCATGTTAGCGCCTTAAAAACTAACCTCAATTAAAAAACAATTGGTGAAGATTTATTTTGACTAACGTGGAAACAAAGCTTCTTATATAATAATATAAGTAAGTACCTACCAAAATAGAAACTCATCAGTGTTTAAATCCCTTTAATACAGTAACTCTGTCTGTCCGTCTGTCTGTTACGCTTTCACGCTAAAACTACTGAACCGATTTAAATTAAATTTGTTACAAAAAAGTCTGGAACCTGAGAAAGGACATAGACTACTTTTTAAGAGACTGCAAAAAAGGAGGAGTTTCACGCGGACAAAGTCGCGGGCAGAAGCTATGAAATCATAAGAGACTGTAGCGCAATGCAAAATGCGGCCGCAACTTGACAAGAAACTTCTACTTAAGTACCCACCTTCCTCTCATTTCACGCTTCTTAGAACAGAATTAACTTACAATCATTTCTCTAGTCTGCCAACTGTCATTGGAAGTAATATCGAGAAAACATTAAGTTGACTTATATGTAGCACTGTAATTTTACAACCTGCCTTGCTTGTAGATCATTTCTACTCATAATATGTACCTATGTACCTACCACCTACTTATCCGTTTCTTTAAAATGTCATAATTATATAGATATGTACTTAACACAAAATCTTATAGATAGTCAGAGGTAAAACTGCCTTAAAGATACGTAAATTTACCTATAGGTACTAATTCTTCAATCACGCTATTAAAATTGGTGAAGTTGCAATGAAGTGTATTATTTATTTCTCAATACGTCACAATCAACCGTTTGACAAAAAATTATGAAGGTTCCGACCTTCAGATTGTTTTATTATTCTTATGAAGTCATGACATGTAGGTACCTAGTCTAGTATAAAATTAAAACCTCATGGTCGTGTTTTTTAACTTTATTATTTGTGCGATAAGTATGTACCTATACAGTATACATTAAGTACCACCCCCGCGTTCCACCCTCCCCCACATATGTTTGAACGACTTAACCGATTTTCATATTTTATTATAAGTAGGTACATTCAATTTGTAATGTACTTACCTAATTAGTTTATTACATTCACGTCAGTATATTACAAATTGAATAGTTTTTCGTAACAATTTGTAAGAATTTAGATTGTGCACTGCAATTAAAAATATCTAGTAGCTGTACCTACCTATACCAGTGTCTTACTGTACATTTGCAAATTAATTGTGAAAATGGCTATACGATATCACACTTATCTCGTTTTACAAGAGACTTTTGGACTAAGATCTAATTTGCATAGATTAGTTTTTTAGATATTTATAATTATATCTAACGTGTCTAGGTTTTATTTCGTGTTAGGGTGCGTCGGGGTAAGGTTGAACGAGATTTTGATGAGATAAACCATGTTTTTTTTAAAGCCTCATAATTTTAATCGTATGAAGCTGACGTATATGAAGTGATGTTTTTAATAAAGTTAATGAATGGTTCTTCCTATCTACCTGAAAATGGACCTGATTGGAGGTGTTTTTCATATATAAAAACGACGGCAAAGTTAAATTTTTTGCAAAAAAATCGTGGGGTAAGATGGAATGATGAGGGGGGAAGATCGATATAGTTCTTAAAATCTTTAATATCCATTGTAGGTCCATTTGGATTATATGCACCAAAAGCATATTTTTTTCTCTATTCAAATATATAAATACATTTTAAAAATACCTTGTTTTAACTACCAAAATGAAATTTTGTTAAATATAATATTTCAGTCTTACCCCACTTTGTATTCAGATGATATGCGGTTCTCAACCTTTTCTTTTTATATCCTAATATTTAAATTTTACTACCATGTACACAAAAAATGTAATCATTTCTTTATTTAAATAGACAGGTAGTTAAACTAGCTAAATATATTACAACTTTTATTTAAAATCTTTTTTTTACACATGTTTTCATGAGTTGTGAATATTACACTACTCATGAACGAATCATACAGTTTGACAACCCCTGACTTTTACTATGGGTTTCATAATCGGGGTAAGTTGGAAAAGAAAATATTGCCGTCTTGCCCCTGGGTTTTACAAGCGGTGTAAGATTGAAAAATATAAAAAGTCCAAAAATATAAAAGATATGCAAAATCGGATTTTATGTATCAACTAAAAAAAAATTATCAATAACACGTATCAAAAAAACATATTTTTAACTTGCGTGTAGAAGAAACTACGGAACGTGGGGGAAGATTAAAAAACGCATTTATCGCTCAAAAACATACCTTGTCGAAAAATTGCAAAAAAAACATATGCACTCACAACTGACGATTATCGCTGACTGAGATAAGGAGCGCAATGAAATTACCTACAAAACTCTGTAGTCAGTGTTAAAAAATATGCACGGAATAGGCAGCTATGAGGGGTTTTTCATCTTGCTCTGTTTTTCATGTTACCCCGACGCACCCTAGATATTTTTAACTGACGAAAAATAACGGAGGAGGTTCTCAAGTCGACGCACCGACTTCAAAAATAACAGACGTTAATACAACCAAAATAATAGTCGTTATAAAAGATAAACTTATTATTTTCTTCTTTTCAGTGCGCTATTGTTTTTTGTTGCCTTTTATTTTTTTTTCGGCGGTTATTTTTTTTTATAATACCTATGATAACTTGTCAGAGTCAAGATCGATCGCCCCAGTAGGTAATTGAATGGAAGTTTAGAAAGTTGTTCGGTTAGTTACTTACTTAATACAAAAAAGTATACAAAACATACCTATTTGGTGCGAATAATTAAAACTAGGTACTTCATTATCTATCCCTGTAATTTATGACAAGCAATTAGAGTTCACACCACACGGCTTTTAACTTAACTCTTACTTAAAACATACACCTGAATGAAGGCAATCTACCATAAGTTACGCTGCAAACGCGTGTAAGCATAATAAGTCGAACAAGTTGTAAAGTCAATAAATTTCGTTGTAGCGAAGCTCGTGTGACTGGTGGCTGACCACGGTTAAGCGGTTGCCTGAAGTAGATCGGGTCTGTTTAAGTGAATGAGAGGTCGGTGAAGTTATCGTGTCGTCCTTGTCTATCGTAAGGTGTGATCTGAACTCGTCGGTTGCGCCGCGTGTTGGGGCCGGATGGTCCGGGTATGAAGAATGGCTTTATTCTGCGAGGCCGCGAAGGGCAAGGCCACGAGAGGTCATCGAACGAGTCTAAGCGAGCCGGCTACCGCTCACTCACTACTACACTATCAATGTTTGTTGTGATAGTCATAACAAAAATAAACCTGGTTGGCGAACTGTACCCATACGTAACATGGGCAACCCGCACTATTTATTTATGTGTGTATCATTTCTTTTATTTACCTTTTAGTTATCCTTAGTTGAGATTACCTAATAAAACTAACACATTTTATTTAATTTTATCCATGTTTATTGGATAACCAACTGCTGAATATATTACCTACAATGAGTAAATTAATATATACCTAACACATATTTAAATAAGTACCTAAACAATCATTCAGTGAGTTAATCAATTTAATCACATGATACTTAATTGAAAATCTAAATTTATATAATACTAGCTGTGCCCGCGACTTCGTCCGCGTGGAATTTAAGTACTGGGACATAAGTATTGATAATTAAAGATTTTTTTCTAAAATGAGTTACTCTTTATTACATAAGCTATCTGCCAGTGAAAGTCCCGTCCAAATCAGTCCAGCTGTTCCATAGATTAGCCGGAACACACAGATAGACAGACAAATATTATAAAAAATATAATATAGGTATGTATTAAGTGAATTTTTTTCTCGATTAACACTAAGTCGTGCCTGTCTTTCGTCATTTGATTCTTGGGATCTACTCATCCGCTGTCTTTTCGCTTGTCTACTGTTCTGAGACAGATTCGACTTTCTTCTGGGCATTTTTAAAATCAAAGCAAATACATACAATAATACATATATTTATTTCAATAAATCTACGTAGGCAATATTTTTTTAGATTATATCCGATATTTTTCAACCAATTCACAAAGCAAGTTCAGAGTCCGTATTTTCATATCCAAGTATAACATCAAAATCATCAACTAACCGAATCGCAAGACAAACAAAATTAAATAGTTTGTATTTATACTTTTCAGAGAAAAAGCTATAGCGCGTTTTAATTGCTTTGAGGCGCCATCTAGTACTATATTATGTAACTATAAAATCTCCTATAGAAAAATTACCTTTAAACTTTAAAAGACGATAGCTTTTTTATTTGACATCCGATTTCGATGAAACAAAGCCTATATGTTGCTCAGGGAAGAGCTTAATCTATTAGTGAAAGCCGCGTCAAAATCTGTTCAGTAGTTTTCAAGATTAGCGAATACATACAAACAGACAGACAGACAGACAGACAGACAGACAGACAGAAAAGAAAATCTAAAAAATCATTTTTGTGTTCTGTTACTCTTTTATTATTGCCCACACCCATTTTTTGTTAAAAATTTCAATTGTACAGACACGCGGTTTCTACTGTTTTATTATATGTAAGATAGCTGTGCCCGCGACTTCGTCCGCGTGGAATTTAAGTACTGGGACATAAGTATTGATAATTAAAGATTTTTTTCTAAAATGAGTTACTCTTTATTACATAAGCTATCTGCCAGTGAAAGTCCCGTCCAAATCAGTCCAGCTGTTCCATAGATTAGCCGGAACACACAGATAGACAGACAAATATTATAAAAAATATAATATAGGTATGTATTAAGTGAATTTTTTTCTCGATTAACACTAAGTCGTGCCTGTCTTTCGTCATTTGATTCTTGGGATCTACTCATCCGCTGTCTTTTCGCTTGTCTACTGTTCTGAGACAGATTCGACTTTCTTCTGGGCATTTTTAAAATCAAAGCAAATACATACAATAATACATATATTTATTTCAATAAATCTACGTAGGCAATATTTTTTTAGATTATATCCGATATTTTTCAACCAATTCACAAAGCAAGTTCAGAGTCCGTATTTTCATATCCAAGTATAACATCAAAATCATCAACTAACCGAATCGCAAGACAAACAAAATTAAATAGTTTGTATTTATACTTTTCAGAGAAAAAGCTATAGCGCGTTTTAATTGCTTTGAGGCGCCATCTAGTACTATATTATGTAACTATAAAATCTCCTATAGAAAAATTACCTTTAAACTTTAAAAGACGATAGCTTTTTTATTTGACATCCGATTTCGATGAAACAAAGCCTATATGTTGCTCAGGGAAGAGCTTAATCTATTAGTGAAAGCCGCGTCAAAATCTGTTCAGTAGTTTTCAAGATTAGCGAATACATACAGACAGACAGACAGACAGACAGACAGACAGACAGAAAAGAAAATCTAAAAAATCATTTTTGTGTTCTGTTACTCTTTTATTATTGCCCACACCCATTTTTTGTTAAAAATTTCAATTGTACAGACACGCGGTTTCTACTGTTTTATTATATGTAAGATAAGATATTGGCAGAGGGCATTGCTTTGCACGTTTACCCTAACTCGAGCTTACAAATCGGCGCGCGGCGCCTGCCTACACCACGTGTTTCCATTCTAAATTAGTTTGTATATTAATAGAATAATTATTATAATTACCAACACAACTTACTTATATAAGTTTTAAATATCCTACTTTCACTCTTTAATATTACATGTAAGTGAAATTTAAATTGGCACGTACGATACCTAATAAAACCATAGGACTAAGTGATATTTTGCAACTTTCTGTAATGTGTAGATAGAGCTAACATAGAATTTAGATTCCTATCTTAGTTTTACATACTGCCAAGATTCTGTTCGTGATTTCTCGTCTAGTAGTGTCTAGTACTAAGAATAATCGTCAAGTTATTTTGTTGTTTACTTAGAAACATCAATTAACAACGATCGCAAAACTTAGAAACGAATTACCTAAGTACATAAGTGATTTGTCAAGTTCAATATAATTAATTAACTGTAATAGTAACTGTTATAGTAATTAAATAACAAAACCTCTCCACCATCCCATGGATACATCAATAGTTAAAAATGTTTACCTACTTTAAGAATAACTCGCGAGTACGGAACAGTTAGTCAATAATGGGTTGCTCCAGGTTCCCAGCGTCAGCCAGACCGCTAAGCTTCCTTGGAACTGCTAATGATTGTGCGTGTGGGAAAGGTGTCGTGTGTACGTAGGTGAGTTCTGGTAAGATCGAACACAAGTTAATTTGGTTTGAGAATGACGTCACATAGTTAACCATGCATTGTCATCCAAATTAAACGTGTGTAGGTACAAAGTTTCAGCTCAATCGGTTAAAGTTATCTGCTTCAAAATGAGTTGCAAGATCTTAGCCGAACATACTTTATACCTGCATAGCAAGTTAATTAAAAATGAATGAAACCTCCATTTACTAACATCAAAGAAATAAAAATTACAATTCTTTATTATTATTAAGTAAAAGCAAGATACGTTTGACAATGACGAGTATAAAAACTTATTACTGGTAATATTGAAAATGTTGGACACATTGCCAAAAAAGGGTACCTACTTGAACTAGGGCCCCTAGACAAGTGCCAATGGACCGAAAGACACAAATGAAAAATTGTATGGAATTGTCTAGGGATTCAACTCTACTTACCTATATGAAATCGGTGTTTAGCTTTGCTTGGCTTCTACTAAAAGTTTTATTACAAGGTGCAAAGCAAAGCTCCATTAATAGTGTAGCCATGACGAACACCCTGGTATAGGCAGGTAAGTACCATTGATCTGGTTCGTTTAACAACCATAGCAGTCGGTTGCAAGTATAATGGCAAAAAACACTGTATTACAGAATTGAATTATACCTACCCGTTTGCATAATAGTTATGTAAGTAGGTATGTATTAGGTATTGTTACTAGGTACCTGTTGATTGTGTGCGACGTTAATGTCCCACAATAATCGATGACATAAATTAAAAAAAATATTTTACCAACGACCGGTTTTAGGTAGGTACTTATATATCCCTTGCTTGATAAGTAGTCTTCTACTTTTAGTAGGTAGGTAAAGAATAAAATAAATTGAAAGCTTAAATGAATGGATAATAATAATCATAAAACAGCCTGGAGGAAATGATGTTCCTGAGGTTTGAACGTGTGACCTATATTAATTTTATACCTACCTACCCAACAGCCGAGAGATATTTTTTTATATTACGTGGATTTGTGTAAGAGTAAGGCTAAATCAGCATCGGTCATCCCTTCACTTTTATATTTATTTGGAGATTTTATGCGTACTTGAACTAGGTAATATTATTATGTAAGTGAGAAACAAATGTAACAGAGGATGGGGTGAAGAGAAGACGTGACCGAGGGCGTAGCCGCAAGATGGCGCAGCGCAAGCGCAGGTTCAACGTACTTAGTGACTCACTACAAAGCCTCGCTACGTCGAATTGAAGACCACGTAAACAACTTAAGTATCGAATTGAAGTATTGCACAATCTTGCTGAATTTGCATGTGATTGCTGTGTATGAATGCAATTGAGAATACACATGCAGCAAAATTATGTTATGTCCCTACTTCTTTGCCTTTCATAGTTTTTTTAAATGTAGGTATTGGCTCCTGGTTAAGTATAGTTTTATTTTTACATTTTGAATTAATTGTAGTATTTATTGAGGTAAGTACCTAGGTATATGTTTAGGTACAACTCTCGCTATACCATTTCTTGTATCAGCGATTGGAATGTGTGTATATATGTATCTAGTTAGGTACATACTTAAATGCAATATAATGGTTCTTCAAAAGTTATGATAATTTTTTATTTTATCCTGCAACCCCTAAGAATTCGTCACGTAGAAGAAGCACTCACTTAAAACCGATTTACTATGACGTTGGGCAGTAGGCAGTAGGATGGTTCTCGAGATTACGTCGACGACGGCACGTAATGGTACGTTCGCTTACCCCTCTTGACTTGCTTTTTAGACGGATCGTCCAACCGTCCAGCGACCCTGACAAATCGCCTCGCCACGCCGCCCGACCGCTGCCTAAATCGAAACTAATTTGAACAAAACATTACTCTTGATTAGAAAATAAGTCTAAATCAAAATTCTAATTTGATATGAAATGATACTTGTATAAAAGCCACAGACAGTTCTAAATTTAAATAGATACATACCTATTTTAAAACAATTGTATTTTCGTGTAAGTACTCCTTTCCTGTAAGTACTGAACTTGTAATATTAGGAATAAAACAAGTACTTACCAAACTACTAGTTACATCATCCCCAATTCTTACTCGGTCTAATATTATTCAATCTTTTATTGATACGAATTGAGTACGTCGGTACTCATTGCAATTAGGTAAACTACCTGGTTTACCTATATGTATCTACCTAGGCCGAGTATAGGAGTGGGTGAATATGTGAAATTTATAATTAGGTATTATGATTGAATAAATATCACTAATGGTACACTAACGTGGCGCCATTGCAGTAGGAAATCGTTACCATATGAGTGATTCATTAAGATTGCATTGAGGATATCGCAAGCTGCTTCTCATTACACTTCCACAAACAAATCTCGTACTGTTAATAAAAGCTCATCAAATGAATTCGAAACTGTGTTGAATCAACTTACGCCGTCAAACAATTTATTTTTATAGATATTAAAAAAAGAAGGGGGTTCTATAGGTATGTTTGTGTACAATATGTTAATGCATATTCACTCATATCTCTGACAATTCTGACCTAATGATTTTTAACCCCCGCGGCCTCGATGCAAAAAGAATGCCAGAAATAAATGTCTACCCACAAATATAGGTACATATTATGACTAGATCTAGATACGAACATACATAAAATAAAATAATACAGAGCAAACATTCTGTATATAGGTACATATTATATATTATTTGGTGAGTTGTAGCGTTTAGTTTAAATGAATATGTACGTCTACACATTGACAGGAAATGGTTGATCCAACACTACTTGCAAAAAACCGGCCGCAGACCAGCTTGGCTCAACTATTTTGCATCCGGCCTCGACTTGATAGATTGCAGGAGTCTCGAGATAATACGCAAGAACTGCATTACCTACTTATATTCATCCTGCACGTGATTATGATCAACTTTACTGCCTAGGAAACTCTCACGTCACAGCAGTTTTATTAAGTAAATCTTGAGCACAGAACCAAACCAATTTGATCATTGTTTTTTCAATTGATGGAGAATCGCAAAAAAACATGCTTTCAAATTTCGAGTTACCTACTAAATTATTATTTTAATATTACATTTATATATTCGGTTATATTCATAACTAAGTGAGTTTGATAAAGTCGTAAATGGAATTAATATAATTTGTGATATTTCCCTGATAGTCCAAATTATATTTCATATACGTACTTACGCAAACTTATTTCATCATCAAGTGTCTTATATATACCTATTATATATGTACTTATCTAGTTTCTTTGGTTATCTTTTATACCTAACTGGCAATATTTTTTCGTTCCATTAAAAGAAGTACTTACTTTAAACGGAAATGCACATAGGTAATAAAAGTTTCACATCTTGTACACAATACAAGATTCTACATCAACTAAAAATTAAGAACTCAGATATATACTAGCTGGTAATAATATGTTATTAATATTAATAGTTTCAGAGCATAAATGCCTGCTAAATTATGAAGTATAGCGGGTTCTTTACTAACTCCGGTCATGAAGACTAAGGGTGCGCTGGTGGTGCGGGCGCGGTCGATACCTAACCTGGTTCTGATCTCCCCACGGTTAATACTAGTTAGCTTGTAATGTTATATCGGTAAAATATATATAGATACTATTAATTTAGTTCATGCATTTATCACCCGCCCGATATGGGCACAGGGGATCATTCATAATATAGTTTGCCATGCTGTATTTTCTCTTTTGACCCACAAGTAGGTATTTTATAAAAAATAACTGAGTAGGTAATTATGTAAGTACTTACTTAAAATCATCAAAAAATTGTCTTTTTTGTAGGGTTAGTTGTTAGTTTTATTATATAGCGTGATTATAATATGACCAATGGCAGAGAAGTCTTGTGACGTTTTATTTAATTTGTCTCTATTTCTTACCTACTTCCAGTAACCAATTATTTTCACGCCACTCCGTCACTTTGTTTTGTTAGCTTACTTGTTTTACAAATATGTACCTTCTTATTATATTACAAGTCAACGAAAAGAGATAAATACCTATAATAGGTATATTATTTTATTATGTATTAATAAATTACGTATTAATTTTGACTATACAAACGTGTGTTTTATGTATTTTGGAAGTAGATATCTCAGTAACATAGGCGAGCGAAAAAAGCTCAGAAAGGATCCGGGTCGCGTAACCGATTTTACCTATGTACTAGGTATATACATACCGGTCGCGTGCGAACCAGTAAGGTTTTTTCTTACCAATAACAACTAATTATGTGTTTATGGCCGATAACTAATAAGTACCTAACTATAATATATTTTTCAATTACTGGCCTGATTTCAATTACCTACTGTCATACAATTCTGTGTCCATACGAATAATTACCAATTTTAAGAATGCTGTTGTTATTGTCCTGCACGATACAATATCTTCAGAAGAATCTCGATCTTATTCTAAACGAAGAATTTAACGCCATTAGTATTTTTTTGTAATTAGAAGATGATTAGTTCCGGGTGTTTTCGATTAGATTTCGGTTGCGAGTTACAGGCAATGCCAGCGAGGGACTCGCGGCGTGACTTGACGGATTCCTCTCTACTCTAGGTGTTCCTTTGTTTGAGGACCAGTCACTCGTAGTGGTGTGCATTCCTTGTATCGATCATTGCTGCTCGCTCGCACAATTATATAATATGGTTTCGTGCGTGATTTTGTATAATTTTAAATTGTAAGGTAAAATTTGCGTTTATTGGCTAAAAGTGGTAGTCAAATTTGATTCGCTAATTTTACTCAAATATCTCTAATAAGACGTAGTTTAGTAACGAATTCCTAGCAGCAATGTCTGGTCTCATACGGATTATATTTTAGTAATGTTGAAACACAGAAGGTAGTATCCACAAAGTTTCAGGTCTCTACGATCTGCACACGGTTTAGGCTGTACGTTGTTCAGTCATCGACTGAATTGTAAAATTTATAGTCTTTGATGGATGGGTAGGTACATACTTACTTAAATATATCTTTAAATTATATATGTTGTAGCTGAGGTCGATTTTCCATCCAGTGACTTTCATAGACAATAAACTAAAATTAATACACTTAAAAGTTACTTCATAAAAGTAAGTAGGTATAACCCGAGGAGTAAGCGTAAAAGCGACGAGTGCCCTACGCCGCCGGTTGAGTTACTACAAAACCGGTTACGCAAAGGCCCTCAGTGCCCACCTCGCTCCACGTGCAGATACCATAGTTCGTCTTCGTCTATTTTCCATCGAGGAGGCCAAATTATAGCGAGCCGCTACGACTCGCCTCATCTCTATTATTATTATGCTGAAACAGATTACCCACATACTGCCATAGCTCTTTTTAATTTGGTTTGACAATGAAAACACATTGCTTGTTTTTACGCATAGCTCCGGTGCCAGTTGTTAGGTGCGTAAAAAACAGGCTAAATCACTTCTAAACATGAGTTCTATACTTGTTAATAATCGTATGACGTTGCGGGCCATTGCACTTGCACAATGACCTTTACAAACTGTTTTGAGTACTCATGGCTGTTATTTATTAGCAAAGTGCCTTTAATCATAACCAACTTGGCCGTAGTTTCTCGGCGCGATAAGGCATTATAACTTTGCTTGGTTAGTGTTTCATAGTAGGTAGGCATACCTACTCACAACAGATAAGTAGTTATGTACCTATATAGGGACTTACTTATTAAAAAATATGTGCTCTTCTATAATAATAATATCATGATGGTGTGATGAATGGACTGATGTTGAAAAGATCAAATGTTTTGTTTTGTAATTTAGTTTAAATAGCATACGCGTGTGCCATCACCGCCGCCGCCGGCGCCCGACCCGCATCTCGATGCCGCCACGTGACGCTGTGCGGGTAATTCGCTTTGTACAATATAATTATCAAATAGTTCGCAGCGGCCGCCTTATCACCCCCTAGCGCACGAGTTGCACCATTCAGGGCGAATACCCCCATCGCAGTGGATTTCACACCATTAACACATCGATTTACCGTTCATTTACTTACTTACCTTTTTAAACGTAAGTAGGTAAGTATTTGATACAATACCTGTACCAACTTGTAGTTACACAAAATTTAGTATTTAATTGTTCTATAGATGCTTATAATTTCTAAGTACCTACTTAGCAACTATAAGTAAGTATATCAATATTTCCACAGAATTTAGTACAGGCAGTTTTGTTCATAAAACTCACGAGTTGAAAAATGGCACAATCAAATTGATCTATAATGGTCGAGGCAAGTGGGCCTCAGGGCTGCGGTCGGCGAACCCTCGCTTTCCTTGGTTCACTTCACATCCAAAAACTGACCGATTTGTTCTACCACCAACAACTCGAATCGGCTCGCCTCACTGTGATTTTCATTGGTTAGGTTACAATATAATAAATATTATATAGCACTCACGGCACGCTGCGCTGGTAAAAGTACAGTTGGTATCTAGATTTAAATTATAAAATAAAGATTTTTAAAGTATGTATCTAACTGTCTGGTTTCTTTTAGTCAGGAACCTATTAGAATAAAGGAATAAAACAATTTTACATTATTGCGTTGGACTAAACAACCAATTATCATATAGATCTGTCGTTTTAATCACATGTATCTGATTAAGCCGTTAATTTATATTTTACACGGACCAAAAACATTACGGTTAGTTTTCCCGCGCTTCTTGCGTCGTGACCGCTAGCGGGAAACGTCAAATTATGGATGCGTTCAGAAACGACGCGGCCGACCAGAAAATGACGAATTATAAGCGCACACAGCGAAAGCCGGTCCCATAATTATTGTGGACAAGGCACTTTTTTGCCTCTGACAAATAGTAAGAGCGTGGAATGACTCCGAAGCTTTGTGCCGCTGCTAATGACACTCGTGTAGAAGCGAGCTCTAATATTAGGTAAGTAACTATTTCTTTTGTGCGAGGGCCAGGCGTGTAGTGCTGCGCCACGTTCGCGTCTTAGTTGGTTTAGGGCATCGACCTCCTCTTGTTGTTATAAGTATATATAAACGTTAATACAAATTTGAAAGAATCATAATATCAACACATTTATTTCTAGCATGCCTACAATTGTCACGCGTGCAGAACATCCCTCTTATGGGTTTTATGATAAAGCCGAAGACATTTGATTCATCTTAAGTCGGCGATAAATTATTTTTAAGTACGTAGTGTTTATAAATATATTATAAAAAATAATGAACTAATAAACCGCCGAAAAAAAACTAAAACGCAACAGAAAACAATAGCCCACTGAAAAGTAATAGTTACAACAAAAATAATAGTCGTTATAAAAGACAAAATTATTATTTTACTTTTCAGTGCGCTATTGTTTTCTGTTGCGTTTTAGTTTTTTTTTCGACGGTTAAATTTATTTATTAAAAAGTTATTATTTTATGATTTTCTGTGACCATAATTTATAAATACAAATTATTACATGCTTAATCTTTAAATACTTTTGAAATAGTTACTAAAAGTTAATAGCATATTGTTTACTAAACTTTTAGTAAACAATAAATTACCTCTATTATACCACCCTTAGGGTAGGATTTTTTTTTCCAAATTTATATGGGATCAACTTTGAAGTATGCCCTATTAAATAAAAAAAGAATTATCAAAATAGGACTACTTTGTAAAAAGTTACGCGTGGTCATACGATACAATCGGTGCGTGAAAAATTAATCATCCCTTATTTTCCTACATTTAGGGTTGGCAGTTTTTTTCCAAATTAAAAAAATAAACGGGAGCCAGAATTAGAGTATACTCTTTCCTATAAAAAAAGAATTATCAAAATCGAACCACTCTGTAAAAAGTTATGCGTCATACATTAAAAAAAAAAATACGCGTCGAATTGAGAACCTCCTCCGTTTTTTTCGTCGGTTGAAAATATATATATCTAGGTATGTACCTACAAACCTTGTTGCCCTAGATGCCTACTTGGTTATATAAGTTCCATAGGTACGAGGACCGTGACCGACATCAAGACAAAGAATTTACATTTTGTTCCAATAATATTTAACAAATTGTTTCAGTGCACATTATTTTATACTTACCCAATTAATAATAATTATTATTACATATTAAATTAGTTCGGAAACATGCCACAGGAGTAGGGTGAATTTCGAAATATCGGATCATGTTTACCTAAGTGATTCTCTGCGAAATTTGATGACTGCAATATGAGAAGCTACTGCGGTGGTCGCGTACTTACCTACTTAAGTAAATAAAACTTTAAAAATGAAACCACGAGAAATCCATAATTTTGTACCGACCGTGAGCATACAGAATTGAGATTGTAAGCTTGAAAACTATTACTTACCTAATTAATAATTACGTACCTACTCATACTAAAACATACATTTTATATGAGTTATTTAAACTATTTCTTACGGTTTTCTAATTTCGAGTAGGTACGGTCTATGAAATCTCTCGGTCATTCTTACTTTTTAAACTAAAACTGCCATTTGTACTTTATAACTATAGGGAAGGTACATTTGATCATGAAAAAGTTCCAACTACCTATCTTGAGTTTGTACTAAATTTAAATAACTTTATTTATTCCGTTCGTTTACAATTTTCGGGGAAGTTTGGGGATCACCCAGCAACGATAAAATATTCATCAAGTAGTTTTAAACGAAATGAAATTAATGACCTACGTATAATTTAATGGTACCTACCTACTTTACCTTTACGACATAGATTGTAAGTAATTATTATCAGTCAGTACTCACTTATCTAATTTTAACCAAAACACCGACTTATAATAAATAGTATTTAATAGTATGTACTTAGGTACAATAGTAATCTTTATTGGTACCTACTTCAAACATTACGAGACTACCTCCTGTTTGATTTAACTTTTAACATTTTCTGTAGTACCTAGGTACTTACGTACTTATTGTTTAATTCGTACAAAGCATTTACAGTCTATTTAACAAAATAGTTCATCCCGCGTTTGTATACAGCAGGGTAATTACGCGGTGTATTGTTATAGACAATGCAACAGTTATTTACTATTCCACAATAGATATATAGGTCTACCTGGCTATTAACATACCATGCCGCCAACACCAAGAATTCGCATTTTCAAACGAAGATTTCAAACATATGTGGTTCAACACTGACATTTTTTTAATATAAGTAACTAGGTAAGTTACCTACACACACCCTATTACCAAAATTATTCTTGATAATATACATTCAGCATAAATAGTAAAAAATAAACGGGTTAACAAACAGAAAATGTAATAAGTAATGTTATTTCAAAGTACCCTCACTCACAGGTAAATTAAGAAATATGCTTTTCAATATGTAAAACATATGAGTATGCAATGAGACACTGATTAAATCCTTTCCTCGCAGTTTAAGAGGATTGTGAACCTGTTAATTTTCATACAAAAGGCGATAACGTTTTACACCCAGTAAATATAGTTAGATTTTTATAATTTTTGGATATGTTGTAGATATAATGAGAAACTACGTCTGTACGTTTTGACTTTTAAGAAATATTGCTTACGCTAAAATTTATTAGCATCTAAAAATCTATATATAGATCTAAAAATCTGTATTTAGATCTAGCGTAAGCAATATTTCTTAAAAATCAAAACGTACAGACGTAGTTTCTCATTATATCTACAACATATCCAAAAATTATAAAAATCTAACTGTATTTGCTGGGTGTAAAACGTTATCGCCTTTTGTATGAAAATTAACAGGTTCACAATCCTCTTAATTACCTTTTCTTGTGGTGAATAGAAAAAAAATGGGAAAATTATTCTAAAAAACACTGTCTAAAATATTTTTTACATAAGGGATTATAGAATATTTTGGGATTTATTCGGATATTTGCAATTTTGATAACCTAATTGATTTGAGAACGATGATGCTTTATTTCATTTTCTATGGTTAGATAGCTATAATTTGAGAACATACTTTCGATTCTAATCAAACTATCCACAACTTTTCCAGAATTGATCTTCTTTATTACAATTATGGTCCTGATAAAAACGCTTCGAATAACTACATTATACAGGAAAGTTTTCAATGGACATAAGAAAGCCATTGCAACCTCCTGATTGAGAGCTTATCTCGTTGTTTAAATAGGTACCTAATAGGGAAAGTGCCGATAAATCGTGATGAATTAATTTGCTACGTGGTTTATTTGCTTGATCATAGATAATTTCTAGGTACTTATGTAATAATATAATTAATACCTAATTACATAAACCGTCTGTTTCTGTATTGATACTACGAATAAGTATGAAACAAAGTACAAACGATCCGTTGAAACGTAGCGTAGTATTCACAGGCGCGGAAAAAGCATAGCCCCCGGCACAATAGCGCATGGCATGGCGGCGTACAGTTCACCGCTCGTTTGAGATACAGATATAAGTATTAGACCGTGCCTTCGAACTTTGACCTCTAAACTGGCTCAGCTTTTCCTTTATAAGATATAGGTACTTATTGCAGCTGTACATCTTGGTTTTGTTTCCCCAGCACCTCAATTTTAAAAGTTTTTGTTTCTGTTTAACTGTGTATTTAGATGTGTCTTCTTAATAGGTTGTTGGTCTAACCTACGAAGGCTTACGGTGACCGCAGAAATAAGTTAGATAATTATAGCCATAAAGCGTAAGAAGGTAGGTAATGCATGCAAACATAAAACGAATGTATGCGATTTTGCTTCAGATGATTTTTAATTTCTAGCTTCTGTGGAGCACACTGTTCCATTGAGCTTTATACTAGGTAATAGTAAGTAAGTACTTACTTATTAACAAACAAAGACTCGTTATAGGTACGAGCCAATTTTAAAAATTTCTTTGTGTTTCACAGGACACGAAATAGATTTTTCTCGAAGCTAAATTAATACTGATGCAGGTAGGAAGTTATTTACTTCAAACGAAGTACCTTCGCTGTATTTTTATAGTGAACATAATACCTACATTCTAACGTAGTGTGCTTTGCCTAGTTAATTACAAGTTTAGACAAAGCGTAGAGCCCACGTTAAATGTATCAGCCATAACGATCAGCCCGTTCACTGATTTGAATAAAATCGAATCGTAAAGCAACACGATCTAAGTCAAGGTTTCACAATAATTATTAACGCATAGATTGGTTACATTATTATTTGTCTTAAGTGGCAGATATCTGCAGTTGATTCAATTATGATAGAATTGACTTTTCCGGAATTAACTAAGCCTAGGTAGTAGGTACCTACTTAGTACTTACATAGTTAATTTGTACGTGAGCACCGAAAACATGAACATTTCGATCCTATTTAGACAAGTGGGTTAAGTACCCTTACTTAAACGTAGCCTAGCAGATACCTACCGATATCACTATATCTAGATATGTACTTAGTTTTGGTCAGTCCTAGGACAATTCATGCTGGTAGACTCATAAGTACCTACTCTTTATGAGTCAATTGGCATTAATTGTCCTAAGACTTAGGAAAATAGTACGTTGGGATATTTATGTGATAAACCAACAAAAGCAATATGAGAATAAAGACATGAAATTTGACACAAAATAGAGTGAAAGTGATGGCAACAAATGGCTCCTCAGGCCGCAACCGTGAGGTGAACGACTGAGCGTCGCCATTACTGCAACCGCATCATTACGGGCTCAGCGCTCTGCCCTCCCGCCCCTCGGCCGCGTTCGCGCCCCTCGCCGCGCCGACAGTTACCACAACTATGATAAAACCCTTCATGTTGATCTAAGCCTGTCTTGACAATGTTAATCGAACCAAACTTTAACATCATACCTACTAGGTCTAGAAGAGTAGAATATCCTTGATAATAATTGGTTAAGCCGACGTGCAGGTAGTTATGTATCGAATACTTACGCTTACCTACTAATTTTTAAATTCATTCTTAATCTATATCTATATATAAAAAAATCAATTGCTGTCCGTTAGTCTCGCTAAAACTCGAGAACGACTGAACCGATTTGGCTCATTTTAGTTTTAAAATGTTTGTAGAACTCCAGGGAAGGTTTAAAAGGTGAGAAAACTTGGAAAAAAAAAAAATGTGTACGCGGTACGAAGTTCGCTGGGTCAGCTAGTTGTTTTATAATTTTCACCCGATGGCAGTACATTTACCAAGAACGTAATTTTATGTAGGATGCAATGATTATTATAGATTGATTTCTACCTTAATGTTTTGGGTACTGTAATAAATGGTGAATCATATTGTTATGTTTAAAATGCCAACGGCCAAGAAAACCTGCCTTCTTTTCAATATGAAAAAACCTAATTGAGCCAATTGTAGGTATAGGATCTCGTAGATCGGTTCTACTGAGACATAAAATAAAATACTTATACCAAGGTACACAAAAACACTTATTAACTTATAGTGCCTACTTATCTAGGTACTGATTTCTTATTTCACTTAGGCAGGTACCGTTTGTAAACAATCCTTACCGGTATTTGGTAAATACAAACTATCCATGTTGTATTTGCAGTACATTCAGTTTTCAGTAGACCAGGTATAATTTCGAATAGCTACTTACCTAGGTAGGTCTAAGATGTAATTATTGACAACATGACCTGTAAAACATTATATAGACCTCGAATAGGCAAGTATAGAACAGTTACTACTGATAAGAATATACAATAATAACAGTTACGTAGATGTAAGCTAATCTTTGCTAGGGAATAGGCCACGGGCAGAGTTGCAAAACTATACCAGCGATAAGTAGGTAAGGATGAATAATAATAATAAGGTCACGCACAGAAAACTTCTCAAAATACTTTTAATCTATTCCAAATAGTTAACTTTATGATCGCTTACCGTAAAATGATGCCTAAATATTTAGCATGTATATAATATGTAGTTAGGCCTATTTTCATTCAATACAGAGCGGTCGTTATAAACTTATAAACAATTGCCTATATTATTATATTGAGAAAATATGAGTACCTACTGTGTAGGTAGGTACTTGCACACTAGACAGTTAATGAAAACAAAATCACAAAACAGGTCTATAGTCTCTACATAGATAACTGATATAGGCATAGATATTTACCTATGAAGGTATATATATATATATATATATATATATATATATATATATACATATATATATATATATATATATATATATATATATATATATATATATATATATACATATATATATATGTGATGTATGTCTGACATAGGTAGAACAATAACATCGAAGTATTAAGTAGGTATGCAATTATAGCAGTAATAAAACATTATAAGGCTATCTAACCGTGATAGGTTAGGTACCCAACCGCAACCATTTATCATCTAAAGAAACAACCCGATGGACAAACAGGCATAACGAGTTTGACGATGGAGCATATTAGATTAAAGAAATAGCTAAAATATTTTTGATGTGATTTGAATATTGTACCTATAAAACATTTATTATTCAATTGTTAATCAAATAAATATGTTACCTATAGCATTTATAAATAAGGAAGTAGGAACATTTCAAGGGTAAATCCAGCTTTGTAGTAAGGGATTAATAATTTGATCAAAAGTAATATACCTAATAAGTTTAGAAAAATATCTACCTACTGTTAATTGTGTCATGACTGGTGCTTGTGCACCTTTTGTTAGCAGAAACTAGGAATTTCGGGAGCGTTCAAGTATTACGTAACGCAATTCTGGGGGGAGGGGGGGTCTTGTAAAACGTTACGATGCGTTACGCGGGGGGTAGGGGAGGATCTAACAACGCGTTACGTAACAATTTTTTATAATTAAAAAAAAAAACTCTTAAATTAGTAAACCTATATACGAAAACATACAGTGCAACCGTAACTAAAATGGTGTTTATTCTCTGTAAGGCATAATATTCTATCGCATTCACGTAATTTTCAAATAAAACCGTAATATATGTAAGAACATAAATAGGAAATAAGGAATGAAACAACTAACGGATGGTCTATTTGGGTGATACGCAACGCTCAGGGAGGGGGAGAGGGGTCCAGAAAAACGTTACGGCGCGTTACATAGGGGAGAGAAGGGGGTCAACAATGTTCAAAAATTGCGTTACGTAATACTTGAACGCTCCCTTAGAGTACCTAGGTATTAAGTTATTAACTTATGAAGTGATTATTCATTTTCTTTCAATTTTTGGCCGAGTTAGGTAGTTAAGTACCTATTTCGGTTCTCTGTAATGATGGTTTTACCGGTACTCCAATAAGTAGACACGTAAACTTAAATATTGTGACGTGTAAAAGTATTTTTAAGATTATCATAATTATACATAGGTACCTACCTAATAATATTATTGATGTACCTAAGTATATTTTTGGGAATCAGTTCCCTAGGTAAGTCATTTTATTGTAATCTGCAGGGCAGACGTCCCCCGACAGACGTCGTCCTGCCCGTCCGATTGTTTCGTCTAAGCTCAAAGATCTGTCAAAGTCACTCAAAGTCTTCTGTCACTTCTTCATAAGGCTTCATATTTTCCCTGTTTTTTACACATTTTCCACTGTTTCTTCGCTCCTATTGGTCGCAGCATGATGTTATATAGCTTAAATGCTTCCTCGATAAATGGTCTATCCAACAAAAAAAGAATTTTTGAATTCGAACCAGCAGTTCCTGCGATTAGCGCGTTCAAACAAACAAACAAACAAACAAACTCTTCAGCTTTATAATATTAGTATAGATTAGTCACTCTGATTGTTAGTCCTCAGAGTAGGTACTTATCTGACGGTTTATGTTGATATTATAAAATTTGAATGTTTAATTAAAGCAACAGAACACTATGCCATTTATGTAAATGTTAACGCAAATTGTACTGAAACTTATTTTTACCAACACCGGATACGCTACTAGCGCTATCGGAGCCTTATGGTAGTTGCGACTTTTCGTAGAACTAAGTGAAGGTTGCTATCAGAATATACGAAGTAACCTTGGAAAGCAGTGTCATGATTTGTAATGTTGGCAATACGATTTACTTCATATTTTTGTTTATTCTATAATATATTAATTGTTGGTATTCGCTAATATGTTATTCTCCAAGTTCTTAACAAGTTTGCAGTAAATGTGAAATAGTTTTCTTAATCTGTGGTACTAATTGACATGTAAACATCACTTTAAAATCAATTTTTATAATTTGCAGCCTGTCGATCCCTTTTCTCCTTATATATTCACAGTAGATAGTGTGCATAAAGTTTAGTAACTAATAAACAACACTAGAAATAACTTTAGAAATATGGAATTTATTGAGCTTATATCGATTAATAAGTTGGACGGAGTTATATTAAAGTATCCTCACCAGGATAACGTGGATGGAACTGTGTGCATTACTGGACATCATTTGATTTTGAGTTCGAGAAAAGAAGGCGTACGCGAGTTATGGGTATGATATTTTTAGTGTTTAATTTTATTTATTTAGATTATACATAATTATTCTTAAAATTGTAATAAGGAAAAGTGGGTAAATCATTTGCATTAAGGTAATGTAGTATTTAATTAAAGAAAGGAATATCATCTGCTTATAAAATGATTGCAAGTTTTGTAAGTCATATTGGAGGTGTAATCCTACATAATATGAAGTCTATAGGAACTGCTTACTTTGAATACAGATCACAACTATTTTTGAAATGAATACATGTGAATACTACTTTTAAATAAATATATATATTCATGGGCCCGCAAGTTCAATTATGATAAGAATACAGCTTTTGCTGTAAAGAAAATCTTGTGACTGGCTTTGCTTGTATTATGTCATAGACTCCTGTATGGATTGTATTAATTATTATAATTATAATAGAAGCAAAGATATGGCGATATAATAGTTATATCACAAAAAATGCTTACAAATATTAAAGATACACATTTTATTTTAATGAAAATGGGCATGTAGTTGCAATTTCAAAAATAAGTATTCATTTATAGAGTTAATACTAATCTAGTAATTATTTAAAAACATAATTAATTCTGATGCCTATGCGGTTACTACACATTTGAATATACCAATTATAACCGATTTAACTCACATATTTTATTAACATGACTGAGCTGATAAGCTCAGCTCAGTGCTCATATATGAGAAGTTCATAGTTTTCAAAAAGTCAAATCTGTTATAATTTTTTATTCCAACATTCAAAAACAGTTTCAGTAAACATTGTCATTGGGTTAATGTGTACATGGTTTTGGTAGCTGATAATAAATATTTAAGACTACAATAAGTATTTCCTACATTACCCTAAGTGATTTGTATTTCTAGTATCTCTAGTAAATGCTTTACCAACTATTTTGCAAACAATAACATAGTGCATTTGTCACTAGTTTCATAAATTGAATAAATCTGGGGTCTTAGTGAAAAAGAGTATAAGTGCCTTAGTGAAATGGATATATTGTAATTGAAAGACTTATACCCTTTCACACCTTTAGCCACCTTTTCACCCTCTTTACTATGACACCGAATGTAGGTTCCATGTTTTTGTTTTTTTCAAGCTCCTTCACAGAAACATAGACAGTATAGAAAAGAAAGAAAATAAGCCTATCAATGGGATGACACAGGGTGGTTCACTATTCCTCAAATGCAAAGACCTGAGGATATTCCAACTTGACATAGCTTCCAGTATAGAATTAAATTTGCTGTCACAAACTTTGGAGAACCTCTCTGGGCTACAGGATCCAAGCCTTTTCTACCCATTTTTTTATAGACATATGCATCATATTATGGAAAATGGTTATACATTGTATAGGTAAGAAATTAATGTTTTAGTAAACCTGGTTTTGCAAAATAAATCAGTAGATTGTAATTTTTTTTAGTTCAGGTTAAAAATTAATATTAAAAAAATCACATTTCAGCATAGAAGGTGAATTCACAAAAGTGCTGGCAACTGAAGAGTGGCGGATATCGCGTGTAAACCATAATTACACAGTGTGTCCTGCATATTCTAAGTCTGTGGTGGTTCCTAAAGGAGTCGATGATGATATCTTGGCTTTGGCTGCTACCTTTCGACAAGGCGGCCGTTTTCCTGTTCTCTCTTACAGGCATAATAATGCAGTTAGTATTTCTAAAGCTTTTGCATCGGTTTTGGAAACATTTGTTTTAAAAATATAAAAAACATTGCACTGGGAACTTGTTTACCTGCCATGTTTTGACGGCTGGCAGCCAGACATCTGTGTGTATAATTTACACATCATTCTGTTTTCATACATTTTTAAAAATGTCATATTGTGATACTCTATTATATATCATTTGTCATTCACTAGACAAGTAACATTAAATACCTCCAATTATTCATGAATAAGTTTTAGCACAAACATACCATTATTACCCTCCACTATCGTAAAAACCATCTACCACTGTTAATTGACAGACAAAGTATATTAAGTTTGTAAGCATGTTTATTGGGAATCTAATTATGAATATCTTTTATCATACAGACATTGTCTCTTATAAATGTTACATATGTGAATTACGGAAAGTTTTCTAAATTGTGCAAATTTTTTATATATTTTATAAAAGAGCTGTATTTTTCCATATTCCAGGCCGTATTAATGCGTGCTGGCCAGCCTTTGTATGGACCAAAACATCGTAGATGTCGACCCGATGAAGCCATCCTCAACGCCATCGTCGGCCCTGGGATGAAGGGCATTATATATGATCTCCGCAGTACTAATTCTATATCACAACAGCAGAATAAAGGTTGGTAAATTATTTTAATAGATATTTAGCATTCATGGTTCATAGTTCATACTGCACAACTTTATAAAGGAGGGAGACAATGTGCTGTGTGAGTCAGATGGTATTTCTTTTGTATTGCCGTTGATTTTTATATATCGGTACGTAAATAAAATTGATTACTGATCTCGCGTTATATTACAACATATTTATATATCTAAAGATTAGTCTTTTTTAACTTCAGGTGGAGGCACTGAGAGCAACTCTAACTACTCACAGTGGAAAATTTACAACAGATCAATGGATGATGTCGACAATCAGCAACAGCTCTTGGAAAGTTATTCCAAACTTATTGAAGGTACATTTAACAATGTGCATTATATTCCTTTTATATTCTAAGGCAGAATAGGCAATGGTAATCGTTGCATAGCAGTAAGCCACAACTCCCTGATAGCTACAAGTTGCATTTCCACTTCCAAATATTATCTTATCATGTAAACAAATTGAGTATAATGATATCGTGACTGTTCCTTCAAAGACCTGACCTTTGGGACACATCTTTTTTAAGGAAGTATCTTAAAAAGTTCAGTTGTATCTGATTTCAGCTTGCAATGATCGAGATATTTCAAGTGACAAGTGGATTTCCAAGTTGGAGTCGTCGGGTTGGACTGAGAGTGTTAGAAACTCCTTGCACACTGCATGCATAGTTGCTCAACATATTCATCAGGTACAAGATTACGTTTGAATCAGATATTACATGCTAACCCTCCAATTAGCGTCATATAGTTCACAGTGGTAAAGTTACTCAAATATAACGATACACGTCTCTATTGTCATTAGAGTGTACTGATATATTTGACTACCTGGATGACTGAGATATCTGTATTGTTATATGTATTTCAAAACCTTATTTGACTTTGGCAGAAAGCGGAACCTGTTTTAGTTCACGGCACTCGCGGCGAAGACGCGACTTTGTTGGTGTGCTCTTTAGTGCAGATAATATTAAACCCTGATCGGAGGACTATAAGGGGGTAAGTCAAATGTAGACGTATATTGTGTATCAAAACAAAACGTAACATTGTATTGCATATTAAAAACTAATTCGAATAACACCCGCATAAACAAAAATGTTTTATAATATATATATAGTTTTAAAATTTATATATATTAAATACTTGTTAAACATTTATATTGCACTACCAGCTTCTAAACACGACTTCGTCACATGGGATTACTACTTCGTATCAGTTCATGTTTTATTGTATTTGGATAGTTAAATCCACCACTTTTCACCCTATTCATGGAAACTTCCGAAGTAACAACTATAACAGATCGACAGGCTAAGTTAAATTTGCTTTTATAATATTAGTGTGGGTTTTATATTATTTATACTAATTTAATGCAATAGGAAAAGTTGCCAGGTTTTTTTAAGACTATAATAATATGCTCTCCACCAGACTTCAAGCACTCATCGAGCGCGAGTGGCTACAAGCAGGCCACCCATTTGGCACTCGTCACCGCTGCGGCCCGTACGCGCCGACATACGCCCGCGCCGCGCCCACCTTTCTACTCTTCCTCGATTGCGTGAGGCAGTTCCTAGAGCAGTACCCGTGCAGCTTCGAGTATCGCCAATCCTTCCTCATCACGCTATTTGAACACTCGTACGCGAGTCAATTCGGTAAGTGAAAAGATATTTCTAAGCCTATCATTTCCGAAGACATGATTTGATAATTCGTTTTTTTTTAGGCTCATTCCTCTGTGACAGTGAGCAGGAGCGCGAGTATCGAGGTGTGTTCGAGCAGACCACAAGTCTGTGGTCGTGGCTCAATCAGCCCGAAGAACTCACTAATTATATCAACCCTCTCTATGATCCCACGCCTTCTGTTATATGGCCCTCCGTGGCGCCCATGAGCTATGTCATATGGGAAGGTAAGTTTCGAGATCGAGATTCGTTTCATTTTCCACCTCTCATGTTCTTGGTAGTTGCTAGTAATACACTATCTGCCTGTTTCAAACGCGTAACCATGATGATGAAAAGTGCAAAAATAAGTTGACTAGGTATACAGCTTTATTGAATAAAACAGCCATTCCATAAGTTATTTCTCCTATAGTTTTTATAATTATTCTGCTTTTCGGAGAGGGGATATCTCTAAAAAGTCAATGATATTAAAAATCGGTTCAGCTTTTCTTAGGTTACTTTGTTTCATATATATATATATATATACAGACATAATAAAATCTGTCATTTATGTGGCTGTTAAAGTGTTTACATAAAAGGTGTACTTAAACTTTTCAGAACTATACCTCCGTTGGTCGATACTGCAGAATACTGAAGCTAAGGAAGAGCAGTACCGCCTGATCCGATCCCGCGAGCAGCAACTGCGGTCGCAGGCGCAGACCATGCGCCGCGAACTCTTCGATCTGGCGCAACAGTACTACGGCCCGGAAAAACAGGATATCACCGTAGACAACTAGCGACAGTTACGTCCACTTTTTGTGACTACCAATCAAATCAGTGACAAATGTATCGTTATTCGCGGCGCCAGCATCTCTGGAAATATCTCTCTTATCTAGGTGCTCAATATAAATAATTGTGACATTATCGTCACACGAAAGATAATCCGTTAGTGTGTTTTCTCGTGCGACTAAAACCTATCTGTGTGCTCACAAATCTTGCTTAATGTGCTCGCTGACAAATAAGCTTTTAGGAGCACATTTTTTTTTGACTAGAATTCTGTAACTGTCGCGTATGATATAAAATTATGAGCTTTGCATATTTACGGATGTCGACATAAAACTATATATACACCGTCGTTTGTGTATGCTCGGTAACTTATATATTTATCACAAGCAACTTTAAAAGGTGAATCTCCCGAGATTTACATATAGTAGTTTATAAGAATCAGAAGGTTTACTGACTAAGATTTTATATATTTATACATGGATATACAATCATGTACGTCATAGTATGCTATGTGTCTCTCTATTTTAATTGTATAAATAACTTCAGGATCTTTGAAACCTATCAAATTTAATATTTAACAACTTAAGTTTGGTAACCAAACGAGTTTAGAAACTATAACATAATATACAATTTTAAAAGACCTAAAATAAAGTTAAGTTAAGAAACTACCGCAAAACGTTAAAAAGTTATAAATCAATTTAGTATGTGAGAATAATGTAAATCTTTAACTGCCATAATTTATAGATCGCTCATTAAGGAACATAACAACAATAAAATAAGGGAAGTTTATGATAGATATTATTGCTCAGTTACAAAAGCGTCAACGCTGATGCATTTGCCTTATTTATATAGTATACACCTGTCATATAACACCAAATTATATATCTGGGATGTCATCCCAGGTCGAGTATGCTAAATAGTTATATAGGACTATTTATAGAATAGTTGTTAATAGCATTATAAATCGCTGTACATACCCATACGGGGGTCTATTGCGTGCTTCTTGGGATCCCACCCTTTTACATGTGTATAGTATTATCGGAATACAATTGGTAATTTTATTATGTAAATGTAAATTATGCTTTTAGCTTCGCTTATCTTTCCCAATATCAAATACGTTTTGTCTGAACGGAAAAGAATCCTAATATATATCTATATAAATGTATAGTGTATTGTTTAAATACACAGAATCTTCAATAATATAATTATTTTATTGTATGATTCTGCTGCACTTTAAGGTAAGTACTTTATTTTTAAATACTATAGGTAGGTATAATTATCGGTTATCCAATATAAACTACTATTGTATTATCTAAGAGGAAATATTATATTGCAATCGATACGGCTCACTAGTTAACACACCGGTTTTCGTTATTGTTTACTTCTTTACAACCAGTGCCTTGTTTCGCAAAGTTTTTTTTATATAATTGAATACCTTATATTAGCGATAGTATATACTTTAAATATCTAATTGAGAAAAAAATATGCACCACATCTTAATTGAGAAATGATAATTTCTCGGTTTTGTGTGAAGACAAATACCTAAAAGTAGGGTGTTAAATTAAAATTTAATTACATGCATAGGTACAAAATCGAAAGAAAAATATATAATAAATGTATTTAATGTTGGTATAATTATGTAATAAGCCGAATAGTATAGAAGTGCCTAAGCTCGTGTTATTATGAGTAACTGAGCTTTCCATTTGATCATGTTTTGTAACACGAAAACTTTCACGCTTTCTATTTTTCTCCTTAATCCTTATATAAAATCAACTCTAACCAAATAAAGATACAAAAAGATAGTTAGTTATACTTATACATTGTACAGATTACATTACATACAAGATACAATGTTTTCATTTTGGTGTTATCTTAACGAGACCTTTCAAATTATAGAATTTATTTCTCGGTTACTTTGATGGGTCCAACGAAACCTATTATAAGTAGGACGATTTAGCAATATTAGTCATTATTCATTTTAAAACAGTGTGGTTATTGCACATTTTGAAATAAACAATTGGAACAGATTTAAATCGCGTAGCAGTCATTTACAGTGCCCATACTCGATAAGTCGAAACTATAGCTAAAATCAATATATGTACCTATGCGAGTTAAATTTGTTACCAATGTTTTAATTGCAACATTTTTTTATAAATTAACCTGTAAGTACATTTCACGCAATCCGGAAGTGTTCTCTGTTTATAAGTAAAAATATGTTTGAAGTTGTGTTGATAAATATACCTATAAGTACGATAAGGCCTAAGTGAGTTTATATTGTAGATATGTAAGTGTATTAATTTCTTTTCGTCCTAGTCACAATCATATTCAGTTTGTAAAATAATTGTATAGATGATCGCCTCAAAAATGTAAGTTACAACTAATCGTTCTGTTTAAATCAAATTTAATGGTATATTTTCAAATGTCAATTTACCTTTAATTTTACGGAATCTTTTTATGTATTGATAACAAGGATCGTTATAAACTTCGAAAGTGATTTTGGGTGCCGAGCTGAATTAGGCGGGGCTACAGGGGTCAAGGTACTCGCATCGACGTGTCTGTTAGCAAATTACTAAAATACTTACTATTAATGATTTAGTTCTATTAAATGATGTTTCGAATATCGTTGCGATTATGCAAATGCAAAAAATGTATCTCCTTTATATATGTATTAAGCGTTTATTTTATGTAGGTATAGAGCAAACATGCACTAAAAAGGTTTGACGCATATGCTACGCTAAGTACCCACTAAAAAACTATTGTGATATAATACATTTATTGGAGGCCCTAATATAGAGAAACATTAATTATTTTCAATACCTACCTATACGCTAATAATTAAATTGTATGTTCGAGAAAGGCAACTTTATCCATTGTATTTTTATAATAGATAACACTGACTAACGAAATCAAACAGAAGCCAAGTGATATTTTGTTTTAAAAAATTGTGTTAGTTATCTACTGTTGATGTACGAAAAAATCGTGTTTGTATATGCAAGTTACTAGATGTCAATTTGGGATAAATGAATTTATTTGTTCGTCAATTATACATTGCGCAACAACTAATTTGTTTTTTATTTAAATCTCGACCTTAGACAAAGTCAACATCTTTTCCTTTTCTTTTTGAAAACCAAATTTTATTTGAATTATACTAAATGTATGAAATTACTTATAGGTACCTATTGAATTGTTTTGGACATTGGACTGAATAGAAGTGACTACGATGCAAAATAGTTATTAAAGATTTTTAGATTACGTTTCTGTAAGTGATGTCTATTTGATATGTATTCACGTAAAGTATTAGCATTAACAATCTCCTTTGAATCTATTTGCAGTCGTCTCTAAAGGCTAACAGTACATGTTTTTTGGTTGGCAGTATATTATTCCTTTTTGCCTCAGAAACTAATATCTCCTTTGAAACTATTTATCTAGTAAATAGCTACGTCTATTTTTACGTTATTAATATTACAGGTATCCAATTACTTGTTGATTTAACAAACGTTATGGCAATAAAAAAAAACATGTAGCATATTTACTAAATATAATCATTATTTGCATGGCAACACTGGTTTCACCAATTGAATATGCTTCTTTACTCCTTAGTTAGATTTGACCAATCAAACTAAAGCACTAAACTATATATATATGCAGCGTTGCCATTTTTTGTCGTTTTCACGTCTTTCGTGACTTTTGGTCATCGCTCGTTACATGTAATCTGACTTGTGATTTTAGGTCGGTTTTCGTAACTTTTTAAGCTTTCTTAGAGAATAATAATATGCAACTAGAAGAGCCTTAAAGTGAATTTTGTAACTATGTATGTTGTCTATAATAGTCCATAGATAATGATATAGATTCTTGAACGATTTAAAACGAAAAAAATGTAGTTCTATTTTTGCATTTTTGGAAGCTCTTTTTTCTTTGTGTTTCTCACTATCAAAGTGATCAGTTTAAAGCAGTTTTTCCAAACTCATTAGCGCCTATACCTTGACAGAGGGCCCAGAGGGGAACATCTGTTGAAGGCTTCCCTAGTTGTATTCCACCGATCCCCGATTTAACGATATTTTAGGCGCGAGTTTAAGTTTCCGATAAATGAGTTATACGAGTGCATGTACCTATATGGCCGCAAGATTTTTTACTTAATACAATAGTAAAATTGTGACATTGGTACTAAAAACGAGACTTTTTAGAAAATGAAGCGGAACTTATGACCCCTGAGCCCTGGCAACACTGTATATATGCGATGGCGATGTGATTCTATGCTGTCGCTCCAGTTTTATTTAACATTTGCCTTGTAAGAAAACAATTGCTAAGCGAAGCTTACGTATGGTGAAGTTAAAGACTATTAAACATATTGATCCTTTGATACCAAATTTTGCTTCAGCCGTCGTATACGTAGGATACAAAAACGTGAGGTGAGTTGGTATTGAAGGTACGTGAAAGAACATCGAAGGTAGGTAAAAAAGGCAGGTCCCTGAATATTTACATGTTCTATTGTTAGGATGATAAATTTGCAACGTTGGAATTATTGAAAACTATATGAAAACGCTATTTTGTAACCAGTGAAAATGCCACGCTATTCGCTATAAATATCGCATTATTTCCCTGTTCCATAGGAGGTGCACCCTGGGGGCCTGATGGAGACCCACGTGTCTTCCACCACCGCAGATGTCCCTGCGTCTCAGGTGGTGATTGACTCCCATGGAAATGTTGAAATGGTAATAGTAGTGGAAAAGTTAGATGAAGAGCAGCAACATAAAGCTGATTCTAATACACAGGACAATGGTAACAAAATTGTTACATGCTTAGTGACATCACCTCAAAAAGACATGCAAATAGAAAAAGGGGCAGAGAAGTCAACAAAAAAGGATGGCCAACCGTCACTGCTGAATAAGCAAGAACATTCACAAATGAGTAAAGAGCCAGAGAGTAAAAACTTACAACCTCAAATTAAAATCCAACAAATATCAAAACAACTCCTTAGCACTACCACTAAAGTTGAAACACAAGCAAAAACAAACAGGCTGTCAGAGAAGCATGACACCAAAACAGCTAAAAGTACTTCAACAAATGAAGCAATGTCACAAGATGCAGTGGACTCAACATCGCTTAATCACAATTTAGAGCCAGATAAATTGAATGATAATAATAAAATAGACAGTCCAGCCAAAGAGCTTGTCACTGTTGTTATTCCCTTGGACATTTCAGTTAAGAGAGAAACATTAAATGATTCAAAAATGGACACCAGTTCTGATATATCTGAAAAAGAGCATAACAAAAGTATTAGTAGGGAGTTGAAGTCTCTTATAAATTCGGCTAAGGAATCAAAAATTATTAGTGAATGTACTCAATTGACTAGTAAAACAAGAAAATCCAGGGTGGCATTGGATGCATCAAACACCACTTTAAACACTTCCAATGAAGCCGACAGTATACAAGGTAACAGAAGAGGGAGTAGTAACTCTCAACAAAGTAACTGTAGTGAAAAGTCAGAAAATGCTGGAACAAAGAGATCAATGAGGTCACAGAACCCTGAATTTGTTCATAAAGTAAAACAATTTCTTAATTCAGTCACAGGAAAATTTCAAAAGCCTGGCGACTCTGACGGTGGCACATCTTCAGATGAAGAAATGGAATTAAAGAATAAAGAAAACAATCAACTTGAACATTCTCCAGTTATTCAAAGAAAAATCAGAAAGCAGAAACCAGAACAGGTAAGATCTTTGGCATATATTTTAGCTGTTCTTTGATGATAGAAATAAAACTGACTTTTCTGATTGTGATTTGAATCTAGTTGACAAGATCAATCTAGGTGAATAATATTATGAATGTAATGTATCATCAAGTTTACCTATAGTAAAGGTAACAATTTTTGTAGTCAATAATATGTAGTATAAAATGCAGTGGCTAAAATTCCATTATGCTGTTTTTTTCTAAATTGTCTGTTATAATATTATGATGAATCTAGTAACATGTTAGGAAATAGTGATAATAGACCTTGTATACGTTTCGTTTTTTACTTTAATGTAATTATAATTTATAATTAATTTTATTAGGCTCTCACTAAAAATGAGGAGAAAAGCAATAAGTTGAGATCGGATCCCTATTGCTGGAGATGTCACTGGGCTATAGAAATGTCAAGTGGAGAGAAAGCCCCACAGACGCCAGTCAGATGCACTGTTTGCCCTCGGTCATTCCATTTCAAGTGCCTGAGTGGGTCAGAACGCACTAAGATCAGCGCTGACAAGAACTGGGTGTGCCCTGAATGCATGACTGTGTTGCATGCAGAGAGCTCCGAAACAAGGTAACTACAGTGGGAAACAATCACAGTAAAGATTAATTCAAAAACTAAGTATTAATTTAAAACCTATTATAACTAACTATATAATAGCTTAAGCATAACTATAACCAACAAAACAAACTTAATGAGAATGCATAATAAAAGTTAAATATGCATAAATAATGCCTACGTAAAAATGTAAACAAGTTAAAACATATATTTATAATTATCTCATTAGAAACTACTCAAATAAAATGGTAATTACAGAGATGGTGATAAAAGTAGGATAAAGTTTAGTTTGATTTAGGATTAGGTAGGTAGGGTAAACATAATTCATCAATGGAAACCTAAATTATATTTATTTCTTAAGGAAGATACAAACTTTCACTTATACGAGAAATTACATACAGGTTTTATTAAGAGTAAAAACAAAACAAACATCAAATCAATAATACTTACACCCATACTGTTAAATCGCTACTCATAGATATTGGAATAGGTACACTGTTATTGTAATGGGTGTTGTACATCCATTTTGCTGCCGCGGCGGCGCGAGGCACTCTGCGTGCATGATGCGATGTTGTTTTGCTTCGTGCCTGTGGTTACGAATACAGGCGCTGTAAGCCAGAGTATCCAATAGGTATTAATAACTTAAATATTTGGTATTATTTTTACATCCCTCATAGCTTAGGACGGGATATTTATTAGGATCTGCTTACTATCATGCATGTAATTATAATTACAATATTATTTAATTAAGGTACATTTACATAGGTGTGGTAGGAACCTAAACATTCACACATAAGTATGTGAGCGACCTGGACGTATTAGAAGTACGCCGCCGTCAGATTTCCAAAACAAATTACGTAACTAGGTATGATAACGTAATGATTTATGAACATATAAGTCATTCGGGATGACTAACAATACAATACAAATTCATTATAAACTAACGATCCGCCCCGTCTTCGCATGGGTGCTATAATCCGTCCTCTTGAATCATTCAATCTATTAAAAAAAAAAACAATCCGTTGCGCAGTCTTAAAGATTTAAGCATACATAGGGACGATCAAACAGCGAGAGCGACTTTGTTTTATACAATGTAGTGATATTTATAATTTTAATATACATAAATTGTTTTCAGATCTTCTGCTATGAAAAAGATATCCTTAGGTATGCTCTGTGAACTGCTGAAATACGCTCTGCAGGGCATGTTGGAACTCAATGGGGTAATTTATTTTTCTATACTTAGATTAGTCTATAGCTTAATATAGTTAACTAGCTGTGCCCGCGACTTCGTCCGCGTGGAATTTAAGTACTGGGACATAAGTATGGATAATTAAAGATTTTTTTCTAAAATGAGTTACTCTTTATTACATAAGCTATCTGCCAGTGAAAGTCCCGTCCAAATCAGTCCAGCTGTTTTATAGATTAGCCGGAACACACAGATAGACAGACAAATAATATAAACAATATAATATAGGTATGTATTTTTCAAATGTAAATTATAAAATGTCTTTATAAACCACATTAACAGTTTTTCCTTCTGGGGCTAATATGAAAAGGTTATCCGCATTACTAACCCGCGAGCAAGCCACGTATAGTTGGCCGTGTGAAAAACAATTCGACCTGAGATCAACTCCAACAGCCTTTAGCGTCTGCCCCTGAGACTTGTTAATTGTCATAGCAAAGCAAACGGACACTGGAAATTGTGTCCGTTTGAATTGGAATGGGAAATTGTTGGGGATGATTGGTATTCGTGGTATGTATACAGTTTCACCTGCACTACATCCAGTAAGAATCTCAGCTTCGATTAAGTTTCTTTGTAAAGAAGTTACTCTAAGTCGGGTTCCATTGCAATTTAGGCGGAGTAAGATTTCTCAATAGCGATGCGTTGTAAGCGTTTCGTCTGGGCATTTTTAAAATCAAAGCAAATACATACAATAATACATATATTTATTTCAATAAATCTACGTAGGCAATATTTTTTAGATTATAGATTATATCCGATATTTTTCAACTAATTCACAAAGCAAGTTCAGAGTCCGTATTTTCATATCCAAGTATAACATCAAAATCATCAACTAACCGAATCGCAAGACAAACAAAATTAAATAGTTTTAAACGTAGAGAAACAACCAGTTTGTATTTATTATACTTTTCAGAGAAAAAGCTATAGCGCGTTTTAATTGCCTTGAGGCGCCATCTAGTACTATATTATGTAACTATAAAATCTCCTATAGAAAAATTACCTTTAAACTTTAAAAGACGATAGCTTTTTTATTTGACATCCGATTTTGATGAAACAAAGCCTATATGTTGCTCAGGGAAGAGCTTAATCTATTAGTGAAAGCCGCGTCAAAATCTGTTCAGTAGTTTTCAAGATTAGCGAATACATACAGACAGACAGACAGACAGACAGACAGACAGAAAAGAAAATCTAAAAAATCATTTTTGTGTTCTGTTACTCTTTTATTATTGCCCACACCCATTTTTTGTTAAAAATTTCAATTGTACAGACACGCGGTTTCTACTGTTTTATTATATGTAAGATACGATATATGTCACGGTTAATCTATCATCGGTTATTATTCATAATATCCACTCACAAGGACAAAGTAATAAATATTATGTCGAATGATTATTTTGATGTAAAATCCCTCGTGATCATGGCAAATTAATCAATAGTTTTATTTCTCATATTTCTTATCGTATCGTTCTTAGAACTGTGTCACCAATAGGCAATCCGCGAGCCATGCGAGCGTAGCGAGCATTTCTCAAAAAGTGTCAGCTTTATGCTATAAATTGTCGAAATAATCATGTTTAATTATTATAGTCTTAATGGAATCGGTCGTTGTTTTTGTTCTATTCATGTTTATTACATTTACTTTAATAATATAACTATGATTAAGGCTGCGTTTGACAAAGACTGAATTTATGTTACCTAATCATGACATTGCTACAAATTTATGGAATTCTGTCTATAAATATCAGTTTATACTTGCATATCAGTTGTACAATATACAAGAGATATTCGAGAGCAAGCAAAATTAACTTATATTTTGAATTAGCTATTTGCTGATGCGATTTCGATTGCAAAAATTACATTAATTTATTATTTAATGTTATTCATTTCTATTTAAAATAAAATGGGCGTCTTATATTGATTGTAAAAAGATTACTGCTGTGCGAGTTTAATGTTTAAAAAAATATATACCACAATAATATTTAGTTTATGCGAGTTTTAGCCAAGTTTTAATTGTATATCAATGATTATGAAATTAGTATGAATATAATGTATTGAGCAAAAATAAGATTTGTTTCGTGAATGCTTCAATAAGTATAGGATGAAGTTCCGTTGAGCATTGTCTGGCATGAGACGTCGGCAAGACAGTGAGGCTGGCTGAGAATGACCTTGTTACTTATCTGCCCAGTCGCTCAGGGCTCTGCGGCTGACGCGTACCACTATCGTGCCTCTCGCTCGCACTCCCCTTCAATCGATACCGACGCCGAGCTGTTGCCCTCTCCCTCGCGCTGAGCTAATAATAAACGTGTGCGTCGACTGTGTATGTAAATGGTATTCCGAGTCATCACTTTACTCCCAGTATTCTTTGCTGTTTATAAGGTTGCATTTGGCATATAAAATTATATGATTCTAAGAAATGATAACTTTTTTTTGTTTATAACATTGCGCAGTGGGAATTATTGAAATTTCAATGTATCTAATATACCTAGACTATCTAGAGCAATATATTGACAATTAATTATAAAAAAGAGTTAATATGAAATAATTAAAATATTTACCTAATGTGACCATTACCTAAAATGATGCTGAGCGTTACCAAAAGTGTCTATTTTGTTAATAGTAATGATAACAAATGATTTTGTTTTTCAATTGCCTAGGGGTAGGTTAATTGGATTCGAATCGAGTAACAGATAAGTTTACGTGACGCAAGCGTTTGTACCTGAGTCTCGAATCTGAATATGAAATACCTTAAACTGTCTGACCGGTATAAACGTATCAAATTTTACGTGGAAGTCGTCTAAAATAAGATGGAAAAGAGTACTACGAGAAGATTTTTGAATAATCTTTCTCCGACATTAAATAAAAATATTAATTCCCGACTGGATTTACCTGAAATTCTAGGGGAACTCTAGTAGTAGCGAGTAACTCTAGGGGATGGAAATTTATATGAAACTCTTGCTCATTTAATGACATTATATAAAACTGTGACACAAAAGGTTTGGTGATTCCTTCCTTAAATGGGGGTTGTGAATAGGGAGTAAAATCGAATCGGACCTTGCATAGCAAAATTATTAAGATAGTGCCAATGGGTTTTCACTTGTCACTACTTATATTTAAAATAATAATATAATAAATAAATTTTGTACTTTTGCGATTTCTGTCTGATTTTAAATTTACACTAGCAAATGTCACTTTAAACTTAAGTTACGATGCATATCAGTGCGAACGTGGCTTTCGCCTTGTGGTATTGATTTCATGTTTACTTACTTCAAAGTTTTAGTTTACTATCCAATCTTTCTTAAATAAGGAGCAATGCGAAATATTACATATACTTTTATTAGATGTGACTACTAAATTTCAAATAACTAATCATAAATATACAATTATTACTGCACCTTGAGATGATTACTTATTATCATCATTGCCTGATTTACTCTCTCGATGCATATGCAATTTTTCTACACCGTGCGCTGCCGCTGCTTTGATATCTTTACGGGGAGCGATTTGTTCGTGGGATATTGCATTTCGCGACGACATTTATGTAAAATTAAACGAGATCGTGCATACAAAAATCAGTAACTATGTAAAATTTCATATGATTTTTTTATTATTCAAATTCGGGGTATTATTGAGCGCGTGTTTTTGGCTAATTATGTTTATTAATATAATATTCATTTTCTTAAACTATGTGATGCAAATTAATTAATATATATAATTTAATCTAAAATTATTGTAGGATTTCTAATCTAGTTATAACCACCCGGCAATATGATTCAACATATGTGTGTAATCGTAATTCTGTCTTTTGCTCAGTTGATAGTGAAATCGTAACTACTTGAATGGATCGACTTGATCGGACCGCAAATCCCAGTATTATATGAAGAGGTATGCACTATGCACGTTATTTTGTGTTTCAGGTTGACGCGTTCATGCATCCCGTTGATCGTACTGTCTTCCCCGACTACGACAAATACGTAGTGCATCCGATGGATCTCACGCTAATGAAGGAACATATTGCGGAGGGCCTCTACGGCAGCACTGAGGCATTCTTAGCAGATGCGCAATGGATACTACACAACACTATTATATTTAACACAGGTAAGCCGAATGTGATAACAATAAGTTATACATAATGCATATTGCATTATGTACAACTTATTGTTATTTTTTCATTGTCTGTTCTTTAATGTGGGTAGGTATGCTTCTTCTGTCGAAGTGTTGTTAAATTAGCGTCTATGAACTTTGGGATTGTGAATGTTAAAACTTTTGGTAATTACATACATTTATCTTGGAGAACATCGCATTTTGTAATGATGAAATTATCATTTCAAAAAAAAAAATTGGCTAATAGTCTGACTTGAATGACTACTGACTACTTTGACTGCAACAATACTGCGTAAACTTTCCCGATCCAATATACGATAATGGCAATAGACAATATAATTAGTACATGCCATTAATTTGTTAATGTTTGTTCTGCATAGCCAGTATATAGTGGTGTTATTGATACAGTGCAGTCGAAACTAACTGCGAGTGCTCGTGCGCTGGTGCGCTCGTGCCGGGCGGAGATGGGCGAGATCGAAGCTTGTCCGGAGTGCTACGCCGCTGCTCACGCGCGAAGACCTACCTGGTTCACGGATGTCTGCTCTACGCCACACGTCCTACTTTGGGCTAAACTCAAAGGTTTGTAATATTATATTAGACAAATATTTACTCAATAACCGTCTCAGGATAATTCAGAACTTACAGTTTACTATAACTTACCGATCATTTTGAGGGTATTTTGAGACAGGTATAGATCGGCCGCACGTAAGGTTTTTGTCCCGCGAGAAGGTATTTGTCACTGACAGTTGAGCGATAGCAACAAATGCTTTATCTTTAAACAGAACCTTTTGCTTCTCCTATGTTTTATTAAGATTTTGTCGACTTATTAACCGTCTCAAAATATTAGCAAAAATAACAGCTTTCTATGACTTGATAATATTTAAAAGTGATGTCATATTATTAATAATGCAATCTATTAAAAATTAGCGAAGCACTATAAAATAGCGATCTGTTATGATACTATTGAAAAAAATACAAAATATTTATTGCAAATTGCTACGAGTACCTATACTCATCCTGAGAGATTTGTGCTCCTGCTTGCTTGCTTTAGTTTGAATCTGTTGATGCAGGGTTTCCTTACTGGCCGGCTAAGGCTATGACAGTGAATAGCGCAGGACTTGTCGACGTGCGTTTTTTCGGTGCCCATGACCGCGCCTGGGTACCGGCTAGAGACTGCTTCCTTTATTCAGAAAAAGACCCGAACAACTTTAGAACTAAGCGACAGGATATTATTGACAGTATGCAGGTGAGATACAATCATTTACAGTTAGTATAGGTATCTATCGTCAAATATTGAATTAAAATTTAGTGAAGCACAGACCCTTAATGTTGATCTATTTAAATTTCAGGAAGCTGAACAACATATTCGGAACATATCGCGTAAATACGGGAAATTCGTCTACCCTCCGTTTAGGTCACAATTCGACCCGACCAAGCTCGAAGAACAGCTTAAATTGATGGTCAGTATATATATTCACTAATAAAGCCAAACCCACCTTGTTTTCTCAACTATGCTGCCATGTATTTGAACTCTTGGGCTTGATGACTCCTTTATATGGTGCCGTTCAAGTATTACGTAACCAGATTTATAACAAGTATTTACCCACATCCCTTTTGTTATGTAAACAATGGTACCTATATTAATATGATTTTTTATTTTACTGCACTGACTTTAACACACATAATATTCACTTAAACAAACTTTATTGACACATTGGTAAATCGAAATCGTCAATTCAGACAAGTGAATAGCGTGGTAATTTCCTAAAAAAAATTAAGCACGTACCTAAACATATTCATTATTTGTGGATAAAAAACATTTAAAACATTTTACATTATGATGGTATAATTAAGAACATATTACCTTCTATTTGCTCTTGCCATTATAATGTAACACACTTTTATGTATAAAATGGAATCTGCGCTAAAAACGGGAATTAATACATTTTTAATGTTTTAGTTGTTTTTAATAATATAATTTTATTGTATATATTTTTTGTTTATTGTTATAAACAAACGTTTATAACAATAAACAAAAAATACATAAAACAATAAAAAAATGTTGTGTTTTTAGTACCTTAGTTTTATTTTTAAGTGTTTTTTTTATTACGGACTTCCTATGGCCACCTTCCAGCTCCATGTCACAGTAATTTTGCATTGTCATCCGATTTATACGTGCATGCAAAATTTCATGCTTAACCGGGAAGTGGGTCGAACAAGATTTGATTACGGACAGACATCGGGACAGGTGAAACTAAATAAAAGCTGCGTAAAAAATACATTTTGTCTTGAAGCATAGACAATGTGTGTATTACAATTTATGTAAAATTTATTACATATAAAAATACCATTTTTTTTTCTTTTGAAGATACCATCGTTTGAAGGAGAAGTAAAATCTCCTATTAAAGATAAGAGAGATAAGACACCCAGCCCAAAGAAAACAAGCAGATCCAGTTCTAAGGGCTCCAAAGATGGCCATAATACGGGGTAAGTTTATCGGACATATTGGAAACATCATGACAATTTTATTGTAAGGTAAAATTTTATATAATTGATTGTCCTTTTCTTACAATTTACTGCTGTTCTCAGAGATGACGCAAGTGATAGAGAAGGCTCGCCGTTGTTCTCACGCAAAATGGCAGATGGGGCCGAAATTGCAAGAGAAGAAGACTCTGTCGGTAGAAAGTATGTAAATCGTATATTGATGTTATTTCCCTTCTTCTAATGCTATGGCAGCAGAAGAGTCGGCATTCAATTGATATATGACTTAAGTATGTCGTATTTGTTTATATTACATTATCGAAGTTGTGTTTATCTAAATTCTATCTTATTGATCATGTTTCAGATTACAAAGTACTCCTTTAGGTAGTAAAAGACGTCGATCCAAAACCAAGGAAAGAAGTTTTACGGTAAGCCCAAAACGTAAGCGCTTTGATAGTGGAGATACAGAACAAGAAGTTTCGAAAATGGAATGTGAGGAGGTGAGTACCACTGAACAAACTACAGAAAAGTCAAATGACTCGGAGAAGAAATTGGAAGTGCCAGAGAAAAATACAAAAGAAAATGAAATTAAGGACAATACGCTTGTCCTTGTGAATTCGGCTACACTAGTGACTAAACCCAATTCTGAAAATGAGAAAATTTCCAGCCCTGTAAATTCAACTCCGATCAAAGAGATTCCATCTTTAGTTTGTGAAAAATCTGTACCGGCTACGCAAATATCTGATCTATCTAATAAAAGTACTGAAACAATCATAACAGCGGAAGGAAAAACTACTACCAGTGAACTATCTAAAGACAAATGCATAACACAGTCTACAAAAGTTGCTGAAAAATCAGACACTGTTACTGAAAAACCTAAGACCACACCAGTAAAAGCTATAGTAATATCTAAACCAAACAGACAAACACCGAAAGTAGGCACTCCTGTACTCAAAATGAGTACTCCTAAAACAATCAAGGATAGCAACGACAGCATCACCCCTGCTCTTCAGAAGAAAAAGTCAATAATCAAAGAAAAAAGTAATCTCACCGAAACCGAGAACTTACCTTCGCAGGACGATAAATCTATATCACAGAACAGTAGAAGTTCCAGAAGTAATAAATCTTTAAGCAACAGTGACATTTCTCAGCCAAATAAGTGCAATGCTGATAGTTCCTCAAATAATAAAACTTCTAAAAATAGTGAAAACGAGGCAGCAAATAAAAATAATTTGACAATAAGTGAAACTGTATCAATTACTGCCGTGTCTTCTAATAAAAATCAGCCCAAACCGAAATCTATAGAAGACAACGTGTCAAGTAACAATAAGGAAGCATTTGAAAAAAAAACTGATAATGTTCAACCTAACAAAAATAAAAAAGACGATATAGAGAAGTCTCTTTCTGAGGCCAGCAGGTCATCGCCTAAACCAGGGTGTTCTAAGGAAATTAAAAGAATAAAACAGCCTGTTCAATTGGACGCTAACACGAGTCTGGCAATGTTAGCTCTCGATACAGCCACCGTAAAACCAGTAGGGGCGGGAGAAAGCACGAGCGCCGCCGCGATGCCGACCATAAGCAGCGTGCGTAGCCTCTCCGCCAGTCCTGCCGCCTCCACCGATGATCAGCCTGTACTCGCTGCCAAGGCCAATACTCGGAGCGCTGCCAACGCCAAAATCATACAGGTCACCGTCGAAGTAAATCCCGATTCTAGTATTTTCACACCAACTAGCACGGATAACGTTCGAAACATGAGAGACGCGATTAACAAACTACAGAAACTTAGGGGCTCCTCTGAAACACCGCCAGTCGGACGAGTCGGCGTGCGGTCTTTCGCTCGCATGACATCGCCTCCTGAGAAATCTACAGGTAAACTGAATAATTGCATGCTAGTTGACATAAAGGCGGAACCGATGGATTACGAAGATTGCGAGGATCAACCTGAGACGTCTAGTGTTTTAAATTCTTCATGGCCGCAGCCCGCGGCTGCGGTGGCGTCGACGAGCTTGCGAGATGTACGGAAAAACAAAGTCGTGACTGCTCCTCCACCAAAGAAAACGGTAAAGATGCCGGATATCAGGCCTCGCGCCAAGAAAACTTTTCCTCAGCCTAAAAAGACAGATGATGGAAGATCGGAGCTAACTAACAAAAACACTATGGTCTATATTCCTATCCAGCCTCCAATGACGCAGGCGCCGGTCCGCGCACCGGTCAAACCCGCTGCCCCCGCGAGTGGACCTTCAACTTCCACGGCAGGGCCCAGAACACCGCAACCTATAGCTTCAACAAGCAGTAAGAATATTTCTCTTTTTTACTCGTTGGACTTTTTCGTTTAATTAGAACCTAAATGTAGATTTACTTTTAATTTATTTTCAGCCAGCATTGTTGGATCACCGATGGCACCTCCTCAGCTTCCAATGGCGCCGCCGCCTTCCCCGATGGCTCCCCCACCATTGCCAATGGCTCCACCCCCACCCCCGGTTGCACCCTCGACTGTGTCACTGGCACCTTCGCCACTGCCGATGGCGCCACCGACATTGCCAATAGCTCCCTCTACGCTCCCATTACCTTCCCCGACGCTGCCTTCGTCTGCCTCTGCGCCCGTCACAACGACGTCAGGCACTACGATTATCGTTGGTCCTACTTTCTCCAATGTTCCCACTACAGTCCACACGGTGCCTTTGATAACGTCCGTCAACGGTCAGTGGACATTCAGTCTTCAGCCTCTGATGTCAGTCGGGGATATTGACGTAAGTATACACATTTCATTTTATTCTTCGTTTAATTACTCAGCTGAAAGTATTTGTTCTTTTTACTAAACAAACATTTAATTTTTTTTTTGCATTAAAGAAATTCGGCACTCACCGAAAACGAGTCATCTTACATATAATAAAACAGTAGTTTAAAATAAGCATACGGACAGGAGGATCCCATGTCCTCCGTGCGTGATTCTTCTACGGAGTTCCAAAATTATTTACAACTAGTTTCTGCCCGCGACTTCGTCCGCGTGGAATTCCTCCTTTTTTGCAGTCGGTTAAAAAGTAGCCTATGTCCTTTCTCAGGCTCCAGACTTTCTTTGTACCAAATTTAATTTAAATCGGTCCAGTAGTTTTAGCGTGAAAGCGTAACAGACAGACAGACAGAGTTACTTTCGCATTTATAATATTAGTAGGGATTTGATATTTAGATTAAATATGAATTATCTAAAAAATAACAGAAATATGATTTAGGCGTGAAAATAAAAAAAAAAGAGTTTTTTGGTGTTGTGACTAATCGCAATATTTTTACGAAATCCCCAGGGTGTACCTGCACCTCTGATGAACGGCTTGCCGGACCGAGTGGTGAGCACAGCGGCGCCGGCGCCCGCCCTCGCCGCCAGTGCCGCCGCGCCTGCCGCGACCACCCCGCTCCCGCCGCTAGTGCCGACTGTCGTGCCCGCCGCTGGGAATAACCCCGCGCCTAATAGGACGCCCGATCCGCTTGGAGAGGTGATCCAATACATTCTATGGTATTTTTATTACCCACCGAGTAAATTGACCACAAAGAGAAATATGTCATACACATACGATATTACACAATCAGCGCCAAAAAAATCGCACTGTTTTATATTATGACTTTCATGCGGTATAAACCTATTTCATATAGGGTAAGGTAATGAATGGTTTTAGAGCTATATTAGCGTGAAACTAATTTTAGAAAAGGTGTGATTTTTTTGACGCCGAGTGTAGATAAATTCCGACAATTCCCGGGCGACTGAGTGGTAATTTGCTTTGTAAAGAACACATATTTCATAGAAATTACTAGAAGTAGTGTACCATCTCCCAAATTTGTAGATCTGTGTTTGAGTGTGTTGTCGTTTACAGCCGCCGCAGCTGCAGCCTCGGCCGCTCCAGAATCCTCTCTCGACCAACACGCCTATCGGAGATGTACCCACGCCTTCCGCAGCAGGTCCGCTCACTACTAAGCTCAACCAAAATGCTGTCAAGGTATGTTTTTGAAGGCTGGAAATGTGAAATTTGTTAAAAAGACTGTCACTTGCGTATATGTTATGTAATTCACTGTTAGTGGAGTTAGATATTCTATAGAATATCTCTTTACTGATCTTTAAATCGGCCAATAACCTCAAATCAATTGACAATGCAATAACCGTCTTAAGATATGTTAATCATATCAGTGTTGTACGACTTCGTTCTTCAATGTTGTATTTGTTTTTTACAGCTGGCGGATTTCTTCCGGACGCTATTGGAGGAGTCTTTGGAACATTTGGACGACCCCGCGTCGGAGGTGGCGCGACTGAAGTTGCAGCTCGAGCAGGCGCGGTGGCAGCACCTGCACGAGCTGGCCGAGCTAAGGCACACCCACGGTGAGCGCTGCTATAAACACCCTCACTATCACTATCTACACTATCACTACTTTCACACCACACCACCTCTTTACTTTAACAACTGTAAAGTTCTCAAAATGTCAGAAAGAAAAACAGTATACGTGAGTTGTTTTATTATAATTTATAAGTACTAACGCCGGAAAAGCCAGGAAAATAATAAACTTACAAAACCCCTTTTAAAAAACTTTGTAATTATATAGTTTTAAAACTCCAATAATTGCACTGCGTGTCGAGGGTAAAGAGTTAGTTACAGCTAGTTTTCACATGTGTCTGGCGTGCCACATGTCACTAAGGGTTGCAATCCTTCATAGCAATATATGAGCAACCGAGCTTTATTTAAAAAAGGAGCTGAGAGGTAAGTAACATATGATGTATTGTTTCAGAATTGCTCGTAGTGGAGATGCGGTCCGTGGCTGATAAAGTGAAGACGCGCGCCGTGAGCGAGGCGCGTCGCCTCGCGCACCAGGAGCTAGAAGCTGCCGTCAAACATGCCAAGTCTAAGCAATGGTAAGTACATGTCGCAGAACATATTGGCTTATTAATTAATTACATTTATTCTACGCTGAATGACATAATTTGATAACACGAGAAAAATTATATCAAATTTCAAATTTTATTTGTGTAATATGCTTAAGGTAAATTAATTCCTTATAACTTATCAAGTTTAATGTTATTATCATCTTCCAGATCAGTCTTCCATTTTGTTAATAAAAATAATTTCATAATACAATATAATATAATGATCGTTTTATTTGTTTTATGTTGATTAGGTGCGCGAACTGCAGTCAGGAGGCGCAATTCTACTGTTGCTGGAACACCTCATACTGCGATTACCCGTGCCAGCGTGCACATTGGGCTCAGCATTACTCCTCTTGTACGCAGCAGCGGACGCAAGTGAGTACAGCACGCGATATAATGAAATGTACACCGCAAATAGAAATAAAAGCTAGATAGCTTTTGAGCAAACATTTTTCACAGCTCAAAATGGCGCCAACGAAGCTTGCTGAGTCGCCAAAAATATGTGTGAATCAGCAAAGGGCCATTTGCATTTTATGATGTTTTTGGCATTTTACTGCGCTTTACTTTTTTAAGATTTAAATACTACTGCTATTTAATGAAATATATATCTTATTACTAAAGACATTAGATTAATCGGAGCGTAATTTCTATCATTAGCAAACGCAACTCTAAAAAACTTTCCTTTCTATTATTTTTTTCGATGTGACTGTTTACAGTTGGCCCTGGGGCCGTGACTGCTCCACCGGATGAATGGGGAGATCTCCGATGTGCGCTCACCCTGGCTTTCTTTCCATTAACTCAACTCACTTTTATAAAAAGATTACATCGAGATTGTGTTTATATTTTTGTTTTATTGTTTGGAATAAAACATCTTTTAACGGATTGAACTCGCGTATTTTATTTATTATTATATTCTTGGTTTCTAAAATGTGTTTTTTTTTTACAGAGTGGAAGCACAGACGGAAGCTCGAACTCACCAATAAGTAGACTGCATTCACCTGACAATGTACCTGTAAGTAATATTTAAGACTTATGTGGTAAACCATAAGAACCTTAATAAACGCGCAGACCATTTTGCCTTGATATCCGTCTTATAAATTCGTAATTTTATTTTATTATTTTTATCGAGGTGTATCACTTTGTATTTATTTTACAGAAGCTATTAAAAACGACAGCAGCGTCGACGCTCACACCCGGCGAAAAAGTGTCACGTCCTGCGGCTGAACCCGCGTCCGTAGGCACCCAAAAACCTTCTGTCATAGGTACCGTATGATACCAATATATTCTTTACTCGAGCGATTCTACACCGGCGTTATTCAACATTTCGTAATGCTATAAAATATATATATAAGACTAAAAGCAGAGAGAGAATATATTATTATAGTAGGTAAGTATACCTAAAAGTAATAAAGACGAATCCACTGACAAGCCAGAATAAGTTATTGCTCACTTTAGTTGTATTGAAGTTTTATTTTAACCTTTTCTTCTATTAAAGAGGCCTACAGAAAATGATAAAAGAAAGCCAAATGTAATTAATAATATTTTTAAAATGATATGTTAGAAAATTCCAAACCTTATTATTATACGCCGCATTTCGTTTGTAACCTAACAGATTTTTTTTTATGTGTAATTACAAATACTAATTATATATTTTCAGTAAATGTAGCAGAGGAGCCGAGCGGCGGGTCGGCGATGAAGTGCGTCGGCACGTTTAAACAAACTACGCCTACAATGCCGCAAACACCGCTCATTATTAACAAGCAAGTACGTTTCATCACCTCACGGTTACCAAATGCATCTCAAACTATTGTTAATATTCAACCCTAGTTGATCAGGGTCAGATGAATAAGTATCTGACTTAATCACGTACTGGAACCCGTGATTTATCCACGTGGAAATTTGTCCTTCTAAACAAAAATAAAATGGTAAACGTTGAATAAAATTAAGGCGGCGTCTACTGATCTCGGCTGTTTTTTTTTTCTTAGTCGACGTATCTCCTATCAGTGCCATATATTTGTTTTTATATCCAGTCGAAGATTTGTTACCAGGATAAGTACATCTTAATCTTTACCCGTGTGGATAAAGATGCAATCTTATCCATGCTGTTATATAATTATAGTGGATCTCTATATATAACAATAATTAAATTTAACTTATGCCTCTGTCCCGTCAAGTTCTAGTCATGTAAACACAAATTTAACCTGAACCTGTATAAAAGCAAAATATAAAAGTGGTAAAGGCAGAAAAAAACACTTGCCGTAAAAATAACACGTACTAACAGCACTGCGCAAAGTACCAATCTCATCTTAGTATTTCGGATGCCTCCTGCATACTTAGGAGTCACGATTGTTTATATGAGTTTGCGTGATCGTGAGCACAGAGTATGGCGTTATGTTGTGATGTACAAGTCGCGAGAATATGAAACAGACATGGGGAACTAATCATAGACCAGATTTTTAGTTTCCAAACATTCTTTTCACAAAAATCTTGGAGTAGCAATACTTACTAGCAATTTTATCTTTCATTTCTCTCATATCATGGCGTAAATGTGTATAAGTAGTGCTGTCCTGCTTATGTTTCATTTGTGTAAGTTCATGTTCTATGTTATTTTCTACTAAATCTACATATTATTTCCATACTTCCTGTACGCCAATATGTATAAATTAAAAATTATACAATTCAGTTGTCAAAATTCGTCGGAAATAGGTATAAGAATTGGCTTAGTTTAAAAAATATATAAAATGTAGTTTTAGTAGGTAATAAATAACTGTATATATAAGACCTATGTGTACTATCATAGCAAGCAATACTCACACATTCGCTTTATCGTGTTTTTTTCGCTTCCTGGATATTGGTTGAACGGGTTTTAATGGAAATAAACCTCTACTGGATTTAAGGTTAGAATATTAGTTTATTGATTTCAGGTAATTATAATCATGGACAAAAATTTTGTTTTTGTCTATGAATATATGTACTATATTTATTGAGATCGTGCACGCATAATCTCTTTGTCTCTGTCAAACTCCATTACAAACTTCAAGACCTAAAACACCGTAATTGCAGTTGGTTATTTTTTTTTTATGACAAACCTCTCGATTAACCATGACTACAAAAGTATTTAGAAGAGTGCGCTTAGACAAAAGTTATTATGCAGTTATCATTTACGTACACATTTTCTTATATAAAACTAAATTTTTTAGATTGAATTTAGATTTTTCTTTTTTTAACAGAAAATCTGTTGTAATTTCCACTAAAATCTCTGGAATTAACAGACGATTGAAAGTGTCTCCTCAGTGCCCGGGTCTTTAAGATCGTGTGTCTCCCACCATTATTATTATTATGTTTTGATATGCCGCCAAACCGATCGTCGGTTTATAAATAGCAGTACAGGGAAACACTACAATTATGTCTTATCAGTTGCAGTTTCATTTGAATTGTTTAGCCTTCTGACATTCGTAAATTATGACCTTCCAAGAGACACTTCCAAAATAAAATTTCCTAATTTGTGGTACATGTACTGTACAAGGGCTGTTCTGAAAGTTTGTAGCTATCCCGAATCTGAATGCAATTCATAAATATCAGGTGCTGAAGGTAGACAAACAACACTTGCCTCTCTTAAATTCTCAGTGTTGATTCTTAATTTATATTGTACTAGCTTCTGCCCGCGACTTTCGTCCGCGTGGAAATCCTCCTTTTTTGCAGTCGGTTAAAAAGTAGCCTATGTCCTTTCTCAGGTTCCAGACTTTCTTTGTACCAAATTTCATTTAAATCGGTCCAGTAGTTTTAGCGTGAAAGCGTAACAGACAGACAGACAGAGTTACTTTCGCATTTATAATATTAGTAGGGATAGTACATTATTCGAGGGGCAAGGTTTAGCCCCTGAAATTTTTATTTGATTCATTGAGAAACCATACGAGGCCGGATCTTTAACAACTCAAGCGATACAGTTGATGTATTCGGACGTGCATTTTCGTCCGATTTTTTTCTTGATTTGAAAGCTGGTTTAGTCTAATGAAAAAATGTATTGATAGGCTAGTGATTTTCGGAACGCTATTTTCTGCCAGTGACTTCGTCTCGCAGAATTAGTACATTGTGTATGTTTTACCGTAGTTGGATATTAAATTTCACCACTTTTCACCCCAATAGGAATGACTGCCGTAAAAATCCTTTCCCGGAACGTACTAAATTTCATTAAAATCGATTCAGTCGTTTAGGTGTCAGGCATTTACTCTCGGCATTTATAATAAAATTGTTTTGACTGATAGTTCCATCGTAGGTAACAAAAATGAAATTTATGAATATAATGTAGATTAATTCTTTGGATGCTGAATGGCGAAAAGTTCGTACATTTGAGCAAAACAATACAAATAGTGATGCTTTATAGTAAGATACCGATCTGTGGTTAAGCATATGAAGAGCAATACTTTTTAATAATTAATAATTTGATATGATGTCTTTATTATTAAATGTCTAGATTGTTATTGTTTGCATAAAACGCAATATCACTGACAGCTTCGCTTTATTACAGCTGATGAATACTGAAGAGAATTCTAGTTCGGGTAAAAAAATGGTGACGTCGGGTGGGTATCTGATCGTGGGAATGAGTGCCACCAGCTCCTCGAGCCTGGTGTCGGCGCCGGCGCAGAGCCGCGCCCCCCCTCACGCCTAGTCGCCGTACCAATTACCAACCGACCCATTCGAATTCCTGATGCGGGACTCCGAATCAACGTAAATTACCCAAACTCAACTCAGTCTTTAAAACCGTGTATCATACTGACTGTCGAGTAACCTGTCGCTCAGTCTCGACTATCTATGTTAAAGTGTACAGCGTTATGGCTTTCGCGAGCCACTTAAACTAAGTTTGAGAATTTATAATATTCTTATGTAGACCTCACCTGTGACTGAAAACTATTATTGTAGTGTCAACAATATATCCCAAGAGCCCATGAGCGCCAAACCTTCGTTAAATCATAAAAGTTGAAATTTCTTGTATGTGTGCCTCTAGTACAGGTAAGAACGATCCATACTTATAAACCTGGGTAGTGGTTTTTCTTAAATTTTCAACAGTTGTAGATAATTTTAATTGCCACAAAGAAAAAATCTATTTTTTTGTGATAGTTTTTAGTATAGTTGGTCAGATAAATTATAAAAACCATTTAAACCCCTTTTTCCAGAATGGGACACGGGCCTCAACCTGGCAAACGTGAATTTAACTTCACGCTAAGCCAAAACAAATTAAACATTGCAATGGAGTAACTTCAATGAGTCTGGCAGAATGATTGAACCCTCGGAACTGTCAGGCTTTTGAGGAAACATCATTCTATAGTTCCCCAAATAATATAATTATATTACATTTAGCTTTAATAATATAACTGGGGCTAGTTCTTACCTGTACCTACTAGAGGTACACATACAAGAATTTTCAGCTTTAATGATTTAGCGAAAGTCTGGCGCCCATGGTCTCCTATCTCTATTTTACGTCAATCGCCAGAGTGATTAAATTATGTTATATCCTGTATCTGTCGTTTTAGTGTTAGAAGCAAGAGTGATGAATTCCAGAATGGTTCCCTTACTTTTTAATATCATTCCTGCGATTCTTTGCATACAGAAATGTATGATTTTCATTTGTCTATGTTTAGTTAAACAACACTTTAATCAGTGTTTATATGTAAATTTCAGCACTGTACTGTAAGAGTAAAGCGAATCATTTAATGGTTAATTTTGTTTGACGGTGTAGTACCCTTTTTTAATATTTAACTTTTTTAGGATCTGATAATATCTAAGACCATTTATAATGTATATCACTGATAGTTGTCAAATCTGCTCAAAGTAATTTAGCAGCAGAAGCGTTTCGAATTATTTACAGCTATAATTCGCTTAGACTCCACAATTCAGTGTTGTTAATATTTTTAAGACTGCTAATTTTTAAGTTCATTCAAAAGTCAGAATACTGTATTTTCATGGATGTTGTATTACAATAAGTACCACAACAAAAAAAATATGCTCCGATGCATGTGGGTAGGTATAGAAGCAGTTTTTATTTAAATTATTTCAAGTGTTCCAATGTTGTGGTGTTGTGATACCGATATGATAAGCTCTACTCATGATTTTGCATGATCAAGAGAGTATATGTTATTTACATAATTATTTACAAAATAAATTTACACATCATACCTTACTAGATAACTAAGTGAGTATCATAAGTTAGATGTAACTTCATAAAAATTACATTATTGGTCAAAATAAATTAGAATCAATCAATCAATCTCATCCTTCGGACAATTCACACTAATTGGTCAATTCCCAATGAGTATTAGACAACGGATTAACATACATAAATACATATAAGACATCCAAGACTCTGGTATAGATGCCGCTGCTTATCATACTGATATCTGCCCCTAGCCGGTTTCGAACCCGCAACCTCCAGTTTCGTAGTCAGGGGTTCTGACTACTAAACCAAAACAGAATTAATTCCTATCGGTCATGAATTTTTTTATCGTTGGTTTTTAATTGTGTTTGCCACTGTTAGTCTGGTAGAATTAAATTTGTGTACATTTTTTTAATAATTTGTCACATGGACCATTCTTTGCCGTTTTAATATTAGGTACAAATTGCCTGACTTTATAATTTTACCGATATGGGCTTTTAGTACATGTGGTACATAATTTAGTTTTATTTTAATAAATAAAGTAAATGTCAACTTGATCACTTTTTTATTTTGCTTAACACAAGAACAAAACTATCTATCTTCGTCCTTAATTTTTCTTTGTTACACTATTAATAAAATAAGAACAACTGTACTGATTTTCATGAATTTCCATATTTTGGATTTTTCTACGCCCCTAGTAAAAGCTAAATAACGATTATAAAATATCAGGCGTATAATTGATATAAATATAAAAAATGTTTATTTTGTGATACATTTAATGTAGGATGTCTGCAATGACCACCTATGAAATGGATTTGTCATACTGCGGTCAATATCCTATCATGATATCCCAACTTATCCTGACTGATTTCAAGCATGACTCCTAAGAATACAACTGTAAACTAACCATGTTATTGTGTTTTCCGCAAAGTTCTTCCTACGGTGATTAGGGTTGCCAGATGTCCGGTATTTAAGCGTACAGTCTGTTATTTTCGAGGCCTGTCCGGTAAAAATAAATGGTCATACCGGACAGAACAGGAGCTTATTCTATTAAAAACGTGTGTATGTCGTTTTTGAACTCATTTCAGTTCGATTTGCACCGCCCCCCCTTCTTGCGAGTCACCTGGCAACCCTAACGGTGATAGCTTCAGTCAAGTTGCATAAATGATTCTTACTTTAAAAGCACTGATTCAATGTGATTTTGAACACCTTTCAAAAGGGATGTGTAAATAATTTTCTTTTACATAAAATAGTAATGTGTTTTATACATCAATAATTCTGAGTTAAATAAGCTGATTATATGTTATATGATTATTCTTCTTAAAATAAAACAAAGCAATGAAAAAAGGGGACATGAAGTAGGTTAAGAAAAAACCTGTTTATATTATGAAAATCAAGTGTAACAAGAATTATATACTTTTGTCCAACTAATACAAATTATAATAAGTCCTATAACTATAATATCAATTAATATCACTTCCATTACATCTATTTAATACTCATTAACAATCAATCAAATCATCATCACAACTGACATGTGAGAATGAAACCAAAATGAATAATACCAGTAGTATTTCATTATACAATCATTAGACATCTGCTCCAAGATTAAATTAGTAATCAAGACAAATGACCTACTTATTGGGCTCACTGGAACTTCCATGAGGAAGTAATGTGAGATTAAATCAACCTAAAAATTAAATCTATAAAAAAGAGTAATAAACGAAATATAAACTTACATCAAGAAAAATAAGTAGGTAACAAGAACAAAAAAAATCAAATCTTAGGAACTACACCTTCTATAATTAAACAAACTAGGTAATTTTGACACTAGAATTAATATAGTTATTATAAAGACTACTTGATTTAAGTAATCTTATAAGGCTTCAATTAGTGTTTGTACAGGGATGCACCAACCTTGGCAAACTTGTCGGCCATCTCATTTCCATGAGTACCATCATGGGCCCTAACATAGTTCCATTTAATTTGAAGTTTATTCTGTACTTTGTCCAACTCTTTAAAATCTGCTTCATTTTTCACCTGTTCACCTGATGACAACTTCCATCCTCTTTGTTTCCAACCTGCGATAAAAAATATATCAGTAAGAGAATTTACTAGTAGTAGTGCTAGTAGTAGTAGTAGGTGCTCTGATTTGTATAAAAATCATATTTAGTTGGGATTCTTCCAAAAATCTTACCAGGCATCCATTGTGTGGCAGATTTTATTAGAAATTGTGAATCTGTGTTTATAGTCAACTTTTTGACTCCATTCTCAAGAGCTGTTTTGATAGCAGCTGTTGCCGCTTGGATTTCTCCACAATTGTTAGTGGCTCTTCCAGATACTGGCTCACTCTTGTTTAGGGGATGGTAGTCTCCCCAAAATACGCCGAGACCTGCTCGTGCTCCAACCTTACCATTGGAGGAACACGCTCCATCTGTATAGACTTGAACATAACCATCATTATCTTCTTCAAAGTCAACATTGTTATACTTAGATCTTTTCGGCTGGGGTGCACGTGGCGGTTCAATTTCAATAGCTTGTCGGTTACTTTTCAATGAAGACACATTTCTATAATTTGATTCAAGGCACTGGGACGAGCTATAAGATCTTTTTAGGTTACTTCTAGCAGGCGTCTTATAATTTCCACCAGTGCTAGAAGTCCCGATACTGTCAATGAATTCATTAGCACCGTTAACCGTGTCAAATTTTTTAAACTTGGCACCAGAGAAACCTTTTACCTGCGCTTCGCATTCTGCCCAAGAATTGAAGATTCCAACGTTTCTCCCTTTTGCCACTGCGTAATATGGCATTTTGACAGTTTGGAACGTCTTGCTAAAAGAGGTTTCAATAAGATTAATCCTGGATAAAAGTATGTTAGAGATTCTGTATATACTCGACATTCGAACAAACAAAAATTGACAACAAGAATCAAACAAAACTAATTAAACTATAAGCCATAGATTATAATGTTTTGAATTTGTTTGCGGTATTGCCAGTTAACAACGTACTTATATTATTTGCATGAGATGTAATTTTTTATAAGATACCTAATAAAAAAACATTAAGATAGATTCTAACGAGTTGTAAATAAAATACAATATAATAATCGATATTAGGTTAAATACATCATTTTTCAACAAAGATTTAAACTATAATATAGAAAAAGGAGCCGAATGTATGTAACATAATATTATGTTAAGGAAACATACAAAAATGGCAAAAAACTTCACAAAATCAATTGAAGTTACTTACTTAAGATTTGCGCATTTTTTTTAGTGACTAAAAATACCTATAAAATTATATTTAAATAAAAAATATGACGTCACTTCCGGAGAATTTCGGTGTTTACCAACAAGATAAGTTTCTTCTAATAATAATAGCAGAATGTAAATTTTGAAACGTTGTAGTGATATCAGACACATTATTAACAAAAGCCATTAGGCAATTTTTACGAAATCCTATTTAAAAAGTTAGTATCTAACTACCTACAGTTTAGGGTCTTTGCAATTTGAATATTAATAGTACAATTATTTCTTAGAAAGTTTATACAAGTCGCCTGTCGGAAACTCCGCTCAAAGTTTCATCAAAATTGTTAGAGTCATACTTATATATATTTTAATTTCGCCATAACTTCAAAACCAAACGTCCAATTTTAGATAATATTTCAACAAAGACCAAATATTATCAACATATTATACTGTTAGTACTTAGTGATGAAATAATTTATTTTTGATAAGGATCAATAGCACAAGTAAAATAAATCCGTTTAAATGTAGTCCTAAAAAATTCAAGATTTTTAAATAAAAAAATGTTGCGCCTCACTCGATAGATACTCATAGATAGGTGTCGCGGACATTTTTATAGATATATAAGATCTTCAAGTAATTGCAACATTCTATGGTTCTATCTTTTATAGTTTAGGCAGCATACGCAAAATAAGTAACTTTACTGATTGATTTTTTACGCCTTGTGTCAGAAACCAAAAACCAGATATTTTACGGAACCCTATTTTGACGTGAATACGTCTTTAAAATTACGTGGCAATCCAAAAAAACGAAAGATAACAAAATCGGGGGATACAGTTTAGTGTTGTAGCTACATATCTATCATCTCCATCCAAATTTCAGTTAGCTAAAGAATCAAAGAATTTATTACGCTAAGTAAGGACTGTATAAATAATGATATTTTATTTAAAAACTATTACACGTACAACAATCGGCTGTGTCCATAACACAGCCACACCCCGTTTTTTTTCCCCTAAATTAAATTTAGCCTATGTTACTAGTGGATAACGTGAATGAATTTTTAAAACAGTCCAGTAGTTTTTGAGCCTATTCATTACAACCAAACAAATAAGGTTTTCCTTTTTATAATATTGGTATAGATTATATACTTAGTCAGGTAGGTAGGTACCTACCTAAAAATAACGTAGTTGCTACAACATAGTCCTTCAGATTACCATTTCTGTGTATGCTGAAAATTCAGTTTGATTTTGGATGGGAATCACTTAGGGCTTTCAGAAGGTGTTAAGGAATAAAATTAAACATATATAATAAATACATAATGTACTTTATTAGGATGCTTAACAATTAGGTCTGACACCTTCACTTTTAAATATAACACATAAACACAAGGTATCACTAAGTCTCCACCAATGCTTGTAAAAAATTATCAACTGCTATTCATCGTGGTACTTAGTACATATTTATTAAACCCACTAGTATACATATACTTAAGTAATGATACAGTCTACTGGTGTGTAGGTTCCTATAACACGCTGAAACAATTATAAAAATTACGTATTACTGAATTTACATTTTGTCTACTGCATTTTTAACTTACCTACCTACCTACTTATTAAGTAGAAGGCAAAAACGTTATATTTGGTACGAAAAATATAATTTTAAAAACAACTTATCTTAGGATAGAAGTTTCAGAGGATGTAAGTATAACTTAGCTACTTCCAAATAATTCCAAACTTTAGTGTTTGCATTAATGTGCTACATTTTAGTACCTACCTTACATATAGTGATCCTACTTAACACGAAAAACATAAAATGCAGATTATTTCTACATAGGTACATAATATGTATATATATATTAATTTTAATTTTAATTAGATGCAGGGACCTAATTGGTACATTATAAAATTGAATTAATTGAATTAATATTAAATAATTATGGAACCGTTCGTTCCACAATTCTTTAATATATTAATATTAGAACAATATACAATAATGGCACTACTTCAATCATGGCTGGGATAAATTAACTGTAACGTAAGTACCTACTTAGAGGCGTTCGCTCTTATTCATGTTAGGATGGGATATGTCAGTAAGGTTCAGTTAAAATCGTACAATATAGGCCACTGTCAACTTTGGAATGAATTTAGTCACAATACGCTTTAAACCGGAAAAGTAGATAAGGAGTTGGTAATATACCTAATACAATATTGCTACCGAATGCTACCTTACAAACGTTACATTGGTCGTACCCTTTCAAGGCTTTTATAAAATAGCCACTGGGTATGCAGACGTGCCAGTCATTCACCACCCAACAATCAATGGCCTGGTGACGTGAAACATTAGCATATAGGCCGATAAGGCATGTTACCAAAATCAATGCACCAAAAAGCATTTCTAATTTTATTGCATCTCTTCAAAATCGGTAACATATTATGTATACAGTAACTTCTAAACCACTAAATCATACTATTTTAGTCAATTATTAAATAAATCCTAAAACACCTAAGTTTATATCTGATAGGTATTTAAAAATACCAAAATTTTAACAAAATTAATCTAAGACACAACGTTTTAATAAAATTTGTTACAAAGATGAACAATTGTTTTGGTTAATACTTGGTAAAAGTTAGTAAAAGATTGAGGAGTTTAATCACGTAAATCTATTTAAGCATTAAAATGACTAGTCTTAACATTAGTATTGTATCTAAGTATTTTATTTACACATTTTAATGCGAAGTCAAGATTTTGGATTATTTACATATATAACTTCGTTTCGATCCTTAACAGGTAGGTAGTTAATACCCATCTAGGAAAAATACTGCCATGTTTCAAAGCCAGGAGGAGGTCTAATTTCCAGCTGATATTTTAATGCGTGTGAGCCGATAAAAATATCTAGAGCGACGCGGTAAGTTCGCAAAGTCGAACATTTGAGACATCATCTTGTTGGGTCTAAAACAACAGTTAGTACCTATATATTTTTCTAAACTTACTACTTTTAATAACAAGTATTTGACCATGCTACCGAAATCCGAGATATTCTTATCTCAGCAGCTCCAAACAGATTAACATATACATAAAAGGTCTAAGACCTGATCAGATCAGTTGTAAGGACCTGTTTACAAAAAGAGATTTATCTCCTAATTCTGAATCTGAAGTCATTGGTTCTAACAAATGTTGTAATTAAGTATAAGTCTGAAATACTAACACTGAAAATGTATTTTTTCGATACTAATATTTATACCTAAAAGTACACTTTTATTATTATTATTATATTGCACACGTTTTCATATACTAGGTAGCTAGAGGTGTCCACGGTAAAAAGCAGCACTAATAAACTAATAATGTGGGGTAAATCATAATAATAGGTACTCGTAATACTAACCACGGGGCGGTATCAGGTATTCGAGATATTTAACGCAGAGGAATACCTGCCATTTGTATGACAATAAATCGATATAAGCCATATGCAAGTGAATTATTTATTTAATCACTAAGTAGTAATTAAGAAAATACAGTATGAGGACAAAAAATGATACCTACTTTTAACCGAAAATCACTCTGTATACATAGCCATAAATAAAACAAAACAAGACATATTACTTAAGGGGTAGGTACCTACTTCAATACTAATGTAAGAGGCAGAGGCGGCGCTAGGCGTGGGCGACGTGGGCCATCGCCTACGGCCTCGCGGTCCGGGGGCCTCGCGCCTCAGATACGCGTTACTCGGACGCAACGTGAAAATTATTCGTTAATCGTTATAAAACGATAAATATATTTATGTACTGAAATATTTTTTTAGGCTAGCCACATTTTTTTACTTTGTGTTGCTATCGCGGGAAACGAACGGGGAAGCCCCTCCGAAATAAAATGGTTTTATTTACTCTAGCAATGTTTACTGGCATTGCGTTGCTATTCACAGGCAACCCCCTAGTGGTTAAACTCGGAGATTTCGTTTTCTGTTTGAAGTTTGTCTATTTAAGGAAGATACTTCACAAACTTCAGCCGCTTCTCAAAAAATAAAGTATCGCACGGTATATTAAATTACAATTATTAATCGTTATAAAGTTATAAAACGATAAATAATTATATTGATACACCGAAATGTTTTTTTAGGCTAGCCAAATTTGTTGGTTTTGTGTTGCTATCGCGGAAAAAGAACGGGGAAGCCCCTCCAAAAACAAAATATTTAGTCTAGCATTGTTTGTTGGCAATGCGCAGTGTTGCCGATTTAGCGACTTTGTCGCTAGAACTGACGACTTTTCCTTAAGGCTTAGCGACCAAAAAAAAGTTTTTACGACAAAAATAATTTAGCGACTTATCTGACGACTTTTGGAGTACAAAGCAGAAAATTTTTGTTTCTTTAACGTTATTTTAAGAAAATGTCTGTCTTTATTATAATAAAGTAGGTAGTAAAAACCTATTTTTCAAATGTTTTTTTTTATGGCATTGGTTCTTACGCTACCAGAGGGCCTCGCTGAATGTACCTTGCCCACATAAAATTTTGTTCTTGCCCCGCCACTGGTAAGAGGCTCCATTGAATGAGACTTTAAGGAATTGTTCTTATATACTTCTCGACATGGGTACAAATAAAAAAAAAAATTATATAGGTAGAGCTAGACATCATTTCTACAAAAAAAAACAGATAAGGCCTACGATTTCTAACCACAAAAACCGGATAAAAATATTATTCCGCAAAGAAAATTACGTAGTTATGTATCTCAATACTATGAGTAAGTATAAATTTTACTTAAAGATAGTCTAGATAGATATTTAAAAACAATACCTACCTAAGTCTAAAATTCCATAAAAAATCTATCAATGCGGTACTTAAGTCAGTAAATATGTAAGTAAAAGATAATATCAATTTAGAGAAGTGTAAGAAGGACATAATACCTACCTATAATAAAATAGAAATCACTTAGGTAGGTACTTAGGTATTTATTGAATAGTAATGCAAGATTTTTTCTAGTGCTTATGTGTGCGTGTGTTATCTTTGCACATATTTTGGGCTCATATTTCAGACTTTCCCGCCCGACTAAGAATTAAACATAACAATTTAATCTCTATACTTATAGACTATGGGCCCATGTTAAAAAAATGATGGGTCATTTGAACCACCAGATGACCTATGTAGAACGATATAAGAGCATAAAATAATAAGATTTAGCATTGTGCCGTCACTTGTAAGCTGTCCAACTGAGTGCAGGTGAGAATTCAAAAGTACAGGTAGAGTGAGTACATTTTGGTCATATATTTTTGAACGGCATTGTTACCATCGATAGATCCATGAAAAATAATACTAAAACGCGTAGTGCCGTAAAAAAATGGTGATCCATAAAGTCGGTTTTTTTTTTTGATTTTCCGACTATTTCCAGGGTGAATTTGGTCATTTGATACAGTACGGCATCAGTTTCATACTATTTCAATACTGCTTCTAATCCATCATTCCGCAACGCCGTAAAAAAATCAAGCGACAAGGGGAAAAAACCGAAGGTTGCAGCCCCCTCTCTTGCCGTGGTCCAGGGGGTGATTTGACACAACATCAAATTAATTTATTTCGAAAGTATTTTATGCATAGATAATATTTTTTCATATGCCGTATATTTTCGTTGGTTCAAAGGGGTGTGTAATGATCGATACAAAAATATTTAATATATTTTCTATTGATATATCAACATTTGATATAATTTCAAATAATTTCATTTGATATAATTTAATATAATCATTCATTGTGTATAATAAACGTTTGGTATAATTTTAAAATATATAAATTTATTTCGTATATTTATCGTTCGGTATGTACGCTTATTTCTTATAAAGATTGTATGGTATAACGCTCATTTTATATACAAATCATAATGAATTATTAGCTGAATCTAACATTATTCTTGGAAATATACAATCATATATGAATGGGCAACCGCCAGAAAAAAAAAAGAAAATACATATGGAACAACAAAAAAGAATTGATAATATTATACTTAATCGAACGAAGGTGAATTTTTACGAGCAATTGCTTCAAATTTAAATCTAAAGTAATGTGCCTGGGATTTATGTACTTACTTAATAATATATTTAATTTACTTTTGCACATTGTATTTTATTTACCTATCCTAACCTCCTTTTGTTAACCATTTGTTTTGGTAGGGGGACGCAGTTCAAACCTAACCTAACCTACTTTTTGATAGCAGTTCGTTTTGTGATTATGTCTCTAATACATTATATCAAGAATTATATTATACTAGCTTCTGCCTGCGACTTCGTCCGCGTGGAACTCCTCGGTTAAAAAGTAGCCTATGTCCTTCATCAGGCTCCAGACTTTCTTTGTACCAAATTTCATTTAAATCGGTCCAGAAGTTTTAGCGTGAAAGCGTAACAGACAGACAGACAGACAGAGTTACTTTCGCATTTATATATAAGATATGGTCTACATTAAAATGTACGGCAACATTTTTTCCTAATTTATTTATGTTAATACTATTTAAAACATGGGATACAATGTAGAAAACTGCTATATTTCATTAATTTATGATATTTAAATTTCTGCAATAATTTGCAAAATTTCAGTTTTTGTATTTCTCCATAACTTTTTTCAGAACAGTTTCTGCTGAACGGCAATACTATATAACAATTGTATTTTACAATATTATGTTAGAAAAATAGTTCCCGTACAGGGTCAAATGATTTTACAGCTTTATAAATCAAGAATACGATGAAATTAAGATAATTATTGATATACATTCAAATGAACAATCATTTTTTGACGGCATTATTTTTAATAGTACTTTTAAGTGCTAGATAATGTTGTGGAACCGAAGCCGTACTTTATCAAATCACCCCTGGACCACGGCAAGAGAGGGGGCTGCAACCTTCGGTTTTTTCCCCTTGTCGCTTGATTTTTTTACGGCGTTGCGGAATGATGGATTAGAAGCAGTATTGAAATAGTATGAAACTGATGCCGTACTGTATCAAATGACCAAATTCACCCTGGAAATTGTCGGAAAATCAAAAAAAAAATCCGACTTTTTGGATCACCATTTTTTTACGGCACTACGCGTTTTAGTATTATTTTTCATGGATCTATCGATGGTAACAATGCCGTTCAAAAATATATGACCAAAATGTACTGACTCTACCTGTACTTTTGAATTCTCACCTGCACTCAGTTGGACAGCTTACAAGTGACGGCACAATGCTAAATCTTATTATTTTATGCTCTTATATCGTTCTACATAGGTCATCTGGTGGTTCAAATGACCCATCATTTTTTTAACATGGGCCCATAGTCTATTATTATCTCTAGCCTGATCGAGAAGTGTAGTGGTCTATTTTGTAAATACGGACGTAAATAAAATCTGTTTGTTTCTATTATCAACAAGACATTCACATTTCAAATTGGGAATCTACTAGTTGCGCATATTATTTTTGATTGTATACATAAAGCACTGGCAGTATGTTTCTTTCTAGGTTTCAATACATATTTATCTATTAACAAGAATCTTGTAGATTACAGGCAGTAGGTACTTGGGGCCGTTCAAGCGTTACGTTAGTAAATTTGTTACAATTATTTGCTCTTATTTGTAGTACTACTTACTACTACTTAAATGCGTTTCGTGTTCAAACATATACAATGTGTGGATTGCCATTTGGATAAAAAATAAATAACTACTGCTGACGTATTCACCATCTAGACCCCCAGTGTCATCAAAAATAAGCAAAGCAAAGACTCCCTCCCCCTATAGCGCTTACGTAGGTAATACTTGAACGACCTTCTATTTAAAAATGACTGTCCCTTATTAAGTAATTTGATGATATTTAAGGGGTACCTAATCAGCACCTATGGACTAGATTTATTTAGATCTCTCTAGTATTTACTAAAATTTTCTACAAGCTTATATACTTACAGCTTTTATTACCATTCTAAAGTTATATAAACTTGTATTCTACGTCTCTCTTAAAAAGACACATTAAATAATAACATTAATAACTATATTATTCACGGAAATTTATAAATGTACCACCTTACCTATTAATTCAAAGTGACAGATATGGATCAGTAACACCAATCATCAAAATAAATAGTTTAGGTAACTTATTATGTAAGGTTAACCAATAGGTAGATTGCATATATTTGCACGTAGGTATTATTGATCGGCGGTAACTACTTATCTAACTAATTTCATTAATTTGACACCACAATTTTATTTCCTGACTATTTAATATACCTACATACATATTAAGATAATCGAATAAAATAACACCTAAACGGCAAACATGTTTCTGCCATCGTTATCAAAAATATTTTGTTAGGTCCTATGTATTCAATATTTCATTAATAATTGTGTGCGTGTTTATTATACCTATACCACATAAGTAAATGGTCGTAAATTAATAATATTAATAAGCGTTATGGACGAACATTACCGACAGTATCCACTGCCCGTAGACTACTACTACTACTACACACACAACCCTGGTACGCGTACCTAGCCGTGACTCGATCTCTTTAAAACAAAACGTAACTAAATGTAAACTAGGTAATAAATATTAAAATTTTGGATGGAAGTTATGATATGAGAGATTCATTGCGATGAAGGATAATGACAATGAACACTATTTTATTATATTTGTTGGTGCAAACAATAAATATATTCTAGTTATTTAGAGATAATAATTAGCATTATAATTACATAACGACAAAATAATTATGATATGCTCATTCGCAGAGATAAGTATAACAATAATGGTGAGATAAATAGTCAAATACAAGGAGTACACATTATGAATAGGTACCTACATTTGAGTTAAAAACACTGGTAAAGTAAATTTATTTAAATAAACAATACGACGATCCTAAGTAAAACCTATTTATAAAATGCGGAACTAGTCTATACGACATCTTAATATAGGTACTTAAATATTTCCGAAAATACACTGGAATCCCAACAGACATAAGTTATTAGGAAAATTAAATTAAATAAAGACTTTGTTGCATGTCTTCTATCTACAAACAGTATAAATATTCAAAGTCCCTTCCCTGGAATAGTCTAACGGCACTTCCCGCACTTCGTCAAGGCACGTATCGACCACTATTATAACGGTTCCGTCGGGCACTATCACGTCGATTAACTAATCTATTTATATTCCCCAATTACGTATTAGAGCTAGTAGTACCGTTTAAACGAATTGCAAATTGTATATATACCTACTGGATATGAGGATCTTTGGTGTTCACTGTGGGCAGTAATGGGTACTTATCATCGGCAATGCGCAAGGCTTTAGCTGATTAGTAAATATCGTCGTAGTTTAGATGGAGCACTCGTCGCTGTCGCGGGCGTAGTCGTCGTCGTCGTCGTCGTCGCGGTCGCGGTCGCGTTCTAGGGACGGCCGCGCGCCGCTCTGCCGCACCTGCCCGGCCACCACGCCGGTATGCACTTGGCTGAACACGCCGCTGCGATTCAGACGAGAGCTCTCTCTCTGCGGACTGAGCCGCTCGGCGATCGCTCTCTCGTAGTTGTCAGATATTTTGTTTACGCCGTTCATCGAGCTCGAGACGAATGATTTGCCGGTTTTGTTCGGCGATGTGACCGGATCGGTCTTGTCGAATAACGCCCCGGCCGTAGCGGCGCTGTACGACGGAGGATCCTTGACGCGGGCGCTACCGGATCCCCCGAGTAGGTGGGAATACAGAAAACTATTGTTCCCACCGAAACCGGCGTATCTATTATCCATTTTGCCGTTAACCATCATTAAGTTAACAGGTTTTTCGGGGGGAACTGGTTTTTCTGTCAGCCTTTTGTCGGGGAGGCCGTTTTTGGACGTGGTCTGATTCTGGTTAGCCCATTTCTCTGCCGCGCCGATCGAATAAATCGAGCTGAGATTGACATACCCCGGGGCCGGCGCGGCGCCGCGCTCTCCCCCCGCCCCCGCTCGCTCCTCCGCGCTCGTCTCCTCCGCCACTTCAGTATTCGTATTCTCGTCGAGGTTTGGTGATAGACAGTCTTCGTCGGTCTCATCGTATGAGCTGAAATAATTCACTCGATGTTAATTCGTGCCTTATTACACAGAAATGCCACGTTGCCGAGTGTTATTATATATGTACTGAATGCAAATGGTTTAAAATATCATATCAATGTTAGTTTTGCTTCATGCCAGATAAAAATGCCAATGTGGTTTGTTATTATTTACAAACAAAAGCTTTCAATGTAGACCATGTATGTTTGTGTGGGAGTATGTAGAAAACATACATAACATATTTACAAAGATAAAAGTGTTTCATCAGTAAGGTAGACAAAGACCTAAAAGCGAAATAAACAGCGAGACACTGAATAGTTGCGGCGTGTTTCAAGAGGCTCGCCGGACGCCGCGCGCCGCCGCGCCGGCTTGCGGCGCATGCTACACTCGCACGAGTCAGGTGGATGAAGCTACAAGTCAAATGCATCTTGTTTAACACGCAACTCCTCGCAAACCCAATCAAGCTTACATCTTAAGCAATAGTGGATCACAAAAAGACAAATGTTTTGAAACACTTTTAATGCAGTCAACGTACACATACACTGCAAGTCACCAACACATTCTTACCCTAGCATAGCCAGTTCTGTCTTCCTCCCTGATGAAAGAAATTGAAATGAACATAGGTGCCTACTTAATTAAAATATATATTTTTTAGAAGGTATAGGTATATAAATATATTTTACTTAAAGTCTTGTTATATAAGTATATACATAAACATTAAAAATGGTGATTTATCTAAGGAATATAAAATGATGAGTAGGTACATATAATGTTTAAATCATGGCATAAGTATTACTGTTTTTCGTGGATAGTGTTAAGAAACAAGATAAAACTTTACGGAAACATTTAAAAGTTATAAGGCGTGGATTGAGTTTCGAGACTGGTTTGCATTCAGAACATATTGGACACCGTACATAATACTTTGCATTTACCAGTTAAGTCTATCTTACATTATCAAGGGTTGGTACTTGGTGCAGCTCTTACGTCAATGTCCTGTGGCCTACTACAACAAAGTGCCAAAATCAAAATGCATCCAAAATGCCTTTAATGTACATTCTATATAATCAGCTAGTGTGCTCTTGCAAGGGGCCAAGGCATTAAGTATTAATTCTATTCTAAAACATTTCTACTTTACCACAGTCAACTGTTTAATTGTAAAGTCTGAATCCGTTAAGTCCTTTAGTCTTGCACAACTCTAAGAACCGAGTCATACATTTCTTTTTCTCTGATTCTTTCATAATTCTATATAATTCCCTGTTCACGGTAAAAAGATAAATTATTCAAAGTGTCTGCAAATAAGTATTGGTATACATCTATTACAGTAGCTGGATATCTTACATTTGATCTTGAGCATCACTGCCTCCTTCCTCCGCGACTAATAATTCGTATTCTTCAGCAGCAAACCTGTCCCATTCCGACATCTAGAAAAAAAAAACATTCAAGTACGAGTCGGGATCGCTCACCATGGGTTCCGTGCAAACCTGTAGCTAGCTGATAGGTATAAGTAACAGTTATAAGGTAGGTCAGGCAAGGAAGCCCTTTATTTAAAATAAATAATTTTTAGAAATAATCACTATTATAATTATGTACAAGTCATTTAATGTGTGTTCCTTATTTATTTAAGTTTCATGGTACAAAGAATTTTGACAGACAGACAAATAGACGGACAATAAAGTCAATGCGAGATTTTAGAAATAAATTGAATGATGTAGGTACCTCAGAGTCGGAGTCTCGCTGCGTGGCGAACGGATCGCGCTGTTCGTGGTCGAGGTACTTCTCCAAATTGAAGAAGGTGTCAAAGAATATCGGCGTTAACTTGCACCTCTTAAGGTCCGACAGAGTAATTTTGCCTTCGACGGCCGGGTGGACCATATCTAACATCTGCAATTATAGAATAGAATAATAAGTAAGTGGAAGAAAATGTAAATAGTTTTATGTTACCTGTCAGAATAAAAGTATAAATGGTACGAACCGAGTTACCTAATTGTAAAAAGATTTTCTTTCGAATCTTAGTCAGTATCGAGTAGCCAAGCAAAATAATGTTTTTGAAAGAAAGTTTAAAAGAAAACGGTAATACAGCGAGACCACAGTTTTATTTGTATTAGGTATGTCTTTGAAGTCTAACGCACTCACTCTAAAAATCAATTGCTGTTGAAATCAAATAATTATACTAATTATAATAAGGTCCGTCCAACCTGGCACAAACAGTCGTTGAACGGCAACGTCTCTATTCCGATAGCTTCCATTCGCTGCATTTGTTCCTCGTAGAAGTACTCCAGCTCGTACATGGACAGATAGCCGTCACCATCCACATCCATGCACCTGAGAAATAAATCCAGTCCAAGTCAAACTAGAACGTTATACATGTTAATAATGTTTATGCTCAGCAATAAGATGCGATTTCCCGTACCTGAACCAATATTCAATGGCAGTGGGATGAGTCTTGTCCTCTTCAGCGAGTAGGAACCAGACGAACTCTGTGTAGGACATGCGTGGCTCGCCGTCCGCCGTCACCCTGTTCTGGTTGCCTCGCGTCACGCACCCTGATAGCACGCGCTCTATCATCCGGCTCGAGAGAGCTACGTGAACACAACTTAATCAGCACAACTTATATGTATACATATACTTAATATTTTACAATTTTATTTTATTCCAGTCACTCGTAAGCACTCTATCGACTTTAAAACCTCTCTTTGCTCATTATGTACCTATATATTATTGATATATAGCCAGATCGTAACTTACCGTGATCGTTGTGCCTGGCCAAATCATGTTTGTCAATGAACAAGTCGTGATCTCGGTCCAGCTCCCAGAATTTGCAATAAATGACGTAGAAATGTTCGTAACTAAAAGAAAAAATACTCTTTAATCAAAATATACCTATTATGAAAAAAAATATAAAGGTACTGTGGTATACATATATAACCTATTACTATTTAATAATGATTACCTAAAATATTGTGTAACTTGGTTTATGTCCTCTTCATCTTCCAATAATTGAATGACTTGGAGTAAATTCGATCTTTTCAATTCTGCTGTCGTAATTTTGCCCGACCACGATCGGTTTACGCAATAAAATATCCTAGCAATCACCTGAAAGAAAGCAAATTCACCTATTAATTATATTTATAGAAAACCAGAGATAGTTGGCACATTCTTTGTTCACTTCAAGAGTTGGCCTAAGTTATGTTCAGTCTACATTTAGTTCACGTTTTAGGAACTTATTCCTTGAGTAGGGACATATATACCTATTATTTTTATGCTACTTTTAATCACTTACATAATAAGCAAAACCACATTATTAGGTACTTACTTACTATAAACGTGAAAGGTTACAGGGAACTTTGTTATTTTTAGCTAACCATGACTGAATTAAATCGGACGAAATTTAGCAAATAGTTGCCAATCAATATAACCTGGATTAACACAGAGTACTTTTTAAAGTCAGTAAATACGCGGAGCACAACTAGTGGTATCTAAGTATCAGCAAATCAATTTCCAAAACTCACAGTATGCACGTATCTGGAGTGGAACTCGGTGGCTTCCTTCAGGAAAGACAGCCCCGGGTGAGTGTCGACGACGTCCTGCACTAGAGGGACGAAGTCCTCAGGCGCCAGCGTGTTGCTCTTCCCTCGCGTTAATATGTACACGAAACGGGACGCGTGGTCGTGGCATAGGGACGTCATTCTGGAAACGGCGTGGAAACAAAAAATATGCTAAATATTTGAACATTTCTATTTTTTCTTACAACGTGTCGTGTACCTGCACAAAATAAGTTGTAAAGGCGCTCGTATTATATCGATACGTTACGTCTCTATTATCAAAGGCGTTAAAGCGTGTTACGATATTTTACCACTGTGGATGGCACGATATATTTAAAGCTGACAGTAATTACAAAATCATTATTTTGTTTATTTATCTCCAGAAAAGAAAATAATTTTCTTTGAGAACGTAGAACTAGGAGCATCAAATCTTTTTCAACTATATCAAAACATCTGAATTCATAATTCCAAATGAAAATAACAGATAACGTAGGTATTTATAACCTATTTATATATTTGGAGTAAGATACTTATTAAGTAAGAAGCTATTAGATCACTTAGTTAAAAATAATCGTAAGGTAATATATAACTCTATATACTAACTCTCTCCAGAAATTAATAAATTTGTGTCCGTCGACAGGTGCGTGCAAGCTCTGCTGCGTGTTGAGGAAAAGGGGCATTTTCCAGTAAAGGGGACATTCGCAGGCCTTCACTATATGCTTGAAACTTTCGCGTGGAACCTGCAAATAAAAATAATACTGATATATTGCACATTGAAACATTCGTAGGCTTCAAAAGGAAGAAATGCTATGACGATTCATACATAAGACGTAAATAACTTTCTGGTACCTACCAAATAAGTTTTTCTATTTCTATTTTCTAAATATTAGGCAGTTGTATTGTAGTCGGCATTGTATGTCGTTTTACGAATATCCGTAGCTACCTATCTATACATCACAATCTACCTTTGATAAAAATCGAATTCATTTCCCATCCATTGTGCACGGATCTGCGAAATACAATCTTTGAAGCGTACCTACTTATATTATTATATTTCCTCAAATTCACAAACGCTCGTACGGTTTTTGGGTCTTTTTTTAAAATAGATAAATAGGCATCGTTTTTTAAGTTATATAGAAATCTAACTAGTATCTAGTGTTTAAAAATATGTATGATAGTCGAAATGTATTCATAAACAGCTGTTCGTTAGTAAATTATATTGATTACATGAACACATGCAATAAATATGATAAGTATCTTTCCCGTCGGTGCCGCGGTGTGGCGTTTTGACACACGACGGGTGAAAGTGTATAGATACGACAAACATGTATGCTAATAAATCTATAGATATAATACAAAACCAAGTCGGGTTAAGAACGGTTGAACCGATTTTTCAGAACTTCGGATTTTTGGATTGATCTCCGTCACGAATACTTAACAGACTAACTATATTTTAAATGACATATAAATAACAAAGTTGTAATGAGTAAAATTATTGTTTTACAGAATGGTAGATTAGTTGATTTATTGATGAAAACTATTTTATCCACGAATATATTTTAAACGTTTTCTCGTACACTCGTATTGCAATTTTCTATGAAGTCATTTTCATACATGCATATATTTTGCTCGTATAACAGAAGACGGTTATATTTACACTATTTTTTGTTGGGTGGCGAAGCATGTAGTTATAATAAGGAGGTATTACTTGTATAATTAAGTAGATAATCACAGCTGTAGTGGCCGGTTGGTACGTATAACTATATATCACTTTCTCTATTGCCTATTCAAAGCACATGCTGTCGTTCACCTGTATAATAATATACTTAGTAAGTCTACAGGTAGGTAATATATTTATTTATTGACGTATAAACGTGGTACCTACCTAGAAGTGATAATGACAATTGCGTTGACATTCACAAGTGCCTGTAAGAGCCTAGCCTGAATAAATGATTATTTGAGTTTGAGTTTGAGTTTGAATTAGTTTTTATGCAGAATCATATTATTCGGTGTAACTATGTTTCATGTTATGTCTTAAGTAAGATTCTAATTCAATAAATAATCATAGTTTGGTAAATGATATTTTAATAGTCATTCTAATGTCTAAATATAAAAGTAGGCAAACGAGAAAAGTTCTCCTCTCACCCCTTGTTGCAGCCATCGTCGGTATTCGTATATTTGTAATTCGTATCCCGTAAATCGTTCTACAGAGGTCATCGACCCGCGGTAAGTGGGTCAAGCGACTTGAAGAGCCTATTTATAGCGGACCACGGACTAGCTTCATTGACAACATGCTTGTTATACAGGAAGTTTCAAAACGGAATAACCATCGAAATGCCGAATTTAAACTTCTCTTAAGACAAGTTTAAATAATATATCGATTTGTTTAGCTTAGCTTTTACTTCGGGTGTAAGGTTATTGATCGTCGGCATCCATATGTTCGCGATGTAACACTATAATGACAATTGTAGATTGTATAAGTAAAAATATCTCTTACGTTACATAGGTAGCAATAATGTGACTGTATATGGTACCTATATCTAGGATAAGTGTGAAAAAAACTTGAAAGAATTCTATATCACTAAATCTAACATCATTATTAGAGAGAAAGAAAAGCAATGAATGTTTTTTTTAAATCTATCTACTGGGATTGAAATACGGGTATTATTGGACATGAACAACGGAGACTGTGACATTGGCCCAATTGCACATATGTTGAGAATGTTGTTTAAAATATGTAAAATGAATAATAAACATTTAGTTATGACCTATCACTCGATTACCAGACTACATTTGTTTTTTTATTTACGCTTTAATAGGATGTAGGTACTACCTAGTAATGAGGTATAATATAATTTCTGAGTATTTATAAGTAGTCTGGTCGAGAAGTGAGTTCTGTGAGAAAAATCGATCCAGTTGTCTTAAAAATATAGGGATTGTTGCATTCGATTCAGAATTTAACTTCGAGAAGGGGGTATTTTTTTTTTCCGCCATTGAAAATTGCAATTTCTATAAACAATAAACGTAGTGAAGAAAAGGTAGTGTCCTATTTGTAGCTGTTACTCGGGAAATATTAAAGTCAGCTGAAATTTTAAAAAGATTCTGAAAGAGGAGGAAATTTTAATAACAAATGTTCCAACTCCGGAGTTGTAGCTCCATTATTTATAATTTTAATTTAATTTAACGTTGAAAATTGGTCTCCGCGCGGCCGATTCGCCGCCGCCGCTACACCGCGATACAAGGTATCTAATCTTACATATAATAAAACAGTAGAAACCGCGTGTCTGTACAATTGAATTTTTTAACAAAAAATGGGTGTGGACAATAATAAAAGAGTAACAGAACACAAAAATGATTTTTTAGATTTTCTTTTCTGTCTGTCTGTCTGTATGTATTCGCTAATCTTGAAAACTACTGAACAGATTTTGACGCGGCTTTCACTAATAGATTAAGCTCTTCCCTGAGCAACATATAGGCTTTGTTTCATCAAAATCGGATGTCAAATAAAAAAGCTATCGTCTTTTAAAGTTTAAAGGTAATTTTTCTATAGGAGATTTTATAGTTCTTACATATAATAAAACAGTAGAAACCGCGTGTCTGTACAATTGAAATTTTTAACAAAAAATGGGTGTGGACAATAATAATAATAATAATAATACATATAATAAAACAGTAGAAACCGCGTGTCTGTACAATTGAAATTTTTAACAAAAAATGGGTGTGGACAATAATAAAAGAGTAACAGAACACAAAAATGATTTTTTAGATTTTCTTTTCTGTCTGTCTGTCTGTCTGTCTGTCTGTCTGTCTGTATGTATTCGCTAATCTTGAAAACTACTGAACAGATTTTGACGCGGCTTTCACTAATAGATTAAGCTCTTCCCTGAGCAACATATAGGCTTTGTTTCATCAAAATCGGATGTCAAATAAAAAAGCTATCGTCTTTTAAAGTTTAAAGGTAATTTTTCTATAGGAGATTTTATAGTTACATAATATAGTACTAGATGGCGCCTCAAGGCAATTAAAACGCGCTATAGCTTTTTCTCTGAAAAGTATAATAAATACAAACTGGTTGTTTCTCTACGTTTAAAACTATTTAATTTTGATTGTCTTGCGATTCGGTTAGTTGATGATTTTGATGTTATACTTGGATATGAAAATACGGACTCTGAACTTGCTTTGTGAATTAGTTGAAAAATATCGGATATAATCTATAATCTAAAAAAATATTGCCTACCTACGTAGATTTATTGAAATAAATATATGTATTATTGTATTGTATGAATTTGCTTTGATTTTAAAAATGCCCACACGAAACGCTTACAACGCATCGCTATTGAGAAATCTTACTCCGCCTAAATTGTGCAATGGAACCCGACTTAGAGTAACTTCTTTACAAAGAAACTTAATCGAAGCTGAGATTCTTACTGGATGTAGTGCAGGTGAAACTGTATACATACCACGAATACCTACCAATCATCCCCAACAATTTCCCATTCCAATTCAAACGGACACAATTTCCAGTGTCCGTTTGCTTTGCTATGACAATTAACAAGTCTCAGGGGCAGACGCTAAAGGCTGTTGGAGTTGATCTCAGGTCGAATTGTTTTTCACACGGCCAACTATACGTGGCTTGCTCGCGGGTTAGTAATGCGGATAACCTTTTCATATTAGCCCCAGAAGGAAAAACTGTTAATGTGGTTTATAAAGACATTTTATAATTTACATTTGAAATATTAAATACATACCTATATTATATTGTTTATATTATTTGTCTGTCTATCTGTGTGTTCCGGCTAATCTATAAAACAGCTGGACTGATTTGGACGGGACTTTCACTGGCAGATAGCTTATGTAATAAAGAGTAACTCATTTTAGAAAAAAATCTTTAATTATCCATACTTATGTCCCAGTACTTAAATTCCACGCGGACGAAGTCGCGGGCACAGCTAGTAGAAAATAAATTATTTAAAACATTGAATATTAAATTAAAAATCTAAATAAATTATAGTGTCATCTAGACACTTCAAAGAATACAGTCAAGTTTTAAAAAACTAAATTAAGTCGATTTTTCTTAAACTTATTCACTTGTTAATAAAGTAATTTTTCGTGGAATTCATCTTACATAAAATCCGTCGTAAAAGTTTAAATAATCTTTCCAAAATTATTCTCTTTCTTGGAGAAGATATACTCAACAGGATTCCGTTATAAAAAATCATAGAAGTTATTTCATTTGATCATTATGATCTTTTAAAGTTGGCAAAAAAATGAAAATTCCTAAATTTTTTATTGTTTATATAAATTGCAATTTTCAATGGCGGAAAAAAAAATACCCCCTTCTCGAAGTTAAATTCTAAATCGAATGCAACAATCCCCATATTTTTAAGACAGCTGGATCGATTTTTCTCACAGAACTCACCAGACTAAAGTCTGTAAACCTTGGAACGGTGCTTGTGCTGATATTAACAACAGCCGTTTACGGTACAGTGCTTAATAGAATTTATTTTTTTTATTCAATAATGTTTAATAATATTCTATACTTAATATATTTTGCCGAAGTTACTCGTACCTAAAATAAAATAAATTCTTTAAATAATTAAATGTGAGATGCGTAAAACACTAAGTTTAAATGCCTAATTATGAAGAATGACCAAAAATTTGTGAATGATCGAATAACAAAACGTTTCGGAAAAAATATTTGGTGTGCCTGCGGCGTACAGCGATTGACCTAAATACTTATAATGAATGGAGAAAGAGGTCGGTCGGTGCGAGAGGGATCGGCGCGGCGCCCATAACATATAGCTGCATATAGTTGCCATATGCAAAATATTTTGCTGAGTTATTAGCTCCCCGCAACAGCTGGTATTTCGATAATTTATTACCTAAAACATATAATATGTACTAACTAGCTTAAATATAGTAATATTTATAACTTTCCTACAAAATGGCAATTATAATTTTTAACATTAAATCACACACGTTTTTTAAACAAACTGTATAAGTAGGTACATATAAAATAAATAAGACTGAGCTGGTTGAATTACAAAGATGACATGTTCGTGAGCGATTGTACATTTTACAAATCACTTCCTCTTATGGCTTATACAATGGTCGCCTTACACACTATTTACATCATTATCTTATAACATTTGTGAGAAATATCCCACGTCCTCGGATCTCGGCATATGATTCCACAATTATTGTACTCAATGTATTTAGTCTCCACGTTTTTGATGCTCTTTCAAAATGTGACCAGCAAATATCAGAGTTCTTAACCCAATAGCTATTTGGCTGTACCTATATATTATTATGTAATATATAATATTCTAATATCCTATTCTGCAATGTCCGCGTAAAGTTCTTAATAGTGAAATATATATTCTGAAACAGATTTACGCGTCAACTGGATATAAGTACTTAAATCATAATATTTAAATGTCAAGTCTAGTTTTCAATATCGATTTGTATGATGCGCCTGAATTTCAATGGCGTGGACAGGGCAGCAACAAGAATAACAGTAAAGCGCGTTGCTAGGCGCAAGTTGGCTTGGTGCCAGCAACACTCGGCCGCACCGCTGCACCGTGCTGCAGCTGGAGTGCCGTGGTGCACGGCACCGCTTTGTGCTATTCAAAAATATACACTATGCACTGCACTCCATCAAAAAGAAAGCAGAAGTTGATGATATAATTGGAAAATCTTTCTACAAAAGTACTCAGATGACTAAAATTGGATACTCATGTATGCTGATTGACATTTTGTTACTCTTTTAAGAGATCACGGCAACTATAATATTTTATAGAAAATTAAAATATTATTTCAACAACTCGATGGTATACTAGAATATATTTTCAACCGACGAAAAAACGGAGGAGGTTCTCAATTCGACGCGTATATATATATTTATTTTTTTATGTATGACCACGCATACCTTTTTACAGGGTAGTTCGATTTTGATAATTCTTTTTTTATTGAAAAGGATATACCTACTTTGAAATTGGTCCCATTTTAATTTGGAAAAAAAATTCCGACCCTAAGGGTAGAAAAATAGGGGATGATTAAATTTTCACGCACCGATTGCATCGTTTGACCATGGGTAACTTTTTACAGAGTAGTCCGATTTTGATAATTCTTTTTTTATTGGATAGGGCTCATATTGGATACCTCAAAGTTAATCCCATAAAAATTTGGAAAAAAGAAACCTACCCTAAGGGTGGGAAAAGGGGGGTTAATAGCAAAAACAAGGTAGGTAGCTATTTTAAAAATAATTAAAAATTAAGCATGTAGTAATTTGTATAAATTATGGCCACAGAAAATTATAAAATAATAACTTTGTAATAAAAAAATTTACCCGCGGAAAAAAACTAAAAGGCAACAAAAAACAATAGCGCACTGAAAAGAGAAAAATAATAATTTTGTCCTTTATAACGACTATTATTTTGGTTGTAATGTCTGTTATTAAATAATAGTCGTTATAAAAGACAAAATTATTATTTTTCTCTTTTCAGTGCGCTATTGTTTTTTGTTGCCTTTTAATTTTTTTTCGGCGGTTATTTAATACTAATATTATATATATAAAATATAATTTATAGTATTATTATAGTAAGTAAAATATTAAGAAATATATAATATATATATATATTTCTTAATATATATAAAAGAATAATAAGAAATATATAATATATATATATATATTTCTTAATATATATATATTATATTACTTCTACACAAAAACCTATAGATGTTAGACATGAATAAGATTTAAGGATTATAGAAGATCATAGCGTTTATACTAGTAATCAGTTTGCGAGTAAATATGACCATAATAAAGACATCTTTGTTCAGCCAAAAAAATACAGTCATTTGGATTGCTTCCAAACACTGTTGATTAAATTCACTTAGATATCTAAGTCCTCATATTTATATAGACATATTTCTTTAAGGGCATCTAATTTGCCTGATCGTGAGAGAAGATTACTTTTTAGTTATTATGGAACGCAGTTTAGTACCTACGACCTACTATTACTAGATTTCGTTGTATTATGAATAGCGGTCCCGGCAGACGTCATCCTGCCCGTTCGAAATTCAAATTAGGTAACTTTAGTTAGGCAACGTTTGTATGGGAAAAGAAAAGGGCTGTTTTTAGGGTTTTCTCGGCAATTATTCTATTTTTTCTCGCCGTAAGAACCATTCTTGGACTTTAACGAACATTTAAAAAAAAAATTGGCCAAATTGGTCCAGGCGTTGTCGAGTTATGCGCTTACCAACACATTTTGCGATTCATTTTTATATATAAGAGAAGAAGATAAGCGCTGATTTTTAGGTACTTATTATTTTTCACCGTACGCTACCTGACTATTCGGGAACGTAGCAAATGCCGATTGCACTTTGTGTATGGCGTGATCCTGTTGGTGCGCTGGCGGCGGTCGGCCCTTGGGGAAGTGGAACCGCGGGATGACGCGCGCAGGCGAGCCGCTACTGGCTGCAGCGGCGCGCACCGACCGCTGCAGCGTCGTGTGCGCCGGCGCCGATGATGGCTTTGGAGGCGTCGACGCGGCATAACTCTGCAAAATATATAAGCGAAATTAATAACTCCATTTGGTGACACTCGAGTCGCGCTAGAGCTGCATGTATTATGTACTTAGTAAGATATTGGTTCACTAATTATGAACCAATTCCCTTTAAATTTAAGTTACGTACAAATTATTGTGGAGATGACATGGACGTGACCCTAACTAGATAAACCGTAAATGGTATGAATAGCTATAGTTTTGTTGCAATATCGTAGTATCCTCTGGTTCTATTCTATTGGTCCAGGTTCCAACTAATCGACAGTGTCTAAAATTTTCTTAATTTACGGCGTATTTTTTTTCATTTTTTTACTTTAGAAACTAGTCCTAATCATAACAAACACAACAAAAAAAGAATTTATGATATCAGTCCAGCCTCTCTAGCGTGATGCCGTTGGCCAGGGAAAATAGGGATTCATCTTTATATGATATAGAAAAATGTATCTATACAATACCTACGAGTACCTATGTGTATTTATGCTAGTTATATGGCCTATAACCTGACAATACAAAGCATCGACAATGCCATGCTATGGAGTATTATTATGGATAAAATTATGCATTATATCTTTATGAGAGCTTTATTATTATAACCTCAATTCACGTGTCGTAAGACTTTTTTTATTAATTAGACAGTAAAAAGTGGCTTAGTCATTTAGTACCCATAATCGTAAGCAACTTCGACTTGATTGTCTGTAATTGAATTCCTATCCTCCCGGGCTGCGAATCACACGTCTATCAAGCACAGTATTGGCACACGCAGTTTCGAGACTTTCCTTGGCCTACAATTCTAAGCTTGTACGTCATACAACGATCGGGTTATTTCTGAAACAGCCACGTGCTCCTCATTAGCTGATAATTTTTAATCACGTTAGGTTCATTGTACGAGAGAATTGTTTGGAAACGTTCACGTTTTTATTTTTTGGCTAAGAACAGAAAATTTTCATAAGGGCGTGTAAAAAAACATACAATAGAATAAATTCGCAGTAGCATTTATGATAAGTTTAGGAATCGCCAGTGCCGCAAACGCTTACCACATAAAAAAAATCGTTAGGCAGATTGATATTGTATTACATATTTTGAAAAATATAAACCAAATATCATTACCCCTGTGTAACGCTAGTGTTTTAACTTTAGACTGTGCTCGTAGGTAGGTATATGTACGGGTATAGGTACGTACCTACAACTTTCGCCTGATAATCTTTTGCAGCCTTAAAGTATTATGATAGGTGATATAAATTGTTATTGCATGCATACTATAGTTCTTATATATCTCATACTATCTATGTAACACTTTCTTGTGTATGACATTCACTTGTTCGGTTCCAAATACGGTCTGAAAAAAACTTGTTGGCTAACCGTCACAGTCTCGTGACGTGGACTTCGCAGTAGCATTCATCAGAAACACGGATACCAACTCAAACTTTAATTGATAATAGACATTAGGCAATAGCCGGCAAATCATATTAATAAACTTTAAATACAGAGCAGTTCAGTTTAGGAACCTACATACCCCAAAGTACGATATATATATACACGGAGATAGGGTACTACCTAAATGAAAACTCTTCGAGATAAAAGTAATGAAGTCTTCTAGCGATATTAGTAACAAAATAGTAGGTAATAGTTCGAACGATGCAAGTGCAACACTCAGTTGCATCGCCATGAATACTTGCTCAATTCACTTCACTAATTACTTACCTACTTTAAATCTCACCTACATAGCTATTTACTTATTTATATACGTGAATACATAATATATAGCTACGCTACGAATATATTATAAAAACTGAGTAAGGACAATTGCTTGGCTGTCTCAGCTTTTTATGGCGATAAGCACCCATAGAAAAAATAGTTATTTCATAGACTGATTCATACAACGCGCTCATCAATAATGCCTAGCATCGCGGTAGGTAAATACGATTCGCATTGGATTCTCGCGTTCTATATTTATACAGAGCGGGATAGGAGAAGCAAGTAAATGGAGAGAGAAAGAGGATCGGCGCATGCGTTGTCGACGTCGCCTTTACCACGTGGTATAAATAGTCGCCCGCGCATGTCCGCACCACACCAAATTGGGAAACGGGAATGGGCGAAGCGCTTGGACAATTTCAGAAAAAATGGAAAATGGTATAAATGATTCTCATTCAGTAGAACAAACCATAGCTATAAAATGTGTCGAAAGGCGCAGAGCCGCTTTTGTGCACCTCCTCACGCAAAACAAACTATTGCTGTCAATGCCCTACTATTCTCTACCTACTTGTCTTCCAAGATCGGTTGGATACACCGGAAGATCGGCATCTTTACTTTTTAGACTATATTTCAAAAAGATGTTCGGTATTTTAATCGATTGATCATATTTTGTTACTATTGCAGCCCTGTACTGACGTAATGACGTAAAGAAGGGTACTTAGGTACTTAATAATAAATAGCTAGACTTAGAAATAAATATTATATACAATCACTTAATTATATTGCTACTGAGGTGGTAGGCCAATTGTACTACATAATAAGGCGCGCCACATCGATATATTTGGGACAGAACGCGCGCATTCAAGCTAATAGATACTTAGGTTTTTTTTTTCCGAACTGAATACTGAAGCGCAGTTGGCCAGCTAATGGGCCTTTATTGCAAAACCGGACGGGTGGCGAGACTCCTGAAAGGAGGCTCTTAAGCCTTTTTAATAGATAGGTACTATGATTTAGTCACAGGGGATTCAGGCGTCAAACTATTTATGATGTATGTATATATTATTATATGTACCATTATTTTAAACAATTTACATTAAGTACCTAATTAGTTATACAAAAACAATGATTGAAATAAAATATATTATTCATTTACGTTTCTGTAATTCTCTGCATTTTGTTACCGTATATGGCAAGGCAGAGAGCGGCAAGCTTGCAAGTCGTGTATATTAGCACTTGCGCATTTAAGTGCGTATATATGTCAACACAAGGCCCACGCGCGCGCCTGCAGCCGCTGCTGGTGCGCATTCGTCACACTTTAATCTAAAGGACATTTAACAGTATTATTCTTTTGGTTTAACCTGGAGCAAAAAGTTACCTTCGGTTTCTACTTTAAAAAGAATACCAAAATATGAAAACCGATATCAAAAAGCTAATAGCATGAGTAACTTTGACCTGACCCCACCTGTTAACTTCATAGTTAGTAAGTACACAGTAAGTACAGGTAATTCTGACGCTTAGTGTACTAAGCTTATTTTAAACTTAAATAATTGTAATATGGTAAAGGCTGAGTAAAAAACAAGTATTTCAATAGTTAGTTCCCAAAATATCATGCTTATGCCTAATTGAATATCAAAACTCTGAATACAAAGTAAACCACGACTCTAATTTTAGTGATCTGATAGCGTCTGGTGAAAATTACTGACCGTGACTCCATGGGCAGTATCTGAATTATTGATTATTACTTATCCAGTTCAGTCTTTAAGAAATGTGATGCATGATATTCAACGTACATACTAACAATAATCGATAAGACACCTTCTGTTTTTCTTTTTTTAACTAATTAAAGTCTTGCAAGCCTCTAATCTTGTGCCTTCGTTCCAGCAATTTTATAATGTAATGTAAGCAGTTATCGAACCTCCAGAAAACAAACAATTGATTAAAGATAAAATTAATAACATACATTCCGGTACCTCAATCCCACTTTTGAAAACTTATCACAGATTGTAGCGTGTTCGTTCGAGTCCATTTTAACCGTTTATACAACCGGAGTGTAGTAAAAGGCGCGGTATTACATCCGTAGCAATCAATTACCTATATATGTGTTATTATATACTTATTAACAATAAGTCCTCGCGGCTCGAGTTCTACTCGCGTTCTCGGGTTTTCAGGTTCCATTGACAATTAAGTGTGTAAGTACGTCGCAACCCTTCTCAGGACGCAGGCGCTTCATGGAACGTCCTACGCAATCACTGTGGAACCCATTTCCCAAAGAACTATTTGAAATATTATTTTTAGTAGACTTTAATTATATTGAAACCTCCTAATAAAAATTTAGATACTCAAGTATCTTGTGTGTACCGATTTGAGTGTCATACTTGTGCAATGAGTCAATAGCCAGTGACGTGCGAGAGCTAGCAGGTAGGGATTGTTGCTGCGCGAGAAGGTATCACCGTATTTAGACTATTTCTACATGGATTTTTTTTTCTCTAAATCGCAATTCAAATCTAAATTATATGTAAATTCTAAGGAAAATTTTGCATAAGGGTATTGCCAGCTCAGTCGTGTTACGATTATGGAATCTGTAAAGGCTCCGAAATGTCAGCCAATAAAATAAAATACGCGAGTTAAATCCGTTAAAGTTGTTTCATTCCAATCTAAGGAAAATGTTATTCTATTCAGAAATTTGCGCCGATTAGGTACATTCATGTTATTAATTTTAAGTCTGGATATGTAATATAATTTGTTCAGTATAGCCAGAATCATGAATTATTCAGCTTTAATGTAAACTAAGTTAATTCACATACATATTTAGATTAACTCTGGTAAGTTATTTATATAGGTACTTTTAGTTAGTTACCAAGAGATACGTTTTATTGTTTAACTGTTTTATAGATGTTGACTGGTTATGTAAGGAATTCTTGTTTACTAAAGTTTGAGAGAGCAAATGTTCGGTATTAAAATTCTATAAGCTGCAGTACAGTCTCCATGTTAACAGCGTCACGATACGGACCGGCCCGACCCCGTAGACAAGTGACACTCTATAGGTATTCGTCAATGCAATTGTAATAAAAGTTAAATATAATTATGTACTTACCTACCTACTTATTTATATTAATTAATATAAGCCACGTAGTCAGTTTTCGTTAGCTCAAGTACTGTAAGTAGGTACAATTTTATTCGTTTCTACAATAGTTATGACTTTATCTAGCCCCTTTTGTAAGTACCAACTAGATTTTTCATAAGGTTATTTGTCTTACTGATTATTTTGATAAGGCATTTTGTTTCTTTGTTCCCGCATTTTCACTCAGGTTCGTTACTTACCGTTCTTTTTTTATTCGTACGCTTAGTTTAGTTCGTGAAAAGCAATAAATTAGATACAAGAACTTCTTAATTTTTGGCCATGTGTTTATCACCTCATCATAATACATCATAATAAAAGTACCTAGGTACTATTAAGCAAAAATTAAAAAGAGTATACCTACTTAAGTAATATACCTAAATTTTATATATTTAAGTTACGTGATGAAACGAATTGGGTGTTGTCTACTCAAAATATACCTACATTTATGTGTATACAAGTAATACTCATATCAGGACCTGCGTAAACTTTGCAGTGACCTTTTTCAGTAAGCCGTCTGGCGGGCGGGCGGTCGAGTCTACTGCGACAGCGGGCACGGGGCACCCTTCCCCACCCCGCCCGTTTTGCTGTATCTCCCAACTCCCTCTTGAAAACGTATCTTCTTCAATTTTCCTTCACTTCATTTCTTCACGACTGATTGGACTCGTGCTTATTCACTCGGGGATAATATCGTTTAATCTGAGCCGCAACTCGTTTTAAATTTAGGTTATTAATAGAAACATATTTCCGCTCTACAGAACCAGTCACGTCATTAATTCACTTGTTGTATTTTGCCACGTTTGTTTTTCATACAATAAATTTTAAACACATATTATAAAAACGTCATCTTCATCAGATTATGTTCAATATAAGGACTAAGGAGGTGTTTAAATATATGATTCGCTGATATGACAATATTCATTTTTATTTAAATTTAGTGACGTATCTATAAATTGTTCCAAGGCACAAAGTGATGTTTCTCGCCGGACAAGCACAATTCTAGCTTTTGATTTATTTTGTCCGGCAGCTTGAGCATTCAAGCTTACTTAAATGGCTCTCTTACAGTGGCGTTGATGATCGGGTCGCCACCTTCCCTTTTCATCTTCTGGAAGGAAATTATACCTACCTATTTTGTTGTTCAGTACTCGCATGTAGTGCAAATACCAGCGTAGTAATTCATATTTTTTTATTTTGATTTGTTTAGTTTGTAAGCATAAATTATAATATGTACCTGTTTTAAAAAAATATACCTCATTGACTCTCTTGCCGTTTCTTCTCAACTCAGGCTTTATCGGAAACGGTACCTTCTTCTTCTGAGCTTTATAAGAGCTTGTAAAAGCCTAAACTGAATAAATATATTTCTGATTTTGAAATTTACGTTAAGGCGATACCAATTATAAACGAAAAACTCGCGTATTGAAGCACCACAGGAACGAAAAAAAATTGACATAATTATTTGTGTCACTCTTCAGATAGGTAGTTCTTGTGAAGTTTCTGATATCAAACAAGTTTGCGGGTGTGTTGTTAATATATCAGCTTGCGTTATGAATTACTCAAGTCGAAGAAGATAAGGCGCGTACACATGGGGCGACCGATAACACCGACTGGCAGGTAGTGCGCGGGGCATCGGCCTCTATTAACGCACTGCTCGCACGTGCCTCTAACACTTTTGCCTGACTACAATCTCACTGACTAATAACGCGATATTACACAATAATGTATACAATAAAATACTTTTCCAATAACTTACACGATCATCGTTATTAACGATGATGTTTTTTTATTTATCTTTCGTAAGGATGTTTATTCTTAGTCATTCATTATCTACTTGAAACAATAAGGTATACATACATATAAATAGAATAGAACGTACATTATAATGCAGAAAGTACCTATACTTAATTTGTCAGAAACGTGTCTTAAGTCGTCAATTTAATGGAGATTGTGAAGTCATGGCCGAACTACCTACAGGTTGTAGACCTCAGCTATATTTCGCCATCGGGCCGCGTCCCGGCGCCTGCGCAACTGGGTCACAGCTCAAAAGTCGCGCCGAATTAACCGACCTCGGCCCTTTGATCTTACCGAGAGGTTTTAGGGCAATTACTTATAACTGGTCAAAGGAAACGGACACCGCCTTTTTAAAATGTAACGCAGATGTCTATAAACTTACACATACCTACATAATATATCATTTCCATTTACGGTTTTAATGAGAAATAAAACGTACTGGTTAACCAGAGCTATCAGCAACTTAGTGTGAGTTAATTTGCATTGAATACGAATAACCTTTTTGTTACGTAATATTTGCATTACAGGTTTGCAAAAGCCTAACGGTCGAAATGACTTAAGAACGACTGAACCGATTTTCATGATCATAGATTTTGATTTATTTCTATTTTTACCGAATAGCAGAAATACATTTCTAATGGAACGGTTGTTTATTGAAGCGCTGCTTTGCCGGCAGGACGACCTGTGCCGAGATCGCAAAATATAGACTCGTAGAATATTTACGTGTAAAACCTTTATTATATTTTTCGTGTACCTTCTTATATCAACCTATTAGATATAAGCACATTGTTTTGGTTTACGTGTAAACCGCCTCTTAAGAGACAAGGGTGTGTTTGACTTGCGGAAATGCACATCCGGGCTACTCTAGTGACAACTAAAATATCCCCTAAAATCTTACTCGAATAACGAAAGACTGTGTCTAAAACATTTAACATATACCTACCTAATACCTAAAAATGCATTGTTAATGTTACTTATCCCTAACCAACCGAAATTGATAAAATTATAAATTGTGAATTTAGGCCACTAAATAAGAGTCAACTAAATATCTGAAAAAGAAGATTCCATTCATTCTATTAAAAATATATATTTAAATAAGAACTGGCACGAAATCTTTTAGATGAATTGATTAAATCTTTTATAGAACCGCCTACGACGATTGTAAAGATAATAAAATACTTTTTTGGCGTTCTCTCATTGCCGGGTCTACCGATTTCTTGCCTTGTTTTATTTAGTACCTATGGTGAATCTTTTTATAATAAACTACGGCCCCTGCGGACGTTGTCCTGTCCGTTCGATTGTTACGTGAATCGTCTGATCAAGTCTTCTGTCAGTCACTTTTTATATTAAAAGTTCTAAAAAGTGTTTATGTTGAAATGTTGTTTTATAAATTTTCTATAAATCTTGTCCTGAATAACAGAATCATCAAATTCGGTGCAGTCGTTCGGAAATTAAGTGCGTACATTTCCGCGTTTTATTTTTATATAACAAATGCTATAGAACCTAATGAAAAATATATGTTCCAATTACCATGGGACTTATCGTGGGCTTATTCCATATCTTTTTCATTCTAATCTAAGGGTTCGTGAATGTTGAATGTCACTCTTCTAGGGGGCTAGTTGCTTTATCATGCCACGATTATTCGTATAGTTTTGGTACAAAATTATTCATTGATTGATGTAATATATCATTAAGTAATATAGCATCAAAAATAAAAATTATGCTGTAAGTAGGTACATGCATTTAAAATTTAGTCAATATCAAAGGATGTATGTACAAATGATTTAATTATTTCAAGTGGAGCCAGAATCAACACTTATAAATGTATTCATTAAAAATAGTAAAAAAATAATTTCATACACTACTAACGTATGAAAGACCTCGTTTATTATTATTGTTGCACAATTTACACATCAACTCCTTTACAATTTGGTATGAACGTGACTAAAATCTTATCTTAATCTCTAAAATTAAGAAAGATCTACAAAAGCGATATTGATGTCGTATAAAAGTCATGTGCCACGCTTTCAAATAAAATTTTCATCATGGTGTTAACCGATCTCTTGATAAAATCGATTTTAATCATTTATATAGAGGTAAGAATAACAGTTTAACAGTATATAGGTATTAATGTATTAACTTTAAATTCACTTATGCATTGTGTTGTTACAGACTTGCTTCGGACTCCAACCCCAGTTAGACAATGACTTCAATAAACATTCGAGCGTGCAACAATTACAAAACGTCACTTTTAATATTACTAAGATAAAAAATGCAACTGAAAAAGTTTATCCGATTTCGGTAAGAGCATTTAATCAGTCTAGTACATATCAAGGGCCTCAAATTATAAAACGAGTCAAGTTTGTGACTAACCAACCAAATTCAATTAACAATGTTCCTTTTAATGTTGCACACAAAACAGAAGCAGTATCTAATTCATCACCAGTCATTCCAATGCGGGCTGCTATAACTTCAAGGATGCCTTTTTTTTTACCGAGCTATAATAATAATAAGAGCATTGCTAAGACCAATAACATTGCTATAAAACCTCTTGAGAACAAGGCAGAATCCTTACCGGGTTCTCCATTTTACATTGATATTGGTTCTTTCACCCCTGCTTCGTCACAAACTGTAACTGGTCCCCAACCACATTTAACCGGACTTCAGATTAATCCAAACACGATACAGTTAAATTCCGTGGCTGAACCTGTACAAAAACAGCAATCCAATCTAAAGTATGAAGTACAAACTCAACCAAAGGAATTATATAAATCGCCAGCTTTGAACCTCGTATTGGCTAAACCCTTCGCGTCTTTACCAATCCAAAACAAAATTAGTGATAATTATATCCAACATCAGTATTCACCCTTGCTATCTCAACTTATATCTCTAAACTCAAATACTTCTAAATGTTCAACAACATCCCGGAATCCAGATTATACATCATCAAAGCAAACCCTGTTGCCAATTTTATTAAATTTTATGAAAGATGAGGACATATTCAATGACAACTGTTCAAACGAACGCAATAACTATGTAACCATGGAAAGACAGGAGCCACATAAATACAATAGCTATTACACGCAGAAGGAATTGAATCAAAGCTATGAGGACAGCTCGGCGGAAGATTCAGATGAATGTGATTATCATGACAGCTCATCTCGACCAGATTACCAAAAAAAATCTGCTAATGACTACGAATACAGCGACGAACAGGCTGACTAAAGTACAATTGACTGTATTGATGATGATTTAAGTTATAGAATAATGAAGCATTAAATTATATTTTTTATGGATTAATTTTTATTGTTTTCTATTAAAAATACAAAGGTTAACGGAAATTAAACTGACTATTGTACCTTTGTTGTGGTTGTTAAATTTGCGATAAACATTAAAATATCATTATTGTCCCAATCAGCCCAAATTCATTTCAATTAATACAACTGTGCTGTAGGTGTATATTTTTAAAAATATACACATGAAAAATAAGCCCAGTTTAACATTAAACATTGCTAAAATAACGCGGATCAGTATATTTAACCGGAATGTAAATACCAAATGAAGGTACCATAATCGCGGGTACCTAATGGTAACAGATTGTATTATTTAAATCCAACTAAATTGCTTGCTTATGCATATATACATATTGTAAATAACATTGCACTGCTTACCACACTACGTAATTTGTCTGACATCACTAACAAACTATTTAATAAATTTCACAATTCAATTTTAGATATACACAATGTTAAAGAATTTAAAAAAGGTTATTTGATGTTTTAGTTCTCAAAGCATAATAATATTACTACAATACTGCAATACTTAACAATCCAAAACATAAGCAAAACTGTACTACTTACTAACACCATAACACCTATGTTGACAAATAAATAAATTTGAAGGGACGTAATGATTATAAAAATTAAACGCCACGAAATAAATTAAATTGTCAAAGTACTTAAACATAATAAGTAGCGTTAATAAAACCACTGAGCACAACTGTTTGTCTATAATATTTCTCAACAAAATAATAACAATCTATTGATATTTAGAAAAGTTTGATAAAAAATACCTACAGTTAGTATAATTCTTAATTATAACTTCCACCTAAATACCGTAATTATAACTAAGTATAGATGAAGCGATTTAAAAATGAGTTTTGGAACATTTTGGTTAATTTGAATGTCGACAGTTCCTGCTCACATAACATAGTTGAGATAAATGCTCAAATTAAACAATCGTGCTTTGCCACAATTGCTCAGCGGAGTAACTCCTTAAATAGGTGACAAGGAAGACCCCAATTTAAAATATCTTCGAGTTGCTCAATTCAACTACATTAAAGGCACACTGACACGTGCATATTTATCAGAAAACGTCACTTTACGTGCTCAAATCGAACAAAATATCTAGTTACAAAATACAGAATTACCCAGTAACCGATTTTGCTTTTGAAACCATTGTGTATATAAACTAGATTTCCGATGTATTAATGCAGTGAATTTGTCAAAATGGTCTCATTTAACCTCATATTCTTGGCGATAGTTTTACTTGTCTCGCAGGTATGATATTTTTAATATTGTTAATGATTCGGCTAGGCACAAATTTTAAAATAATGTTATTAATTTCTTCATAATAAGTACTCGATCAAATTAAATGCTTAGCTCCTTTATTTTTAAATTTCAAATAAATCAATTCAATTGTAGCTATTTGAGAAACTCTTAACTAAAAGTGTGAACCAAAAGGGACAGGATCTTGAATGATGGTTTATCAAAATTATTTTAGTTTATTATTTGACGAATTATATCCATTGACTACAACTTCTAAATGGGGTCATTTGTTGAAGTTTGCACAAGATTGAAGCGCAAAATATTTGGTATAGAAATGTTATTAATAGCAAAATTTCCTTGAAAAATCTACCTAGCCCTACGATAATTTATTTATAAGGGACATGTCGGTTTAATAAACAATTTTTCCTTAGGGTTACAGCCAATTATGTGGTGTGCCTCAGCGATGTGGTCAAATCATAATGCCCGCAGTCATCAAACCTCTGGTACCTACTTGCCAATCGACGTCTGTAGTGCCTATCGTTAAAATCTCGACTCAGGGACAATCTTGTGATGCAGCATGTAGCAAATCGAATGTAGTCACGTGTGACGACGACGAGGACGACGATTACATAGAGAAATTGCTCACATATCTCTTGAATAACGTATCCAAATATAGGAAGAGTTGTAAAAAGACTAGTAGAGGTAGCAACTGTGACTGCAATTGTGACGGAAATGATGATTCGTGTTGCGGTGGATGCGAAGATGACTACTATTACCCCTGCTCAACGGGTCGCACTGGGTCGCTCTGCGAGGCTAGTACTTGCGTAGGCAGTAACGGTGCTTGCGGTAGCTCTTGTGGTAGCTGTAGCAGCAATTGCGGCGGTTACAACGGATGTAGCAGTGAATGCGGAGGCAGCAGCAACAACGATTGCGGCGGCTGTGGCAGCTCCTGCGGCGACTCCTGTAATAGTGCCGAACCGGCCTTCTGTGCATGTACCGGTGGCAACAAGTATCCGAATGAGTTAAGTTTTACAATAAAGCCGTATATGTAATGAATTTCTTTCGTCTACTCGACTCAAGCAACATTATTATTACCAGGGTACACCCGCTTATCCGAATTAAAGATACCTACCTTCATTTAGCGAAACCATTGTACCGCGATATACCTATACATAATTACATACAGAGACCTACGGGGGTAAACCACACATGATCTGCTAAACTGCTACCATAATCTGTATATTGTGTGGCGGTTTCGCTTGATCCTTGTGGTATTCCCTTTTTTTAAGCCATAATCATAATTTACATGTTTTACTCTTCAAGCATTTTTTCTTAACCAATATTACCTGATATGCCTAGACGTTGTATTTTGTGACTGTATGTACCGATTGGAATATTTTGTATGAATGTTTTTTGTTTATTTACCTAATAATGTAATTTAAGTTGACACAAATGTGTATTTGTCTTAATATAACTACGATTTAAGAAACACGATTTACTTTGTGGTAAACCTTTTTTGATAATTTTTACAATACCTACCGAAAGCAAATTATGTTTATTCAATTTGGCTCAAGTATTTAAATTTTACTTAAGACCAATTGCACGTTTTCGGGTTAGCAACTAACACGGGGTTAACCGAATAAATCTGACGGTCATCAGTACAACAACTGTCAGATTTATTCGGTTAACCCCGTGTTAGTGGCAATAGTGGCTAACCCGAGAACGTGCAATTGGGCCTTAATCAGTAAATTTTTAAAGTTATGTACCTACTTCTACAGACGCCTTTTTGTTCATACAGTAAATAAGTAGGTACGTTTTATTTGATTTAGAACTTCTTATTTCAAATAGTTAAGGCGTTGATTCTTTCGTGCAATCATTAATTGACCAGTTTTTTTTTTATTTGTGAGTGATTAAGAAGAAGGCGCTCGTAACAGCAATTCCGTGCATATTTGTTTACCTACACGAAATAAATATTAAAATTGTAACGATGCCAGTGTTTCATAATATATTATATAAATCTAATATGTTATTTATCATTTACCCGAGCATCATTTAGCATAAAAATTGGTATAAAGAAGAAAATTATTTGTAGAAGATTAAACAAACCCCCAACTCAAAAAACATTATATAATTCATAATACATATTATCAATAACTGCAACGGGTGAATTATAGTATAGAAACCAATATTCACGTACCTACATCACGCAGAGTTCAGAGTGTATGGTACCTACTTTCGTAATTCGTAGTCAAGTCAATAGTTAGTTCCGGTATCGATACGAAAAGAAAAAAACATTTTGCTAAAATGATACTTAGCTAATAGTACGCATTAGATAGTACGTATTTAAGTTTTGGCTAAACGCCATTAGGTACTACATTTTCAAGAAATGTTCTTATTATTAATATATGGTGCCATTTTAAATAACATCTTCGTAGTAGGTAGGTACCAATAGTTTAATCTCTAGTAAGTTCAGCAAGCAAACAAACAGACGTGGCAAAACTGACTATAAGAACTATTTTTTCCTATACCACGGGTACCCTAAATATACAATGTTGTTAAATGTAACCAGGTCATATATCTAATTACTAGTACAATAACTTACACCTTACCTGTTTTGCTAAATCTCACCTCGATCGGTTTAGATAATAGAAGCAATGCTCTTATTGAAAATTAGCAAAGAAAAATGTCTCGAAAAGCTGGAATCGTGATAGGAGCGTGAGGTAAATGGTGGAAGGGTACGAAAGGTGCAATCTGTAGTTGCATCAGGATATCGCTTTGAGTAGAATCACCGCATGATAAGCCCACAGGCCAACTCGGTATCGTCACGTTCCTAGGCGTATAAGTAAGAAAATGACATAGTATAAATAATCACCGCTTACAACGCAAACTACTTGCAACAGCATGGCTCTCAGAGAAAAAGTGACATTGGCTATTTTAGTAGTGACAACGACACAGGTAAGATAAAGATTGATATTTTGATCGGAACGGATCGGATATTTATAATAATATTTATAACGATTACTTAGCCTATAATCATCCAAAGCTGAAGAATACCGTCCAGAAATATTTAGATGATCAAAAGGGAGATAACTGTGCACGCTGGTTCTATGTGCGTTGGTGGATTACGTGCCAACCGTCACACACAGTTTGCATCGAAATGTTTTCCTAGATCAAAAGGATATGTCAGAAAAATGTAAGCATGATGAAATTTTAACCATCGACGTATCTTGTCCGCTCATTGACTATTTAGCTACGATGTCGCCTGTTAGCAACGTAACTAAAACATTTCTATGCCGTTAGTTAAATTTATGCATTTTTTTATTGTTCTTAATTTATGTTATTCAACGTAAAACCACTCTTTGAAACCCTTTCTACACCACCGTTTTAAAAAAAGTCGCGGAGCAGAAAGCTAAAAAGAACAAAAAAACATAAAAATATGCGAAAAACGATAGCATAAACATAGGAAAGCTTTAGGGAAATATATAGGTAACTAAATAGCGCCATGACATAGAAAACAAACAGTTATCGAAAACAACTATTATTTAAGTAATGCATTGACTATTATACATATATATTGTATTTATTATATTTATAAATAAGCGCTCTTGCATTTGATATAGGTACTTTTTATTCGCATAAGCAGATTACATCTTGTTATTTTGTAATACGTATCAAATCGCAAGAGCAAATGAGCATTATATTAGGTTAGTATTTGAATTGTTTAAATTCTGGGTAATATTCGCTTAGCTGGAGTACATAACTATGAATTTCAATTAATATTAAGTACAAATAATAAAAAAAAATTCACATATGCAAAACCATTGCATTACAACATGAATCTATTATTACATTTATTTAATGCTAATGCATAAAGTGTAAGTAGTATAGAGTATAAATATAAATACAATATTGAAACTAAGTGGGTTTCAACAATATATTTTTTTATTACGTAGATTAGGTACATTCTCTCCTAGTTAAGCAGCTACTTAGGATGTGTGTCAGTTACAAATATTGTATTATCTATAGGTATTTAGGGTAAGCAAGAATCCTTTCAATCAACATTTTATTTAAAACCTACCGACACTGCAATTCATGTCGTCGTTTTGTGTGATTTGTAACCTTAGTACCTTTCAAAATTAGTACATATTTATATTAATTGCAACTTTTAATTATTCTCTTTACCTGTATTAAACGGTAAAACTAGCTATTTTAGGAAAAATAGCTACCTATATATATATTTTAATTGCAGAGTCTTAACTTAATATAATTTGATGATAACTATAATACCTTCAATAATTTCAGATCGTTTGCAGATTTTGTATGCCAAATAACAAATGTTTAGAAGAATATAACGATGATACGAAAACATCTAAAAACAACTTTAGTTTGCGATGTAATGGAAAGCCAAAACAAATATCTACTAAAGCAACTAATAATAATCTGAAAGAGGGTCATCTAAATGAGGCCTTTCGTTTTCCGGATATGGAGTTCCCCTCAGAAGGATCATCTGGTGAAATGTATCGGTTTCAAAATGATTATTCATTGAAAAAAAAATACTGCTTAGATTCGAATTTATCACCACAGACATCTGCAGTTTTGAAAAATCACAAGAAAGAGGCAAAATTAAAAAGAAAAGGTCATATGGTTACAAAACCAATTAAGAACTTTAATGTTTTTCCTGATATTGAATATCCTTTGAGCGCTAGAGATTTATGGTTACCCAACAGTGGCTGGAGCCGATTATCAGATCTAGGAAGAGATTATCCAAGTTTTACTATAGACTGCTCATCAGATAAGAATTCTCTTAGAACCACCAATAAAGAAAAGACAAACTACAATGAATTTGAACAGCAAAATATAAATAATAATACCAGGAACCAAACGATGAATTCAATACTATACGAATCTTACAATATTGAATTATCAACAAATACACCATTCACAGCGACTTACAAGAAGGAAAATGAAGCTCAATGTGCTGGTCCTCCAAACACGTCTGACGCATCAAATACAGACGTGTTCGATGAAACTGCTCCCGACGAAATGATTTGGTCTACACTGACGACTCCGTCTATACTCGAAACTTTTACCGATAATAATGAATTCCCACCAATCGACGATATTTTACCGATTCATACAAACCGGTGTAATACAACGTATTCCGATGTAACTTCAAAATGTAATATAACAACAACATCGCAAGACTCTACACCCTTGGAAGTGTCTGCACAAAACTCTAAATATGCTAGTAACTCTATATCTACAAAAAATACCAACGATAATTCTTCAGTTGCAAAAATCAAAAACCATGATGCTGCAGATGTTTCAGATATCGAAATCGTTGAAATAAATATAAAAAATAATGATAAACAACCTTCTCTAAAAACCAGTAACGATAATGTAACATATTCACAAGAACAAAATTTAGACTCCGTTGCTGATTATAATGGGCCACAAATGTCACCGGTAGTTTGTGATAATGTAAATGATCCTTGGATTATTCCTTGCGATACTCAAAACACTACATCAGTTGCAGAAGATATCAGTTTAACATATTTGATTCCTGTAATTAGTGATAATAGTACTTTGCAAAGTCCCCAAATATTCTCCGAATTTGTTGAGCTTGAATCTGTTGATGATAATTCGACATGTTTTTATAATGATAACGTCGAATCAATGTCGGTTACAGAAATTCCCTTTGGTTCATGGGACTCTTACTCTGATGCAGCCACTTGTGACTACTTTGGTATAGATTATCAGAACAATATCTGCATAGAAGAGAAGCCAAAAGAAATTGACGATTCTTGCTTACTATATGTAGACGGAGATAATAAAACAGTTGCGTTTAGTGAAATTATAACGGAGTGATATTATAATTTATACGCATTGGGGATGTACAGAGACATCGCTATAGGTCCTGGTAAATAGACTGATACCTACGGCTAATCATACTTTTAATATAATAATCACGGGACTTGAACCTATATTTCCCATAACAAAGGTTCTACATAATTATGCTATCAATTATTACAGTTTAGGTTTGTAATTCGAGAAGAGTCCAAGGTTTATATTTTAATTGTGTATGAGTTTTAGATTTAAGATTTTATACAAGTGTGTAAGTACTCCTTTGGTAACTTACCTACTTATAAACACCCAATCGAGTCTATAAGTCTTTAATTACAGTGAAACCTGGTTAACTGGGTCTTCCAAGGGACCTGTAAATTAGTCTCACTTAAAGAGGTATTCCACTTACGCAGTGTCCCAGATATCTAGGTATAAAAAAATACCTGTCTCATTTACAGAGGGTTTCATTAACAGAGGTAAGAAAAGAGGTAATCTCTGTTTTAGAGGTGTATTCATTCAATAAAGCAACGTATTTATTTTGTAAACAATTCACTATTTTCCATAAAAAATATCAAAAATGTGGTTTAAAGACAGTTCTTCTGAAACGAATAATTCGTTGTTGACGTTTACAAAATTATTAAAAGTTGGAGGCAGATTATTTTACTGATTCGGGCACTGACGTTAATTTTAGTTTTTTTTTCGTAATAATAAAGACTTTGTCCTCGTTTCGGTCTTTTTTAAATAAATACCCGATTAATAGAGAAACCGCATTAAAACTAAGTTATATAAGGGCCGATTTAGAGAAGTTCGAGTAGGTAAAAGAGAGAGGAGACATACGAGGTCCGAGGTAGCCTATGTGTACCTACTGACTTTATCCCAGTTACAGAGATAAATACACGCGACTTCTCAATTATAGAGGTAATTATGACAAGAAAATAGAAATAACTTATCCCAGATAAAGAGGTTGCTTTTGTCTTACTAACAGAGGTAATTCATAGCCAAGGTGCCGGGACCTCAGCATGTGTTCCAGATATGGAGGTTTTTCACTTATCCAGGTCCCTCTTAAACAAGTTTCACTGTATATAGTTGTACTTAAGTAATAATTTTTGTATGTCAAATCTAGTTTAATTTAATTTCTTTGGTTCTAATTTAATTGGTTCTTTTTATAATTTTATTTCTTTATGACAATTTTCTGTTACATAATTTAACAATGTTTTAACATTTAACATTACCTAATGTTTTAACATCTAAATCATCTCTAATATCATCATATAAATAGCTACCTATATTGCCAAACGTTATTAATTAAAGGAATACCTATCTGTCTATCAATTGTAGGTAAAATTAACTAAAATATTACCCTCATATATTTATATCGTATTTAACTGAATAAAATTTTATAAATTTTTGTATTTTCTTTTATATAAAAATATACATAAGTACAACACAAACTCCATGAGCTATAATATTTATTAATTTAATACTATTTTAACATAATCCTATTAAACAGTAGGTACGTCCTGGCGCCCACAATGTCTCCCGAGCATCGTTATAGCTACATGTTACCTACTCTTAACTTTGAAAGGTTTCATTCAACGAGCTTGCCTTGTTGTGTAATCTTCTTGTATAACGAGACTCTTGTCTTGGCGGGCAGCTACATCTAGGTGTAGGAAAATTAGTACTAGCTACACTGAATAATAATAAAACAATTAGATGCGTAAGGAACAAAAGTGAGCTGTGAAAGAATGGCACGTGTCCATATAGACACCGGGTTAGGCAGGATCTCCATACATTTTGTCAACGTATAGACATTGTTGTGCCCATATATCGAACGGTTTTTAATTGAAATAATGTATCAAAACCAAAAAATATTTCAGTATAACTACGCAAACCTAACTTGGAAGTAGGTAGGTATGTATACATAGGAGAACCGGTTCCGTTGACAAAGTGTGCAATAAAGACGCGACCTTGCGCTCGCAGCGACAGATTACATCACTGGCAAGCGCGAGGCGCGAGGCGCGCCGCCGGCTGCCGGGCGCCGGGCGGCGCGGGCGCCTCGCTCCGCCGCGCGCCACCGCGAGAGCGCCGCTGCCCGCCGCGGCCGTCTTCCATATTGCGATTGTCAAGTCTCAGTTCTATTCAGTCATAATAAATTTTACTTCGGAAATGTACCATGTTTTGACTATTAAATTAGTTAAATTACACTAAACTTAACCGTTAAATTTAAGGGTTTGCAAAATTATAGTCAATTTGATTCTCTTGTAACTCTCCATTATTATAGAGATAAATATTTTTATTAAAACCTATGTTAAAACTGAATCAATACCCATATATTATGTATATAAGCTAGTCCCTAGCTACTTGTAAAATTAAATTAGGTACTTAAATTAGTAGAGTGGGTGTCAGTCTACAGCAGCGGTTGTAGAAAAGTAGAACATTGACATAGACTGCACGTCTATGAAAAGTTTGTCTAAACTTAAACGCTAAGTCGGTCTTGCTCGCTTCGCTGCCCGTGTCCTTTGATAGAACAATGTGGACCTAACCTTTCAATGACGATTTACGACAGCGACAGTAGGTAGGTATAACATACCTATATTATCTATTCTTGAATGGGTTATGGTTTGATGCCAATATAATATATACTTACTATAAATACGAAGTCTATGTAAACATTCAACTAACCCTTCCACTAATAAGAAACTCCAAAATTAGGTACATTAATATAGGTAATCTTTAGTATAAATATCATCACCTTGAGTTGTTTACAACAAATAAAATAGAAGGAGGACTAAGCATTTTAAACTACTGTTATTTAACGCAGGTAGATGATTAAAGACCCAAATCAATGACGTCATCCTCGATTCTTTGTCTTTTTAACATAAATCAATACTATAGATTATTCGTTCCATTGAGGTTCGAGAATGAGGAATGTCATTTTTGTAATATCTACGCTTAGATCATCATTCGCATGCATCGCTCGTCCATGACGCGCCTCTTGCAGAAGAACGCCCGCGAGCCGCGCTAACAGGACCGACTACTTCGCCGCCTACGCATCTTAAGACCCTACTATAATAGGAATAGTGTAACATTATCATTATTTGATCATTTCCACATCTGTGAATCAAAATTACGATCTTACTTACCTTATATGTTATTATTCAATTGATTATCAAGCTATTGTTTAGTACAAGTTCAGAATATTCCCAACTTAAGGATAATTCATTTATTCTACTTATAGGAATCTGAGCAGTCCGTATTCAATTTATAGCCGCAGTGGTCTGTCATTTCGTTCCCCTATTTCATTCTCCTAGCAGCGTCCTTCTCGTCGTACTTTTCGGGCGAGCCAATAAATCTTCATTATTAACATACCCGTATACCGCAAGCCGCCACGCTAACCGGCCCTTTTACTGGCTACAAATTTATAGTTGCACTTTACCACTTATAAATAATAATACGTCTTACTCACTTTACTGAATGACTTAAGTTACTACTTTCTAATCGCGAGAATTGATAACAATACTAACAAATTCAATTAAGTAAATTTCATTACAAAAGAGTTAAATGAGATGAAAATCGATCTGCATAATATTTAGTCTAATCATCAGAAACATATATGTATAGGCAAGATCATATAGTTAGACAAGTATGTTCAAGTATGAGTATTCTATTATTCGAATTTAGTAGTAGTTTAGATTTAATTTGTGCATTTTGCGTGGTTCCGTGACAATCTAAATGTAGATGCCGCAAGTTAACGTAACGAGGATTCATATAGTATATTCTCTTTAAATATTCAAATATTATTATGTAGGTATACCTAGGTATGGTTAAATTTTCAAACGGTTCGATTTTCCATCAATTGGAACTGGTCTGCTGTGATATACTGATAAACTTTGTTCAGGACAATGATTGTATCTGGTCTGTATGAAATACAATACAAATCGTTAATAAAAGTAGCACAGAGCCGAAAAGGACGGGTCTAGAGACTTAAAATTATGCACAAAGATTGGGTGTCATCGATTGAATGAGCAAAGAAAGCTCATCCTTAACATAAGATTTATTTTCTGAAAGGTCAGTTAAGTATATCAAATATAAGTGTTGAAAAATTGACAATTCAAGCAAGAATTAGGTTTATTAAAGCGCGATTTGTGTTATTTATCCTTCACAGGCAATGATACAAGGCAAGAGCACGGAGGCGGCGCGGCGACGGCGGCGGCGGGCCCGCGTGGGCGCGAGGTCGCTTGCACAATGCTGCAGTGAACCTCCGTGGTGGCGCACCCGATTTCTGCTGCCACATTCTCTAATCATATCTTTAGAATATCTACTCGAAGGAAAGAATTGATTTCGATTAAATTTGTTAGTAAAGGGCGGCTCCCACTAATATTATTTATGTATTTTCTAAAATCCAAGGAATTATTTTCGATAGTGTTTGTTTGTAACATCGATATCATCGCATACTGATAAAACTCTACACTATACAATATGCTATACTGGTTACATTCATTATATTGTTCTTGCAAAATCTAACTACTTAGCCCGGCGTAGGCACATCACAATTTATTTTACATTAGCCGAACAAAGGATTTCCGCTGTATAGGTACACCAGCAGGCCGACGGATAATATACCGCGCGCACGACAGCGCCGCACCGCGCTTCAGCGTGGGCTTCACGGTCAATTGACACTGCAGCCGTCCGCCATCACCTGCATACGAAATGTTCGTCGGCCCACTCTCACCATTTTTACTATTCTCAAAATGTTTAAAATACCGTTACGGTTTTGTTTCTTATTAAGAAGGCATTCCTAAGTAAGATACCTAGTAGGTACAATTATTTATTCGTGAGGCCGTACAAACTCCCCTGTGTTTGTGTCACGTCACTGTTGTTTTTCTTTTTGATATTTTTTAAAAAAATGATAGAATTTAATATAAACACACAATAATAGACAATATAAGTATGTATACATTATTACATGTAAATATATAAGATTGGGAATTCATTATTATTAGTTCATTCAGATTTAGATTTAGAGTAGGTACATCAATTAAGCTGTTACCTTTTGTTCAGCGACCGCGTATTTCCAAGACCAGTTCTCTTAATATTTTATTTAAAAACTATTCGTATAAATATATAGAGGCAAAGGTCGGCACATGTTGGTTTACTAATAAGCTTAACTAGCTAAATTATAAATTTCGTTCTCAACATCTCGGCGAGTTGGTCGGAAGCTGGCAAGCGCGGCGTGAATAATTTGAGTTACCTTCTAGGTACAAGTAATTTACCATTGTCCACTGGTCTGACACAGTTTCGCACGCTCCATATATCGACTTACCTACATGAAACATGGAAGCAGGTACCTAACGCTTTCGAACATTAGCATTCATAGTTGTTGCATGAATGAACGTACCATTCGCAAGGAATGCGACTCACTAATGTCATGCCATAATATGATTTTGTTTTCAACTTTACAAGTTACACTCCGTGGGTGACGCGCAGTTAAGACAGCTATCGGTTTTATTCACCTTATTTTATTAAATATAATGTTATCTATTAAGTACACCTATCTATACTATAATATTATAAAGCTGAAGAGTTTGTTTGTTTGTTTGAACGCGCTAATCTCAGGAACTACTGGTTCGAATTCAAAAAATCTTTTTTGTTGGATAGACCATTTATCGAGGAAGGCTTTAGGCTATATAACATCACGCTGCGACCAATAAGATCGAAGTAACAGTGGAAAGTGTGTAAAAAACGGGGAAAAAATGAAGCCTTATGAAGAAGTGACAGTTAGAAGAATTTGACAGATCTTTGACAAAACAATCGGACGGGCAGGACGACGTCTGCCGGGGCCGTTAGTATATTATAGAACTATACTTAATTAAGAAAAAAAATCTACTATCACCATTATTTATTTACATAATTCCGACCTAACTCCTCTTAAAAAATGAGACCAAGCCAGATTTTTATTGTAAGTATCGTAAACACCATATTATTCAAATGATATTTATTTACGGCTGTATCCAATAATACGATTACAAATGAACCAATAACAATTACTTAAATAATTCTGGTACAATTGTTTAGGATTGTCATTAGCCAAGTATAAGACTGAGATAAGTCTTTCTGATCAGGAATTTGAAACAAAACCATACATAATTTATGATTGCGTGCAACTAACTACTCTTGCGTGACATGCGCTTTCAACTTAATTGAACGGTTTATAAATGCAGGTCCGATTCGCAACTGAAAATTAAATTTCGAACTTAACAGAAAAAAAAAACGTTTTTTTTTTCACGGGTAGGTTAGGTTAGACTTACACTTACAGTGTAAACTGTAAGGTTCAGTAATTAGTTATAATCGGTACCTAATAACTACAAATCTAAAATATGGCATGTTTATTAGGATATAAAAAACCATGACGTTCGAACTATCTAATTTTAATTACTAACTAAAAATATCTCATTTAATTTATTTACTGGCCAAAATGCATCAATAAACTGTCTACGGCTCCTATTGTATTAACTACTTTATGACCGTGAAAAAAATAAATTAACCCCTAAGTAGGACTTCATCTGATTACGAGTTCGCCTATTTTAAAAGCTTTTATTTAACTTGCAATGTAAGCATGTAGATATGTAAGTATATATATGTAAATAAGTATTCTGATAGAGTTATGAAGCCGATGACTTTAACCGATTGAGCTGAAATTTGAAATAGAGTTTAAATGACAATGCTTGGTTAACTATGTGACTTCATTCTAAAACCAAATTAAGGGCGGTAAAGGGGGAGGTGGAAATCCAAATAACTACAATATAATATATAATATAATACCAATACCCTAGTTGGGTATCAAATAAAAGAGGATCACGTGTACATTGTAAAATTGAAAAAGCTTCTTTTTAACTTTATTTCTGGATGATTTCACATACACTATTAAGTATATTATTTTGACACCATTTCATATTTAATACTAGTACGCAACCGTAAAAATTAGATGATATTGTTATATTTACAAATATATATGCGAAAGTAGGTAAGTTTTAGAACTAAATAGTACTTACCGAATTTTGGTAGGTATATATATAGATGACATATGCCTAGTATAGTATAGTGTAGCTGAATTCAACATAGAAAAACATCTCTATACCTAAACGATTCTGATGATATAGGTATGTCATATTAAGTAAAATATTTGTCCTGAACTGGTTTTATTGGGCGACGTCCTTGTGAACTGTGAAGTTCGTCGCATAGTTGTACTTGTTTATTACTGCGCCACGACTTGGGCTTGACTACATTTTAGCCTGTTGTCGTTAGCACCGTCCTTATATTGTTGAGTAAACATATAAAACGACGACGAAACAAATAAAACGAGACCTAATGTGAAAATGTAAACTTAACTAAATCTTATACTTAATCTAATATATAAAAATCTCTTGTTGTTGTGTTTGTTGCCAATTTTTTTTGTGTAAGTTCTTACTTACATAAAGGATAGGTCTGAGAATCAGCCAGCATCTATGTCTCATACATATTGTATTTATTTTTTATGTTTCGGCATTGAAAAATACATACAACACTAAATTTTCGCCCTTTTCTTTTTAACCCCTTATTTACCTCAAAAGCAAAAACAAAACACTTATCTATAGGTACTAATATTATAAAAAGGAAAACTTTGTTTCTTTGGTTGTAATGAATAGGCTCAAAAACTACTGGACCGTTTTTAAAAAATCTTTCACCATTTGAAAGCTACATTATCCACGAGTAACATAGGCTATAGAATATTTAAAAAAAAATAGGGTACCTACCGTGCGAAGCCAAGGCGAACGTCTAGTAGTTAATAAAAAAAATAAAAGAAAAACGCGGTAAGTACCTACCTACTAAGTTCGTTGGGTGAGCTAGTTTTATCAGTGACATTGTTTTCTTTAATCTATTTATAAGTGAAGGTACCACAGTTGAGTAATTTTAATTTATGAAAATAAAATAATTAATCCTCCGGAGCAAATGTAGCTTAAGTAGGTTTCTACTTAATTTTAATCCAATACTGCTACGCCAAACTGTCGAGCTTCTCGTTTACTTATTTAAATATTTACGCCACTAGAAACTAGAAAGAGAAAGTTAAAGGAACTTTTAGATCAATTTGTGCATATTGGATTAGACATCATCTCGGGTCTATCATTATATATAAGGGTTTACGTACCTACGTAATTTAGTAAGTTTTTAGGTACACTCCAGAACGTATTTACTAGTAGTATTTATAAGGTTTGCACGTGGTTTAAAACAAATAAATGAATATATATATATATATATATATATAATATACTTAATGTCAACGCCGTTTAAAAAATGTCAACATAACCAACTGCGCTGCACTGCGGCTCATAAAGGAGAGCCTATAAGTACATACCTACTACTTCGGCCGTGGCACAGTTTCGTCGCCATCACACCCAGATTTTCATTAATACTTAATCATTTCAAAATAAGTACGTCAGACCCTGAGTCTCTCTCTTAATGAAAAACAATATACTTGTTCAGGTTTTGATCTCATATCGCACATATCGCACATTTTATTCTTCAAGTGTTGTTAAAATACGGCGGAAACAAAATTAAATCTGCTTCGAAATGGCGGAAGGATTTTGTCTCACTTCATGATTAACATGCGTACCTATCATCTTCGACTTTGTAGAGCCCTCGTTCCCCGGACGCGACGCTTTCTTCACTGAATTAGAAATACTAAGGTAGGTACTTAATATTAAGTTATTATTATCCTTTTTATAGGATTTTTAGATTTCTGAAGTTTGTTTAATATTTTATATTACCTATAATTTTAAACTGTTTTTGATGATAACTGTAATAATTTTTCAAACTAACCGGCTTGATTATAATGATAAATTTACAGAAAGTATCGTAAACAAACGAGTCTACTTGTCATTTTGTGTCGCTTTGCATGATGTATATGTGGCTATTACTCGTAGGTAGTCGAAATGTTTGTGAAGATGTACCAGCTCATACATTTGTAGGTATTTTTCTATTCCAAATGGTACTTTGTCGATGACATAGTTCTCTGTGTAAGCAGTAAGGAGGTAGGAGAGTAACGTGATTGTAGTAATACAAGGTGTACACTCCAAATTTGTTTGAGCAACACTCTTCCACGTTATTGTTTCCGGTAGAGTTAGGGTTGCGTGCAGACATGCGAGCGGCTCGTCGACCTTGAGTCTTGGCCATTTAACAACTTCTACCCAACCTTCATGCCTTAACTCTGCTATTGGTTCAGTCGTAATGGCTCGTGTCCCTGAAGAGAAAATTTGCTACCACTCTAGACGACTCTATCATGAAAAAAAAATCATAAGTTATGATCTCGATAGTTTTCCAAAGTTAAATTATATTTCGCAGCATTCGTTTTCTCTTAAATTGACAATAAATATATATTTTTTACAGAATTTACCTAGCTTAAATTTAACACATAACAGTTTACCATAATATATATACCCACGTAATGAAAACCTGTTAAATTTATACTGAAAGAAGGGATAGGTTTTAAAAAAATATTATAGTGTCTTATTTCTCTTCATGGCTATATTCGTGTATTAAAAAGGATTCCTTTATAACGGACACCTACGGTCAACGCATGTCACTATAGATCGGTTTTTACTTTTTGTTTTATGGTCCTGTGTCTATTAGCGCTTTCGCTCAAATGACGTGAACAGTGTTCCGTGAATTTGAGACGTTCATCCGGGCTTGCATAACATCAAAAATCCAATAGACATGATAACCACAATGATTTCTGTCACGGCATCTCATTATTGTTAACAAACTATCACTTCCGTATATTTTTATAGACCATTCCTTCCGTTCGAACTTAGCATGTGGACTGTGACGGTTTCCTGTTATGGTTTAGGCCGCTTTGTCAAAAATATTGAACATTGGTTAGTAATTAACATTATTATAGTAGGTTTATAATTCTATATTTTGTAATAATGGCAAATTTTAATAACCAAAACGTAGTAATGTTTTTTTGATCATGACGTTTCGAGACCCATCTCGGTGGAGGAAATTATTAATGTAAATACCTGTTTTTATTGGTTTCTAATCCAAGGCCGGAAATTACGTAGTTCTCGAAAAGGAGGATACACCAATAACTAAGGCAATTAAGGCATACTTATTAAATTATAATCAAAATTAGACTCATCATTATACGTAATGGCATAATTCAAGAGTTTTAACGGGTATGAAGATAATAAAAGTCAAATAATAATTTCTGATGCCTTCGCGGTTATAATACACTAGCGGCCCGTCCCGGCTTCGCACGGGGGGACTTAAGATTTTTTTAAGGCCTCAGAAACGATACTTTTCCCCCGTTTTTGAAACATTTTCGGTTACTGCTCCGCAACTATAAGACCTAGCGTGATATTATATAGCCTATGTTACTCGGGGATAATGTAGCTTTCCAAAGGTGAAAGAATTTTTGAAATCGGTCCAGTAGTTTCGGAGCCTATTCATTACAAACATACAAAAATACAAAAATACAAATCTTTCCTCTTTATAATATTATATAGTATAGATTGGTATCAAACAACTTTAGACGAATTTACCTCGCATATTTTATTTTATTGGCTATCCTTTTGGAGCCTTTACAAATTCCATAATCGTAGCACGACCTAGCTGACAATAGTCTTATGCTAAAGTAACTCTAGTTAATTCCGTCTAAAGTTGTTTCATTCCAAAAGTCAAGTAGGTAAGATTGTCTTGAACCCTTTAGAGAGTGGTGAAGAGGGTGACACTCTACTATAATAGAGTAAGATCCCAGAGCGATCTGACGTAACTTATTTTCTGACGAATGAAACCTTAAGATTTCAGTAGCGTCGAGAGTGCCTTGAATATCTACGGGCTTGTGGAAACTGTCAGAGTGACACCAGGGCTGGTACCAGGTGAGAAAGGTGACCAAAAATAAGAGTTATCTTACTTATTTTCTCATGGCTCATTTTTATATATATCATGTAGAATATTATTTTAAAGTAATGGATATAAGTGTCAGACACTTGAGATTGACCAGAACTTTTGTCAGACACTTTTAAGCTACCCAAAAAATGGATCTCAAAGATGGATGAACATAAGAATATCATGTTTAGGCTCATTCGACTCGGTATGACGAGCACTTTCTAAACAGAATATGATGATGGTAGTGCTGATGATGAATCCTGAAGACTACTATGGATCTCGAAGTTGGATGATCATAGGCATATCATGTTTAGGCTCATTCGAGTCGGTATGACAAGCACTTTCTAAACAGAATATGATGATGGTAGTGTTGATGATGAATCCTGAAGACTACTATGGATCTCGAAGTTGGATGATCATAGGCATACCGTGTTTGGGCTTATTCGACTCAGTATGACGAACACTTTCTAAACACATGATGATAGATACCCCACATGTAAAGGTCTGATGAAAAAAAAATGCTTTTTTTTTTTTTCTGAGTGACTGTTTGCAGTTGGCCCTGGGGCCGTCACTGCTCCACCGGACAAATGGGGAGCGCTTCGAGGTGCGCTCACCCTAAAAAAAAAATGCTGAGTTTCAGTTCAATGTATGGGGAACCCCAAAAATTTTGTTTTTTTTTCTGATTTTATTTTAAAATCTTAATGCGGTTTACTGAATAGGTACATCTACGCACCAAATTTTAATAATGTAGCTCTTATAGTTTCGGAATAAACTGGCTGTGACTAGAGTACCCGATTACTTGAGTAATCGGTTACTGAGTAATCAAATTAGTAATTGGATTACATTTGTAATCGATTGACGCCAACACTGATTGAAACAGATAATGCTCGTCATAGCGAGTCGAATAAGCCCAAACACGATATGCCTATGATCATCCAACTTCGAGATCCGGAGTAGTCTTCAGGATTCATCATCAGCACTACCACCATCATGTGTTTAGAAAGCGTTCGTCATACCGAGTCGAATAAGCCCAAACACGGTATGCCTATGATCATCCAACTTAGAGATCCATAGTAGTCTTCAGGATTCATCATCAACACTACCATCATCATATTCTGTTTAGAAAGTGCTCGTCATACCGAGTCGAATGAGCCTAAACATGATATGCTTGTGTTCATCCATCTTTGAGATCCATTTTTTGGGTAGCTTAAAAGTGTCTGACAAAAGTTCTGGTCAATCTCAAGTGTCTGACACTTATATCCATTACTTTAAAATAATATTCTACATGATATATATAAAAATGAGCCATGAGAAAATAAGTAAGATAACTCTTATTTTTAGTCACCTTTCTCACCTGGTACCAGCCCTGGTGTCACTCTGACAGTTTTCACAAGCCCGTAGATATTCAAGGCACTCTAGACGCTACTGAAATCTTAAGGTTTCATTCGTCAGAAAATAAGTAACGTCAGATCGCTCTGGGATCTTGGACCATAAGTAATTTGACTATTCGATTGCAGCGTTTGTCCGTCAGCACTAATCGGGCGCCGCTGGGCGTCAGCCAAGCTATTCCCGCCGTTCGGACGAGTTTAAATTTGGAACACAGTTTTTTTTGTACGCCGTAGTATCTGTACGTCCGGCGAGGTGAATAATCTCCTTCCGTGAATACTCGCTTTTGAGGAAACGATTCGAGATCTACAATTCTATATACCTACCTACTTGCAATACTTGCGCGTTGCACATCGTTAAAAATAAGAATAAAAATCAGTATTTACTTTTCATCGTTTAAAATAGTCGATATATGTAATCGAATTTGGAACGTGACATATTTGATAGCAAAAAACGTATGTTTTATGCTGAATAAAATGTATTAGGTAGGTACCCGATTCAAGCGGTGCACTCTTTGTGGCTGCGTGCCGCGAATAATTCCAAATGGTACCTACTTTGTGACTATTTGTTATTCAGAACGCATGAATCTTACTGTTATACTGCAATGCTTGTTGTCGGACGGTATTCCATCGCTAACATTGCTAAGTAGGTATTACCTAGTCACAAAAGTATTATTTTCATTAGAATCATCATCAATTTTGCATTCGTTTAGTTAGTTCGTTCTATTACCTTTATTATAAGGACTTGTCTAGGGGACTAGCTAGAGGGGGGAGGGGTATGGGGTTGCATAGATTATTGCCTAAAGTACCATCATCCAAGTACCATGCACGTTAGAAAATACACAAATATTATTAATTTTTGCGCCGAAAAACTGGTACCTACCTATAAACAAAAAGGAACAGGGGCAGAAGCCGCAACTACTTCGACTCTTATAGGAAATAGGTAACACCTTCGAAGACATAAGGACTTACCATTGGCCTGAAATCAAAACCAGCCAAATTCTGACTATCTCTAGAGGCAGGTAGGCTAGATACTTAAGAGCACCTGAATTATAATAAATACGCAATCTGACAAAACAGTAAATACAACTGGGTAAGTACCTGCAACCCACCCAGCTAAAATATAAATATATTGATGACCTTTATAGTACCCATGAAACCAGTTGAATAAATAATATGTACTTACTTACTTCAAGTCTCGCTAAGCGTCCCGTTCACTTTACCAACAAGCATAGGTACTTGATTGTTTTAATGTCGCTTGCGAAAATGTGATAAATGTTGTTCTATGGTACCTAGATAGAACTAGGTAGGTAGGTAGGTACCTTACCTAGGTAGGTTAGACGGTCTAACGGACTTGCTTACCCTTTCATTACCGTAAAAGAGTTATTTCATTCCATTCCCTGATACCTATTCAGTTGTTGATATCCAAATGTTATCCAAATAATGGCTCACGTTTCGGATTCTTTACAGTTTCCATAATCGTAACACGACTGAACTGTCAATAACGTTAAAGTAGTACCTATTCCCTATACCTACCAGTCTGTTACGCACTAGGTAGGTACCTATTTTAAATCGACAATAAGAGCGCGTCCCTTAAGGTTAGACCAATTTATAAATAATTAAAAAAAATAACCGCCATAATAAGTAAATATAAATGGCAATAAAAACAATATCGCACTGAAAAAAAAACGTCTTCAATAACGATTAAGTATTATAATAATTTCTGATGCCTTCGCGTTAGACTATTGTCAGCTCAGTCGTGCTACGATTATGGAAACTGTAAAGAATCCGAAACGTCAGCTAATAAAATAAAATAAAAATACGCGAGTTAAATCCGTTAATAGTTGTTTCATTCCAATGATTAAGTATTACTTAAGTATTTTTGTTGTAACATCTGTTATTTTTAGAGTCGATTTCACGAAGGTGTTAAAGTTTGTTTCCTCTATTTTTTTCGTCGGTTAAAAAGTGACGTAGGTAGCTACTATTCTATTCCGGATGAAGTTAGCGCGTGCTAGGGCGCAGGTAGGTAAGAACCTATTTAATATCAGAGCAAGTAAACTCCCTACCTACTTACCTTTCATTGTTTGAAGTGTGAATGACCTGTTTGTTTAATGAAATCAGATAACATACCTACAGCGTGTGAATAGGTAGGTACCTATACGTTGGTACAATTGTGTATCTACCTAATTATTCTTCGCAACCCTCTCACATCCTCCTAATTAATTACAGCAAATTATCGAAATAAATAGAATGAAACGCAATGCATCTATCCTGAATTGTATTAGACAGGTACCTACTTATATTATGGGTTGGATTCGATACCTACTTATACAGACCTAAGTAAATTAAAAAATAATATCACACTAACCTGAGCTCTATTGATGACATCGTGAGGTCCTCGCCAAGTCGCTGCCGGAGATTTTCTCTTGGCCAGTTCCAATGTGGCTTCACTTGGACAGCGCTCGAACATGAGAACTCTCTCAGCTACGGAGCCGCGGGTCAGAAAAGGACGAACAGGTGCAGCGCCTCCCGCCGCTGCTGCCGCAGCAGCTGGTTCACCGGCGCCGGCGCTGGACGCTCGTCGAGCTCGCGCTTCAAATTTAGAGCGAGCTTCGGTCACGTGAGAACCGAGAGACGCTCGCCGTTCTCCACTAGCGCCTGCGGATGGTTTCCGAGCGCCTGTATCCAATCTGTCTTGATACCTACTTTTTGCATAATCGACTAAAGATATTGGAGGTACGACATCCGGTCGCTCCGCGGAGCGTTCTGCTACGACCCCGCCCGTCCGCAGTGCCCGCAGCAGGCGCTCCTCCTCGCGAGCCACCTCCAAACGCATCGCGGCAGGGTCAGCTCGGCGCATTCCACCTCCGGCGCTTCCAGTGCCATTCCTCTCAGGTACCAAGTCAGGAGGAAGAGTCATTTCTATGGTCTCGTCATCTGGCTCCGATCTCTGTTCGCGCTGGGGTTCGGGCCGTTGCTCTCGTCGCACCTCGGCTCGTCTTAATTCTGGACGTTGCTTTATCTCGGGCTTAGGTTCTGGTTTCGGCTTAGTTCGAAGACTATCCGTTAGCTTTAAGCCGGGTGTGGGTCGACAAGATAGTATTTCAGTAGGCGCGAGGCCACGGGCTTTCCAGGTTTGGTATATAGCTTCGGCGTGGTCGGAAATTTGTTTAGCAATTGCTGCAATATCCTCTTCGCCGGTGTCGATCTCGCGGCGGGCCGTAGCCGCCATGGTCGAGCCGCTCGACGTCGAGGCGCGCGCACCGCACCGACTTTTCAGGGATCTGCCGGACGCCCCATCTACACTAGACAGGTCACAATTATATTCACCGGTCAAGAGGAACTTGAAACAACTTGTCCGTTTAGAGTTATGTGCACAGAGTAGCAAAAGGAAAATCACGAAACAGCTGTAGCGGGAGCGCGCGTCAGACTATAAACAAAGGGAACGATCGCGTGTCGTGTCACGATGCGGCGGGGAACCTGTAGTAACAGACAACGGGCCGACGGCGACTCCTCGCACGGACTGCGGGCCGGGCGGCGGCGCGGTGCGCGGCGGCCTCGCTGCCGGCTACAGAGCCCCGCCCGCGCCGCGTTTCCTCTCCCTCGCGGCTCCTAGTTTGCTCCGACTCCTATGCATTCTTCCACAACATTCAGATAAGTATTCACCTAAATAAATATCTTTAAGTATTCATTTACGTTCGCAATTAACTTTGATTCTGTACTTACCTAGATACCTACCTCCTTATTTTTTATATATTATTAAGGAATTACATAGGTAGGTAGTAGATCAGATACAGAAAAGTCATACTTTTAATGTTACCTACTCATCCTCTTATAGGTATTTAAACTAGTAGTTTCCCTAAGTAAAATAATTATTCTTGCATTAGGGACCTACCTACGACGGTGTAATACAAAAAACAACGATCACGATCAAAGATTACAATATCTAGAGAGTAGTTCAGTTGAATGTCAATAGAAAGGTACGTACCTACCTACCCACCTTCCGTCTACGGTAGGTACCACGCCCGATAGCTTTTCTAACAATGTCGAACTAATAACCATATTAAACAAAGCTAACTTGTACCTAGGTATGAATAAGAAAAGCAGCTTAGGCAACATTCGCGTTTGCAATTTTTTTCACTTTATTTGCTATTCAAATAAGTAATGTACTTACCTATTTAGTAGTACCTACATATTTAGCAAATTAATGTAGCCACAAACCGAAAATAAAAAGAACTTCTATAGGTAGGGACCTATTTGAGTTTTTTAGTTGGTGAGCAATAAATGGCAATAATTATACCTATTTAATATACTTAAAATCAAAACGCCGTTAGGCCGTTACCGATTACTGGCAGAAGGATATCAGAAATGCAGCTAATTACCTAGAGATATTTTTAGCATAGGTACCTAGTACCTACCTACCTTGAAATCGTAAAAATCGCAAGATTTACATACTTAAGTACCTAATAGATGATCTAAGCATTAAAAACAACAGGTACCTACCTAACTATCACCAGGCAAATCTATGAAATTAATAACCAGCAAAACATTTAGTTTATAAACGAAGTACCTAGGTAACCTACGTACCTATTAAATAAGTTAGTTACGTTGTCTAATTGTTTAATTACCGTAAATTCACTATTTTCACTAAACGCAGTTAAAACGACGAGGTAGAGAAGTAGGTACCTATTAAGTACGTGATTTTGAACTTTTATTCAAAATACTATCTGAATATTGGGTAGTCTTTGCATCCAAACGGCGCAGCATGGCGGCGACGGCGACGGCGGCGTAGCGACGCGCACGCGCGTCGGCGCCGCAAATAGCACGCGCCGTGTATTTATTTACACGCTCCCCTACTTTTTTCCTTCTCTTATCTAGAGCCACGTCTACCATGCGCTATGGCACTTACTGCACAATGCACGCTTATAGCAGGTACAATTCTTTCAATTTAATTTAGTGCATTCTATAAGTACTTACCTACAAAAAAAGGAAATAGGTGGTTGGGCAGTAACAATAAGAAACAATTCTTACAAGTCTTTATTCCATGATATAGGTACTTACCATTGTTTTATAAACCAGTGAAAAATCTGCATACGATGACGTGTTTTTCCACGGATTATTAAAATAAATAAGCAATTATTTACTAGGTTAGGTACTTACTGATGAATTAAAATTAAATATATTTGTGCCCGAGTAACATTTATGAGTCACATTACAGACAGAAGGAGTCTTGGATTTTATTGGTCTCTATGTAGGTACTCTCTACCTATATAATTATATGTTAATATTCGATTTCTTCCTACCTTTATAGTAGCCATAGCAAATACCTACTTACCTACCTAAATACTTACTCGAACTTATATTATGTATGTAGGTTTTGATAGTAACCAACGTTAGTAAGCGTAATTTTGATGCTATTAGCAGACATACACATAAAAGTACATTTACTGAATTATTATAACTAGGTAGGTACGTTATATAGACATACTTACGTAAAATTATTTGAACGATTTACAAGTTGATAACCTAGTAATAAGAAAATAATGTCTTATTCCAAACTAAAATCAACTCTGCGTCTTTAAATAAACCTAGTAGGTACTCAAAGCATCCGCCTGACAAGATATTGTTCTCGTAATGGAATCATAAGCTACTTAGCATGTAAAATATCTTATAAACTGCCTTGTGGGGTCACGTGGAGCGGCCATATAGAAATCGAAAGCCAGACAGACATCGACTACTAAAATGGCGAGAGTAAAGAGAAAACATGAATGTAAAATGAACAAGTCATGGCCCAAACGATGCACAGACGACTCTTACCGTGGCAAATGTATTATGTAAAACGTTCTAAACTATTTAATTTCCAAACAGCAAAAAACATTACATATAACGGCAATTTCATGCTAAACATAGCCCCATATATTTATTCTATGCCACCGACTACCAAGGTACCTATGAAGTTTACTTTCACTTGTAACTTTAAATTTATTGACAGAAAAATGAATACGAACTCGGCTATTTTATTCATTTTCTGTTAATACCTACGAATTTTACTTGATTATTCGTAGTTATTTAAATTCAGTATTTGTTCATAGTTTATAAAAATATATACTTATAAATAATAATATCATGCTTCTGCGGTTAATACACATTAGGTACTACCTACTACTAAAAACAACTAATTAGGTACAAACTTACTTATGGTCACTGCAGTTTTCGAAACGTAATCATAACATCAATAAAGAGTATCTAGGTAGTGTAGTTACCTACTTTCTCGAAATAAATCTGTTACGGATGCTTTAAATTATTCAATGTACATAGTAGGTAATATGTCATTTCTAACTAAGCTAGTTATGTTCTTACTTAACTATGTAACTGTAGACATCTAGTTTAATATTCTATGAATTATAATTCATATTAATATAAGTTATGTAACATATAGGTACTTATACATATCTACATAACGTTACGTTTCTTTCCAATAGAAAAAAAGAAATACCTGCCTATGTAATGGTAGGAATAGACCGGTCTACCCTTACCTACATCCTAACTAATCCTAATCCTAACTAATATTATAAATGCGAAAGTAACTCTGTCTGTCTGTCTGTCTGTCTGTTACGCTTTCACGCTAAAACAACTGGACCATTTTAAATGAAATTTGGTACAAAGAAAGTCTGGAGCCTGAGAAAGGACATAGGCTACTTTTTAACCGACTGCAAAAAAGGAGGAGTTCCACGCGGACGAAGTCGCGGGCAGAAGCTAGTAATATATATTTGCAACAAAAATAAATGAAAATTATATAAGGTATCCAACTATTCCCTGAAAGTTTTCTGGGTTCGTCAAAGTGTAAGATAATTACTTACGGTACTTAAATGAAATGTTAGTTTTTAGGTATTCACCCCGACCGCCCCTATGGGCGCGGCGGACAACGACCCAGTCATCAGGGCGAAGCGCGGAAGAAATCACAGTGGCCGGTCGTACCTACCTTTAGGTGGCACTCTATTACAAAGTTTCATACTCTTCTGAAGCAAAAAATATTTCTCTAAATCTAAATCTTTCTCTTCTGAATATATAATAAAGCAATGAAAATGTTATTTAGTTGTTTACTTAATCGATTGAGCTTTTCTGACACCGATTTATAGAACTTAAAAATAGCTAGGTAGGTATAGACTTTAGTTTAAAAGAAAAGATTTTGATTAGCAGGTAGAATACCTATTTTAAAACGTTGTGGTAACTTACTTAATTAACTTAATGAAGTTACTACAACATTTTAAAATATTATTCTAAATGGGCTGCCAAATGCTTGCGAGTACGCGAGCATTTGATGAGCACACCCCAGAAGGATGAGGATGAGGACGAGCGGCATGACGAGTGGGGTGGTTACACGCTACCCCGTATACTTCCCTCGCCACTTTCCTCGCGTACTCACGTGCATGTGGCAGGCTCTTTAAACATCCATGACATAAAATTGTAACAAATTGTGACATGGATGTTTCACAATACCTACCTAAATACCTAACAGCTACTTTTCTGGGAACAGTTTGCTGGTTTTGTGGTTTTTATTATTAGGTAAGTATCCAATAAAACCAAATTTTTGTCATTTTGTATTTTGTCATAACAATTTATTTGACTGAATGTTCATGTTGTCTAATGATTTGCTAAAAAACGAATAGGTACACAAAATATAATTTTACGTAGGACGTAAGTAGATAAGTAATATTTTGCTGCATGAAAAATTGACTAGGTAAATGAAAATTTGCGTTTCGTAATTATTTTATGCCAGAGATTGCATTGACAAAAATAAAAGCAGTTGTTAAAATTGTTTGGGTATTGAAATTTTACCAAAATTATTTTGACTAAACAGCAGAACCCACATAAATATTATATTATTTGTTAGTTTTTTGTTTTTCGTTCTAGTTATGTATTATATGTAATGCTACATTTTCCGCAGGTATGTTAAATAGGTACGTACACGTGTACGTAACTTAGTACCGCGAATAAAAAAATTGTGCACCTTACTAATTTTAATTTGGACGAGTTTTAGTTGGGCTTGAACCGCTTCAGTGACATACAGGTTACTTGACAACTGTTGACAAACTTGGCTTGGCTTTTGACATCACATTCTTGACAGTCGGCTAATAATACTGATGTTCTTTGTTTTTACCATGTTTTAAGTACTTGAACTTATTTATTATTCATTACCTGTGTTGAAATTGTTGCAGTAGCAATTTTTTACCTTTCTATCGTCATTATGCAAATTATCAATACTGAAAATTGCAATTAAGTAAGAAAAAAACCCTATTTGTTGGCTCTATACATATTTTATAGATATTTATTTTAATATGTTTTTATTTCATAAAGTCTACATTATTTATGTATAAAATTTACTTGTAAATACAATAATCAGTCAATACAGTGGAGAAACAATTTAATATTTTATATAGTTACAGTATTTTTAATGGACGAAGCAAAATCTCCTGGAAAGGGAATGAAGTGGAGTTCTTTAGACATCTTTTTATTTTCGAATGGCCAGAAATATTCGCCACCAAGAAAGTATCATTTACAAGCTGATGAACTAAACTGGTGGGATACCACATTGAATTATTTGGCTCGATCGCAATATGGTTCAATGTAAGTGAGAAATTCCTTATTTATGACTCAGAGGAACATAAAAAGTTAAATACATTTCTAATATAGGTATACATTTATAACATTTGTTATTGAATTATCGACAAAGTCAATGATTTAAACATTTTAAGGCACAAAGTCATAGATCTTTATACTATTGATGGGAAGAAATTATCCGGACCCTTGCAACTTAATGATGGAGGAGCTTATGTAGCTGTTGAACCACCAGACATGTTTCTGCAGACTGGTTATACTGAATACCTGATAAAAGCGTCCAGGTAATTAACAAGGTATATTGTTGCAAATGTGGTATTTCCATTGAGGTGCCATTAAGAAGGTGAAAATTTAATGTAATATTAGGGAGTAAAATATCAAAGTGTTCTTTAAACTTCAACAAAATTTAAACTCTTCAATTTACAGATCATGGGAAAAAAGTCAAGAGAAAAGATCAGGCGAGAATAATGAATCAACAATGGTAGATTTTTTAATCTTAGTATTAAGTACAAAACTGTAATATGTGTATGATTCACAATGACTGAACTATTGTAAAAATCTGTTGCTCATGAATTGTGAAATTATAGGGCCAGGAAAACTTTTAAGTATAACATCATCAGATAGGTCTTTTGTAATAGTTATAGGTGTTTATTATATTTTGGTGTTAAGGGTATCATATATATATTTGAAATATTTATTATAATATTAAAGTATTTGTAAGAATTAAGTTTCCCCTACCCAACTAAATAATTAATTTTCAACATGTAAATAAAATTAACTTTTCAGTTGTCATATTCAACATTAATTACATTTCTTTACAGGCTTCGGGTTTAGAGAATTTCATTTTAAGAAGACTTCCGCTAAAAGATGGGAGTGCTAAGGAAAGAGATCCTGATAAACCTGAAATCAATTCAATGCCTAAAAATAAAGGTTTTCAAAACAATCCACAGCAAAACTCTATTTTAAGAAAAGTAAATGGAAACACTACAAAATTACCTGTATCTAAAAAAACTCCTGTAGGTAAAAAGGATGCGCCCGAAAAGAATTTTAAAGCCTTTAGCAACAAAAGTCTATTAGCCAGGAAGCAGACAACAAAAACTCCTAACTCGATTAAAATACCGAAAACTGAAAATAAACCTAACAACTACGAAATTGGAAATTGTACTTTACTACCGCCACAGGTGGCTTGTACCGCTGAAAATATACGACTATGTGATGATATAGCATTGGCACAAAACAAAGAAGCATCGGCGGCACCTGGAAACACTAACACAACTGAAAAAGAATTGATCTATATTGAATTCCATAATGACCAAACTAAAATGATAAACACTATCAAGGAAGAAAATAAACCTGCAACTGATATCGCCAAAAGTATAATTGATGAAGAAATAAGAAAAGAGCCAATAAAAATACGAGTGCCCTCAGAATATAATAATAATAAAAATGTAAACGTAAACATCACTACTGAGACTCTACCAGTTTCATCGAATAATTGTAATTCGGGAAAACACAATGTCGAAAACTTTGTATATTTAATAAATAAAGGCGATATTGTTGATTTTAAATTCAAAATAGAAGTTACTGATGAACCAAATATGGTTGATGTTGATATTAATCGTTCCAATTTAAACCTAATTCAAGGATACAGGTAAGGTAAATATTATATGTTCCTAAATGTTACAGGTATCCTAATTAATATGTTGTTTATGATCGATCGTTTTGTACTTCAGCTTAAATCAATATGTTCAAAATAAGGATCTAAGCATTTTGATTATTCACTGTGCTTGTTCACAACATCAAAAGGAATGTGTCGACACGACGACCCCTTCTGTTTTTAATGATCTAGATTACCTTGTTCTGAACCCAAAGGACAAAGCTAAGGAACATTTGTGCAGGTAGGTAAACTATTATTTTGTATTTAGAATTTCACTATCTAAACACTGACGCACTGATGCACTTTACGAATGCTGCATGTTTTTAGATTTCTACAATAAACGAACGTACATAGGCATTTGTACTTAATTTAAACCTCATCGGTCCACTAGTTTAACAAGAAACACACTGTGGCCCCATCAGAAACGTAGGTATACATTTTAAGAAAGTTTGTTGCGTTTTCAGATGTCAATGTCGAGAATGTACCCTCAAAAATGCCGATGATACCGCTGATAGTTTGACGGCACAAAGTAATAAAGTTAACATGGAGCCAAAAAATAATCAACATGTAAACCCAAGATTAAATTCTGATGTGATTGAAAAAAATGAAAGTGGCCATCGAGGGACCTCCTTTGAGGTCATTCAGCGGACTGATATCTTATTGACTGAAACACATTCTATGAAGCTCCTACCGAGTTATGTTGCACAAGTATCTGAATCGAATCAGAAAAACTCAGAAGTTCTCAAATCTATAGCAACTAAAGACGATTTTACCCAAACCGATTGGAATAATATAGTGGTATGTATAAAGATATTTGCCGCAAGATTACAATTTATTTATATGTGATCAAGACTGTATTTTATTATTCTAGCTGGTAGCCAATCTGCACGATGATAACGGCTATTCATTTCACATGCCATCGCTGGAAGTGCTCAAAAGATATAATTTGTTGTGATAATATGTTTATTATGCAAGCTGTTTGACCAATACATTTAAAATTATGAAAAATAGATGTGACTGAACATTTCCACACCTGGAACTATCTGAGTATTCCTTAAGTTTCTTGGCTATAATATTACGTGGTTTCTGCTTGACGTACTTCAACTGGGCTTCAGTTAAATATTTGAGATTATATGATTGCATTTCAACGACGACCTGTTCATAAAACTATTTCGTAAGGCGATCTACCATGAACAAATGACTAAATTAAAAATGAATAATAGGTTCGTTCGGAAACAAATCCGCTGCATCCTGAACTGTAAATTAATGAGCCACGAAGTCGATTAGGTTAATCGACCTGAAGTTGTCGTATCGAGAATAAAATTCTCACCTGAGCGGTTAAACCTGTCATCGCTTTAGGATTAATAAGAGTGAGTGAGGACCCGTCGACTTCAGCCATAAGGAGCCCGAGCCGAGATACGTCCCGAGCGGTCCAGCCGTAAGGCCTTCCCAGCGCCTGTTAAATATGTATCACTTGCTTACCAATATACATTATCTCTACTAATGTAATAAAGAGGAAAGAATTGTTTGTTTGTATTAAACGGGCTCCAAAATTACTGGACCAATTTGAAAAATTCTTACACCGTCGGGAAGCTGCACTATTCCCGAGTGAATATTTTGAAAAAATAGGGTTCCGTGCGAAGGTGCGGACTGCTAGTTGACTAATATTTTCGAAGGTGGCTTTAATAGGTACTATGAATAACATCGAAAATAAAACCAGTAACTCAAAAATAAATTAAAGGTACCTATTGTAAATACATAATATAATAAATCGCGGCTTCGCTTGCGTAGTTTTCAGTTATTCCTTTGTTAAATACAACATAATTTTCCGAACATGTTGTCACCCATTACATTTAGAGGAAGTATTGTCAATAGGAACTTTTTCAATCAAAATAATTGCAAAAAAATCAAGTAGTTAGATAAATCAATTACTTTATCTATAAGCCCGTATATACAAGTCTCATAATATTGACCTAACACAACGTAGGTACGTATTACATTATCACTGACCTGAGATTTCATCATCATGTTCAAATAAAATCGTCTTTGAATTGGATCACAAGCTCGAATATGATAAAATACCTATAAGAAATAATCATGTTAGATAATAAGAGATTTATTTTCTTAAACAACATTAAAAGTTTGTCAGTTACCTGCTGCGCAAGTTGTAAATATATGTTCTGAGGTATTTTCCTTATTTGTGACATAGGAACACCACAAAGCAAATTGTTCATTATGTTTAGATATTTTGGTTCTGGCCAACGTTTATTAAGCTTTATATATTTACTTGCCACCACACCCACCTATTAAAGTAATAAAATATGATCTTCAAAAACTATCAGGTACAGTGAGCATTAATTATATTGTAGCATTCCAATCCTCATGGACAAGTGATATTTGATGATTGCTAACGCTATGGAATCGATTGAAAAATATGAGGAAATAAACAAAAGAAAACTGACTAAGTACATTACTTTCGAATCGCTTGTGTCAAGTCCATAGGGTACCTACACTTTTCATTCGTTTAATCGAATGCGATTTATCTAGGGGAACTGGGGAAGGGTATAGTATAGGAAAGTAAAGATACTTGATGCCGATTAAGGTCTGCGTGTGTTCCGATAAAGATCACAATTCGTTTATCGGTCAGATTAAGCTGAGCGATCTGCTTTCCCGGGACATATTTAAAAAGGGGCCGAAACTTCTCCAAAGTCTCAATCGTCACCGTCTTGTAGTCGTCGGACCCCCTCACCACATCCCACATCGCACCCAATTTCTCCCTTTCTAACATCATCATGGATATTGTACGTGCCTGAAATTTCACTTATTCTGACTTGTTTTATACTAGATAGCTAGAAACTGATTTTTCTGAATTTTATATAGAGACTAGCTCTTGCCCGCAAAGCCGCGAGCGGAATGCTTTATGCCTAAACCGCTGATCATAGAGTTCAGAAACCTGTAGGGTTTGATCTTTGTACGACGTAGACATCCGATATGAATAGATTTTCCGAAATTCTACACTTAACCAAGGTGAAAAAGAGGGTAAAATTTTATGGGTCAACGTGATTCTTGGGCTCGAACTTTTTCAAATTTTGCTTAAACATTCTTTAACAGAATAATTCGACTATATGTATTCTCGATCCCATGAAATAATTGAATTAATTTTTTCCGTATATTTACCCAAACCGATCAACAGTTATAGGTAGGTATATGGAATTGATAATTTAGAACATACAGAATAAAGTAGGTACCCAAAGTGTATAATGTGTAGGTAAGTATAGGTTTTAGTCTGCCTTACTTAGTAAGAGCAATAGGAAACTGACTGATTTCAGTAGTAAGTTAGTTAGAAATTCATCCGCTAAGGGTCGTAAGTCGGTGTGAAACTTTTTACAGTGACGGTAAAACCAATGACAATAACTTCACTAGCTAAGTATACTTAATTATTTTTCAATACAAGACAGAACGTTAAATACAGATCGAAGCACGTAGTTCCTCGGTAACATCATTACGTCTCTGACACTGCCCTCGTGTATGATAGCGAACGCGTCTACAGCTGTCTGCATGTAGTCCTCGGTAAGATTTAGGATGCAATGGTTCCGGTGGATCAAATTAGCCGCGGGGAGGTGTACAGCACTCTTGTTTTGAAACATTTGAGCACTTCTAGAAAATAACCAAGATAATTGGAATGAAACAACTATTAACGGATTTAACTCGTGCATTTTATTTTATTTTAATAAATAATACCGAAACGTCAGCAAATAAAATACGCGAGTTAATCCGTTAATAGTTGTTTCATTCAGATTTCCAATGTGTCATAACCAAGAAGGCATCAGTAAGTTAAGTAAGATACTTGTTTACATCGAGGCCTGTATAGGTAGGTACTTATTCAAGCAAGATAACAATTACCTACCTACTTAGTATTTCTGCAGAGTTCATATACCTACCTACGTGCAGGGCCCGATCTTGAATTTGTGGGGCCCTGGGCTAACACTGCTTAGGGGCCTACCTAATTAGGTACTCAACTTATTGCAATCTTGTCAGTATGTTTAACCCATTCGCGGCCAACCGTCCGCGAGCGAACGTTTCACGCCAGGCCCCCATACAAAGCAATATTCGGTAAAAACGATGACGCGACTCGTGCGTCATGGGCCCGGCTCGACCCGTAAACGGACCGCCGCTTACGGCACATGGGAAATGGATGGGTTCATTTAACATTTTTTGGTAACCATGTCTTTTCGCAAGTATTTTTTTAATAATATATATTATTATTTATTTTAATTTTATTATTAGGAGTGAATGAAAAAAAATTGTAGAGTGGGAGAAAGCACTAAAACATCATGTGCAACCCCAGGTGCAAAATACAACCAAATAAGCAATAAAACATTATCGTCGCTTCTGAAGCGCTCTTTGTTAGAAGCCGCTTAAAGATAAAGCCGACCAAATTCGCTAATTAGTGACCAGTTTAAGCGGCTTCTAACAAAGATACCAGTAGGTCAGGTAAAAAAAACTTCAGATAATCTAAATATACAATAAGCTTTCCATTGTTCCCTAGAACAAAGGAAACCGCAAAGTTGTGAACCGATTATTTCTATTTCACTCCATAAAATCATAACTAATATAACGTTATAAACGTTTCATGGTTCCTTTGATTGTTGTATAGACCCATCCAGATGTCACTTGTTTGCCAAATGATGAAAGTACAAAAGGTATTTATAGTAAAAATAAACCTTAAGTTAAAGGTATAAGGCTTATTTTGTCTTGTTTCGAAAATACACCAATGTTTTTACGGTATGTGCCGGGCCACTATGACGACAACCCTGCGTCAAGCCAATAACTTATAAAATATATATATATTTGCTATTTTTAGTAAATAGAATTACTATGAGAAAAGGCATAGTTATATATTCAACATTTTAGAAAAAAATATATGTATTTTCATATATTAAAACGTATTTCACTTTTCTATGGACTGTTTAGCAGGACCAAAGTATGTAATTACCTTTTTAAACTAAAATATCAAATAAAAGTAGTTCTCATGATGTGAATAATTAATGTTAATCGTTGGTATTATGTTTCATTTATCTTTAAAAAGAGATTTACTCATGACGCGTATACTAGTCATGGGCATGGCGGCAGCGTTCGACCATGACGCATACGTGTGGTCACGGGCATGGAATGGGTTAACACAGGATGAAAATAGTGAGATCGCAGTGTTGTCAACTTTACGTTACGATTCCATTTTTTTTTTAATTCTAGATATTTTTTATTACCTAGATATATATTTTTTTTCAGTTTAGAAGTCCAAATAGTCTTTAGGTAGATCCGGCCCTGCCTACGTGTTCGTATTTTGTTATGTCCAAAACTTTTAATGATAATATTACTGAGCATAAGCTAAGTAATGCGAAATGTAAATCTAAGGAGGTGCCTAATTACTTACCGCAATAATTTTCCAGATGGATAATGCGGGACGATCACATTTTTGTGATATTTTAATCCTTCATGACTAGGTGTACTGAGAGTAGTGTCTATACCTGTAAATTTACATTGAGTAAGCATAATTTACCTACATACAATAAGTTAATATTTTTAATACCTAATATCTGATAATTAGGTGATTACGGGCTAAAAGTAGGTACCTACCTTCTGCAACGCCTTTTAACTCGAGTAGGTAAGTATATTATTTTGACCTTTCTAAATTTTACAATTTCCATATTAGTGCCGATTGGGGTGACGCTAAAGACTATTGTCAGCTCAGTCGTGCTACGATTATGGAAACTGTAAAGACAGCAAATAAAATAAAATAAAAATACGCGAGTTAAATCTGGTAATAGTTGTTTCATTCCAATGCGTAATAACCGCGAAGGCATCAGAAATTAATAGGTACCTATTCTCTGTACTTAGAGGAGTAAAGTCCTCTAAGTACAGAAAATACTAAAGTGACAACTTACTTCCATACATAAAATGATAGAGGATATCTTCTACTGTTTTTAGAGGATCTGAAAGAAAAATATTATTATAATTGGTACTATAAGAGGCTTTCGCCGTTCTTTAAACGTTCATATAACGAAAAGCGATCGAATCAGAAACGATGTGCCCTGCAGAAGGGCTTTAGCCCATACATTTACATATATAAACTTCTAGTAGCGTTGCCATTGCTGATCATGGTGAAGGGGATTTGTTGTAGAGTATGGCTCTTGGCCTTTCAGTACCTAAGTGCTGGAATAGCGGCTAAGTACCTACATATTGGAACACGCAACATTCTTAGAAGTTAGGGCCCCTTGCTTTCGGATATGGTAAAGCGGGCTTTACTCCTAGTCAGCGTTTAGAAAATAAAAAAAAAACTTTTAGAATTTGCTAATGTAGAGATAACAGCGGCACTACGATAAATTATGCGGCCGTACTGTGTTATATTCCCTTTGATGGGACTAATAGTAAATAGAAAGTAAGAATTAAAAACTCATTCGCAATAATAGTGTGCCTGGTCTGGCAACGTGGCACACGTTACGACAATTCTATATCGTGGTCACGGATGTCGTGATTCCAAAGAGCGTCACATAAAGTCGCAGAGTGGCAGCTTCCTTAGATTAGAATTAATAACAACGTAGTGGCATTAAGAAAATGACGTTTTTGCTTACCTTGATTTTCCAACGAAGTGGATGAAAGATCTAAGGTGTTACAAAAGGTTTATATTTAGATATTGGTACTTCTTTACTAGAGACGTAGTAGGTATGCATAATTATAAGCGAACTCTAAATAAGAAGAAATTTAACGAAGTAACTCTAACTTAGTACCTACCAATGCGAGTTTCTAAATTAGAGTGGGATATGTATTTTATCATAAATAATTTGTTGTTCGGAAACAACGCATAGGAAGGTACCTACTGAAAGCAGTATAGTTTATAAAGATGCACCTACTACGCCAATATTTTGGCAAAACAAGTCGATGAGTTATTTATTTATACTTTATCCATTGAGACAAGCGATGTACTCGTATTTTGTGTGTGATGATATAATAATATCTAGGTAAGTATGCATTTCACTTTCACTCGTACTAATTATAATATGCTGTTTTGATATTGACATGAAAGCTATAATAGTTGTTATCCCTATATTTTATTCTAAATAGACATAACAGCAATAATGCCCACTATTAGGTCGTGGGTAAGTCGGGTAGGTTTTAGTTTTCTTTGGTCTGCCAGTCTGCTTATTATTTTTGCTGGAGTGCTGATGAACGAGGTGTTGATATTTGTCCTTGTTGAGAACATTATTTTTTTTTGATTCATCAAACGCCGAGCAATGATAATCTGTGGACACGTTATCAATAATAATAATAATAAACAATGCGCAAAATAAAGTGTGAAAACCTAATTAAGTATAACCTATAAAATTAAGTAATTAAAGTTAATTAAGTATCCCTACTAATATTATAAATGCGAAAGTAACTCTGTCTGTCTGTCTATCTATCTGTTACGCTTTCACGCTAAAACTACTGGACCGATTTAAATGAAATTTGGTAAAAAGAGAGTCTGGAGCCTGAGAAAGGACATAAGTAGGCTACTTTTTAACCGACTGCAAAAAAGGAGGAGTTCCACGCGGACGAAGTCGCGGGCAGAAGCTAGTAACTAATAAAAGGTAGCTACTTACTTAAAATTAAATTAAGTACATAAAATAAGTATATATATATATATATACTACCTAAGTAATCAAATGTAATGAATATTTTTGGATATCTAAACATTAAAGTTATTGCTTTTACCTGGACCCTCCATGTTTAACTTTGGTATATCATGTACCATTTGACTACACTCTATCATATATATGACGAATAATATCAACACCCAAAGATCCGATAACATATTTAGTCAATTATTAATTAGCTTGTGTTTGAGTGATCGGGCACTGCCGCACTGCTCATCTATGAATCAGTGAGGTCGTGATAATGACGTAAATAAGTACCTACCTACGTGAAAAGAATAACTTATAATAATACTATAATTAATACAATTATTATTATTAAGTATAAGCTTAGATTTCGTGACGGCTTGTAAGTAGAAATAAAATTGTATTTCTTTAAATAAAACTACTTATTCAAATAAATTTTAAGCATGGTCCACAAAATGGGCGGGCTTCAATGTTCCAATAGAAAAATGTTAGACACGAGTTTATTTTTTTATTTTGGGAAGATTTTATTCAACATTGGAATGAAAGAAATATAATGGATTTAACTCACAAATTTTATTTTATTTACTGACGTTTTGAAATTTTTATAGTTTTCATATTCGTAGTCGTTTGCGTTAAGTACAATTGTTTCATTCCAATCTATACTATATACTATAATACTATAATATTATAAAGCTGAAGAGTTTGTTTGTTTGTTTTTCTGTTTGAACGCGCTAATCTCAGGAACTACTGGTTCGAATTCAAAAATTCTTCTTTTGTTGGATAGACCATTTATCGAGGAAGGCTTTAGGCATATAACATCACGCTGCGACCAATAGGAGCGAAGGAACAGGGGAAAATATGAAGCCTTATGAAGAAGTGACAGTTAGAAGACTTTGACAGATCTTTGACGAAACAATCGTACGGGCAGGACGACGTCTGCCGGGGCCGCTAGTGTGTAATAACCACGAAAGCATCACAAATTATTAGAATTTATTCAAGTTTATATGGCACCCTAAAAGAGTTTGGATATGCCCAAAGAGTAGGTATACCTATATTAAGAGAAAACCATACAAAAATCTTCCCAAAATAAAAAAATAAACTCGTGTCTAACATTTTTCTATTGGAACATTGAAGCCCGCCCATTTTGTGGACCATGCTTAAAATTTATTTGAATAGTTTTATTTAAAGAAATACAATTTTATTTCTACTTACATGAAGTTTTATGTGAGGTTAGCAAAGGCTGTACAGCGGAGTTCGATTTGATTCAGTCTGTCTAGCTTACCAATATAGAAATTAGATGCTACTTGGGAGTAGGTAATATTAAATTAAAAATAACGATTATACCTATCTCTATAACCCAATCGTCACATCATTTCTGTGGCGCTGTGGTCACAGGTGTTGTTCAAGTCTTATTTCATCTTGCACGCAGCCAGTTAAACTATTTTTATGAAGACTGACATAAATCACAATGAATGACGTACTTACCTATGCCTTCAAATTATAACATATTTTTTGTACACTTTACACAAGCTAACTTAAAAGTACGATATACGTTTCTAGATGTCCCTCAGTTCGATATCCAACGAATGTGACCGAGAATGTTTGAATGGAAGCAGCTGGAAAGATTTTGAAAAAGCTCAATTTTATACTTTTGAGCATCAGCCTCTTGTTTACTATGCCCAAATTGTAAGTAAAAGAAATACCTACTTAAAACAATGTTAAAAATGCCCGTAAACAGTGGTGGCTGCATTACAACTTACATCACCAGGTTTTGCAGGGAGCAGAGACCCATGATGGCGAAAAATTTCAATGGAAAATTCAAATAAGCCATAGCTCCCTGACTCCCTGCAAATTATGGCTGCATGTGTACTGGGCTGTTAATATGCAGTAGTTTTTAGGTACCTAACTCATATGTAAGTAAATAGGTGCTAGGTAATGGAAAAGTTAGTTAGTTGAGGTTCCCTTATTTACCAATTACCCACTTTTTATAGACCATAGATAAGTATATAATTAATTTTATAAGTATTAGTAACTGTTCTGTGTTCTAGCCGGAGTCATCAATAAAAGCTTGCAAATGTAAAGACACCAAAAAGGATAGTCCAAACTGTTTTGTTAAGGCTTTCCGCTGGTATACACAGGTAAATAAAAAGCTTGATGTTTTAGTACGAAAGTATTATGTTGTAGGTATTGTTATTTATTTTAAAAAGTAGAGAATAAGTTCAGGTAAATCTCAGATTATCTTTAGGTACAAAACACTTATTAACAGGAAGACGTTAACTATCAGAAAAACCACTCCTCTAGTGGGAACATTGGTTTTGCGTCGTGGCTCGATCAAAAATACGATCAATTTCTTCATGAAAAGCAACCATCCCAACCGTATACTTCCACAACATTTCAAGAAAAAAAAACGCCCCCGTGAGTTAATTTATAGTTTTGTCAATGCCTAGCAGAAGTAGCACCATAAACAAAAAATATTGAATTAAACTATAAAATACAGCTAAGTTTAAAGTACACACATGTATATGCTTTAATGTTTAAAAGGTCTTATTTTAACTCTCTTTTTAATTCAGGGCAGTCCAAGAACCCCGAAATAAAAACAAGTTTTCCAGAATTAAAAGGTGAGCAAAAAAAATTAAGAATAAAATGTTTATTGTGTAGGTAAGTACTTACCGTAGGTAGGTAAATAAGAAATTCTTTAATAATATTTTTCGATTTCAATTAGTCCTTGGAGAAAACGCCGCAAACATGCCAACAGCAAGAATGGAGGTGATATGTGTAAGAAGTAAGTACCTACGCAACGAAAACGATCTAATAGGTAAGTACATTCCTCGCTACTTGATAAATTTATTAACTATACTACTGATATTTTCGTAGGTGCAATAACAGTTGGGAGATACTCTTACATCCGAAAGAAATGACACGTCCAGCTTCAGATACACATTTAGGGTAGGTCCAATAAGTTATTTCTTTATTTGCGTCAACCTATCTATATTATATTGAAGATGATAGGTATAAACTACTAATGATTTCATTACTAGACCTACGACGTCGCGATGCATTCCATCAAATGGCACCGAAGCATCTTCCGACACTCAAATTATTCAGAAAAAGTTTCAAGTATGCCGAAGTTCAACATGCTTTCTTAGTGAAACTGAAATACATGTTTCATATACACAAAAATGCGCGGACAATTGCAATACTGATAGAACTAAAACAAAAGAAGTAGTAAAAGCAGATAATGCGCAAACGATTACTAGTTTCGTAAACGACGAGGTGCATTCAAATAAAATGCAGTTTCTAGCAGTTGACTGTCAGTGTTCCAAGAACTATTTTGATAACATAGACAGAAGTACCCAATTTGAATCAAATAAATTAAACGCAGGAGTCCAAAGCACTCAGAGTGACTCTCCCGGGAATAATGCGCAACGGCCTCAGTCCTTTCTAAAACCGTCAGTGCAGGTATTAGTTTATGTTTGATAACACATTACTAGTAACATAGAGGGTAATATAGCATTGATAAAAACAGGTACCTACTATAGATACATGCAAAGCAAGTAAGTGTCCCTTTTTATTTCAATATCGAACTGACTAACATCTTATCTAACACCTACCTACCTACAAGAATCATCATCTTTGGTAATGAAGGTAATGTGTTTGGTGTCGATGCACAGAGTTACTTAATGAACTTCACTGTTTAAGATGATAAAAACGATTTCTACAAAAAAATCAAAAGGCACTGATAAAGAATGCACAGAATGTCGTTGTCCCGTCATCTGTCCAAATCAGTATTATTTGCAACAAGTCGACGTCGCTGTACAGACTGTTTTCTCTACTTGTTGCCCATGTGAATTGGGAACCAAAGGAAAACGAGTAAGATATTGTTTACTTTTTTTCTTATATAGGTACTTTAAGGAAACCTTTCAAGAAGACAAATTACGAGAAAGTTTTATTTAATTTTTGGAAATTTATGCAGTGTGATTATTACTGTCTTTGGCATTTTTATTTAAGCTCCAATTTTCGTTAATGACTTTGAATGAATATTGCTTGTATATTTACATTCTGTGAAAGGAACTATTAAATGATAAATTTCTGATTAAAGAAATTTATCATTGTGTGCGAAGCTAACAATTATGGAGTTGGCTCTACATTAGATAAATATTACTAATAGGTACTCATTTTAAAATATAATTTTGGTTATATTGCAGCTATCAAGTATGAGTACATATCCAGGGCGAGCCTCCACGAAAAATGACTCTCTGCAAACGATAACTACCGAAGTATTACCGACCACACCGGGGTCCTGCCTTCGAATGCACGGCATCGCTCAAACTTCAGACAATTCGATAAATCTGGTAAGTGCATAAATATTTTTGCATACCGAATTATTCTACTGTGATAAACAATATTGAAAAATATTTATCATCAATAAAAATATGAAAGCTTTCAGATGAGATAGATACCTACGACCTTACTCATAAATTTGCTTGATTTTAATTTTCCTTATAATTCCTTTTATTTAAGCTTACCTTACCTTACCTTTAATTTAAGGGACAAGCTGTTAACAGAGGACAACCTCTTTTCCTGAAAATAATAATTCCATAAATTGCTCCAGGATATCACCATTCGTTTGTTTTATGTTATATCTATTACAAATGTTTTGTCTTACCGACGAACTCCGATATGGTAATTAAGAACCGACTCTCATGTTGTAACAATGTTTATGATAGCATTTAGTAAATTTGCCTACCAACTTTCCATACAAATATGTATATGTATTTGAAAAAATGTTTAAAAGTGAAGGGCTAATAAATAAACAGCAACCAGATATTTTCATGTCCACTTTATTTTACTTAAATTTTATTGGCCTTGTATTGGTAATTTTCTTATTATGTGCTTTTAATTAACCATTTAGGTTTTAGAGAAGGTAAGTACCTATATACCTTTATATAAATAGGTAGGTAATAAAATGGAAACATTAAAGTTTAAACTATAGGTATTTTTATGCCCACTTATTTGATTATAAGAAGCGTACGTTGTTCGTTAATAAACACTTAAAAATAACGTAGGTTCATTAACGTATATCGGTAGGTACCTACAATATATTTTACTCCACGGTTAGGCATTAAGTATAAAATTAGATAGATTACGGACTTGCACCCTGCTGCTGAGGTCCGATTTTTTCTCGTGCAATTGGTACCTGAAGTATTTCTATACTAATACCTATTATAAAGAGGAAAGATTTGTACCTATTTTTGTATGTTTGTAATGAATAGGCTCAAAAACTACTGGACCGATTTTAATAATTCTTTCACTGTTGGGAAGTTATGTCATCCTGAGTAACATAGGCTATAGAATATTTTATTGTTCAATTTAATCAGAAAAGATTAAATTCAGGCATGGAAAAACAGGTGTTACGCGACAATCGGGGAAAGTTGGTTTAAAATTTAAAATGTATATATTACTTTTAATATCATATATTTACATAAATTGTATAAAAAACTTGCCTTAAGTAAGATACCTTTTTCACAAAACAATTACCTACTTTATGACACATTTTGCAATTACATCAGGACCACCTGGGTCGTCTAATCGGCTTTAGGTATTATTGAGGTGCTCCATAGGATGTTGCCGGTTTATTTTGAGGCAAAAACGCAGCATTTCCGTCGGCTTGAATAGGTTGACTGTTGGCGGTGATCGTGGGCAAGCCGTAGTCCGCCGATGGCGCGGAACCAGAAGCGGTTGCCGACGATGATTGGCTAGACGAACCCTCGGCGATCGATCTAGCTCCTGAAGCTTGAGAAACCGATATAGGCGAATTTTGAACAAAAGATGAAATTTCTATACTCGGTCTGGCCCCTTCAAGAGATACGCCAGATACCAAAGAAAGATACCCTGCGTCTCTTGCGGAGGTGTGTTCACTTTCTTTTATTATATTTTGAACGCGGTCAACGACGGTTGCGTCCAAGGCGTCACTATTGGCTTGACCACTCGCGCCGCTGTATTGGTTGGAATCTGCTTGATAGCTAGATAGAGAGGAAGATGCAACATTTGTCAGCGGCTGAGCTTGCAACGGAAGCTGAGATGTAAACTGTAGAGCCTGTAATTGAGGCTGATGGTACGAATAACCAGACTGAGAAGTTTGCTGTTGCTGGTAATAAGAGATAGGCGGTTGGGCCGGCTGAAGTTGAGGTTGAGGTGCAATTACAGCTGGCAAAGGTTGGATAGGAGGGGAAGGTAATGCTGGTCTTGGAACAGGAACATTAGCGGGAGCGTGAAGAGGTTGGGGCTGACCATATGAGAAACTAGGCTGAGGATAGGCAATAGGTAGTGGTTGCGTATAGTGTTGTTGAGGATAAGGATTCTGCGGAGGGCTAACAGGTAAATGTTGCGGGGCAGGAACGGGATGAGCGTGGAAGTACGGCTGTGGTTGTGGTGCTGGTTGTATAAAAGTTGGGGCAATATTGGGTTGTGGATAGTGATAACCAGAGTTTTGTATAAACTGGGGAGGAAATACTGGTTGAGGTGGGTACTGTACGAAGTGCGGCTGAGGTTGTAGCTGTGGCTGCGGGCGCGGGTGTACATGCGGTGGCGGCGGCGGCGGCGGCGGTGGCGGCGGCGACGGGGACAGCGGTGCTGGCGCCGGAGGGTAGTTGAAAGATGGTGCGTGCGCGGCTGGTCTGGGTAAATGGTACGGAGCCTCCGCCGCTATCACCACCACCATTGACAATATTACCACCTTGAAACAGATATGTAAAATTGTTCATTAAAGGAATTCGCTTTGCTTTGCTTATAGATAATGTACTTTTTAGATAAGCTAAATACACACAACGTTAGGATACAACTTCATTTAAAAAATGGCTTTGCACATGTTGATTTTAACACTGACACTATATTGAATCGCACTTTGTTTGAATTGAGGGAAAACTTTATATGCTTAGAGCAGTGAAATGAGCCCATGTAAACACAATAAATAATTTCACTTTTACACAACGCGTCTTTACTTACCGCGCTCTTCATGTCTCTGCTCGTGAGAGAAGTCGTGTGTGCTGTATGAGGAGGGCACGAGGCTTTATACCGGCCACCTCTACGAACTTCCACGGGGAGTGTCAGTTTTGTTTGCTGTTGTGATTACTTCAATACAATTTAGCTCATACGTGAGAATTCATGTGATCCATATGTGTCTATTTATTGAAATAGGTAAGTAGGTATGCATAAATGTAATTAAATGTACTTATTTAGGTTTAATTCAGTATAGGCATTAGGTACCTATAAACTTATAGCTTTGTCAAACTAATGTTTTTATCCCAAAAAATAAAATTAAGAATAGGTAGAGTGATGGCACCAATTATGGACATGTTAAGCGCACTAAATTAGAATTTCGTTTAAAAATGGGATGTTTTTTGGCAATACAAAAATGGTGATTTTTTGTTCGGTACTCAAATACATGAGGAACATTTAAACAACACCAAAAATCCTGTATAAATAATACATAATTAATAAAAAATACATAAATTGAAATTTACGATATCACCATTGATGGACATCGAAGATTCAGTGATGGACCCCCAGTAATGGACATGGACCCAGTCATGAACATCCATTAATGGACACTTTTTTATTGCACAGATAAATAAAACAAATGTCAAAAATCTACTTTTGATTAACTCTATTTGAACTTTTAACGTGGTCAGCCTTAGATTTCCAAGTTATACTATAAGGCTTTCAATCAACAATCTGGTTTTTAATCATTTATTAAACATTAATTGAGGCTTTGCCTCTTTGCCAGCAGCTGCAGCTTAGAATTGGTAACATAATAAATCAATCAACTGAGATCTATCAGAAACTGCGGTGCATATATATGCTATAGTGTAAACATGGGAAAGCATGCCACAGTATTTCAGGCAGAGACGTATGCTGCATGTGCACAAGAAAATATAGACAGGCACCTGAACGAAAAACCATCTATATTTTGAGTGGCAGCCAGGCTACGGTGAAGGCCCTTGGAGCCCATAAAGTGCAGTCGGGGCTGGTATATAATCCGCATGGTGTTCAACACCTTTAACACAGGCCTTAAGGAAAACACAATCAAGAGCCACACCGAAGAGTGGAAGGCATGCTTAGGTCTAAGGTCCTCACGGCAATTTATACAACACCCAAATGAAAACTGGACTAAAAAACTTTGGTTTCTAAACTGAAGACAAATCCGACTTATAACAGGAGTGTTCACTGGTCACTTAGGAGTCAACGAACTCCTACACAAAATGGGACTTCCAAACAGCAGCGACTGCAGAATGTGTGGAGAGGAATGTGAAACTGTGGAACACTTGGTGTGCCACTGCGACGCCCTCACCAGATGTAGAATGAAGATATTTGGCTCCGGATACCTGGAGCCTGGAGAATTTTTTGCACGCTCTCTGTTAATTAATTTCAATTTATGTGAAAGTGCTTTTAACTCATTGCGACCAACCATTTCACCAAATTGCCCTCTTCCTCTACCGTGAGAATAGTTTGAAGTAACATAGCACAAACTGCAGGACTTTTGCATGGACTTTGTTATGCAAAGTTATTTGAGGGACCCCAAACCGAAGAGCGAATCCAACTGAGATGGGGGGATTTTGGTAAGCTCTCAGACGTCCTGAAAGACAAACGTGTGCGTCTTTATACCTCAAGCGTCGCACGTTTCAACAGTGCGTTCTTCTCGTAATGGTCTATGGAGCCGGGACTTTACGAGGCAGATCATCCATCGACTTCAAGTAGTATAGGGCTAGCGAAAGAGCTATGTTAGGTATTTCTCTTTGTGACCGGGTCCTTAATACCGATATTCAGAAGAGAACCAGACTAACGGACATAACAAAAACCATAGCTTTGAGGAAATGGAAGTAGACGGGCCATGTCTGTCGTAGGTCCAAGGGAAGAAAGGATGCTGGATTGGAGACGGAGAAAGGGGCGGCGAAATGTCGGAAGACAGCCAGGGAGGTGGACCGATGATCCGGTGCAAGTGGCTGGGAAACATTGGATGCGGGAAACTCGAGATCGTGGGAAGTGGGCTGAAATGGAAGAGACCTTCACTCAGCATTGGGTAGAATAAGGTCAACCTTATTCTACCCAATGCTGAAGGAAGAAGAAGAAGAAACCGGAGGGCAGCTGTGATCATCATTTCTCCCATCCTCAGCAGCATCATGCAGCATCATACAGCATCAAATGCCCTCCCTATTTGTTCCGGGGTGTAATTTTTTATTAGCGTCATATAAGATAAAACAAAGAACCCAATGATGGACGACTAAAAATAGCCAGTTATGGACATTGTCCATCATTGGAAAATAAAGAGCAATCACAAAATCAACTCAACCAAAATGTTTAGTACAACAAATTAAATAATTTAATACAATAAACTAAAAAAAATTAAAAAACTTAAGAATGGACACTTGTCCATAACTGGAATTCGTAAAAAATCGAATCCAGTGATAAACAAACCCCACAAAAAACTTATTATTGGGATTGGACATATTCAACTTAGCTCAATTTACTTGCAATATAGTATTATTCCGTAAAAATAACAAAAAGTCTCATTACAACACAACACAAAATAATACCATGCACAAATATGTACTCACCTCCTTAACGATTTCAATAACAAAAACGGATTTTTATGACCACCGCGCGAAACGAGATTTCAATTCCCAACCATCTTTAAATAAAACGGGCAATTTTGATGAAGTGTATCAAAATGAAAGCCCAAACGTCTATTGCTTATGTTTTAGTGTCTCCAATTGAAAAATGTTGGGCCAGTTGCTTAATAAATTCGATCAACGAAAATAATGTCCATAATTGGTGCCATGTCCATTACTGGTGCCGTCACCCTAGGTAAGTAAATTATTTCTTTATATGCATCCGTGGTATTTTAGGTAAGTACCTTACATAGGTAAACAGTTTCACATGGACCCGGATCGGGTGTTGCATCTTATAACTAATTAGGTAAAACATTCTTAAACATTATAATAATATGAACAACTTAAATAAAAATAAAAACAAAACAATTAAAACTTTAGTTAGGTACTTAACTAATTAAGGGTGAACAAAAATAATTTAATAAGGTCAGACTCCAAGTAAGTACTAACACAATATGCATAAAATTAGTCTGAAATAAATTAATTTTAGTTTATAGTATTTTTAGCATCTATTCCTTGCGACCGTACCACGCGCTATTTTAATCAGGGTCTAAGAACTCTTTAACATCTGTTTAAAATACCTACCGCGTGCTAGGACCGATAGGTATATATTTTTTATAAGTACCAACTTACCTAGAATCTTGTATAATATAATATTATATGTATACGTAATCGTAATTTTATATCCTTATTTTAAATTATACTTATACTTATTATGATCTTCATTATAGTCTTTTGTCAAAATGTCGTAATATTCGTGAACACGTTGGTAGGTATACATACAGTCCTTTTGCGGCAGTAAGGCGACCTCTCAATTAGTTTTCAAATGACTTGCAGCCATGTGTTATTGTATTGACGTTACCGACAGTGCCAAGCGTTAAGAAATCAGGCTAACCTGTATCTATTTAGTTACAGAAGTCCTTCTAGGGAAGATCCCAAAACATAACTTAGATAAATAATTTTGCAATTTGGTAAATTTAAGTAAAATTAAATCATGATGATAAGTGCTTTGCAGTTAGAATTGCCTTATTTTTTTAATTCTGGAAGTATCGTTTTAAAACTTCATACATAATGCTACAGAAATAAGTATATATTTAATTTAATAAAATCTGGCCTACATTCTTCACATATACCTACGATTTGCTAGGTAGCTAGTAGCTATTTGCATGTCCAAACTGACAGAGCAATGAATGAAATTGACCTTTGACGGTTTCTTTCCAAATCACGAAACTCATGTTTGCATAGTAAATTACTTAAGTAATTCAAACATTTGTCCTTCTGATGAAAGAATAAGCTTACTCAGCGATACGAGAATAAACAAATAGGAGGCTCGAGGGAGTGACAGCACTAGGTAAATCAGTTAGCTTTTCCAAGTTTGAAGAAGGCTCTACTTGTTGGTTGGATGTGAATATGTAGCCTACATAGAGATTCGAGTTACAAACAATGAGGTAACAGAGAAATTCAAGCGGCAAACGATGTCGCCGTCGGAGGGTCATAATTAGCACCTTCGTTTATCTACAAGCGGTGTTGTATTGAAATTATTATGCAACAAAAGATTTTACATACTTAGTAATTCAATTTTCTCTGAATGTATTTACAAGTCTCACACCATAAACATTGATAACGATTTCCAAATATCTATCCATTTATTATCTAAGTACCAATTTGACTACAATGTAAATATACTTACCACATCACCTTATGCTGGTAATAATGTCGTGATAGTCATGTTTATACTAGTTAATTTGGGAGCCTTAGAGACACGTATAGATAAATAAATTCAAAGTAAAATCAGCAATACATGTGCATTAAATATTATTTATTAAAGCATCACACAAGACAAAATATAAACGATAATTTATACTCTATACAATATATAAACTCCACTGCATCCACTTTTAAAGTTATGTTGAACCAAATACAATTTTTAAGGATAATCATTTTCTGATGGGGTAATTCCGGACAAGCGGCGGTGGAGGTCTGCCTTTTAACTCTTTAATTTCTGCATCGCGTTGCCTTCTCTTGGCTACAATACGTTCGTGTGTCCTTTTCATTTCTAATATCTCCTTCATCTCTTCTTTATCTTCATCCTAAAAGTGATAAGGTGATTAATTTACTCATTACCTACTGGATATTGAAAGTTTATGGGCAAAGTAACCGTAACCGTATCCTTCAAGTACCTACAAAGACCCTTTGTACTTAGTAGGTCCAGTAGGAAACTTAGCAGTCTTTTGCTCCGGTTAAAGATTTGCCGAGTTATCTACTACAATTAACAAACAAGGATTTTGTCAAGTGTAATCGAAAGCGCCTAATTATCTACAATAAGGCGCTTGCAATAAAAATACCTGTGAAATGAATCACCGTGATATACGCTTAGAAGGCTGTTGAAATAACTCTGAGCGCTATGCCGTCATTTCTGAGCAGTAGGTACAGGTTGGTACGACAGACTACATCCAAGTTTGGTTATACCTACCTTTTGATTTATCCTTAAAACCAGCGCTCTCTTCCCGCTAGCCATGGGCTGACTGTATGCCAGCAGTTGACTCAGCCGCTGCGCGGGCGGCACGCCGCGCTCCACCACCAGCACTATCCGCGCCCACTGCCGCTGCCACTCGTTACGTGTCTCCGCTATCTTCTGGTATGTGTTACCCATCATAGCAATTAACATATTTACTAACAGAATCGCCACTATTATCATGTAGATCACAAAGAGGAGCTGTAATAGAAAGAAAGTGCAATTTATGGCGCTATACTAAAGAAGAGTAACATAGACATATAGCTATCTAAAGAAGTATTATGTATACTTAAAAATATTTCTTATATGAAATAATATATATAAGAATTTCTGAATGATTCCAAGGAACTTCATTTTATAAACACACACGTTTTTACCTTTGCTTCAATTTCGTGATCCGTTCGATCAAAGGCGCCATAATAATCCGAAAAAGACGTCAATGACATAAGGAACATGGCCATGATACTTTCCATTGGTGACGGCATGGGGTTAGACACTGAGTCATCCACTCCCTCGGGAGTATTTGGGTTGTCAAATGATAGGAAGATGATATAATATGCTGTGAATACAGATATCTATGTGTCATTCTCTAAGAACTAAGTATAAATTGATTTCGTAATAATGTACCTACTTGAATCCCTTAACAATATGCAACGTACCTTGTGAGAATCCCATCACGAACACTAAATAAATGCAAACAAATCGGAGAAGATCTCCCATCACCATCCTGTAAATCATCACTACGAAAGGACCCACGGTTTTAAAGCCTCTGAAATTTATATGAGTGTAAATTATTGTGTTAAGGCTGTTCCAAAAAGAGATTCTAGTTAGAAAATAATATATTCTTTATATAGGTACTATAAAAAAATAACAAACAAGTTTCTTTTTAATTATCAACCACCTGCAGAAAAAGAGGAAGTACGGTGCCGTTGTAAGCATAATAATAACAGCAAGGTGGTCCTCTGCTTCGTCAGCGCACCACAGCCTTAAGGTGGGTAGCACCACCATGAGCAGACATGAAAACAGGAACATCACCCTAAAAATATTAACAATGTAATTAATGCATAAAACATCATGTAATAAGATGCAACTATAGCCTGTAACTATAAGCACGTAGAACGTAATTACCTACTTACGAAAGTAAACTGTATTTTGTTACCTTGATGGAACAGTACTTAAGTTTTCTATAAACATTTTCAAGCCTAAAAATTTGGCTTCCCGCATTGCCGCTCCGATGTAAGCTAAAGCTCCCATCCAAAGCAAAAGCTCCGCAGAAATTCGGACCTGTTCCCAGGATATAATTTATAGAAATTGTTATGTAAGTATAGATTGTTGATTACACATTATTTTGTCAATAAGTTTATAACGCAGAACTCTCTAGAAGCTCTTGTTATCTGGGGTTTGTTATTGCGGTTAATTAACTTAGGAACATTCATGCTTCCTTGAAACATTTATTATATCATTGTTTTTAATTCCCTTACTTTTGCTTGCCAAGTATCAAAGTTCATTAATCTACATTCCTCGGTAAGGTCCTCCCACCAATCTTCCATGTCGGTTTCTTTTGATGGTTCCGTAGCTGTAACAATTATTACCGTTTGGGATTCATTTTGACATATGAATAACTAACTAACTAGTAACTGTTCTACCATACATCAGCAGACTACATCTCAATAACTTACTACACAGCGTTTGATTGATTTTACATTTAAAGACAATGTGGTGGCTCGCGATCCATTTAGCGCTTATATTTATCGTATACCTATTATTACTTTATATTCCCTACTACACTGCAACGCTATTAAGACAAAGGAACATCACCATCTTCCAAATTACAAAGACATTCGTAACCCTTCTTTTCCAGTTGCTGTAGTGGATAATTATTTGATTAATTTGTAATTATACAATAAATTAAGCTGAAATTGACTAGGGTAGGAATAAGTAGGCAAGTACGGGCACATTGATAGTCCGAAAATATTATCCCCACAGAAAAAAAAACAGAAATTACGTTTTTCCTTCTCTTTAGGATGACTTTTAAAATGAGCGCATGGGCTGCTATCTGGTTTAACTTCCTCCAACAGTTCCGTTGATCCGGGATCTATATCATTGGGAGCGTAGTGCAGAGAACAGTTTTCTGCAAATCAAAAAAATAAAATACATTTCTCAAGTCCCGCTAAAGGGATATTCTTTTTACAGAGAATAATAGTATATTTCCAGTAGGTATGTTATTATGTACCTGTATCAGTTACAATGACTAGATCAGTATCGTTGAGAACGATAGTAGAGTTGATGACAGTGGAGTTGACAGAGTGCTCGGGTGGAGGGCCAGGCCGCAAAGTGAAGCACACAAGAGATATCAAAAAATAGCATGAAAATAAAATAAATTGACGATAAAACCTAAACTTCACGAAGGTATTCCATTTTGTCTTTAAAAGATCGATAAGCATTCCTTCCAGAAGTTCCAGATGCTCGTCTTTCTCCTGTCGAAACAGTAAGGAAAACATTAGATTCGGTATCAAATGACATGCAAGTCAAAAGTACAAATGCATTTACCCCAAACACTACTAAATTGAGAGCCGAGTCTTTGCTAATGAGTCCAGTTTCTGTATCGATGGTGTCGACGCCGCCGAGCGGGTACGCCGCGCAAGTGGTGGCTCCTATTTGCCAGTAGATCTCACGCTCTATGTTCAGGATGTGGAAGAACAGCTCCGTACGAGCGAGCTTGGCTGATAGCGTCAATGGGGTAAGATTTTGTATGTTGCGTATGTTCAACGATGCGCCAACCTCGTATGCCATGTCGAATGTACCCTGCCGTGTTAATATATTTTAGTTTTTTACATTACTAATGGACCTGTGTCCCAATAAGTGATTTAAAGTCCCTAAAAATACTTATGAACGAGGTAAGAGACTGTCAATACATTTATTAGTTTTATTTGCGATTATAAAACCCAAACCGTAACCTTACTTCAGTGTGAAACAGGCACTTCAAATATTTAAATATTCAGACAATGCCATCCATACCATTTTCTCGTAAATGACTAGCATGTGCAGTACGGTATTTCCATTAGTATCCTGTTTGTCGGGATCTGCGCCGCGCGCGAGTATCAGTCGATAGCACTCCTCCTGCCCCAGGCACGCCGCGAAGCTTAGCGGATACTCGCCCCAATACACATAACTGTATTTACAAACACACACAATTTTACATAAAATTAGCCTTAATAATAATAGTGTATTATTAATAAATCGTCCACGTCCTCAAATAAGCGTTCTTTAACGGCAATTAGGGGAATTATCGAGCGTTTGAGACGTCGTCATTATTGTATCTATATCTGTAAAGGTTGAGAATAAAATTATTCAATTGGAATTGTATTGGTACACGTCCCAGGAGGTAATTTAACTGTTAAGTATTTTATTACCTACTAATTAATACTGTTCTTAAATATAGTAGGAGACTGGAGGTACGATGACGGCGTCTCAAACGCTCGAAGATCTACCCCATTTTGAATAAGTAGAAGCTTGAGAAACAGAAACAGCAAAGCTAATCAATCTAATGATATTGCGGTTTTTACACATTTGGAATATATAAGTAACTGTGTGGGATTAAATTCGAGTATTATTTTAAACTGTCTTTTCGAGAATATTTGCAGCAGCTCTTAAAAAAAATATCACGTGTTTAATATTACATTAAATGTGTGGATTAACATTTGTAAATCGTACCCGTTATAATTAGTATTGAACTGAACGTTCACCCATTCATGGTCAAGCGAATCTGATCGAGAGGCTTTCTGGTCCTCGGGGCACATGAAGTTCCCATAGCAGCGCTCGTGGTAGTCTGCCCCGGCGTCCAGGAGGAACTTCACCATGGTCGGGTCCTCGTTGGTTATTGTCATGTGCAACACGCTTTCGCCTTCAAAACATACATGGCTTTCGCAATAGTTGTACCTACCTACACTAGCGATTGTGTTCGGGGTTGCACTTGATTTCACCAGCGACCTTATTAGGCACTTCATACAAACTGTATGAAATGTAAGCCCATTCTCATTATTTCCTAAGAAATGAACTGCGGCTAGGTAATTTTATAGTTTATTTGAATTATCAAATGTTTAGAATATACTGAACAGAACTAAACTAGACAGAAAACGTTTGCTCCGTCTCCGGAAATTCAAACATTAGGTACAAATTTTATAGAGATGATTAGTTGGATAAAGCTAGTAGGTATAAACAAGTCTTTTATTATATTAATATTGCCAGTTAAATACCGCCGGGTACTCGTGTCTATTAATCACGCTAGTAGTAGGTACCTACCTAAGTACGTGAATCAATTTCCAGCGCAGTTATCGGGTGCTCTATCAAATGAACGGTATCGGCTTGCTAACTCTTCGTGGAAAATCACTAAGTATCTTGTACGGACAAGGCCAAAAATGGCGCAGCGAACAATTAATTATAATTATTATCTACTTGCGGTTTTTACACAGACGAATATCACAATTAGATACACTGATGCATAGTTATAAGCATACACTTATGCATTACTTTTCTTCATTATAATATCACAAATAAAATTAGAAATAAGAAATTGTATGAAACTTACTTAATCAACCATGGTCAAACCAGTACATAGCATGTAACATTATGATTTTAAACAATAACTTCTCAATTAGGAGCCTTTAGCTTATAAAAAAATATTCGATGACCTACAAATATGAAATGGTATATAGGTACTTAGTCGTTAACATGATACATACCGTAATATTCATCACTCATATAAACATCGTTGATTAACTTCGGATAGAAGCGCAGCAGCCTCTTGGCGAGATCAGCTAAAAGAGAAGTGGCGTTTAGCAAGCAAAGGTGCAATATCGTCTCGCCCACGGCGCCTCGTTCCTGCAACACACCTGACCTAATTTCACGTGCCCTCTTATCTAGGCCACTATATGTAACCCTAAAGCATGAACTAATACAAAAATAAAGCAATTTATAAATACATTAATTATTTTTTTTAATTGGCCTTTATTTGCTGAATACTGTGTAGGTACATAAGTACGAGTATGTACTTAGTTAAAATTTGTAGTATTTGCCAATCATATATAAAGGTTTATAAATCGTTATTGCCTTTTTTATCAAATTTTGGTAACCAGGAGATATACTTAAGTAGGTCTAAGTAATATACAAATTTAAATTAATAAATACCTATTCGAAACCACCTTATAAAGATATTTTGGATTAAATGTTACACAATTAAATAATTAAGTACCTACTTAAATGTTTAGTTTAACCATGGGTACCTACTTAATTATAGCGTTTTAAGACATATTGATCATAATCGCATTACATTATAATATATAGACCGCTGCAATTACTTGCCTTTAAGTCCCAGCAAAGTTCTCTGTAGGCGGAGGGGTTTGCATCATACTCTTCCTGACTGACCGCAGGCCAGTCTTTCTCTACGTCAAATTCCTCGTCTGGATTTTCCATTCCTCTTAATGGTGGAAGCTAAAGCAAAACGACTATTTCACTATTTGATTTAAGAATTGGAATTGGAAATAATTATTGTTTTTTTTGTAGATAAAGATGATCTTTTTTAATTTCTGATGCCTTCGCGGTTATTACACATTGGAATGAAACAACTATTAACGGATTTAACTCGCGTATTTTTATTTTATTTTATTTGGCGTTTCTTCTCAGTAATGATGGTCTTTCCGAAGCGCTGGTAATGCCCCCCTATTAGGTTTTAATTGTACTTTATAATAGTAAAATATTTTGCGTAAAATGTAACATTAATATTTCATAATTTAGAATAGGGTAGTTTTTCAAAATTTGTAATTTAAATATAAGGTAGTTTGCATAACTGTATAAATCACTTTAGCGTTAGACTATTGTCAGCTCAGTCGTGCTACGATTATGGAAACTGTAAATAATGCGAAACGTCAGCAAATAAAATAAAATAAAAATACGCGAGTTTGATCCGTTAATAGTTGTTTCATTCCAATGAACTTTTTTTTCTGATTATTTCTTATATTCGTAGATGTTTTTACACGCCAAACTTAAGGCTTAAGATATTAATTATTGTAGTTACTAGTTTGTGTCTCGGGCGTTCTTTATTCCTCAAGAGCACGAGGTGCGATATCGGTATGTACCGTCCCTTGCCCTTGTTGTACAGGAACGGTTCCACTTTAGTTTTGATGGCGTGATCTATCTCCGCGTACTGCTTGTTTTGAACCGCGCGCTTCATCATATCTACCAGCAATCCCCCTCCTGTTGATTTATACAAAGATTTATGAATTAATTTACTAAATTTACCCTGAAAACCATACTTTCATGTCTACTAGCGCTTTAGAAATATCGTTATTGCAGGAATTAATCGATTACTACTTATAATAAGTGTACGACAATTAGATGGTACTATCTGGACCTATAGATAATGCATAATTAAATACTTAGAAAAATCCTTTAAATAATTTACATACCTTTTACATCCACCAACTTGTATAATTTTTGAGTTGAAGTTCCAGCTTGCTTCTTCACACCGCTTGTAACATTACTCTCTGTATTACCCATAGTATCACTTTATTGTTTTACTTTAATTCTTATCAATGTTTATATATTTAATCAAAAGTAAGCAAGTACAAATCAATATTTTTTAAGGACATTTACTTGCGTGCCGGCTATACCTAGCCTGCTCATTGAAGTATCGACAAAATTTCCCTCGTTGCTATAACGATATTTTTACCAAGTATTATTAGGTTGAAAACAGACCGTGAACTGCAGTGTGGGATAAAAGTAACGAATACATGTTTAGCATGCACATGTTTCTATAGTGACAACATAGATATCGTATTTAAGAAAGTATTAAAGAGTTATCTTAAGCAACATTTGTCGATCTTCTGAGAATAAGATAAAACACTTCAACTAAACTCAGTATCGACGCTCCAAAGAAAAGCCCCACCATACCTCCAACAGACACTAGAACAATAGTTTTCATAATGCACCAAGACTGGCATACAATGCATAGATGCTTGCATACGAAAAAGATATTACGCACCCACTAAGTCTAAATTAGTTCTTAGTAAGTTTCTTTGATAGCGCAATGTTGGTAAGGACGACATTCGGATTTTCACCAAAGTTCCTTTAAATTCTGCATCCTCCGGCAACCGCCTACTACAATAAAAAACGCACAATCATTTGTAACAATAAAAATTAAGCCCTGATAAATTCTTCCTGTCGGTATATCCGTCTGACTGTGTATCACAGCTTCACGCCCATTAGGTACTTACTCAGATAGGAATACATATCTCACAAACACTACATTTTTAATTGGACTTATTTTTGAGAACCAAACGCATTAAATATAACCACCATATATGCCTGCACATGGTTCCTTACTAAATAATAATAACATTAAAAAATGTCTTGCATTAAGTAAAACTATACCTATTATGAAGATGTTACCAATGATTTAAACGTACCTACCTAGAAATGTGGATAGCAGTCAGCTCACTCTCCATACATGATGCTACGCAAGGTTCATGAATCACGGTTTTGTTTACTCCCATTTTGTTTTTCTGTGCTAAAATTTGATTGTTTAAATTAGTCACTTCAGCCATATAAAAATTCATTGCAGATCCCAACTAAACAAACAATTACTAACCCTCGTAAGTTACCAGACAGTTCAAACCAGTATAATTACAATACATATCCTTGTCTGAAATAAATATAGAATTGCTCAATGACCGGAATGATACATAGGTATTGATTTAAAATATGGTAGGGGAACAAGGCTGTTGTAGTACAAGTCTATACAAGATTGTTGTTATCATGTACCAAAAAGTGTTCAGTACCAGTAGGTATTTGTTAAACAATTTAAACTATTTTAGGGGCGATTAAAAAATTCGTTATAACTATGTTCTTGACGCTCATTTTCCTAGGAAATTTAAAATAACACGTGCAAAAGCGGCAGATTTTTAAGTATAATGTTATGGACATTATACGTAATGCTCGGGCATTATGATTAATTATATCTAAACTTCATTACTTATCACATTGTCTGGTCATTATTTATCAATATTGCTACGTATCCATAGGGTAATTTGATATTAAAGCTATATTGGAAGTGATGGGGGTAGAGAAACAAGCACGCGACATGTGTTGATCACCTAAGTAACATTTTGGACCTATAAATTTGAATCAGATCACAAAAAGGTTGAATAAACGTCATATAAAAATTCAATTGTCAAAACTACCTAGGTAGGTATTGCAATTTTACAATTAGCAAACCTTTTTTTGGAATGTAATTGTTTAGCAAATGTATCTGTACACTTGATTGAATGTTTTAAAAAAAATATTATACATTTTAGCTCCCTGACTGGATGAATGCAGCCACAGTGCTCGAAGGAATCTTCAGTACTTTGGGCTAATTTACACGCTCCGTAGGAATATACCTAAAACAATATTACATTTATACAATTTATTTGAAGAAGCAAGCAATTTATTTAATTAGTTAGTACCTACCGGGTAGATATGCAGTGGGTCCCTCGGGACCTCGTGATAGTATCGGCATTTTCTATTTCTCACATCCTCATATTGCAACAAAGGATCGTTTTCTATTTCTACTATTGAGAAGTAATAATCGACTCTATTTTCCTTGTGTGTATTCACTTCAAATTTGAATTTATTATCCAAATTATTCGTCGATAATTCTTCGGAACTATGAACCGATACCTAGTAACAATATAAATAATAGGAATCACATATTATTACGAAACCGTAAGTATGTGAACAAATGTTATATTAACATTTTAAGGTATTGCCCAAAACATACATGAGCATTCGATAGAAGACGGAATGATAGTAGCCCTGGTCCACTACTTCTATTTACAACATACAGCGGCTCCCGCAGGTAGTCCCTGAAACAACAAACCGCTAGGTAGGGTCAAATGGTATACGATTGATCACTTTTTGTTCCAACGCCAACAACTCCGAAATAAACGAACATACGGTGCTGCAATACAGAATGGAGATAGCAAATTTTATCTATTTCAAATTTGTATTACTAGTTTTTGAAAAAAAGCTATAAGTATGTAAAGCCATACGTCTTGTGTTTTTTTTAAAGTCTTAAATGAAACATAATTTACAAACTGGTTCAAGGTCAAAATGCATGTTTTTAATGATTTACCTTTTCTTCACTACGTTTATTGTTTATAGAAATCGCAATTTTCAATGGCGGAAAAAAAATACCCCCTTCTCGAAATTAAATTCTGAATCGAATGCAAATCCCCATATTTTTAAGACAACTGTATCGATTTTTCTCATACCTTGGTCTTCAGTCAGCAAGGTTAGGGCTGCTGGTTCGGTTCAACAAAACAAATGTCAAAAAATTTATAACAATTTGGAAGTATTATTGAACCACAATACAGCTTTTTCTGATGGAACACGGATTTTTAATCTCGATGAAACATCCACGACTACGGTTCAGAAACTTCAACGCATGTTAACTTCAAAAGGCCATCGGAACGTGGGTCAAGTGACCAGTGGTGAACGAGGCACATTGGTGACAACTTGCTGAATTATTAGTGCCAGCGGCATAGCATTGCCACCCATTATGGTGTTCCCCCGTAACCAATTTAAGAACTTTATGATCAAGAATACGCCCGCTGGTACTTTAGGACTTGCAGCATCGAGTGGATGGATGAATGCTGAAATATTGCCCGAAGTTATAAAGCACTTCATTAAACATTCGAATTTTACACTAGAAAATTCCAGCATATTGATCCTGAACAACCAAGAGTTCCACGAGAGCTCCCGGTGTTCATATTTTAACTTTACATCCACACCCGTCAGGAAAACTGCTGCCTCTTGATGTCGGTATTTATGGACCATTCAAAACTTATTACAACGCCAATATCGACTCCTGAGTATATTGCAGAATCCAGGTAAACCAGTTACTATTTACGACGTAGAAGAACTCGTTGGGAAAGCATTCCATAAAGTTATGACACCCATGAACATTGTTAACGCGTTTAAGAAGTGTGGAATTTATCCACTTGACCGGAATTTATTTATCGAGGAAGATTTTATGCCCAGTTCGGTAACAGATCGCCCTAATTCGAATAACGAAGAACCACTATATACCTAATGTTCCGGGTCCGTCTCGTGTACCAGAGCCGATACGAGAATTGATTAATGATAATGATTGTGCTACCGCAGCGCTATCCGCTACACCGGTAGAGAATATGTCGCCTATTGATGCTATTACATTTAATAGACGAAACACATCGTCACGTCATCTTTAGTAATACATTTGCTGATGAAGTAACAGCAAATATTTTGGCTCCAAATACTGAATTTCTATCCTGAATAGAATTAATCTACCGACGATCTCGTTAAAAATTATCAACCGATGACCATATGTAGTGAAATAAATGCAAATCGTCTTGCCAATCGAATGATGAATAAACGTTGATTTACAATTTAAATTTTATCATTTCCCTTAATAAACTCAAAATTATCCGGTGTGTAACTGTTTCGACTCCCTCGTACACAGTGCCTCATTTCTGACTTTTTTAAAAAAAGGACATGTACCTACCTACAGTTGTACCAATTCATTTTTTCCAAAAACTAATAATGCACATTCAAAATAGATAAAATTTCCTATCTCCATTGAGAATTGCAGTACCGTATGTTCATTTATTTCGGAGTTCTGGGCGATGGAAAAAAGTGAGCCACCGTATACCACCTGACCCTACTTAAAAGTACCTACAGCTTGGCCGAAAATAATCTTATCTTTATCGAGATTGTATATTATTATGTAGGTTTCGCTATCACACTGACGTTATTATCGACTGCTCAGTTATCGCATGACTCGCTGTCACCGCAATACAGCTCACCTGTTCTGTAAAGAGTTGAACGAGAAACAGAGCCCGTGCTCCGCGTCCACGCCGCGAAACCGATCACAGCAAGCAAACGCAACTCCGTTAAAGCTGCATTCTGACACTAACTCGTTACATGTTAGGTGAATCTGCCCAAAAATAAAAGTTCATTACATCAAAAATATAGTTAGGTTATTTAAAATAAGATCTAATTTCTTGTAGGTAAGTTAAAAACAAACTTGTTCTATTATCTTTCTCCACGGCACATCGCAGGGTATCTTTGCGCCGCATGGTTCGCAAACGGTTTTGCTACAGGCTCCGCGTCCGTACAGAATATCGCTTAAGTATCTTCTAAAATCGTAGTTCAAGGGTTCCATCAAGTCCGCTAAAACAATAGAAGCTAAAACTCACCAGTTACCTTGATGTAAAAACCATTAAATTCCCAGTACGACTCTGTTTTAATTAACCTATTAAATCGCAAATATAACTCCTTCACTTTTCGATATATGTAGAACAAAATATAGAAAAAATAATTAAAAACTCGTCAACAAGACTGTAATCATTGTGCGTGTTTTAACGTATTAACCGATCGATCTTACGGTATCGTTCTGTGAATTTTCTCTGTGCGATCCTAGCGTTATACAGCTCGCAAACTGTGACGGCTGGGTACGTGGTAGTCCAAAGCAGAAAGCGCGTGTCGGGCGTATAACTCACTTCCGCGCCCAACGAAACCGCGTGCCACAGCAGTAGATACAAGCACCCAGTAGACGCCATTACCACGCAACTCCAAAAAAGTCTTAAACAGGAAAAAAATATATATTTATTCAATTTGTAAATATACTTTTTAATTGTAGCCTCTTTATTGCATCAATTACGGTGTGATGCATATTTACCTTTTCTACTCAGATACCTATGATTTTTTATAGGGAAACGGTTTTATTTTTACTTGTGAATGTGCTTTTTATATACCTACTTAAGTACTTATTTAGGTAAGTACGTCGTTGTAAAAAGATTTTAAACTTTTGTGAATAAATAATATGTACCTAATGTAATAAAATATTAGTTACCATTACATTCGGATTTAATAGTGACTATAATCGATTTTCAAACTACTTACCTACACTACTTTCTAGACAAAAAAAACTTAGTACCTACCTATCTACTCATTAAATATTTTATAATATAATAAAAATTATTTACCTACCCTTTTATAACATAGGCATTTATTTTTCTCTAATTTCGAAGACACTTCATATTTACGACTCAGAAAGATATGTACCTATATCTATCCACTTACCTACTGATGGTTCGTGAATAATATCCTAAAGTTTTCTTAAATTGTCTGTTTTTTAAGAATATAGGTATACTGATATTTCAACAAAAAAAATATTAGTGAAATCGGTCCAGCCGCTCTAGCGTGATGCTGTGACCTAGGGAAATAATGATTAGGTACCTAATTTACCTATAGATATGAATATATACCTATGGGCTTCGTTCGGATCCCTAATTTTTTTACAATCTTTTATTTAGTTTCACCTGTCCCGTTGTCTGTCTGTAATCAAATCTTGCAAGTTAAATTTGATCCACTTCCCAGTTTCCAATTGAGCATGCATATAAAATCTCATGACAATACTATATTATTGTGATATGGATCCGATCTGATAATGAAGCTGGAAGTTGGCTATAGGAACTCCATAACTAAACGACGCTATGAGTTTATTTTTTAAATTTAGTTCATTTTATTAACATATACCTACCTACTTACCAATAAAAACTTGTACCAATTTTTTTTACTTTATTTTTCAAAATTCTTTTTCACTATTAGCCTATGTCACTTGGGATTAGTGTAGCTTCCCAACAGTGAAAGACTGTTTCTTATCAGTCCAATTGTTTTGGAGCCTATTCAATACAAACAAACAATAAACAAATATTTCCTCTTAATTATATTAGTGTAAGTAGATATAATAATAATAATGATCGATAACATAGGTACACATTGATGATACAAAAAAAAATATGTCGGGGGTTTGTTAAATTTTTAATTTCCTTTTTTTATTTCATACTTTTTGTAAGTAGGTATTTAATTTAGTTACCTACTACATATTATTATTTTTAACTAATTTCCATTTAACATGGAATTTTGTAATGTACACGTAGACATTTATTTTTCCATCCCCTCTTTCAAGCCACCTTATTATTAAACTACTAAGCCGACTTTTGTAAAACATAGCTAAGAACACTCTCGACAAACAAAAAAAACAGAATCAAAATCAAAATCGGTTCATGCGTTACGGAGCTATGATGCCACAGACAGACACACACACACACGGACAGACAGACAGACAGACAGACAGACACGTCAAACTTAGAACACCCCGTCGTTTTCGCGTCGGGGGTTAAAAACAAATATGTTGCCTATAACTGCGTAGGTACCAATTTTACTATTGTACCTACTTACTGGTTTCACATTAATGAACAACAAAGGATAGGTTTACCACATAATATATGATGGATCTACCGACCTGCGAAATTTTTTTTTTTCTTTGGCTATATGTCCAATACCGTGAACAGTACTATTTTCCGCAAAATATAAACAGCGAGCAACTAATTCCTTAATGGGCTTTTTCATTGTGTAGGAGTAGTTAACAGAACAAATGATTTATATAAAATGAATCATTAAAAAAAATACTCTGTATAAAAATATAATTGGTCCACCTAGCGTAATCTGTGTAATCAAATAAAAAGCTTTTGTTCGTGTTTAAACAACGAGATAGGCTATTTATAATTATTGAAACATTAATAATTCAAACGCCCGGACCGAGGTAAGTAAATTAGAATACTTTATTAATAACGGACTTTGCTTGTCTACGTAGGTACGCATTAAAAATTATGATTATTGCCATAGCAAAATATTTTCATATAGGTAGTTACTATAGCGCTACCTAGTTCTCCCACGGGCTACGTAGCACACTCGAGGCGTGCTCGTGTGATACGTAGACCGTTGCGTCTATGAAAAGTAATTGTCTATGTATAACTTTCTTTTTGATCTTTCTCTCTCTCTCTCTCGGAATTTTGAACATGTCGGATGTGCCGGAATTGTAAAAAGTTAATTTTATTATTTTACTGCTATTGTTTCGCTAATTGTAAATCAGGAGATACAATAATAAATAATACGTATAACAGATATACCATTTATTATTGCTACCGCACTCTACACTGGCTGCCCAACGTGTTAAGGGATTGCGGCGATTTATGGCAGTAAAATTGGAAACGTGGTACCAATAAAAAGACAAGAAATCATCGTTCATCATGCCGCCGAAGCGTCGATCACGGAGATTGTCGGTGGATTCTGCTTCTGCGAATGAGAATAATATATCCATCACGCAGGAGACGCTGTCGTCGATCATTTCGACTCTACAGCAAACCCAGGCGGAGTTCTGCCAGCAGTTGATGCGCGAGGTGCGCGCGTCGACGCCGTCGCAGACCGACCATGCAGCCGCCGCAGCCGCCGCGGCCGCATCGGTTTCTGCCCTCACCGGGAACTTCTCGCAATGCACGTCGCGGTATTGTGGAACGGATGAATCTTTAGAAGCGTTCATAGATGCCGTCGAGTCATATAAGTCATGTCTACGCATCTCGGACGAAAATGCTTTGCGTGGCATGTCCATGCTGCTGACAGGATCTGCCGGAATATGGTGGCAGGGCGTCAAAAGCAGCATAAATACATGGAGCGAAGCGGTAGCTAAACTTAGAAGCGCGTTTGGCGAGCGACGTCCGCCATTCAGGATATATCGAGAACTATTCAGTCTCACCCAAGGTAACACGGAAAATACGGAATTATTTATCGCTAGAGTGAGGGCATTATTAGCAAAGTTACCTAAAGAAGATCTCTCAGAACGAGTGGAGATAGACATGACGTTTACATTATTAGATCGAAGAATCAGAAAGAGAATAGAACGAGAATCCGTGTCTACTTTCGATCAATTGTTGAAAAAGTGTCAAGGTATAGAGGACTCCCTAAAGGAGGACAGGTTTAACGTTAAGACTACGTCGGCGCCGTCGAAGTCGTCCCGCGCGCCGTACGACACCCCGTCGCGCGCGTGTGCGCCCGGTTCCTACGCTGCGAGCGCTGCGACCGCTGCGAGCAGTGGCGCGAGCGCGCCGCCCGCCGCCGTGTCCTCCGCGGCAGGGAGCCGCGTCGAGCAGCACGCTGGCGCCGCGCCGGCCTGTCCCGGCGATCAAAAGAAGTCGTCGTCGAAACGTTTTTGTGTGTATTGTAAGCGCACAGGACATACTAGAGACAGTTGTGAAAAGATTAATAAAAGTGAAGAAAAACTATCGAGTGCGCCAATAAAATGTTACGGCTGCGGTGCGCCCGGTGTTATTCGTACGCAGTGCACTGCGTGCAATCCGGTATCTTTTAATTCTATAACAGACTTTAACCGAGGTAACGATTATCCTGTTTTTAAGAATGTAAACAATAACATAACCTCAAATTCTGTAAACTGTGACGCTATATACTCTGCCTCTGACCCTCAGTATGGCTTCGTGGGTAATTCAAATAGTTATTTGCTGTCACCTTACACTAATAATAACATTTCAGTAGCTAATGGGTCTATGTTTGGGTCTCGAGAGGTCAAGGTCAATCGTGTTGATAACAAAGATAATCTACGTAAGAATAGTATGGATCGAAATCTTTGTGTGGACTTACCTTATACTTTGTGCCCTATTAATGATGTTTCTGAGGTTTGTTCTGTCCCTGAAGTTGATAATGGTTCTTTGTCTTTGTGTCAAACTTTGCGACCAATTTTTTATGTGCAAATTCTAGGTGCTAATGGCTGTGCTTTGGTGGATACTGCCGCTCGACGTTGTATAGCCGGACAAAAGTTGTATGCAATTCTGGTAGAGAAAGCATACCCGATGACTTCGTCCTCGCCTCGTCCTGTCAAGCTTGCGGACGGTCAGGTATACACCAGGAATATTTTAGAAGCTTGCGATATTGAGGTGAGACTTCAGAATAAAACCATTAAAACTACATTTATGATTTTTCCAGACTCAATCAATAATGAAACATTACTTGGTATTGATTTTTTGTCTGCTGCTGGTATTGTTTTGGATCTAAAGACAAAACATTGGCATTTTTCAGGCGAAGACAGCAAAAGTTTCCGCTTGCATCTGGAACAGCCTCCGATAGTACAGCACTCGGTGTGTGCTGCGAACTTCTTGAGGCCAGATGAGGGTAGCACTCTGAATGAAACCAGCAGGCAGACGTTAGCTGATCTTTTGAAAAATAATGAAGACATATTCCAGCCAGGGGGAGAACCAACCCCTTTTGCTGAGCACCGTATCGACACTGGTGACCACCCGCCGATCGCCACACCGCCTTACCGCCTCACACCTGCGAAAAAAGAAGTTCTTCGGCAGGAGTTGGACAAGATGTTGAAGGATGGCGTCGTGGAGGAATGCGAGTCAGCGTGGGCTGCTCCTGTAGTTCTCATTCCAAAGAAGGATGGCACCTACCGCTTTTGTGTCGATTATCGCCGCCTGAATGCAGTCACTAAATCTGATACATACCCACTTCCACTCATAGATGAGTTGCTACAGTCGACTAAGCGAGGTTGCTTCATCAGCTCCATTGACCTGCGCTCTAGCTACTGGCAAGTGAGTGTGGCAGAAGCGGATCGTGACAAAACAAGCTTTACTACTGCACTAGGTACTTACCGATTTACGAAGATGCCATTTGGATTGAAGAACGCCCCGGCGACTTTTCAACGTTTGATGGACCGGTTCCGAAGTGGATCTTCACTCGGTGACACTACACTGCTCTGTTTCCTGGATGACCTCTTGGTAATTTCAGAGGATTTTGAGAAGCATCTAGAGGATCTGCAGAAAGTGTTTGACCGCCTTCGTGAATTTAATCTGCGAGCAAATAGAGAGAAGTGTTGCTTTGTCCGGCAGGAAGTTAAGTACCTGGGCCACTTGATTACATCTGATGGAATCAAAGCAGATGAAGATAAGATCGCAGCTATTCTGGAGATGAAGGAACCTGCTAATCTTAAACACCTGAAGACTTTCTTACAGACCTGTTCTTGGTACAGGAAGTTTATACCGAGATTCTCAGATGTCGCCGAATGTCTTACTAAGTTGACAAGGAAAAACCAGCCCTGGGAGTGGGGACCGAGTCAAAGTCACGCTTTCAACGAACTCAAGCATCTTCTTACCACCCCTCCTGTGCTGATTCAAGCGGATTACACGCAACCTTTTATACTGCGGACAGATGCGAGCAATTACGCATTGGGAGGTGTACTACTTCAGGGAGAAGGAAACGAAGAACGCCCCTTAGAGTATGCCAGTAGATTGCTCACATCAGCAGAAAGGAACTATACAACCACGGAACGAGAAGCCTTAGCCGTCGTGTGGGCGGTAGAACGCTTTCGAGGCTACATTGATGGACATCCTGTCATCGTGAAGAGCGACCATCAGCCTCTCAAGTGGCTTCTAACCCTCAAGTCTCCGTGCGGTCGTCTTACCCGATGGGCGCTGAAATTGCAGAGCTTCAATATTCAGTACCAGTACACTCCAGGTAAAGCAAACGTTGTCGCCGATACGCTCAGCCGGCCTGTCTGCGACGATGTTAACAGAAGTGATTGCGGCGTCTGTTCAGTCGTCGTAGATGTCCCTACTACGACTCCGTCGGAGCTGCGATTAAAACAGATGGAGGATCCAGATCTTGTCAAGATAATTAATGACATCGAGAGCAACGACGAACTGGCGAATCTTCGCTGGGCCGATCGTGGCTTCCTCATGACTCAAGGTGTGCTTTACCGGTATGACGCCGATGCAGATGGTGAAGAGGCACAGTTAGTGGTCCCTGCGTCAATGAGGGACACAGTCATCAAGGAGCATCACGATGAGCCTACAGCCGGACACCAGGGAGTAGATCGTACGTTGCAGAGCCTCCGCCGTTTGTATTATTTTCCTGGAATGCGCCGACTCGTGATGGAGCACATCAAGTCTTGCGTCGATTGCCAGAAGTACAAACCGTCTAATACGAAACCACCAGGTTTATTGCAAACGCCCGTCCTAAATCAACGAGGAGAAGTCCTGGCGATGGACCTGTTCGGACCGTTACCTGAAGGGATAGGGGGAGAGCGATGGATATTTCTTATCGAAGATACTGCCACCCGATGGATTGAGCTGTACGCTCTAAAGGAGGCCACAGCCGAGGTGTGTGCGAAGCTTCTCATTGAAGAATATCTTTTACGCTATGGTTTTGTCCGCAGGGTAATCTCCGACAATGGCGTGCAATTTGTTTCCGCCGTGATGCAGCAGGTGATGCATATTTTGGGTATCAAGCAAAATTCTATACCCTTGTACCATCCGGAAGCCAACCCTGCTGAACGGAAAAATAGAGATATGAAGACTTTACTCTCTATACTCGTCAAAGAAAATCATAGATCATGGCCAATGTTTTTACCTCAAGTTCGCTTCGCGCTCAACAGCGCAAATTGTTCTAGCACCGGATGCAGCCCGGCTTATCTAATGTTCGCGCGCGAAATGAGGACGCCATTTGAAGCTGGACGTGATCTGCGCGGTATCTTGTTAAAGGACAACTACGTGCCGCAGATAACGCCCTACTTATCTGATTTCATTAACCAATGGGAAGAGATAAAAGAAAAAGCTGAAAAGCAGCAAGATAGACGTAAGGATGATGCGGATGATAGACGTCGGCCCTCGAAGCAGTATCAAGTTGGCGACTTAGTGCTGTTAACCTCTCATCACCTTAGCAACGCCAGTCAGGGTATAACGAAAAAGTTTATGCCTAAACGCGATGGACCCTATATCATATCTAAAATTGTTACTCCTACTACCTTTTTAGTTTCAGATCGTGTCAGTAAAGCTGATATTGGTAAGTTTCATTCCAATGATCTCGCTCCTTTTGTGTCCACTCCAGACGTTTCTATTCGACCTGTACAACCTCACAGACCCAGGGGTAGACCTAGAGCTGACCAGAGTAGGAAACCTGTTGCCAAGCCACCCACGGGACGTGTTGGCGGCTTGGAGGGGGAGTGTATAGCGCTACCTAGTTCTCCCACGGGCTACGTAGCACACTCGAGGCGTGCTCGTGTGATACGTAGACCGTTGCGTCTATGAAAAGTAATTGTCTATGTATAACTTTCTTTTTGATCTTTCTCTCTCTCTCTCGGAATTTTGAACATGTCGGATGTGCCGGAATTGTAAAAAGTTAATTTTATTATTTTACTGCTATTGTTTCGCTAATTGTAAATCAGGAGATACAATAATAAATAATACGTATAACAGATATACCATTTATTATTGCTACCGCACTCTACATTACTAAATAATAATTAGGTAAGTAAGTACTTACATTGTTCTAATATGTTAATAGGTCTTATATCAGAAAACTTCGTCAAAATTTGAATATCTTTAAGCGGAAAACTGTATAATGAAATAAGTTATATAAGGGTTTAAAGGGTGGATAAAATATTGTATGAAAGCATCGTCATTTTTAAAGCTAGAAGCTTAGGCGTAATTACTAATTCCACGCGGACGCAGTCGCGTGCAAAAACTAGTACTTAAAATAAATATATAAATGGGCTAATTCAAGAAAACTGATTAGGTTATTTTTTAGTAAGAAAGTTTTATTCTGCATAATTTCACTATAATACATTCGGAGTCGATAAAAGTAACTAAATAAGTATTTTAATTATTATTACGGAACCAGTGATTCATTCAATTATTAAAAAAAATACAATTGTAATGTTCACAAAATACTAAAAACTTATATACTTATATGGCATTAGACAAGTAAATGTACGGTTATAAGACCTATTTATTGATAATACAAATTGATCGATCGATCAGTTTACACACAGATCATCCCTTCCACCACGAGAACCAGCTCTTTTGTGTGGTGGTCCCGTGCGTGGCCGGGGCCTGTCTGCCGTCGGGGTCGGCGTACTCCGGGGTACGCGTCGTCACTCGCGCCTGCCAGCGGTTCATCTGGAAACCTTCGCGTAAATCGTTCAGTAGATAATGGGCTGGTTTCTGACGCTCCAGCTTACTGGCTGGAACAATGCATCGTCTCTCTAAGACATTTGGAATATGTCCTAAAATAACACTAGACTAAACCAATCTGATTCTAATGTAACCAGAACATTATGCTTTTAATTACCTACCCGTTCAATATGCTTTCATCGTTTTACGTTTGTATTGGGATGTAATTTTATTTAATTTACTTACGACAGTAGGATGCTCTTTCGGTTGTCAGAACAAAATAACGCCCCTTCGCACGAGGTAATCCATGTCCACCAATTGCGTTAATGCCCATTGCGGGGCATGACCCGATTTTACTACATTCTGCTTTAAGGCTAGCATTCACTCTGCAAGTTAATAACAATCAAATACAAAATAAGTACGTAGATTATCTAATATTATGAAGAAAATGAGTACTTATATAACATTAACTTAATTACCCTTCATAAGATAAATTCCATGGATACGCTTCAAAAGAACAGTTATTATTAATTAATGATTCAGTGAATAATAGGTATGCACGGCCGTGACTACATATAGCTTGCTGTAATTCTGAAACAAATATTTTCAATTAAATTTCAGTGCGTAAGTAAATTAGGTTAGGTATGTACTTAAATGCATAGATCCGTTTCATAAAACGTACTTGACGGTGTATATTTGACCCAACGCGACCACAGAGACCTGGTATGGTTGTGACAACCCGGCTGCTTCATACCGCCATTTGGATAGAAGTCAGCATGCCCTGTACAAAACAAGAGTTTACGGTATTAATCGTTTCACTCACACGTCGAATTAACAATTCTCGCCTCGGTTACCGGCGGGCTCTGGTAGACCGAATCCAATATTTGTCAAAAGTCTGCCATTCGTATGTATGATATCAACAAAATTGGCATCGGAATCGTCCAATCGCTCCGTGCGATCAGTGGTGCGGAAGCAGGGTTGAGCTGGGTCCAGACCTGAAAGTTTATAAAAAGAGCTTAACAACACAGTCTAATTACTGGAAGAATTAAGGAGGATGTTAGGCAAATAAGGCTACCTACTTACCGGTAATTCGCGCCACTCCTCCCAGATGATACGAGACAAAAGAACAGATATGTGCTCCCAAACTGTGCCCAACAAAATGGAAATCCTTAACACGGACACCGGTGTTTGCAATTAACCTGTTTAAAAATCTGTAAAGGCACATTAGTTACTCTGAGTTTGAGTGAGATAGGTATTTGTATCAAATTAAGTCGACTTGTCTATTACATCAATATAAATAAATAAAATAAATAAACAATATAAATAAATAAACTATTACCTTATAACGTCAGAACCGACTCGCCGAGTGTTGGCTACAGCACGCCAATACTTCCAAGTGTTGCCCCCCGCACTCCAGTCCACGGTTATCACGTTTACGTCACCCTGTAATATTATTGTTTAAAAACACTACTTTACCAACAAACTTATCCCCTCGAACAAATAATATCTCTTACCTGACACCTGCCAATACAAATTATTTCGATATATTATAAGAAAAAATTTGGTGCGAAGGCAAGCACTACTTACTAATGTTAAATGACCAATTTTAACATCTATTTAGGAAACAGATTTAAATAATTTATATTTGATTTTATCTCCATAGGAAGTACCTAATTAAAAATATATTGTACTTAAGTACAGTAGGAATATTGGTAACACTAGCTAAACACCTCCACCTTGCCATAATGTCGTTGAAGTACATTGAGCAACTATTTACTTAGGTAGGTACATAGTTATTTTAATGCCTTGTACTACCTATTGGCCAGTATCAGTAGTTCTACATAATTACCTACGTATTTTATTTGTTAAATATTAATAGAAATGGTTTAAATATATTTACCCATTTTAGAAACGCTTTAGCCATATTATTAACCCACGACGAATTGCTATGACTCAGAAATCCATGCACTATCATTATCGTCTTCTTACTGGGCTGGAAGTCCACCCATTCTAGACCAAACTGCTCACCAAGAACCACCTAAAAATTTTCAAAAATATTACTTATTATGAATAAAATTTTAGAAATAGGAACAAACACTTTACAACATAATAACTAAGTAAATAAGTACCTGAACTCGGAATGGTTGTCGACGCGAATAAAAGAAGAAGTGAGTGTTGACTGCATCTGATGAATCGGGCTTCATGTTGAAAAGCCACGGCAGCTGTTTCATCAGGGATCCCAAACCAAAACAATCCACTGTGCTCGGTACTGATACATGAGATGCTTCAACATTGTTCTATGAAGAAAAATCATATTGAAAAAAATTAGGTGTCTACTATAAAAATCCCATAAAAACTTGAGGAAAGCTTACGTCTGGGTCAGCGTATATTCGGTCGGGTTCAGTTGTAGTGGTAGACACTAAATCTGTATCGACTAACTTCGATAACTCTCGGAGATCATCAGGGCTTATCACATTTTCCACTGTAATCGAAGCATTAGTAGGTACATTACTACTTTTTTATCATTATTACAATATACTAACCTTCAGTGTCGTACACAATTTAGTTGCTAAACAAGTGCCTAAAATCCATAACAACCGTAAAACATATTTTGTTAAGAAAAAATATCATAATTAAATAAATTGGAATGACACAACTATAACGGATTTAGCTCGCGTAGGTACTTTATTCTAATTGCTGACGTTTAAAAACAGTTCCCATATTCGTGGCATGACTAATAGCGTTACACTGTCATCAGCTCTGACAAGAGTCTAAACTGTAACGCTAGTTAGTAGCGTTACAGTTTAGACTCTTGTAAAGAAAAAAAATGCCGCAAAGGTATCAGAAATTTCTGACATAGATAGTTTCCTATTTATTGTAGTACTTAGGTAGGTACTCATAAACTGGGCACGCAACGTGTGGTAGGTAATAGACTCCAGCAAAACCTCATTCGATACACCTACAAAGTAACCTAGGATATTCATATAAAGTATGCGCAATGTTTACTGTCGCCAAGACTACCTGGCACCGATCAACATTTCCCTGACCTCGGCCAAGTGAATCGGGACACATGCAATCGTTATCGTTAACAGTTTCCCGCGAGACACTCCACGCGGCAGACACGCGAGGAGCCCCTGCCCTAGACGCACCCTAACAAATAGTTATTGATAACAGTTTAAAAAAAGCGATCTCGACATTGAACTATCATTGAAATTTTTGCATTTCTTTATCAATAAAGCCTCTTTAACCCGAGTGACAAAAAAGTTAGCCATCATATTTCTAGTTCCGTTAAGATAAATTATTTTATATGGAACCCATTTACCTAAATTCTATATATCTACCTAATTGGATACGTCGCAACTTGGTAACAGTTAACCGAGTCAGTTTGTAGTTCATAAATATAATTATTAACTACAAATTCGTAGATAAAAAATATCGAGGTCTCGGAAACTAGCAGGTAGCTTGGTAGAAATACTGGGTACCTACATAGCTAATTGGGTACCTAAGTAATGTTCGCATTGCAATTATCGACTTATTATCTCGCTAAACAAACAATAGTGGAACGTTTTGATAGCACGAAAATGTAGGTAGGTACATCTGAATCATCATTTTAAGAAACACTACAAACTAATGAACAAAAGAAGTACTTACTGTACCTACTTTGCAAATGGGTACAGTCCTCTCACAGTTAAGCAGGTCTTATACCCATTATCAAGGCTTCTTTTACTCCCATAGTAAAAGAAGCTAGGTAGGTACTTAGGTATTCGTTTTTGATGCTGCATAACTAAGAACTTATACCTAAGTACATTGTATTGACAGCATCATTTTTAAATCATCTAAAATAAATAACAGTGGAAAAAAGCTTACATTCGTCTGTTGTTACCCAGTCGCGCTGAGCGATTCCTTTGCCACACGTTAACACCACATAAAACAATAAAACCAACGAATACCTTCTACTAAGCATTATAAAACAGTGAAGGTATGTGTATAACTTTAGCAAATATTATATTTATTAATAAATGAATAAAAAAAATTATATCAACACTAGAACATCATTAATATTATTAATTGTATGTTTACGACTGTCGTAGTCGGAGTAGCGAATGAGATTGCCGCGCCATACAGCTAGTGTTGTGCTCTGTTGGAGGAAGCAGGAAGAGATGAAGCTCCTGTGATAAATAATTACATATATTTTATCATTTCGCATAATTTGTTAATGGTTATATTTTTATTTATCCTTAATAGTCTAAATATCTACCATAGAAAACTAATTTTAATATTACAAATTCAGTCCTCGTAGGTATTTGTTTACAAGTAAGTACGTACGTACCTACCTAATAAGTTAAAAACAAATTAACTAATTGGATGATGGTACTTAATGCTACCTGCACTGTTTAATAATAGGTAAGAACCTGCTTATTGACCGGCAACTAGGTTACATTTTAAGCTATAGGTAATAAAATTATAATAATAAATAGCAGACTAGGTACCTACCTACAAAAGGAACAATTAAGATTTTAAATCTATATTCGAGCGTTTTCTAACTTGTAGGTCTGTACTGTCTGTAGTTAGGTAGTCCAAAATGTCAACGGTCTCACAGTGAGTGTTAGCTTGAGTTTTAAACGAAGCCAAAGATAGGGTTCTTTATAAACTGTCACACTCTATGTAGGTAGTTATGCGTTCATGTACTTAGTCTTAGGGCCACCCCACATCTAGCGTCTCCCGAACGTCGACGCCTCACCAACAGCCGCGCCGCTTCGACGCCGCGCTCCCTCAGCGCCGACGCGGCGCTGCGGCGTCTCAACATCCAGTCAGCGCCAGGACGTCCAGGTGGCGCTGCGCTGTGAACGTTGCTGCGACGTCGACGTTCGAGAGACGCCCGGGAGCGCGGGGTCGACGCGGCGCGGGCGTTGATGAGGCGTCGACGTTCGGGAGACGCTAGATGTGGGGTGGCCCTTAATGAGTGCCAGTTGAGAACAGAAAATAAACTAGGTACTTTGTTTTTATGTCATGTCTCAGGTAAGAGTCTCCTTTCAGGAGTCTCGCCACCCGTCCGCTTTTGCAGTGAAGGCCCATTAGCTGGCCAACTGCGCGTCAGTATTCAGTTCGAAAAATCATGTCTCATTAGCTGACATGTATAAGTTCAATGCCCTGCTCACTTGGTCTATTGTGCACTGGTTTCTAAGCCTGGTAAATTTGAAATTAAAATGACTAGTATAGACTTAGTGCCTAAATGAGAGTCTCAACTTAGTCTTGATAAATTACTTATCGTACGGATTATACCTACCTACTACAACCAACCAAGTTCAGATCAGCATCCAAATTCGGGGCCCAGGCTTTTTTGGAATAAATAAGCAACTATCTACTTACTTATAGGGAAGTAGTTGTAGTACTTAGTTAGTTGGTGTGAACACATCAACAAAATAGACACTAGTATGCGGCCAATAAAGGAACATAATACCTACCTATAATATTAGGTATGTCATCGTATTTTTTTACTTCGTTTATCCAATTTTGGCACAAAACCATGGCAATTGAATAAGTACCTACTATTTTTCGGAAAGTAATTAACACTTAATATATACCTACTTAAGATATATTTTTAGAATAATAATATTCACTAATATAATTAGGTACTTAAAAGTAAGTAAGTACATAATTGTTTATACTTTATTCGTTACAAATGTCAATGTCAAGTAGGTAGGTAGGTAATAAAAAATTGCGTTATTCTGATTGGCGACACCCGTTGGTAGCATATTCGTTCGGTTGGTATGTCTATGTCTATAACTAAGATTTCTATATTGCCTATTATTATTAGGTAGGTACTAGCTTTTCTGCCCCGGCTTCGCACGGATCATCTTTTTTATAGCCTAACCACTCGGGAATAGTGTAGCTTCCCAACAGTGAAAGAATTTTTGAAATCAGTCCAGCCGTTCTGGAGCCTATTCAATCCAAACAATCAAACAAACCTTTAGGTACCTACTCTTTATAATATTAGTATAGATTATGATTGTTAGGTTATAAGAGTTTCAAAAAATATCTCCTTCTCGCTCTAACCAGACAATAAAGAGAACCAGATGGAAAAATATTTTGTTAAAATTGTAATTTCTTAAACGGTAAAAGATAATATTTGATATGACAATAAATACATATATTTTTTAAATAATTATAATGAGGATGTAACCTAAATGTAGAATAATTATAATATACTTCCTAAATGTTGTTAACGTACATCCATAGAGATATTAGACTAATATCTCTATGCGTACATCATTAAGCTTACGTAGTATTCAAGGAAAATGTGTATCATGTAGTGTCGTCTACTTAACATCAAAAAAAAATTCAGCAGCCTATCAAACGAATTTTGGTTCCGTTCTATTAAATATTAAATAAAATTTTCAATTTTTATGAACATATTTTTTTTACACAATGTCGTGTAATAAATACGGGAAGCGTATTTTTGTAACTGGCTATATTAACCGACTAGTTACGATAGTAAAACCTGTTACAGTACATATTATTTTAGAAACATAGTGCTTGTTCACTTTTTCTAACTTCAAATTTATCATAGTAAAATATTATTATTCATTTTTACTTTTCCTTCTTTCTATAATAGGAAACAAATCAGTAAACTGATAGATATAATTTTAGTAGTTGTAAAAACATAATATGCATGCAACACCGTCACCAAGCATAGTAGAAAATACGGTCTTGTGATTGGACACATAGCGAAGCCGTTCAAATCAAATTTAAATTATTGCAACAGTCATCATCTGTGCAACAGTCGAATTTAGTGGATGAAGTCGTTTGAAATTAAGTCTCAAATCTGTGCTAGCGATTGTGCTTGTTCATCTTTATTTAATATTAGTTAATTAGTAAATCTTAGTTTAAAATGTCCAGTAAAGTAGACGATGCGAATCTTCCAGAAATTCTTTATGATAAAACAACGAATTCTTCATATCAAAGGTTACGATTTTTTGGAAAGGTAAGTTTTCTAGTTTTATGGAGGCATTTTTATTTAATATTCTTCACCGTTATCGAGTCTCATCAATATAAAGTATATTATAACTTTCTTTCTTAATATTGCCCACAAAATTCCGTTACTATGTGAACTGGAAAAGACACCTGTCGTTCGAGGATGCTCACCAAGTTAGTGTTTTGGAAGCCCTTTGCGAATATAAATGTTTATATTTTCTTGCATTAATGTTGTGCTATAGATTCTGATTATCTAAAAAATATTATTAATCACTTTTAGGGTGGATTTGCAAAATGCTATCAAATACAGCATGTTACCACCAAAGAAGTCTATGCTGGCAAAGTAGTTTCCAAGAAAATGCTGACAAGATCTACTCACAGAGTTAAGATGGCTCAAGAAATATCAATCCATCGAGCTCTGAACCACAAGCATGTGGTTGGCTTCCACAGCTTTTTTGAAGACTCCCACAATGTTTATATTGTACTTGAATTATGCAAGAGACGGGTTTGTATCTGTGTTATTATTTATACCTAGTGTATTCATATTCATAATATATATTTATGCAATAATGGACAAAGAGGTTAGACCAAGGCCAATTGCCTAAAAAATATATTGCATATTCTTTTTCTTATATAGGTTTAAGATTTAATCTTTCACTAGTAAGTGATTAGTTTTTCCTTTATTAATTATTGTTTTTATTAATAAGAACAAATATTATAACAAAAATTTCATCATAACTCCAAACAACATATTAACCATCCGAATATTTAAAAAAAGCAACACCAACTAATAATAGTTATGAAGGTATTTGATCAGTTTTGTATTCATAGTCGATGATGGAGCTCCACAAGCGGAGAAAAGCCATTACTGAGCCAGAGACACGTTTCTTCATGCACCAAATCATACTTGGAGTGCAATACCTGCACAGCAAGCGTATTATCCACCGTGATCTGAAGCTTGGCAATTTATTTTTGAATGATGAGCTTCATGTCAAAATAGGAGACTTTGGCCTCGCAGCGACCATTGAATATGATGGTTAGTATCTATCTTTATAATTTTGTCACAAAGTATTATAGTAATAATTGATATAACTCTTCACATCTTTATATATACTAATGCCATTTTAAGACATTTTTTTTAAATAGTGTTTCACATAAGTGCTATGCGAATTTTCATGTTTAATAATATTCTATTATAGATATTACTCAATGCAAAGCCCTATTGAAATCTTTTTGTACTTTTTAATCTGGAGCTTAAGCTTAGTATGAGTAATGCGAAACATATAAACTAAATGTTAGAATTGAATCTGCTTTTATTGATAATTGTTTATAGTAGGGTATGTTTTCAGGACACATATTTAAAAATGGGTTAGTTCAGTAATTAATTTTATATGATATATTTATATTATGATAGATAGGTATCTGGAATATTTGTATGTATTAGAGACTTATACCGCATACTGTTTCAGGAGAGAGAAAACAGACTGTTTGTGGTACACCAAACTATATAGCTCCTGAAATATTAACTAAAAAAGGACATTCACTCGAAGTTGATATTTGGAGTTTGGGGTGTATCATGTACACACTACTTGTCGGGAAGCCGCCTTTTGAAACTGCCACACTTAAAGATACCTACAAAAGGATCAAGGAATGTGAATACAGGTACAATTCTCTTTTATCACCTTTTATGTTTTTGGCATCTATTGATGGTCAACCATGGAACTAATTCTGAAAATTATTTTAGTATCCGAAAATTTATGATTGTAAGTATGTACTGCAACACAGAGCATAACTAGTTTATTAAAATAACTTATGAAGATGTTTATAATTTGTAGGATAGGCATATTGAACATTATCCATAAGATGTGATTTTTTTTCTTGTTTTTTAAAGGACATATTGGTAAGAAATATTTTGTATAATGATAATGTAATTGTGTTTATAAATAGCGAGAGCATGTACCGAGCCTTGGTGAGTTGTTGCGCGGGCCCGTGGCACTCGTGCGCAGGTCGGTACGCACAGGCGCTCATCGTCGATAACACCCTCAAACAACGTTTCAGGTTGTTACATTGAGGTTTCCAGTGATTACCTGTAAAACTGTCTATGCTTATTTTATGTGATGCTGACTACTGCTAATTTTAATTGTTTGGTAATAACTGTGGTGAGTTTGTCTGTGCTGCGTCCATGCCACTTAATGTTATTTGTAATAATAAAATATTCCATTATTCATAATTATTAATTATCACTATGCTATATGAAACTGGATGTGATTTCTAATAATATTAATAATTTAGAACTAATTAAAAAAAAGGAAATAGATATCAAGTGAAATTCCAAAGACATTTTAAACATTCGATCAAATTGACGATAGTCTTAGAGCTAAACTACGAAATTTTGAAGTCGAATCCCGCCAGAGATAGAAGATAAAAGTTATGACCATGATGTGCGTGAGCATTTCTATTGGACTACTGATTTATTATTATTTTTTTTTTTTATTTTTTTTTTTTTCGAACTGAATACTGAAGCGCAGTTGGCCAGCTAATGGGCCTTCACTGCAAAACCGGACGGGTGGCGAGACTCCTGAAAGGAGACTCTTAAGCCTTTTCTGATTTATGTATCATACTACATGTATGAGACTAAATCGTTTGTTTTATTTCTACTATATAATTATTTTGATTAATTTTAAGTATAATTTGTTCATGTTAATATTTTTTAATATTATCTATTTAAACTTATTAGATTTACTTATAAAAATTAGCTTGGATAAAAATATTCATCTGCATTGGTAAATAAATCACGCAATCATATCCTAATTAATCAATTTACCAAAAATATCTACGAACTCTTAGTAGTGTGTTCATAAAAGTATTACTAGTAAACATACTAAAAAAGTCTCAGACTTCCAGATGATATGTGGGGTGGGTGATGAAATGGCTTTATAGAGCAGGATCCCAGGCCACGACCACCCAGGCCAGTATGTTACTTATTTTCTCAAAAATAATATATATGGGTTAAAGTAGTATTAGTATATATTTTAAGTGTGAACATACCTGCTAGCTTGGGAAGGTGGAAAATTCTAAGGTACCAGGTGGTAGATAAAAAAACAACATTTACTTTATTTGTGAGAAAATAAGTAATATTAGGTCCCTGGGATCTTGGATCTATTATTTCACTTGACTGGATATACAGAATTGTTATTCGAGTTACAAATAATTTGAGAAAGAAAAATTGTTTTCGTAGAATCCCATCATCGCTGCGTAAGCCCGCAGTGGATATGATCGTGATACAGCTGCAGGAGAAGCCGTCGGACCGGCCGCCGGTGGACAAGCTGCTGCAACACGAATTTTTCAAGTCCGGTATTATGCCAGCCGCCCTACCAGTGTCATGCCTTACCACCGCCCCTAGGACTGACCAGCTCGAGGACATCGCTTCGCTACGTAAACCTCTTCATGAAATAAACCGCAACGGTAACCATGAACAACTGATACTTTTGATGCTATCAAATTGTTTAAGGCACTCTCTATACTCATGACTTTTTTGTCTTCGATAGAAGGCGAAAGATGCGAACCGAGCGAAGTTATCCTCAAAGAGCCCTGCTCCGTAGAGCCGACACCGTACAAACAAAACCTACAATATCTGCGAGACCAGCTAACCGAGCTGCTGTCGTGTAAAGTAAGTTACATGGTGACGTCTTAATTAAAGTAATAAGCGTAAGAGATTCGTTAAAATATGTTTCACAAAGTCGCTTTTTCCACTTAATCCTAGTTTCGAGTTTCGGTGAATTATAGTTTGCTTGACCTATCTTATCTACCTTAATATTCATTGCGTCCTTTTTATGTCTGCTCTGCAGAGCTTATTTTTTTATTTTTAATGCTTTCGCGGTTACTATACGTTGGAATAAATCGTCACATAAAACGGATTTACTGGCGATGTCGACTGTAAAGTTGGGAGCTGTAAAGTTTTTGAAACATTCAGTCATTTGTTTTATATTTATGAATATTTTTTTTTTATATGGTTGTTTCTTAGTTTAATATTGTGAATTCTCCAGTTGAGGTGCCGGCCGGAGGTGTTAACAGACGAATTGAGCGACCCGGCGGCGCAACCTCTGTTCTGGATCAGCAAATGGGTCGACTACAGCGACAAGTATGGCTTTGGGTACCAGCTCTGCGACGAGAGCGTCGGCGTGATGTTTAATGATACCACCAAACTGATCGTGCTCGCAAACGGCGTGTAAGTTTTATCCATACTGATAAGAGGGCCTAGACTAGATGCCAATGTTCAACGTTACCGTTAAACGTTGGCACCAAAATGTATGGTATTTGACATCCGCGAACGACTGTCACGTACGTCACAAACGTTCGCGTATGTCAAATCCCATACATTTTGGTCGTTGCATTTAACATAAACGCTGAACGTTGGCACCTTGTCTACGCCCCCTGGTTACTCGAATTCTACAGCATGTTATAATTCTGACTAAATTTATAAGGATAGCATGGCTTAAATGGAATAACTTTTATAAAATTTTCAATTTAATAGTTTTTAAATAAACCAAATGGTTTTAATTTGCAATATTAACAGTAATCCATAGTAAGTATAACTTTACATTTACAGAAATGTTCATTTTATTACACGGGAGGGGCGAGAAGTGTACCTCAAAGTGAATGACTATCCACCAGATCTCCAAAAGAAAATGAGACTTCTCGATTATTTCCGTAAATACATGTCAGAGCATCTTATGAAAGCCGGTATGTAGCTCTTCTAATAAATACCTACTGCTAAAATAACTAAATGTATATCATTAACATTACTCTTTTCTAGTCTCCTATAAATAAACTGGTTAGAGTGCCAGACCAACACCGATAATACGAGTAATTTTATGCTTGTGTTATTTGAATATTGTCAAGTAATTATATGCTAGAACTTATTTCGATAAATGTTAAATTACAGATTTTTTGTGAAGAATGGCTATCGTATTCCACTACTAAAATATATAATTAAAACAAAGTTCGATCTCTTTTTATAATTTTACATTTTCTGTACTAATAATTATTGATGTTTTCCTGTTTGATGGCAAATAAACGTCAAGTAATTTAAAAAAGAAATCAAACATTGGTATGACAAAAACATTTTTAGCTATATATAATTCGTAGGTGCATCGGTGCCGGTGCGAGATAGTGATGGCTTGTCAAGATTGCCGTATCTGCACGAATGGTTCAGGTGCTCTATGGCCGTTATCATGTATCTCACTAATGGTGCATTGCAGGTACGGAAATATTTTCTATAATTTACGATAGAGATATTGTTATTTGTTTACCATGTGTATTTTTTTTCTCAACAGTTTAATTTCCAAGACCACACGAAGATTATTCTGTGTCCTTTGATGCAAGCCGTCACTTATATTGATGTCGAAAAGAACTTCCGCACATTTCGGTTCAGCACCATACAGAAGCATGGCTGCGACCAAACGCTTTTCACGAACCTATCTTACGCCCTGGAGAAACTTAATACCTTGTTAGACCAAGTCCAGTCCAGTTAACTCTAATAAACTGTGCACCACTTTACCATGTTTGCCGACCTGTAGTGTCGTACCACGTCGGATAGTTTAACCGGTAAAATTGTAGAATACTGCTTTGATGATATTAAAATCGACATGATTGCCCGTTTAGTATGCTTGTTTATAACTGAGCCTTTATCTTTATTTACTTTATAATTACTTCTATTTTTGTTTCCTTTTATAATAGTAAAATATTAATAACATTAAATATAAAACATTAAAATATCCGTGCAAATAAAAAATGCTATGCAAATGTTCAGTCAATATTAAAACTACTGAATTTTAATTTTATATAGTGAATCAAACTCGACCACTTTATATTATGAATTAGGATGTTTATGATTTCATACAGAGAATAAACATCTCTAAACTAAATAAATTTATTAAAATTTAATTCTATTTTTTTTTTTAAATATGTTTTTAGTTTATTCGTTCCTTTTTACAAGTGTGAACTACTTTTTGCGATAAATCTTCCGTCCTTGTTACACTTGCGTGACATTAAAAAATGGTACCATTATTATGTACTGAACTACTTTACGTTTTTTAAATAAGTAGCAGATATTGACTGAACTTCAAGCGCCAAGTAAACATAATTACAACTCTTGTCGCTACTAATATAATTTCAAGATAATGCTATTATAGTATCGTTTTGAAAATGATAATTATATACAAATATTCTTTACTAAGTATTAACTTGTTTCTTTCTACGAGTATAGTTTCCTTTAGTTCGTAATTAATTTGTTATGTTAGGTTATTGCTCGAGATCTGCATATATACTGGTCTTAAAGTAGGGGTGGTTGGGGCCTTAAGAGGTACCTAGAAATATGAACCATCTAGGATACCAGTGAGTGAAATATTATGTGCTTCGTACCGTTATAATGAGTATTTGGAGGTGTGTTGTTATTTAGAAAATTAGTTTTTAATAAGAGTTTTTACGCTGATACTTTGATAATAAACAATGTACATGTAATCATTGCACTTTGTTTCTTTTCTAGTTGGATTCATACTTTAATAACAATATTCATTATTTCCTTTTCAATATCAAAAGTTATTGAATAATTGGTATTTATGAAACAGACATTTGTTTGATTGATTTTAGTTTGGGTTTAATCAAAGTTTGTTTACCAACATTTAATTTTGTGCAGTGGACCGCTAATATATTTCAATTCACCGAACTTTTGAATTGCAATGGTAATATTATATAGACTGAGATTCCATGTTTATCTCACTTTCTGAAAAGCAGAATGTGCATTATTAGTAGTGTTAGTAAACTTTATACAAAGATACCTCAATAGCTGCTGCATCCATAGTATTCAAGATTTTAAACTAGAGATACTTAAAGCATCTCTCTTATAACCAGTTACGTATAAAATAGACGAAATGCTCTTAAAAACCAGGTTAAAAATAGTGCATACTACGGTCGCAGTATTCTTAAATTGGCCGTCATCTAAGTACGCAGGACAACTTACATGACATAAGTAACATAAGTACGTGCTGTCTTTAACGTATGACTCAATTTGTATTAATTTATTTATTTGACAATGCTTTGCCCTTTACAGGGTTCATGTTGAAGGTGTACAATATCAATAAAAATAATATTGACATTGATATAGCATCAAGTAAAAAGTACCCATGAGGTCACGTCATGTCTGGTTTAGTTGTAATATTATAAAATAAAATCGTCATTTTCTTTCCAAAGCGTGTATTTTATTCTATCCATTTTAATATTGATATTAAAATACTTATCTGGTAATAAACAAAATTTAATTGTAGTGGAAAATATAGATACTTAATAATATATAGTGCCTCTTTGTACTGCATAGTTTAGTTCATACAAGAAAACCTTGTATCTGCACTTCTTAACCCTTTGGGTGTGCATCATGGAATTACAGACCCCCGCGCGCGCATGATGCACATGTGCATCATGGGTTTACAGTACCTGCCATGCGCATGATGCGCATGTGCTACATCACAAAAATTGATTTTGCCATAGTATTTTGTTTAATCATGTATTTTTTTGGGTGGGATTGGGTTGTTGACAAAGAAATCTAACTAATACGATTTTTTAAAGTTATTATTTCCTTGTAAGTTCAGAAAAAAACACTTTAAACTTTGACCATTGGTTTTCAGTATATTTAATAAAGATTTTTTTTCTTTTGTTTTGATAAATCTGAAGGTTAGTTATAATCACAGAAATATAAGCAGTTATTTTTACAAAACATCAATATTTTCACCTTATAATGGTATGATAACTACGGTGCATCATTACGCCGCAGGGGACTGTTTTTGTCAATACACGAAGTTAAAAGGTCTTAAGTATTTTTTTTTAATGCAAGTTTAGACGTTATGACACTTGTGTTAAAGCTTTTTTTTCTTTGGCAAGCAAAAAGGTACCGCAATGTGATGGTGTATTCGCCGTTTTACGTCAACCAATTCTTAGTTTACTTTGTAAGTATTTTATAAATAATTTATGCATTGTAGGTCTAAAGTTCTAAACGACGCTGCAAATAAATATATAAAAATTAGGCTGGATATTTCAAAACAAAGGAGCCAATTTTGCAGTAGGTAATTAATATTTCATTATGTATTCTAAGTACCTACTTAACCCACTCTCTGGCTACACCTGCAACACAATCGGCTACATAGCCGAGGCTGGGTATTTCCAGATAAATGCACTAGATAGTTATTATTTTATTACTGTCTATTCTAAAATGATGATATTAAATATGAAAGGAAACTATAACAAAGGAAGGCAATATAACTGACTGAAGTCTGGGTCGTGCGCAATAGTCTACTATTGTTTTATTTTTATATTTTTATGAATCTAGATATTCAACGATATTTAATACTAATAAATCATTGTAGCTAACTTTGAGTTCATTTTTGTGATTTGTTAAAAATAGATTATTTATATTATAACAAATCACCAAATTGAATACCTAACAAGTTAGCACTTAGGTAAATATTAGTGAATCCGAATGCCCTTTTTCAACGGTTAATATCGTAGGTAGATTGCCCAGCACACTGGACGACGTGCTTTACGAGCCTCTGGGCTAGCAAGCGAAAATAATAACAATTGGTTCACTTATGTCTACTACGATTTGGAATGCATTAGGAACTAGAGTTCACTTAATGATTTCTGATCCATTAAATAACTTGTGTAAATTAATGCTCTAACTATTGTACCTCATTAGCAATGCCGAGCGAAACACGAAAAAGGTAAAGTTTGAATTGGGTAAAATAAAAACTGCTTCTACACTACACACCATCCTATATTTAGTCATTACAATTCCGTTTTAATAGAACACTGTAGCAAAATGTGTTATATAAAATCAATCTATATGTAGGTATATTATCTATTACCTTAGAAATAAATATCACAACACTCCTATTACCTTTTGGAATGAGTTTCGAGAAGATTGTGACAGGATTTAACTATTAGGGGATCTCTAGCATTACTAATTACATCCGCAAACCATAGTATTATTCCCGATTGAGGTAACCTTTTCGCCGCCACGCAACAATACAAAACGCTGAGCCTGTGACGCCAGTACAAAAACAAGCATTCGAAATCGAGAAACCATAGTGACTTGGAAATGGTGTATCGATATTTAAATAATTCCTCGATAATTATATCCAAAAAGTCGAAGAAATGTCAAAAGAATAATACAATAATGTTGTTACTACATGTTCATTGATTATTAACCTTATAAAACAACATTAAATAATGAAAAGATCAAAATATTTGCATTATTTACAGTACAGTTTAGTGACGAAAGTCACCACACTACTCACGCGATGACGTCATGCGTTGTCGGCACCGGCCGACCCGGGCTTTTAGGTACTGCAAATTGCTTTGATTCTAGAGATGTGAAACTGTTGTAGGTATGTGTTAACTGCATTTATCGACATTTTGGCAGGGAGTCCAAAGAAAAAATCCTACACATTCTTTAGCAACAAACCAATAATAAAATGCAGTACTACTACATAATAAATTCCGATAATTATTTAGGAAGTACAAATAGCATATAGTCGGCATTTTCCAGGAATTCGTTTGAAATATCGCCTGCACGTGCGGTGTGCTTTACATATTTACTAAGAATTCCTCACAAAAATTAAGCCTATTGTTATTGCTAATGAGTGTTTCAGGTAGAAAAAAACATTAATAAAAGGGTCATTTCTTTACCTGGATGTAGTCGTTTTCTATTTAACAAAGACCCATTTGGTTGCCTGTGCTTTAGATAAAGTAACGATAGGTTTGTAAATATTTAATATACATAATTACCTAAACTAGAACACGTCTTGTCTCGGTTGCTCGTCGAACTACTTCATTATAATAATTGACAGAGGTATACAGGATAAAAATTAGAGTAATATACAATTTTTTCGTTTGTTATTTACTTGAACGAGCCGATCTCAGACATGACTGGTCGTGTATAGCCGCGGGACTAATTTAAATAAGTGTTCAAAATATGCTGTAAAATATATTTTACTATTCCCATTTTGATTAATTTATCGCATTCAAGTAAATTAATTAGTGAACTTACAATTATAGAACTACACATTTATAAATTCACCTACATTAAAATTTTCGTAACGTGTATTGCAACAAACAAAACACAGTTGGTGACAGCACTACGCCGCGGCTATCGCCGACTAGGGCTTCAGGTACTGGCGTACTTGCTGCATTTTATCAAGGCGCGCAAAAATGTTTATTTATTCAATGATATTACATAGTATCACGTTTATGTATAAAGTTTACGGTAATTTAGGCTTTAAACAATAATAAAAGTTCATAATTTGTATACTAAACTTTTAATTTACTTATAATTTTCGCCTCTAACTTTCAGTCGGCACGGGCCGACGAGGCGCTAGTGGTACTGCTTTCTGTAGTCGGTAACTACCGACTGGGGCGGTGAAAAGGTTAAGTAAAATCATCCGCAGGTAGGGTTGCCAGCGAGGCTATGATGAATTGTCGAGTCGACATCTCGTCATGTGTCGATATCGTCTTATTCTCGCGATGATCTGTCAAAAATCAACGTTATCGACAACGAGAAATCTTGTCATGTCGATGTCGTCTCTTATTTCTACATGTCGATAACAAAATAATATCGTAACGACGAACCTTTTGCTTGTCGACAACATGTTGTCGACAGTTCATAATAGGCTCGCAGGTCGTCAAGCCTAATAGCCGGACCGAGCAGCCAGTTTGGCCGGACATTTGGGTAGAAAAGCCGGACATTATTGAAGATTTGGGTCTCAGTATTAAAAGGTAAGTACGACAAAAAACTAGTATTTAAAATCAAGCTTTTACAATTATTATCAAAAATCTTGTTAAATTTTAATGAAAAAACGAAATGTAAAAAGCCTAACAAAAGCCGGACGGGCCGGACACGCTATCAAAAAGCCTAACCCTGTCCGGCTTTATCCGGACGCCTGGCAACCCTATCCGTAGGTAATACCACGGGTGGCCCTATGGGAAATACTATCGTTAGCAAATTATTTATTAAATACAGAACTCGTTGTATATCATTAACAAGCAAATGTACTTATTTGGCAATGTGTAAATTATATCATCCACTACAGGCACAGGCACTGTTTACCAATCCGAGTGAATGCCTGCTGCGTAAGTTTCATAAGACATGAATTATTTAACTGGAATGTAGCATCCATTTAAATAATTCATCTTGTAAACACATAATATTTAAAATTTCACAAATCGTTTATTACACCTCTTTTCTCCTGTTATTATTGTACTTACTGAAAAACAAATGACTGCTGTTTATTTAAATAATCTAATAGGTGGTTTGACTAAATTTACAAATCATTCCATTTACTACATTCAACTGCAAACTTCTATGTATTTAAAAACTGGATTGTTTTATTATTGCTTTTTGACTGAGGATTTATTTATAATAAATAGATTAATATTTGTGCCACGTAAAAAATTGTTTGACTATTTTATAAGTTGACACAATAAAAATAAGTCTACCTGTGATTTATGGTCAAACATGTGCATAATCAATTCGAGTTTTTATTAATATCATTATGCTGACAAAATTTCCCTTTGGTTAATACCAATTGAGACACGCGTATTATCGTGTCATATGAAACCTTGAGTTTATGGGTTTATGGATGGCTCTTAATCTGTATTCTGAAGAAATACAAAAAAAGGTGCTTGACCAAAAATTACAGTTCAATATTTACTGTTAACTATTTTAAGTGAGGATTATGTTACTCATATTATAATTCTGTGTGGATTGCGTGTTGTTGATGTGGCAACAAGTCACTAGGGTGAACGAACAACCCCTCCTTGACTTGCCAATCGGTGTAAGCACCATATTGTGATGATACGCCAACTATTTCACCTTGCCCATTGATAGGCCTGCCAAATGTACGTCCAGAGCCTGCCAGGAACCTGTAAAACATTAATGACTATAATATCTAATCTTTTATAGTTTATTACACTTAAACGTGTACTTATATTTTTCATACATTTCATCATAAAAATAAGACACACGAACAAAACAATACCAAATCCACAATCGATATTTATTCAATTTAGGCTTTTACAACCTCTTGTGAAGGTAAGAAAATACCACCTTTTCCGTTAAATCCTCACTTGAGAAGAAACGCCAAGGAAGTCAAAAGGTATAATTTAAAAAAAATACATAATTACAATATATCCTTACAAACTTAATTAAATATTGCTAGATTTGCACTACATGGCAAATATCAAAAACAATAAATAATTTCCTTACTGAATATGTAAAGAATCTCCAGATGCCAAAAAAACTAAATGAAACAAGAAAACAACACAAAACAAAATAAAGTAGGTAGGTACTTAAGACACTTTGATGTCTCCAGTGGAATTTCGTCCCATAACAAAAGCATGTGGTTATCTTTAAAGTCCCTCTTGCAGACTTTTCTCACAGACTAGACCCCACAATTGTTGATGATGAGAGCACAAATATCATTATCATTAAATGATTATTATCTATCTATACTAATATTATAAAGAGGAAAACTTTGTAATACCATGTTTGGTTGTAATGAATAGGCTCAAAAACTACTGGATCGTTTTCACCATTCGAAAGCTACATTATCCATGAGTAACATAGGCTATAGAATATTTTGAAAAAAATAGGGATCCGTGTGAAGTCAGGGCGAACGTCGATACTTAATATTATAAAGAGGAAAGGTTTGTTTGGATTGAATAGGCTCCAAAACAATTGGACTGATTAGTAAAATTTTTTTCTTTCACTGGGGGAAGCTACAGTGCAAAGCCGGGGGCAGACAGATAGTACCGTATATATCACTACCCATTCCACCAAAGACAGGTCATAACATCTCTCAATGAGAATGATGTTGAAACTCCATTCCTCAGTGAATCATCATTCAATCATTATACTCTTTAAGAACAAGGTACTGGATTTTCAATTTCCCAGAATCTAAACATTTATTTTCTGAACAAGATTGTTGTCATTTTATTTTTTAGAATCACAAAAACTGTCATAACAATATTCAGCTAACCCTTTCTCAGTACTTGAAATTGTGTCATGAGTATATTATATAAACTAAGAACTTTTTGATTCATGGCTAAAGCATGAAATTTTTATGTTCACAAACATAAATAATTTTTGGTACATACATTGCAGTGTCAACATGTCTCAGCTTCACAGGCGTGTCTCTCCTCCAATAATCATTATTACAGACGACAGTCCAATGGTCGCCGCTATCTCCCTCACCACCATCATCACCATAACAAGATACTTCTTGGTTTCCAGACAGGGGTGATGAAAAATAGTGCGAGTGCAAGTTTTTCTTAGTTGACACATGATGAAGGCGAATGTTTGTATTACACTTTATTGGGTTTCTGCAACGTAAACATTTTTTTTAAATAATTCATGATGATATTTTGACGATTTGAAACTAACTGTAGGTGCAAAATGGAGAAGAATTACAACAAATGACAAGTCAATGAAAGTTTTTGGAGAAGGTCTATTCTAACAGGCACACTGAAGTTAGAGATATATTATATTGTAACAAACTTGGTTTTTTTAAGATATTTAATAATAGATTACATTGTATTGTAGCTTTAATTTCAGAATAAAAGGTTTATAAAAAATAGTGTTTTTGGCACTTGATCAGATTTTAAGACTATTTTTTAATAATCTTTTCTTTTTATTTTATTTTTCAACTAAAACCAATCTAATGTTTTTAATAGATGGCTAGTGTTGAATTATCCATAAACTGCATATGAGTATACTATGAACCTAAATAGGAGTTTAAATATTCCAATACGCCCACAGGAATAAAATATCAACAATATAAAAATATATATAATGTTCTATATAGGTAATTAGTTAATTCTATTTAATTAATCATAAATATAGCGCATTTTATTACATTCACTAAATTTAACAACACTGTCTAGATTTTTTTTTATTTTCGAAAAATTTTAAAATACTTATTAGTGATGAATCCCATGACACCTAAGCTAGCTAACTCTTACCCTCGCTTGCAGGTTTCGCCCATAGGGGCCCGCACTAGCCAGTGACTGTTGTTATCATCAGACACGTCGACGGCGGTGACCGATTGTTGTCCAGACCCTGAGCCGTACTTCACATCGTGCGAGTGCAATCGAAGCCGCAGGTCTACGTTCATTATTTTCATTATCGTACCACATGTCACAAATTCAGCTTTGGACCCTGAACAAAACATATTAGTAATAATTATTTCATGTAATCCCAATTTTATATTGAAATTCAAATATCCTCCCATAAAATAAGGCCACGTAATTCATACGAAAGCTGAATAGGAGTAAAACGAAACGAGTCTGAATCTTACCGTTCGAAGTTTGAATACATATTACTACGATTAGTAGAAGTAAACAAACCACATCAAAAACTTTATAAAGAGCCATTATTTTTTAAATCAACAAATTTCCTAATCAATTCTTTATCAATCTATCTACACGCTACACTCGTACTAACTAATCACAGGCACCACTGCCGCACTACACTCAAGTAGTGCCGAGTACACTCGCTTGTCAGCACTGACGTTTGTTAATGCCACTCGTACACAGATAACGCAAAATAAAACACCAAATAACACGCTACGCAGAGGGGTCTATTTCAAAATCCGGCGCGTTTCGGTCTATAAAGGTGGATCTTCGAGCGTTTGAGACGCCGTCATTGTCCTCTATTATGTTTGCAAATTTAATATTATTAAGTATCGATTGAAAAAGCATTTGTAATAGTACCGGGGGATAGTATCACTCAATTTTTTGTTACTTATTGACTCTGTTCTTAAATATAGCTGATGTAGAAGACAATGGCGGCGTCTCAAACGCTCGAAGATCCACCCTAAAAAAGAGACTGGCTGGTTTAGAACGTCGTAACTTTTTTTATTCGTGGTTAGTAATTAATAATTATCTTAATAAATTGTCTTAAATATTATCTCCTATAGTTTCGTAGATTTCTTAAAATAAAATAATTCACTTTAAAAATGAGTTCTGTTTTGTATGGTGAATTTTTTTGCTAAGAATTCGACGCTATTGTATATTATCTGTGGTATAAATTCTATATTCTATGGACTTTTATAATGACATCTTCTAAGTCTATAGGTGTACTGTGTACAGTTGTACACTGACTTTTTAGCAGTTCGCCTTATTTTCTGATAACTGCTATTAATACATTTTTTTTTAATATTTATTTATAAATATGGATAAGGATAAATGCAGTGATTTGTCTGTTAAAAATACGAAAGGTACGAATATTAATAATTCGTTTATTGTTTATGTATTGCCGAAAACAAATAATATGTATTCACTACATTACTTTAATTTCAGCATCATACGATCCCGGCTGGAATGATCCACCTAAGATGATCTATGGCGCTCAGCAAATTCCTCCTAGTCGACCACGTAACTTTCTGAATAAAAGAGTAGCTTTTCCCTTATCTGGTGATAGCCCTACTCAAGCTCCTGCACCATTACCTCCATTACTTCAGTTAAACGTACCACCGTTACCAGCTGTTGTTCCTCTTTCAAATGCCATGCCTACACATTCACAACAAATCGTGCCTAACAATCAAGAAGTATGTCTCGACAGTGAAACTGTTTTGAAAGACATAAAAGGAATCTTATTGCAAATCTTGGAGGAAAGCAGTGAATTAGGATCAAAAACAAGTGACATTAATAGAAGAATTTGTGTTATGGAGCAAATGTGGACAGATGGGAAGTTAAATACTGTACATGTTCAAATGAGAGATTTGGCATATGGTAAGAACTTAAAATTAAATCTCATGATGTAGCTGTTAATGAATAACTTTTTAATAAAAAAAAATAAGCGCTGAAAAAAAACTAAAAGGCAACAAAAAACAATAGCGCACTGAAAAGAGAAAAATAATCATTTTGTCTTTTATAACAACTATTATTTTGGTTGTAATGTCTGACATTTTTGAAGTTGGTGCCAGCTGGTGCAGCAACTCTTCACTCTCAACTCTTCATTAAGGTGCTCAAGTTTGTTTGAGGCTGGCACAGACTCCTAAAGTATCAAACATTACAACCAAAATAATAGTCGTTATAAAAGACAAAATTATTATTCTTCTCTTTTCAGTGCGCTATCGTTTTTTGTTGCCTTTTAGTTTTTTTTTCAGCGGTTATTTTTTTTTATTAAAACATTATTATTTTATAATTTTCTGTGGCCATAATTTATACAAATTAATTTTATTACATATAATTCAGTCATTTAGCATTTTGACCTGGAAAGTTTTCCGGGAGTTTTGAAATTTGGCAATTTTATAGATTTTGGTATGCTCTTGCCAAATTTCAACTTTGCCACCTCGTATGGCTGTCGCTCGCGCCGCCATTTTGAAAAAATGGCGCCCAAAAGCAGTTTTTTGATAATTACTCCTTTCTGGCGTATTTTACAGGAAAAACATTTATACAAAATAAAAGTAGAGAAAATTTCCTACAATTTGTGTCTTAACCTTTTCTTTTCTCAAATCAATAGTTTGTAAAAATCTATAAAATTGCCAAATTTCAAAACTCCCGGAAAACTTTCCAGGTAACCTCAATTTTTTCGACCAAATGACTGTACTAATACTTACTACTTTTTTTCCAAATTTTTATAGGATTAACTTTGAGGTATCCCTATCCAATAAAAAAAGAATTAACAAAAGCAGACTACTTTGTAAAAAGACAATCTACAATTGGTGCATGAAAATTTAATCACCCCTATTTTTCTACCGTTAGGGTTGGAATTTTTTTTTAAATTTAAATGGGACCAACTTTGAAGTGTACCCTTTCCAATAAAAAAAGAATTATCAAAATCAAACAACTCTGTAAAAAGTTATGCATGGTCATACAAAAATTGAGAACCTCCTCCATTCTTTTTCGTCGGTTGATAAGTAAGAAATATCCTGTCAATAACCTTAAACACTTTTATTACTTTATTTTCAGCCCTAAGAGATGACAAACCCTTAATAGCAGATGAAATTCACAAGGAGCTTATGGTAAACAATGTTAGCTTAGTTGGAGCCTGGATGCCTGGAGTTAAGCAATTAATTTATCACTGCATTGCACGTAATGAACTTTTGGCCATTGATAAGGAATAATTGGTATTTTTTATTTTTATTTCTTACACTATCTTTCAGTGTTAGAACAGGGTATTACATTGCACATTGTGTATGTATAAGATTTTCACACTTTAAGCTTACCAACATTTTGTTACAATATCCCTCGAAACGAAATATGTATACCTCCATATACCAGGAACTCCATATTTAAATCTTAATGCAATTATGGTATTTCTTGGGTAGAACAAATCAACTGTATTAAGATTACATTGTTAAATTAATATTATTCATTATTTATATATTACAGATACGGAATAAAACATAGTTAAATTAGTCGAGTGGTTTAGTAATGAGCAGGTTACTATTATCAATTGGCATTTGTCTAGAATATTTATGAGTGACCTATAAAATTGTTTGAATTTAACAACTGCCTTAGTGTAACTAGGTATGGCTCTATAAAATAAAAAATATATACATAATAGCATATGGACAATTTTTTGCATCATGTTATGGCTCTTTTATATGTGTTAGTTTTCTTTATATTATTATGATGGACTGCATTCGTATTATTTTATTTAGTTGTAACTAACAACATATTTTTAACCCCGGACGAAAAAACGACGGGGTGTTATAAGTTTGACGAGTCTGTCTGTCTGTGTGTGTGTGTGTGTGTGTGTGTGTGTGTGTGTGTTTGTGGCATCATAGCTCCCTAACGCATGAACCGATTTTGATTCTGTTTTTTTTTGTTTGAAAGGTGAATATGTCGGGAGTGTTCTTAGCTATGTTTGATGAAAATCGGCTCAGTAGTTTAATAATTAGGGGAGGTGAAAGAGGGGATGGAAAAAGTCTACAAACATACTCGAGTGGGGTATCAAATAAAAGAGGATCGCGTGTGCATTACAAAATGGAAATTATAATGAAAATCGGTTGAGTCGTTCAAAAATTATAGGGTGTCAAAGTGGAGATGGAAAACCAAATGTCTACAAATATACCCGAGTGGGGTATCAAATGAAAGAGGATCACGTGTAGATTACAAATTTGAAATTGTAATGAAAATGGGTTGAGTAGTTCAAAAATTATGGGAAGTAAAAGTGTAAATGGTAAACCCAATGTCGACAAATGTACCCGAGTAAGGTATCAAATGTAAGAGGATAACATGTAAGTACATTACGAAATAAAAAAATAAATTAAAAATTTAACAAACCCCCGACATAAAAACCTAAAAGCCCTTTAAAGAATATAACAATAATAAAAACTAAATATTAGTTACCTAAATATTAATATTTCTACAAAGAAAATGTCATGTCGGGAGGACCCCTTCTCATTTAGGTGTTACTAGGTACTTAATTCTACAATCTACCTAAACCTACGGTACCTATTATGTCGGGGGTTGATTAAATTTTTAATTATTTTTTTTAATACATAGTTACCATTATAGTCATTAAATTTTATTAATTAAGTAAAGATTTCAAAGTTTTTTATATATGGTAAACCATACATTTTTTAATATAAAGGATATTTTAAAATAGATTTGCTTACATCTTTATTTATAAAGAAACATTACTACACTTTTTTTTGAAAACATTTGATATAATATTTACATAATTATGTGCAATACTATAAAAAATGTTTAATTAAAAGAATAAGAATAAAATCCGGTCATGTACGAGTCGGACACGCGCACCGAGGGTTCCGTACAAAACTGTAGCTAGCTGATAGCTGTAAGTAAAAGTTATATGTAGTATTTTTATTGAAAATTTTAATATATAACGTAACTTAAAAAATATTGTCTTCATAATTTTCCCTTTATCTGTGCTATATGGAATGCACAATTTGCACGAAGGAAGCATGAAGCATGACGATTCTGAGTTCAGGCGAAGTACCCTGTAGGTTTTAGTTTATTTGCGACTACTAGAGAGTGTCGAAGATCTGCACACAACACAGCCTTAAATGACAGTAGACCTGAGTATCCTAATCATAACTACTTACATAATATTATAAATACGAAAGTAACTGCCTGTCCCGCTTTCACGTTAAACTACTGAATCGATTTGCCGGTATTACGGTGCGCCGTTCTCCCTTTCTTCTGCGGCCGAGTTATGGTAAGGTGAAAAATAATAACGAGGTGATACTATAAGGGTACCTTTTTTTCATTTTAAGGTATGGAACCCTAAAAACGAAAATAGTCCTGATATTCGGTTTTACCCATTCAGCTCTAATCACGATATGTTGTCGTGACTACGGAACGTCCTCCAGGTCCTGATGACGACAAAATGTTTTTAATTACATTTTGCTATTCAACTCCTCAAATGTACGTTTATACTTTGAATAAACTCTTTTTTGACATTTTATAGTAAAGGGCAAATTTTCTATGGCAGGACCCAGTGGGTGTTTTTCGCTTTATACCTTAGCGCTGAATGGGTTAGTCAAAGAGATATGCTCGCGAATTAACCGCCCTTTTAATATATATTTTTTAAAAACACTGAATCATATCAATACTTTAATGTGGCAAATTTCAAAAACATTAAAGATTAAAATGTTTCACCTTCCTTGTTTCCAACATTTCTAATGCTCTAGATCTAAGAGTTGGTTAATATTGTTAATAAGCTGTGCCCGCGATTTACGTTTGTTTTTAAACCATCGCTTCATTAAGGTTAATAAAGTAAAAAAATATATTGAAATGAAATCGGTGAAGCCATCTACAAAATAGGCAAAAATTCTACCTATTTGGAATGGTGTCTGTCTTAAAAGTCGATTACGAAATAAAATAAAAATTATCCAAGAAGACCAAAAAATTAAATAGAAATGCATGAGTACAGTTTTTGATAACAAAACAACTATCATTATAGTGGTGTATTCTTGTTCTGAGTCATGATTTAAAAATATATTCATCAGTATTAGGATATTGTGTCAATGATGAAGTCTATATCCCACGTTTGATAGGTTTGGGTGCGACGGTGATGCGAACAGGTCGGCAGAGTTCAACAAGGGGCGCAGTCTCGCGACCGGCGCCCTCCTCGACCGCGAGGCACACTGAAATGTCCACGCCGCAGGATTCGGTCCACACGCCATGAGATATCAGTACCTTGGTAAGGAGACGCACGTTCTGAGTGCCATCATCATCTGAAAAATAATATAACTTAAATGTATGTATGTATGCCAAAGGATTAGATATCAAGACGAGAATTTTTATAAAAAATTATATAACGGAAAATAGATGTGTATACATACTGATTGTATGATGGTCGAGCGGGCGCAGATGGTCTCGCGGCGGCACGAGCGAATGCGCGCGTCGGTCCGGGTACGCGACGCGCACGCGCAGCGCGCTCGGGTCCCGCACTCGCAACACCTCCGCCTCGAGCGCCGCCGCGCCCGCCAGCCCCGCGCTGAACCGCAGCACCGTGTCGTTGTCGCTCGCCGGCTCTATTATACTCGCAGTGCACATTCGGATCTGCACAACATACAAAATAACAAACTACTACTCTATTTTGTCTATTCAGAAAAAAAATATATATTTTGAGATTTCAGCAAAGTAAAACACTACGAAAATTGCGAAAGACCGCGGGTGGGAAACTAGCACTAGTATACGTGTATGAAATTAAAAATGGAAGTAAATTAGTGGATTTTGTTATGTCAGCTGAAACTCGCCACAGGTACCTTAATGCTCGGTTTAGGTATGAGCGGCATAGGAGCGGCGCGAAGCAGCGGCAGTAGCGCCCGCGCCAGCGCCGCCGGCTTGTGTTCCGTGTTTAGCGACAGCTGCTGGAACACCGATATCGTGAACTGGTCCGGCTCCACGCCTGCAACACACACCATTTAATTATTATCAAACACATACAAACAGGCACTTATTTTTCGATCGCTTCAAATTCACTTTCATAATAAATATACTAAGATGAAATGACTCCGCATACGGGTTTGAAAAAGTTCATAATGTACGTAATAAATTGCTTATATAAATAACCTTTTTACTTGATTGTAAGTTAACTAAATTTGTACCAAAGGCGAAGACTTGTTAATGGCTTATTTTATGCTAGTTATGCTAAGGTTAGCTTAGTAAGTCTTCCTAATAAAACAAAAATAAAGTAATATTTTTAAAAAGAAGTTTTCTCTTTTTCCTTCATTCAAAGTAGTATAATATACTGTTTACCCGCCGCGGCAAGTTGTCTATCGAGCACCTCGGCCTGGTGCGTCAACGCAGCGACTGCAGTCAACGCAGCGGTGGCGGGTCCTGTGGCTCCTGCTGGTACGGTCGCCGGTAGGGGAACAGGCCCTGGAGTGCCCGGCGTGGCGGCCATGGCGCCGCTGCCGACGGTTCCGTTGGTGCCCGCGGCGGCCACCGCGCAAAGCCGCGCCGCCGTCACACGTAACGCTAGCTGGCCGACGCAAGCGCTGTCCTGCTCTGTTACTCCGCTGAATTGATGCTGCAATCTGTTGTGATCAAAGACTTACTTACAATATTATTTTCATAATGTGTTACCGATTATTACACATAGACATAAAATCATGTTTTTTTCCTAGGTGATTGTAGCTAACTAAGAATTAAAATCCCTATCCTCAGATCGCACATTAATTAAATTAATATAATATTTTAATTATAATATGAATAACGACTTCGTAAACATGTCGATGTAGAAGATATCATCATAAGTATTTAGTGTATATTTGACCTGAGACAGTCTGTGGCGAGGTTGGCGAGCGCGTGCGCTGGCGGACAGCCGCCGGCGCGCAGCGGTGTCTGCAGCGCGCGCACGCACCGCGCGAACAGCGCCGTGAACACCGCCGCGCCCGCGAACAGCGGCTCCATCTCCGCCAGCCTGTACACGATGTAACAACTTTACCTACTTATCTAATCCAAAACTGAGCTTAAATGAGATCTTCTTGAACATATGTTACATTTAAATTTATAATGATTATACAATGTGCGATGGGATTAAAATTAAATTCCCACGAAATCGTCGCTATTTGTCTTATTTCCAAACCAATTTAAACAATAATATTCTTATTCTGAAAAAAAAACCACATCTATACTAATAATATAAAAAGGAAAACCTTGTTTGTTTGGTTGTAATGAATAGGCTCAAATACTACTGGACCGTTTTCAAAAAATCTTTCACCATTCGAAAGTTACATTATCCACGAGTAACATAGGCTATAGAATTATTTGAAAAAAAAAATAGGGATCCGTGCGAGGCCGGGGCGACCGTCTAGTTAAAATATTTATTTTATTTACCTATCAAGTTGTTCTTCCGCGGAGCGTAGCATTTTAAGCTTGACTCCAGCAGAGAGGGCGGCATTATCAATGTGCTGCAAAACAGTATCGAAGAAACGGACTACGGCGCTGTCGTCCAGGCTCGTCTCAATCTTCACACTGGACTGCTGCGCATCACCTGTGTATCGAACAATTATTTAATAGAAAACAGTTAATCATCGCTTAATTCACCAGTCTGGAATAAGTTCTGTCTACACAAACGCTAGGTCTGTCTACACAAGGTTAGCTAGAGATTTGATATGGATTATAGTCAGAGAGGAGCTAGCTCTCTGACTATAATCCATATCGAAACATACTACCTACTGAAAACTCACCTATCGGTAAGTGAGGCACCAAATGTGGCATCGTGTCGCGTAAGTACGTGTAGTGTTTGACGGTGTGTTCTTCGAACAGAGGCAACATCGTGGTGCAGTGCTGCGCCGCGTTCAACACCAAAATGAGGATACACATGTCTGAGATATTTTATTGAGGAATTATTCACTGTACCGAATTGCTTGTGGATAATGCCCGCCTCTTTAAGCACAAAATCTAAAATGATGGGGGACCGTGGGCCCCGTGAGTATATGGTGGAGATGTGTGAACACATCGTTATTTCCTAGGGTCTTCAAGTTTCTAGGGTCTACAAGTTTTTGAATTTAGTTATACAAACAAACTAGCCTGTTTCTTTTTTATGGTGTCGTTAATTGTTCAAACAAACTTTTCCGAGATGAAGCAGTGGAAAGGAAGAAGAGGGTAGGAACGAAACTACCGAGAACAGAGAAGCGCGAAAGAAAAGAATAGATTGAAAAGACTAAAAGGAATTATATAAAGGATACAAGCCGGGTCCTCAACGTCGGGCTCGGGCATGTCGAAGAATGGATGCACGGAGAGAAGTCGCGCCGTCAGCGGCAACACCAGCGACGCGTGCGAACTGCCCATACACTGCATGCAGCGGAATGTCGACCGCTTGTCCTACACGATACACGAAACTTTAAGCGACTTTTACTATTTTACAATATGATATACATTTTTATTCAGATATTTACTTATAGGTCAATGAGTAGCGTTTTGTAACAAAACACATAATATGTATTATTATTCCTTAATATTTATTTATTATTTCCACGCAAATGTAAAATCATGAATATTATCAAAAGCATATTTTGTTTTATAGAAAATTATACCTGAGGATATCTTTTGAGATTCTCTAATATTTTGTCAATGCACATTTCAAGGCATGTCTTAGATGACACCTTACACGATCCCAACATCCTGTGTAATCCTTCTCTAACGTCCATGGAGTAATCCTGAAATAGAGAGATACTGAATATAAAAATAATGATTTAATATAATATAACACTAGTAGTGGAGTGCCGTAAAGCATAAAAATCGCAAAACCTCGTAATCCAGGACTAGTCAATAAATCGGTATAAAAAGGGATTTAACGCATTATTATAATAAATTACAAAGGAAAAAAAAAAACATTTGACCGATCTCGATTAAATATTTTTTAAACCAATTTACTTAAAAACGAGAGTCTAAATAGATTCGAGCAAGGAGTTAAGAAAATACACGTTGTAGTACGGCACGAACAAGTAAGATGTAGGTAAAAATTTTAGTCTCTGGATTCAATCTAGTATCTTTAGCCAGTATAAGTGTGTACCTCCAAGGCCCCAAGAATAGTTTCCAACTGGTCCTCTCGCAAAGTTATATGGTGCGCTATTTTTGTAAGGCTGTCTATAGCGCGAAGGCGTACGTCCTCAATCTCGTCATTGAACATGTCCACCAGAAAATCTAGAGACGTCGTGGCGAACACAATATTCTGGAGCGAAAGTTGGCACACCGCGTCCACGGCTGCTGTCCGGACCTCTGAAAAGAGACATTCAATATTTTTAACTCATAATTTATACATAACTAGCGGCCACGGCAGACGTCGTCCTGCCCGTCCGATTGTTTCGTCAAAGATCTGTTAAAGTCTTCTGTCACTTACCGTCAATCACTTTGTATATGGGAGTATAGAAAGATGTTGATTTTACACTTTTTCAAGATGTTTTTTAAATTTTCTCCTCTTACAAACCTTTCCTGGACTTCCACGAATAATTTAAGACCAAAATTAGCCAAATCGGTTCGTGCGTTCTGGAGTTATAGCGTCAGGAAGGAAAACCCGACCTATTTTTATATAGTAGAAGAAGACTATCCTAAGTACCTATGACATAATTAAATGTCATATAAAATAAAACATACATTCAAGTATAAGTAAGTAAGTAACTATAAGTAAATTCTTTGAGATAAATAAAAGTTTTATGTAGTAAGTAGCAAAGTTGAGACACAGTTAATATTTTTTAACTACTTATTGGAAAAAAAATTGCCCGGAAGATCCAATCTCGACTGAGGTTTATTTGTCATGTTCCAACAATAATAATCCAAGTGCTCGTTTCTCATTGGTACAACGTGAAATTGGCAAATTTCATCTTGATTTTAACCCCGCTTATACCGATACATTGAGTTCTTGGAACTGCTATAAAGTATAAATCCAATCGATCTTTTCACTGATCGTCACCGATATCCGAATACTATCTGATAAAAAGGTACCGACCCATGAGTTCATCCTCGAGGCCATGTACGAAGGCGCCGGCAGCGCCCCCGGGCAGCAGCTGCACTGAGCGCTGCTCGACGAGCTGGCCGGGCGCGTCATCCGCCCAGCGGCGTCCGCTCGCCCACGCTCCTGACCGCACCAGCTCTGCGCCCCGTTCGTGAGCTGTACGTTTACGCTACAAACATATTATTTTATGTATATCATATCCATATGATAATGATCGGTTCTCAAAGTAAACCCGGTCGTAAATTAAGTTTTTGTCAATTGCTACTTTTCGAAACCATAGTTGGGAAAATGCAGCTCTATAAATGAGTTTAACAAAACATTACCGAAAGTAATAATAAGTAATTAAATAAAAAAATACCTTTAAATATTCTACTAAAACATATTGCGTTCACGCTTTGAAGTGGAGAAAATGTTATTTTTACCAACATACCGGACACATAATTTTCTTACTTCTAAGACTTAAACATGAAACACACAATAAAGGCATGCTTTCTAACAAAAAAGGTATAAAAACGCGCTCTAAAATATATGTATAGTAGACGCTGCAGAATAGATATTTTGCTATTCTTTGAGCAGTTTGTTAAGAAATAAATGACAGCTTTTTAACAAAGATATTTTTTAAAGGCACAAATATGTATTGGGCTGAACTCATTAGATGCACCTGATTCTAAAATTTCTAAATATACTACATAGTTGCTTAGGGCCTAGCGGCGATAATAATTTCAAAGCTTGGCAGCATTTATACTTAGTCCCAGCTAGAAACAGTACAAGTTATTATTGCATATTGTTACTATGTATAACTATTTCAAAATACATTTTTAGTACATAACTTAATTACTTAATTCAAAGGACCTCTAAATAAATTATTCATTACGCAGCAGTTTTAGTTATGCTTTTCATTTATTATACAGAATCGCAAATGATAAGGTCTATTCGCGATTCTGTATAATATTGTATTATGTCAAAGGGTGGATCTTCGAGCGTTTGAGACGCCGTCATTGTCCTCTACATTCTAAATTTAAGAACAGAGTCAATAAGTAACAAAAAATTGAGTGATATTATCCCCCGGTACTGTTACAAATACTATTTCAATCAATACTTAATAATATTATTTGCAAACATTATAGATATAGATGTAGAGGACAATGACGGCGTCTCAAACGCTCGAAGATCAACCCCAAATTAGTCAAATTAACAGTAACTAAATCTCCAATTTTAATTTCACAACAACAAGCCAATACAATTGCTTATTGCATCTTGTCAAGCCATAGGTATATAACATTTAGTACATCGGACATAGAGAGGCAACAAATAGTCTTCGCCCAAGTAATTTTAATTTTGCAAAGCTGAAGCTTTCGCTGTGCGTTTATTTACTATAATATGCTGCACAAGTGGTATCTACTTTTTGTTCATTTAATGTTGACAAGGTTTCATTCAACAAAGTTTTTTACAGCAAACAAATTTATAGAGCATAGCAATAATAAATCTAAATCCATACTAATATTATAAATGCGAAAGTAACTCTGTCTGTCTGTAGTATAATATAACTTATTATGTTAAAAAATTATAATTTATTAATGTTGTTGTTAAAAACTTGAAAAGTAGATAACCTGCATCATGTTCAAAAGACACTAGGTACTTTTTATCCCATAAAATTTAAGAATCTGGACAAAAAATCGTCATTATAATATAATAACAGTTAAATAGAAATATATAACATATAAAGACTTAAAGATATGATCTAAGAAAATTACGAGCTGTAATCAATGCACATTTAGTATGAATCTTTATTGACAACAATAATAAATATGAAAAAAAAACAACTATTACAAAGTTCAAATGCTACACTATACTATACATTAGTAGCCATCTACAGAATAATTACATTAGAAAATACAACATAAGTGACTGATTAGGATGTTTATTTGAATGTTTAAATGAATAAATATATAAATGAATCAGATTTGTAAAAGGAGGGTAGTTTAATACATACCTTCATGTTACTCATGAGTTGCTTATCCAGTGTTTGCAGTAAGAATCGATCAGAGACTCCCCGCGTTGTGCCAAGTAAGGTGCATGCGAGCGCACGGACTTGCATGCAGAGATCATTTACCGCTGAGCAAATGCGAATAAATGCATCATCAACCATACGCATTTTCGTTTCACCATCGCGCATAGTTATTGAACTATAAAATAAATAGTATATGTCAAGCCCAAAAGCAAATACAGAAATATAAAATTTTTAGTTATTATTATCAAATTTCCAAATTTTATTTTAGGAGTCCTCCTGATTCTCCTCTTTTAAATTGCAGTTTCATCTCTGAGTAGACATTTAAATGCAAGTCCTTCGTTCTGCAACTTAACTTTGTGTAAGATAAGTATTGAATGGATGTTCACATAATTTTTTAAACCAATTATGCAGAACTTACTTTTCTGGATATTTATTTCCCAGTAGCCAAACAAGTTTTATTGCAACCTCTCTTACAATTTCATAATCATCAGAGAGAGCACCACAAGCCTGTTCATAATGTGAAGCACTTAAAATATGGCCACGGTCATGAAATGTTAGCAGTGCCTGGAAAGCCTCACAGCGCACCCGTGCATCCTAGAAAAAGGAGTATATATTAGTAGTATTATATGTACCTAATTTGTATAATGGGCAAATTCTAAAAAACTTACCTCTGCATTTGAATACTCTCCAAGCAGTTTAACCATAGCATTAGCTTCTGCTTCCAAAGTGCAATCCATTTCTGGACTAAGTGGATACAGTTCACTGATCAGTTGCAGACACCGACATTTCACCTGATGGCTTGTATCTTTAAGATTCTCCCGAGCCACAGAAACCAAACGCATCATAAGACCTTTGTCCTCAGTAAACTTACTTCCAAGTTTTAAAAGCGTAGCCAGACCTTGAGCTATCACCTAAAAGTAAAAAAAATCTAAACACAAGTACAAAAGATAAAATTATACCTAGATAGTCACATTATAGGATAGCAGAAAAATAGATAAGGATCTATTTTTGATATTAAAATAACATTAACATCATTACCTTATGTGAAGTTTCATTCTTAATAAGGTGCATAGTCAAATCTATCAAAGTAATGAGGTTAGCTCCAGGACACTCCAAGCCAATGTCACAGAACAGCCACAATATTTTAACCCTCACAACAGAGTCCTCTTCAGACTGAAAGTGTTCTGAAAGTTTTCTAATAGCCTCTTCAACATCAGACTCCTGGAACTGCAGACAGTCGGATATGCGCAACAGTAATTGCAGCGCCTCCTCACTTGACTTACATTTTTCTAATAATCCTACAAATGCCGCAGCTGAACTTCCTATTAGCGGCTTTTTAACCAAGTGTAGCTTTTTAGGAGATGGACCATCCTGTAAATAATTTTATTCCGAATTAACGTTTATCTTTTAATACATTTCACATCACGGTTGCCGAACATATTTCTTCAAGTACATATGACTTGCAATAAAGACACTTCAGGATTGAGTTTTAGAACAATTAGCAACATTAGCAACAACATTAAGCAAACCAGAGTAAACCAAAACAATTAACATTAACAAAAGGACACATACGAAATAAAGCCGATTGACTTAATACAACACAACATTGAAATAAAGTAGATGTATTTTTAAGTACCTGAAATGATTTATTATACTCAGCCAACGCTCGCTTTTTCAGCACTGCTGCCATTATTCATTTGTTAAGACGCAGTATTAACTATAAAGTGAGTATAATTTATAAATTACTGCAAAACTCCCATAACATCAAATCATCAGAACCAAACTGAGTACTGACAATACTGACATAGTGACATCTCAGGTCTCAGGAGATGAGAAAGTGAGAACGTAAATGTAGTTTAGAGTGAGTTTAGAGTACACGATACTTGATGGTACAGGAACTGTAGAATATAAATGGGAGCACTAAATCGTCAAAAGAAACGTGCGGTAAAGTGTAGTAAAGGAAATAATTAAATCTGTTATCGTGCCTTCTATGAATTATGATATTTATGATATGTATTATAATTATATTTTTAAGACACACTAGGTATCTTTCTTTTTTTTATGTGTGCAGCGTACGGCCAATTCTCATGAAAACATAGACAATCCTAGGCGCGAGAGAGTAGTAATGAAATGAGCGCAGACAAGGCGCAGACCAGCGTGTGACCGCTTACGGCAATATCGCGGCAGCGCGAGCAGCGGCGTGAGGAGCAGCACGATTAGCAATATTAGCATAGTCTGGCCGACGCATTATAAGGGTGGATTTCACAGCGGTTCAAACGCTGTCATTACCTATTTTTAAATATTAAAAATTTGAGCTACACCAGGCATTAATTTTGATACAGCAATATACTGTGTAAGTAATTTTGTAACTACGAATACACTATGTCTTTCGTTTCGTAATGTCGTCTGTCTTTATCTGTGTTTACTATTTAAAATGAGTTTGTAGCATATATGTATGTGATTTATAGTCTAAGAAGTTAAAAACTTGTTTTAATATTACTTTTATAATATAGGTATTTTATAACGGTTGGGGTCCTTTTTCACTGAAATCAGGGTGCGTAACAGACCTATAAGAATTTGTTTAGTTAAACCACAAGCAAGCTTGGCTGAATAAAAATTATTTTTGCTTTCCTTTTTTTTTTGTAGATAAACAAACAAATGAACAATATTGGCAAGACAGAGTTGAGTTTGAGTTTGACAGACAGGTCAGGCCAGAGACAGCAGTTGACAGCACAGTGCAGTTCAGTGCACACAGACACTGGCACTGGTAGAAATGTGGAAGTCTTGTTAGTTTTCCAATTTTCTAATGAGAAATTCCAATAAGCGCAGGGCCAAACTTTTCAGGGACTAATTGAGGTTTTCTGAAATCGTCACATGGCTCAACACTTCCTTGTAAAGATTTATGTCATCTCTTCAGTGACGTAAACTATGGCATTGACATCGAAGAATTAGTATTTCCTAATTTACACGTAACGATTTACATAATTCTTTTATATATTGAGCATTTAATTTTGGGAATTATTGGTAAGTCAATAAAATCTTTTACATGTGCAATCTTGTTCATGTTAGATTGTTTGCTTCAATTCCTCATGTTAGATATTCCGTTTTTTTTTAATATTTTGTCACATTAGTAAATATTAATCTGTTATCTACATCATGCGTAGCAAGGTACTTTACTTATCTTGATCTATAATGTACATTTTAGGTATTTTTTTTTTGTGCTTAGATAATGGCTGTAAATAAATAATGCCCTGCTCATGTGAGGAGTCAGATGTACCAAAGTGTCGGCTTCTGGAGAAAAGCCGCTATAGTGAAACAGGAATGGCAGTTCCAGTGCGTGTGTCCTCCCCAAATGTGCCAGACCATTGGAAGGAGTATGTCTGTGGTGGAGGATCAGCTTTCTGCAATATTCTCATTAGCTATCCTTTGAACAAGCTTATCTTTAGACAGGTAAGACCAAATAAATAAGTAGCTCTGTCTGCCTGTTACCTTTCCATGCTGAAACTTGTTTAAAGATTTAGATAAAATTTGGTATATATAGATTGTTTGCATCCTGGAAAAGTTGAGACAGTTTTTATCCGAAGTTCACTATGGAAATTTGATAAAAAATTAAACTACTCAAAATAGCAATTCTACACAGATAAATTTATAAATTTCATTTAAATAGATAATTATTTCTGATTTTATTTTCAGATGATGCATGGAGTGGAAGCTACATTTGCCCTTAATCAATTACAGAAAGAAGGACTTGGATACCTTTACCGTGGGATGCTACCCCCACTGATGCAACGTTCCATATCAATGTCGCTCATGTTTGGGGTATATGATGGCTGTTTACAACCATTACTCAAGCAAGACTTTAATCCGTATATGGCCAAAGCAATAGCTGGAATAGTTGCAGGATGTGTTGAAGCTACACTGATGCCTTTTGAAAGGATTCAAACTTTATTAATTCATCCTAAATTTCACAAAGAATTTAAAAATACGTCTCATGCAGCTAAGCACATTGCTAAGTTATATGGTATTAAAGAATTTTATAGAGGACTAGTCCCTATTTTAATGAGAAACGGTCCTTCTAATGCTATGTTCTTCATAATCAGAGATGAAGTGCGACTGCTCCTCCCTCCTCAAGATAGGGTACTTTATCAAACCATACAAGATTTTCTTGCTGGAGCATCTATCGGTGCATTTCTTAGTACTCTATTTTATCCTTTAAATGTTATTAAAATTGCAATGCAATGTGAACTAGGTGGTCCCCATAGAACAGTTGCTCATGAGTTTAAATATATTTTATCAAAAAGAGGTTCAAAGTTTGCTAACTTCTACCATGGTGCCCTGCTAAATATTTCTCGTGCATTTTTAAGCTGGGGAATAATTAATGCATCTTATGGAATATTTAGAAAAATGTTATATACCTAGTTGATTGTGTATGAAGTTTGAATGTTTTTTTTTTATTTCTTTTATATTGAAAACCCTTGGGTGCTGTTGAATTTGTAATTATGGTGTGTGTAATTGCAGAGTTTATGTTAAGTAGCAATTTTTTTATTTATTACAAAAAGCATTTATGTAAATAATATAAAAGATGTCATATAATGAGACTATCAATTTATGAACATGCTTTTCTAGTATAAGCACAAGGCGAATATTATAAAGCTGACCCCAGATCTTGACACAGTGTGTTGTTTATGAATGGCCAACTCCAGTTTTTTATTGTTAACTACAATATTACATAGTTCTTTGACCCATATATATCGAACACATAGTTTTATCTAACAGCTGAATTGTACTGTAAGCTTTGGAGATATATAATCCTCTATATCTAATATAACGATGAAAACGACTGTACATGACTTGTCGTACACAAGTAATGATTCTGGGGAATTACAAAATCGTTATATACCTAGTGGATGCTTAGCTTATTCTTTATTAATTGTCTTGACTGCTGCAAAGCCAGATCTATAATATTATGATATCCAGATAGAGTTTCTGTAAATCTATATTACCTGTATGTACTTACATAAAACAAACAGTAATTTAATGAAACATTTACATATAATATAAATTATTAAATAACTGAACATGAAAGCTTCGAAACTGTTTGACGAATAAAGTGTTAAATTGTCAGATAGATAACAATAATATACTGTACGAACCAGGTGTCAGGTGACAATGGGTTTAAAAAATTCTACCTCTAAAGGTAGATATTGAATGTAAAAGTGAGTCTTAACGAAGTAATCCGGAAACACAAATAATTCAACAAAAAACCATAAAATCTTTTTATAAAATGCTGTAAGTAATATGTGTACCATCAATATCCACTTAAACCATAATATATTAATGAACATACATTACGTATGCACGCTAGTTACCAGTAATATAAAAAGCGTTTCAAACTTTTAGAACTTGCAGTTTTATTTAGTTCCAGGCGAAGTTCGACACGGCGCAACCTCGATAAGTCGACGTCAAACGTATGTAAGCGAATACTATAACTGACAAGTCCATGTAGGATGATTCAGCCTAGAACACACCATTTTAAATGAAAGGTATAAGAGCATCTGCCACTATTTCACAAGCTGCGTGCTAGAGACACCTGCTCTTACACCAGGTTTAAAATAGCGCGCGAGTCATGCAGTTTTTTTTAAATCCATTCACCAAATTACTTTTCATTTAAAACTGAGAAAGGGAGCTCTGTTTACGTATTTATTTTTTGTAAAAGCAAATAAAAAATGCTTCTTTGTTGATTTCTGATTAAGGTATTTATTTTATAATAGTAAAGTAATTACATAAGTAGGTATTGTTAAAATTTGTTTTACTGCTTCATGGTTTCATGCTCGAAGGGATTGTAATCGTGCAATTGGAGCATCTCAATAGTAATATCCCAAAATTTATCAGCCACTTCATCATTACTGCAATATTTGGAAGAAGATGCCACAGCACAGTCACTGCAAGGAAAAACGGTACCTATTCAGCAATTTAGTTTATTAATACCTATATGTAGTTAAGCCCTTTTTTATCGAAGTAGGTAACGTCACGTCGATCTACAGCATAGACCTACTTACCCGAGAGTGGCTGTTCATACAACAATATTTATATGGAAATTGTCATATAAACTAGCGGCTATGGATTGTGCCATGTACATTCAAAGTATCTCACTTCTCGTTTGACAAAAAAGTAACAACTGCTCACAACTAAGGTTTCGACAACAGCGCCGCGAAGGCGCGAGATAACGGGATCGCGAACTGCCAGGGGTTGGCCCGATGCAGTTTAAGCACACCTTTTCAGCGCTTAACTAGAGAATCCCAGAAAATAATGAGAAAGAATTACAACGGATTTAATTATTATTGTATTAAGTTTTATTCTGACGGATAAAAAAAAATACTGTAGATTTTCGTAACCGAAACATTAATCAGCATAACAATTTATCCCTTTTCAGTGAGTAGTAACCGCAAAATCATCAGAAATTATTAAAAAACTTTTTTTTAATACCTGAGTATCGAACTGTGACCTAGTTTTTGTTTAAATAAGGCTTATCACCCACCCTATTAAAACGTAGGAAAGCGAAGGAGCGACATTCTGAGATTATGCAGGGTTCCTAGTGATTGATTTCAAAGAACGAGTAGGTACCGTTAGTAAACGGTGAGTAGGTAGGTACTATGCTATAGCTTATCCATAAGTGGCGTGTTAATATTAGGGTAAAACGAATCTTCCCTATAATTCAGACTAGATCCCTGGTGACTATCATTTATTCTTAAATTAGAAACTGCTTTCATTTTGAGAGCAAATCACCTTATGATATTTTAATGACTAAGTATTATCATTATTAGAACTATTTAACCTGTAGTAAAGTCCGGATTGATTGGCACACGCTTCATCGACAGCGCAGTAGATTGTGGTCTGCGCGCCGCACCGGGAACTTTTAACGAACCACCACAATACGTTGTTGAAGATCCACGTCGTGCCCCAAAAGCTCTGGCTGAAGTACCTTCCTATACCCGTGCCGACTACTCCCGGGTGCAGGCTGTACGTGGTCACATTGTGTATATTATATTTCTGAAAATGTAGCTTTTTATTACCCAAAAATGACATAGTTAGCTAAGTACGTACCTAATTATTATTTTAATCGAAGTAAGTAGCTATGGTGTCCTAGAGTCGCTGATGGATGATGGGAGATGTTTCAATTTAATTATTTGAAGCAGGTAAGTACTTACTTACCTGTAGTTTTCGTGCGAGTGCCCTTGTAAACAACACGTTGGCGGCCTTACTACGGGAATATGCTATTAATGGATCATAACTTTTTTCAAAGTTTAAGTCATCAAAATCTAAGTCACCAACTGAAAAAAGAAACAATTTTTCAAAATAATAGTTTAAACCGTACTACGTAAGTACTTACTTACCTAGGGAGGTAGATACAAAATCTAAATATTGTGATCATTGGGTAAGTACCAACCCCATAAAAGTTAACATAGGCTTAGGTACCTTGTACCTTAGTTAGGTACCTATTGCTAATAATATTTGAATCTTTTGTAATAATAGGTAGAGTGATGGCACCAATTATGGACATGTTAAGCGCACTAAATTAGAATTTCGTTTAAAAATGGGATGTTTTTTTGGCAATACAAAAATGGTGATTTTTTGTTCGGTACTCAAATACATGAGGAACATTTAAACAACACCAAAAATCCTGTATGAATAATACATAATTAATAAAAAATACATAAATTGAAATTTACTATATCACCAGTGATGGACATCGAAGATTCAGTGATGGACCCCCAGTAATGGACATGGACCCAGTCATGAACATCCATTAATGGACACTTTTTTTATTGCACAGATAAATAAAACAAATGTCAAAAATCTACTTTTGATTAACTCTATTTGAACTTTTAACGTGATCAGCCTTAGATTTCCAAGTTATACTATAAGGCTTTCAATCAACGATCTGGTTTTTAATCATTAAAGTGACTTTAGCGTTAGACTATTGTCAGCTCAGTCGTGCTACGATTATGGAAACTGTAAAGAATCCGAAACGTCAGCTAATAAAATAAAATAAAAATACGCGAGTTAAATCCGTTAATAGTTGTTTCATTCCAACATTAATTGAGGCTTTGCCTCTTTGCCAGCAGCTGCAGCTTAGAATTGGTAACATAATAAATCAATCAACTGAGATCTATCAGAAACTGCGGTGCATATATATGCTATAGTGTAAGCATGGGAAAGCATGCCACAGTATTTCAGGCAGAGACGTATGCTGCATGTGCACAAGAAAATATAGACAGGCACCTGGACGAAAAACCATCTATATATTGAGTGACAGCCAGGCTGCGGTGAAGGCCCTTGCAGCCTTTAAAGTGCAGTTGGGGCTGGTATATAATGGCGTCCAACACCTTTAACGCAGGCCTTAAGGAAAACACAATCAAGAGCCACACCGAAGAGTGGAAGGCATGCTTAGGTCTAAGGTCCTCACGGCAATTTACACAACACCCAAATGAAAACTGGACTAAAAAACTCTGGTTTCTAAACTGAAGACAAATCCGACTTATAACAGGAGTCTTCACCGGTCATCTAGGAGTCAACGAACTCCTACACAAAATGGGACTTACAAACAGCAGCGACTGCAGAATGTGTGGAGAGGAATGTGAAACTGTGGAACACTTGGTGTGCCACTGCGACGCCCTCACCAGATGTAGAATAAAAATGAGATCGTGGGAAGTGGGCTGAAATGGAAGAGACCTTTACTCAGCATTGGGTAGAATAAGGTTGAAGAAGAAGAAGATGAAACCGGAGGGCAGCTGTGATCATCATTTCTCCTATCCTCAGCAGCATCATGCAGCATCATACAGCATCAGATGCCCTCCCTATTTGTTCCGGGGTGTCATTTTTTATTAGCGCCATATAAGATAAAACAAAGAACCCAATGATGGACGACTAAAAATAGCCATTTATGGACATTGTCCAACATTGGAAAATAAAGAGCAATCACAAAATCAACTCAACCGAAATGTTTAGTGCAACAAATTAAATAATTTAATACAATAAACTAAAAAAATATTAAAAACTTAAGAATGGACACTTGTCCATAACTGGAATTCGTAAAAAATCGAATCCAGTGATGAACAAACCCCACAAAAAACTTATTATTGGGATTGGACATATTCAACTTAGCTCAATTTACTTGCAATATAGTATTATTCCGTAAAAATAACAAAAAATCTCATTACAACACAACACAAGATAATACCATGCACAAATATGTACTCACCTCCTTAACGATTTCACTAACAAAAACGGATTTTTATGACCACCGCGCGAAACGAGATTTCAATTCCCAACCATCTTCAAATAAAACGGGCAATTTGGATGAGGTGTATCAAAATGAAAGCCCAAACGTCTATTGCTTATGTTTTAGTATCTGCAATTGAAAAATGTTGGGCCAGTTGCTTAATAAATTCGATCAACGAAAATAATGTCCATAATTGGTGCCATGTCCATTACTGGTGCCGTCACCCTACTTACCTACCTATTTAATTTTCACAGCATATAGGTACCTACCTTAATATATGTTAATCTATGCTTCTATACTAATACATATAATAATAGGAAAGGTTTGTTTGTTTGGATTGAATAGGCTGTAATACGACTGGATCGATTTCAAAAATTCTATCACTGTAGGGAAGTTTTCCCGAGTGACATAGGCTATAAAATAAAGGGATTCGGGCGAAGCCGGGGCGGGCCGCTATTGTATATATATATATACTAGCTTCTGCCCGCGACTTCGTCCGCATGGAACTCCTCCTTTTTTGCAGTCGGTTAAAAAGTAGCCTATGTCCTTTCTCAGGCTCCAGACTTTCTTTGTACCAAATTTCATTTAAATCGGTCCAGTAGTTTTAACGTGAAAGCGTAACAGACAGACAGAGTTACTTTCGCATTTATAATATTAGTAGGGATATACACACTCATTTTCTAAATTTGGTACCAATTATCAGACCAAAATATATATATATAGATATATATATGTATAGGTAAATATTATTATATTACATTTGTGTAAGTACGAAGATACATTGACTATTCTTGCAGAAGCACTTTGAATAAGCCTTGGTAGAAGCAGTAGAGTCAGAAGTGCGTGACCGTAATGGTTAGTAGCCATATGTGTTTCTAATCCATCTTCTGTGCGTCCTTCAGGACACATCATAACGCCGGCATTATTAATTAAGATATGAATTAAAGGTTCGCTTCTAAGTATCTGGTCTGTAAACTCCCGAACTGATTTTAGGCTAGACAGATCTAACTGCATTATGATTAAAGCGCCTTTGCCTTCTTCTGATCTGCTAGACTTCACCATCTCTAATTTTGCTTTCTCGGCTTTTTTGACATCACGACAAGCCATGATAACTCGTGCGCCTGAAATGGAATGTTAGGTAGCTGTTAGATATGTAGGTACCTAAGTAAGTACCTAGGTATTGATGCATTGCGCGCCCTATTGTTACTCTTTCTAAATACCTATAAGTATGTACCTACCTACTAATCAAGAAATACTTTCACGCATTCAATATAATATAATTAACATAAGGTACTTAAGTATACCTATATAGGTACTTAAGTAATTTCGCATTGTGACACCGGCAAAAAAGTATAATACTTCACACGAAATGATCTACCTAGGTACCTACATAAGTACTGTAAAACCTTGCTACTTTGCCCATCAACCGTAACTTTGCCCAACCCTGCTAACTATTTGTAATAAAACCGCAATAGGTATATATTTTTTTCTTTAAAACTATTGAAAAGTAAAAAGTTGAATAGGTATATATAATAAAACGACATAATCGTACTGTACCTACGTTAGTCTCTAAATTACCTAGTCAGCCACAGTTAATGATGAGAGTGTTTTTTTGATTTGATGGGCCAAAACATTTCCAAAACATCTGTCCTAAATCTTTATACGATGTCTCTATTGGTCTCGTTACAACTTTATAGGTATCTACATATATATATTATATATATATATATCATTATCTAATGATGTTGAAAGACAAAGACTCAATACTATATCAACATAGCAAGGCTTTGCGGTATGAGCTATAATATGTAATATATTAACTATATGTAATTAAATAAGGCGTCATCCCTACTAATATTATAAATGCGAAAGTAACTCTGTCTGTCTGTCTGTCTGTCTGTTACGCTTTCACGCTAAAACTACTAGACAGATTTAAATGAAATTTGGTACAAAGAAAGTCTGGAGCCTGAAAAAGGACATAGGCTTCTTTTTAACCGACTGCGAAAAAGAAGGAGTTCCACGCGGACGAAGTCGCGGGCAGAAGCTAGTTTATAATAAAAATGTACTTAGACAATGCGTTTTGGCTTAAGTATACAATCGGTAAACATATACTTAGGCACTTACATGTATGGCGCAACCTAGTTATTTGCATTTTAAACGTAACATACATACCTCTGATGAATAATTCTAACGCTGCTTCTCTTCCTATACCTGTATTGCCTCCTGTGACTATGGCGATACATCCCCCTAATTTCCGCTCGCTACGGCACCATCCACTGATATAGTCCATTTTTTATTTTTTTTTAAATAATATTCTATTAAAGCAGACGTTCTGAAACCCACGAGATTGAAGAGATTAGTTACGAGTTACGACTCAATATCGCACCTTTATATTTCGGAGTGTCCCACCTTCCTAGTAAAGATGGTATCTATCTACTTACTATAGGTAAAGTAAAAATTAAATTAAATACTTAGGTTTCGTATGCGTCAAGACAGCGTACCTACCATAAAAGATTTTCGGAATTAGATGCCTCAAATTGTATGTTGACAGTATTTACTTCCATAGCAAGATATACCCTATCTCTTTCAAAATACAACTACCTACCGCATTTGACTATCTCCATTCAGGACTGCAAGGTATTTAGAGTAATTATTTATATTATTATGCATAGGTACTTACGAGTAGGTACCTACTCTATATTGACGCAAAAATAGCGCATAAGATCTTGATTTATTTATTCTTAGTAACTAGTATAAGTAAGGAAGTAGGAGTGATTTTAGGATAAGGGTGGATCTTCGAGTGTTTGAAACACCGTCATTGTCGTGTCAGACTATAGTTAAGAATAGAATCAATAAATAAAAAAACTTAAAGAAAAATAATGTTTTTCGTACCTACTTAAGTAAGTACTTATCTAAGTACATGTAATTCACAACAAAAGTACCTATCTACTTACTTACTTACCTAAATTTGAATTTCTGGAAATTTTCTATTCGTGTCTCTGTAAGTAGATACTTACTCATTACGAAAGATCGTCACACCCATAGACGATTTCATTTTTATGGATCCGAACCCAAATGATTAAAGCGGATCCTATTAGGTATTGAGACTCTGCTATTCAATCGTCCATGGATCCGTTTGTCACCAGGCTATCATGAAATATGATAGGTAGCAAACCATTAGAAATCTTCACAGGTTATGTACCTAGGTATTTCCTTTGCCGCTATAAAAAAAACACTAAAAAGCAGAATAAAAATTAATATGTAGGTATTTAAGAGGGTTCCCATACAGCGGTTTATTTAAAAGTTGCCATATAAGACCCCGGTTTTACTTCATTATAGGATTAGGCGAGTTTCATACTATTTCTGCGAAATTTCCGTAGGTAAGTAGGTACTTATACCTACCTATATTTCTTTTTCCTCTTGGTATCCCCAAGCGCATTTTAGCGTTGTTTTCACAAATTCTATCTAAGTTTAACTGAACATATTTTTTGTCATTAGAATAAGCAATCTCAATACTGATAAATTCTACTGTGAAGGTAGCTTTTTTAGAAAATGGGATATGTTAGGTAGTTAATAATATGTGTAAAATTTAGATTAGACTGGTAGGGATTATCAAATTAAAAATCTTTAATATAGGCACTTTCTTGACGCACACAACCTGGTGTGCACGTACCTTCCTAGATACATACCTACATATTAAATAAGTTGTCAAGGTAAAGCACTGTGGTAATCTCAGAGACATTGGAAATACATAGACAAAGCCTAAACTAGCAGGAACTATTAAACGGCTTTGCTATGCTTGCTCATTAATGATGACTACTCAATGAAAGAACGAGACGACACTGTTTTAGTCAGCGTATACGTTTGTAGAAAATGCGATAGTGTTATGACACTGTCTCATTCTTTTACCTAGTGTTGTACATGGGTCTACTCCATGCAGCATTCATTTAATATAATCGATGTCAATATGAAGGTAGAAATAAAAAAGTCCTATGTAGGTAATCGTACACTTCCGTTTAGACATGGAATAATAGGGGCACTTGTGAGCTGTGGAATAGGTTAGGTTTGAATTGTGATCATGTACACAGCGGAGAGAGCAAAATGCTTGCTTATAAAGCTGAATTTACTCTTAAAAGGGATCTCTTTCATCTAACCCTTCTTCATTATACATAAATTAAAATATTTACTAGGAACATACTTATAGATATAAAGGACTTGAATTCTGCTAGAAATTACGTTTAAATAAATAATCAGTTATATTTTTAATAAAAATGTGACGGGTGGATTTCACGGCGGTTCAAACGCCATCATTACCGATTTCTAAATATTGAAAAAATAAGCTACAAAATTATTTAAACTTGATTGATTGTGACAACATGTTTTCGCACAGTATATTACTGTATCAAAACTTAATGCCTGGTACACCAGGGTTTTAAGTTTTGCTCATTTTTTTAATCACTGAAAACGTGATTTTTGTAAAACGAAACGTAACTTATCAGCTCTGCGAGTGTTTGGCCGGGCAGTTAGGAAATCCCGAAAAGAAAAAACTGAAAATTAGACACATATATTAACAAATTTAAATTAACATTATTATATTAAACAATGAACTGTATACATCGATAATTATAAAAAGATTCTAACCAGATACTCAGATACTACAAATAAAAATAATAAAATGTATATTGTAAAATGTTACCTATATTATGTCGGTGGCCTATCGTAAAATCCGCCAGATACGACATTCCTAGCCATATCGTTAAATAACGCCATTTCATGATTTGGCTAAGTGACATCCGCCATAATATCATTTAAAACTTATCGTTTAACTATTTGCCCAGTGACGTTTAGTCAGATCAATATTTCTAGGCATATTGTGAACATCCGCCATTAATTCATGATTTGGCAAGTGACATCCGGCTAGTCAAGTACGAGGAGCATAGTGCGGCCGAGGCATTATGAATATCTACTTTCTAAATTTATTCAGTTTAATAATCAATAAAATTGTTCAGTTGATAGTAATTATTAATTTTTATTTATTTAAAAACAAAATCTCTGTGTTTAAACGAATAATCACAATCACAAATAAACTGTCTTAAACAACCTGTTAAAATGAATGCGATCCAATTAGAACTCCAAGAACTCGCGCCACCGTTGACCGTACCGTATACCTATCTATATACCTATAGGATAGTAAATTTATTGTTTACAATACCGTTACGGCGTTACAATTTATTTGATTGCTGAATGCTGATTATTGTTTAAAAGGGCTTTACGTAATAAAATCTCCGGCTTGATCAATTGGTTTCTAGGTAAGTAGACAGTAGACACAAACTTACTTTATTTTATATTATATTGTAAATTACGCTAAAACTGCTAAAGCTATTTTTTATAATGCAAGTGTTTTTAGGTCAAATAAAGTAATTTATTAACTATTTTATTTCACTGATTTAGTAGTAGAATCGGGCTTACTTAGATAAGTATTAAATAATTTAATTTTATTGTCAATTTAGCAATTTTGTTTGAGTCGGTTTTACAATTAGTGTTGAACTTGCAATGGAAAGTAAATAATGGGCATATTTTTATGAAAGCAATACCAGAGGTACTTACTTACTTATATTTTTATTTTATAACTTTTAAAATATTACTTAAGTAAGTAGTTTTATTTCTTTATATGCATCCATGGTATTTAAGGTAAGTAGGTACATAGGTAAGTTTCACAAGGACCCGGATTCGGGTGTTGCATCTTATAACTAATTAGGTAAAACATTCTTAAACATTATAATAATATAAACAATTTAAACAAAAACAAAACAATTAAAACTTTAGTTACTTAAATTTAAACATACTTAGCTTATATTATAATTATTGTTATCTATCTACTACTATCTACTTTATATAATTTATAAAATGTATTATATTGCTCCTCTCATATATGTATTATCATTTATAAATTCTTCAACACTATAATAGTTTTTATTAAGAAGCATTTTTTTTCATATTTCTAAAGAATACCTTGTCAATGCTTTCGGATCTGATATCTATTGGAATCTTATTATATATTTGTATTGCTCTATAATATGGACCTTTTCTATATAATATATCAAGTTAAGGTTCAGGTGCAACTAGTTGAAAATTACGGCGGGCGTTATTTACAGATTTTTTACGAATGTGGATATTTTTAAAATGTACAGTGAGGGAAGAGTAAGTATTTGCAATTTTTTGAAGTGGGGCCTACAACTTTCTGTTGATTCTATATTTTCCAATATTCACACACATTTAGTACATACCTATAAGCCTCGTTTCATAAAGTTGTCATTACAAATTTTGTAGTCAGAAAGGTGCATAGTGTTAATTTTTTTATATATTTTTTGTTATTTCAGAGTTTTTTAAAAGTAACAAGAAGATAAGTAAAAATGCCTTTCTTCAGTGGACGCTGCTCAAGTACTGCCAAATTGGTTGGAAAAACTGCAGTTGTGACTGGATGTAATACAGGCATTGGCAAAGAAACTGTTTTAGACTTTTATAAAAGAGGTAATCATGATTATTATAAATTAATTTCCTCTTAATCAAATACTAACTTTTGCCTGTGAATCGGTCCGTGTGGAATTAGTAATTATGGCAAGTAAAAGTAGTCTATGTCCTTTCACAGACCCTAGTGTACCAAATTTTATTTAAATCACTTTAATAGTTTTGTGTGAAAGCGAGACAGTCATAGTTACTTTCACATTTATAATGTTAGTTAGGACCCTATCCACCTCATTATAATATTATTATTTCAATATAAGTTGTTTGTGTTTAGGCTGCCTAGGTGTGCTATTTAAATTTTAGTTCACTCTTACCCACACCTTTCTTATGAAACCCCTATTGTTTTTGTAGTTTCATGATAAATTTCTTTCAGGAGCAAGGGTTATAATGGCTTGTAGAGATTTAGAAAAAGCTGCAGCTACTAAATCTGAAATAGAAGAGCAATGTAAAGGTACACAAGACACTGGAAAGCTGATTTTAGTGAAATGTGATCTTGCTTCATTAAAATCAGTAAGAGAATGTGCTAATACTATATTAAACACTGAAACACAAATTAAATTACTTGTTAACAATGCTGGAGTTATGATGTGTCCGAAGACAGAAACAGAGGATGGGTTTGAGATGCAGTTTGGAACTAACCATTTGGCTCACTTTTTGTTGACTATGCTTCTTTTACCTCGCATAAGGAATAGCACACCAGCTAGAATAATAAATGTGTCATCTAGAGCACACACAAGTCTGTATATATTCTTTATTATTTCATGTCTTAATATAACACATATACAACATTTACAGGTAGTAACCATTATTTTGTATTTTAGGGTATGGCATTAACTTTGAAGATATCAATTATAAGAATAGACCTTATAATGCTGCTGAAGCTTACTCTCAAAGCAAACTGGCAAATGTACTGTTTACAAAAGAATTAGCATCTAAACTCAAGGTAAGGAAGTATATACATTTAAGTTACTGTATCAAGGTGTTACAGTTATTAATTTTAATGCAATTTTACTTAATAAAGTAACACAAACAAATAATTTAAGCCTTTATTTATAAAGGCTTAAATTATTTGTTTGTGTTACTTCCATCTTAAATTTACTTGTACTAGTAATTTCTGATGCCTTCGCGGTTATTACACAACAAAATGAAACAACTATATATGAAGGGATTTAACTCACATATTTTATTTGCTGATGATTCGGATTCTTTACAGTTTCCATAATATAACACTAAAGACTTTAACAAAACGACTTGTCACCAAATAAATTAAAATATGTAAGTTAAATCCGTTCATATATACCTAGTTGTTTCATTCCAATGTTTACTTGTACTGTTCTTGGATTTTCTCTGAACCTGTGTGTTGCTAAAACTTTAGCCTTGTTAACACTTTCAACTCGGGAGACTTACTGCAATGTTGTGGTATGATGCATATTGTACAAATTGCATCATCCGCAGTGAAAATGTTAGTACAAAAAAATCATCCAGAAAAGTAGACCTATGTACTTACAAGTGGAGCAGATATTATTTATAAGCAGTAAGAATTCAATCAAATCTCAAAGATGCTCCCACGGTAAGACATAGTTCTACCTCTTGCAACTCATACAGAAGGAGAATTGTTTATGTATTTTACTTATATTATAATAATTTTCACTTTAGGAATATAACGTTGAAGGTATAAATACATACAGCCTACATCCAGGAGTGATAAAGACTGAATTAGGTCGTCATTTGGATGAGAGCATGTTTAGAGGTGCTAGAAGACTTTTTGGGATCTTGTTTGGAGCATTTCTTAAAACGCCTGAACTTGGAGCACAAACAACCATTTATTGTGCAGTTGACGAAAAATGCGCTGGAGAAACTGGACTTTATTATAGGTATTATTTTTAATATTACTTAATGTAGTTTTTTGTATCCCACATAATCTGGAAAATACAACCAGGGCTGCCCTTGATCATATTTTTTTCGTATAAGTATATTATTATCGGTAGCTACGTACTGTAGGCACATATATATTTAAAAAGGCTGTTAGTGCCCAAAAATTAATAAAACATTTTTTTTGACATGATATTAATTTATCAAACATCTTAATACCTTTATACTTACTTCGTATAAACCAATATTACATGAAATTGAACCTGATATTATGTAGGTACATTTCATTTCATTTGATGAATGTTAAATGTTTCACTTTTATACTTACATAGATAATTATAAATGTGTTTTGTGTTTGTTTCAGTGATTGCATTGTTAAAACTCCTTCAAGTAAAGCAATGAATGATGAGTATTCTAAGAAGTTATGGGAAATTTCTATGGATCTTGTGGGGCTTAAAGATTATAACCCATTTACTGTTAGTGACCCAGGCGTAAAAAGTAATTGAGTACCTACCTTACGTTCTTAACAGTCAGATTTATTCAACATAAATGGTGCTAATAAATGGGGTATTCAACGAATTATCAGAATTTTGTTATATCATCATATTAAAAATGTGAATTTAATATTTAAGTAAGTACAATTAAATTTTTATAAAATTAATTTTATACATTAAAAATTACATGTAATAATTCAATCTTAACTATAATTAGATGTAACAAAGTTTTCTATTTCATTGTATTTTAATAATCATAATAGGTATGTTAAAATCTCCTTGTTTTAATCTTCTAGCTACCTTGTTCACGAACATACGTTCCCTCTCAAATTCCACGCCAAAAGCCCCACTACAGATAAAAAAATGTTTATTTCTTTAATTAGTGCTGTGCAATTAACCTTATTAAAGAAATTATCATTTTTTATGCACATTGATCATTTGCTTTTGATTTTATAATATTACGTAAGTATGATTATGTTCTCATTTTATATATAGTGAAAAACTTCCATATAACTATATAAGTATAAGCATTACACAGTAGCATGCGTAAACATCAACAATTAATAATATCTGTAGTTCATCAACTGTATATGTCGTGATTTCGACCGTGGCACCTGTTGGCTGTGACGGCGCGCTTTATGGCCCCTACCTCGAAAACGGTTCACCGTATAAAAAAAAAATTTAAACAAAATTTGTAGAGAATTTTGTATTCTACAATATTGCCAACAAAGATAAAAAGCTAAAACCCATAGGAAATGAGAAATTTACAAAAATAACGATTTTTTGACACTTTGACCTTGAAATTTAATAGTAGCTCACACCCTACCATATGTAGGTTTTGACACAACTTTAAGGATGTCAATATACAACTATTTACAAAATTAAAGCCGGGTATCTCGAATTCCGAGATTCTTATCTAATATAAGCTAAAATGACCGGATTATAAACGCTCACACTACTACCACAAACAATAACATCAATCCATTGATCATGAAACTCCTTTAACACATAAGGCCACCCCACATCTAGCGTCTCCCGAATGTCGACGCCTCACCAACGCCCGCGCCGCGCCGACGCCGCGCCCGCGCACCGCCTCCTGGACGTCTTGGCGACCAACATCCAGTCAGCGCCAGGACGTCCAGGTGGCGCGACGTCGACGCCGCGTGAACGTCGACGTTCGTGAGACGCTGAAGCGCCGCGTCGGCGCTGCGGGAGCGCGGCATATTCGACGCGGCGCGGGCGTTGGTCAGGCATCGACGTTCGGGAGACGCTAGATGTGGGGTGGCTCATAGAATCTTATATAAACCTCGTTCACACTGTTGAATCGCTAACAGGTATAACTTCTAAGTCTCAATCAGATGTATCTGATAGATGATAGTCATTAGACAGTTTAATCAGATAGACGAAAATTAAAGGAAAATATGTAGTAATCGTGTTTTTTATTTCCTCAATTATTTCCTTATGAAAAGTTTAAGAGTCGCTCATTTAAAAATAGTTCTACCTCGTTTTTCAATTTTTCTAAATTTCCAACTAAAAATTAAAAGTTCTGATAGTGTCCCATGCTGGGGCCACACTAATTTTGAAAAACGCTGTTGATTAACGCGTTATTGGACATTAAACGTTGGTGCAGCCTCGCATAATCGCCGTTTAATATCCGACGTGTTAATCAACGGCATGTCCCGTTAGAGTGGCCCCAGCATCATAGAAATTTCTGTTTTGGACAAAATTTCGATCTAGCCACGATAATAATATGTTTGTTACCGCATCCGTCGTACAGGACGGCCAGATAATCGCGAGCACGCGAAGGAATTATGCAGAGCATGCGTATATCTGTGGAATGGCACAGAATAAATTGTATGCAGTGTCCGAATAAACATGAATCCAGATTGTATAATTTAAATATATTTGACAAGTCAGGTACAGAAAAAAAAAAAACTATCGTGATAATATGTTATACCTATGTTATGGTATTGTCTTTACTCATACTGCTGTTCAGTTCAGTTTTCTCTATTATGTTCTTTTAACTGGTGCCAAAGTAGATAAGTGAAATGCGAAATTTATAAAGCATCAACATGGTATAAAAATCTATTTAATTATTATTATTTAATAGCTTAACTCTTCTTTCACACGATATAATTATTGTGAATCTTCGATGGTCGACTTGCACTGGATCACACTCCTGTGTTCTTAGTCCCTCGTATTTCTAGCTAATGGAGTACGACAACGATGATAATACATGGCGTCGGTCTTCATCGCCCAAAACAGACCGGTCCAGATGCCACCAGATACCGAAGCGTTCTACAACTGTCGCTGTTATAGTGTTAGGTCTTGCAGTGCTCAGTTGCCTACTCGGCTACTGTGTGCTTAGCGAAACTCTTCCTTATGAATCAAGAACTCTACGCCTCGTTATCATCGTAAGTTATCCATAACATAATCTTAGATAAGATTAGCTTTAGCCCGGGATTCCGTCCGCCTGGAATTAGAAATTATGGCAAGTATAAGTAGCCCATGTCCTTTCTCAGGCTCTAGACTATCTGTGAAACAAATTTCATTTAAATTGGTAGTTTTAGTGTGAAAGCGAGACAGACAGATGAAAGTTACTTTCCCATTGATAATATTAGTTATGATGAGATTATGTTAATATAAATAGTGAGTATATTCAATTATTTGTAATGTCAGTAATTGTGTATTTTTCTAAAAAAAAGTGTATTTTTTGTTTTCTGTAAATTAAACAATTATAATTTCAGTTTTTTCGCCATGGTGCTAGGACACCCACCACAAGTTACAAGAGTGACCCATATAAGTCATACCAATGGCCAGAAGGACTTGGAGGACTTACAAATGTATGTGCATATCCCATTATTAGTCCAGGAAAATTAGGGTTACACCTCGGAATGAGAGACAGTTGGTTATAAATTTGTATAAACTTTTTAATTCTGTCCATCTTTGTTACATAATTGTGAATTTGCAGCTTATATGGAGGATTATGAATAATCTTATTATTTATTGGAAGTTATTATCATAAAATAAAAATATGGCAAATTCATTTAATTTAATTAATGAATACAAGACTGAGATATTTTTATGTATCTTGTTGTTTTGGCACATACAGAACCTGGACTGACTGTACTGGACAGGTTTTGGTGATGATTTAGTTTATATTATCAGTATAATTGTAGTGTCTTGATAGTGTAATAATGATATCATAGATGATGTTATAGATATGCTTTGTAGTGTGTGTTTTAGCTACTTATGTTTATGTATATTATTAGATTTAATAAGATCATTATCACTTTTGAAGTTCTCACTTCTTCTCAAGTTCTTCTCATTTTTTCTGAAATTGTAATAATTAATATCTTTCTTATTTCACAGACGGGCAAACTACAATTATATGAGTTAGGAAAAAAGTATCGAAACTATTATGCTAACTTCATTCATGAGGATTACTATGATAAAGATGTGGATGTGCATAGCAGTGACCATTCTCGGTGCTTGATGAGTGCTTATACATTCCTGGCTGGGATGTACCCTCCTTCTGAGAGGCAAGTCTGGCATCCTGAGATAATGTGGCAACCTATACCTGTTCATTCTTTACCCAAGCACCTGGATAATGTAAGCTTTCATTATGTTTTTTTATATCAACTTTCATCTCCCTTCCAAGAAATGTTGCATCTCATTTTTCATGAAATATTTGTACTACTTGTATGCTATGTTTCATATAAAGTTTTACAATGTTTTATCCCTTCAGGGAATTCATTGGGTGAGAGATCAAATATACATAATTTTATTTTTAATTCTACAGATAGTAGCAGGCACCAAACCATGTAAAGTGTGGAAAACCATGTATGATGAGTTATTGGAAGAGGCAAATGCTGATCCTAAGTTTACTGAACTTTTTGATTACTTGAGCAAACATACCAATCAGTCAATGCGTAGTGTACTTGAAGTTGATTTTTTGTACAGTACATTCCTTTCACAACAGGAGGCAGGACTGAAAATACCCGAATGGACTAAGAATGTATTTCCTAACAGAATGCGAACACCTTTTATGCTTAGTTTAGCTTTGTTGTCCTACAATGAGACATTACAAAAATTCAAAGTAGGTAAGGTATAGTGGTTTTAAAAAAATGCTTGAGCTGTTATATCCAACCCTTATGGAATTCGATTCTATTTACGCTATTCAGATATAGCTCTGTACTAAGTGGCAATCTCTATAATGTTCACTCCACAAACTTTCTGTCTCAGTAGTGTATATAGTAAATTACATTTTAAATTCTATAATCTTTGTTTTTCTCTACGCCAGGTCCTCTATTTAGCAATATAAAAGACAACTTGGAGAAGTGTGTAGCTGCTCAATCTGAGAGCCACCCCTCCTCGGCAAAATCCTTGTTTGTGTACTCCGGGCATGATGTGAACATAGTCGCCATATGGCGCGCGCTCGGGTACCACGACCTGGAACCCGATTACGGCGCCAGCGTCGTGTTTGAGTTACATAAAGAGGATGACCAAGCATTCTTTATCAAAGTTAGTATTTTTGCATGATTATTTACTTAACATTTCTTACATGTATTTCTGACAATCCGAGAATGTATGAATGAATTTAAATTGTCTACCAGGTATTCTACCGGAACAACACAAAAATAGAGGTTCCAATGGAATTGAAACTTCCATTCTGCGATGACCCATGTCCATATGAGGAGTTTTTGCGGCATATCGACAGGCTTATTCCAAAGGACTGGGAAGCAGAATGCCAAAATATCTCCCATTGAACATTTTGAAAGTTGTCAATGCCGAAATTAAAAGTAAACCAATGTTGAATGTATTGCTATATTCCCCGTGTTGATAAAAGCATTCTGTAAAATGCTATTCTTACAATGGACTACATTTTGCATGAAGCTTCAATCTCGAATGTATCAATTACAACTTTAAATATTCTTTAAAGTCAATGAAAGAGTCAGACCACAGTCTGCATCAAGACTGGGAATAAGTCGTAGAACCAACAAGCAAGAAAATTCAAGTTGCTATTTGCATTTCCACTCGTGTACTGCTAGTGCAGCACGCACATCAATGTAGAGAATTCTATAAGATTTTTTTTTTATTTATTTATAGCCATATACCTTATTTTGGGATATAAGAATCTTGATAATCTTTGGCGGGTTTACTATCACGACGCACGCGGAGCATAGAAGTTTAGCTTTAGAATTTAAAGTATTTTTGAGCATTTTATCGTTGATGTATTGTACTACATTACATAATTGATATAAGTATGTTGTTGACGAATATTTGATACCATAGATTAAAGTGTTTTAACCGTATTTCTGCTTTGCTTACATATGCATTAATATATATACTGTCGAATAAGAATTAAATGTAGATAGGTGTGTATAACTTGTAGTAGGTGTAGATGCTTTTATCCACGTTACATACATTTAGCAGTTTTACACGAACCTATCTATGGTCCCTAAACTTAGATACATAACTGCGAATTTTGTCCTGTTTTATCACCCAATCCACACACAGACAAATTATCGACCCAGAATGAATACTTTGTCTTTGTATTTTATTTATATATCTTGAATTGACGTAACTAACACGTATCTGCCCACCCGTTGATGAAGTTTGGTATGGAAGTAGCCTACACCCTGGATTAACACATAGGTTTCTTTTTACCCGACTACCCAAGAAAGAAGGAATGTTTTAGTATATCTGCTTTGCAAAGAAGGACAGGGACGGGGAGGGGGATTTCTTAATGTAACGGGTGATAAAATGAGATATAGGGTTTTTATGTTTTAGTTAGTGTTTCCCTACTTAAATGTTAATGACGCAGAAGCCAAATATTAAAACAATACGTTGAACACATTCAAACCAAATTGCGGCATCTACCTACTCTTGATTTCCTTATATGGCATCTACCATTTGATATAAAAAAGAAATTTGTGTGTAGTTATCTACACTCCACAGTATTTTACCTACTATGTTTTGCATAATATATTATACCAATAGGTAATGCTACTACTAATACACTATACGGTTTACCTAATTATTATATGTTACTAATTTAGATACGTATTATTACGGTTGTTGTTTACTGTTAGCTACTTTATGAATGGAAATTTAGTTACTTCCTCACCCAATAGTATGTGGCAAGGTGGCAAGCTTTTGTAATTGTAATTATTCTTCGTCTACACTTGTTAATTATTGACTTAGTTCAAATATTTATACTACATATTGAAAAATATTATATCGTACCTCCATTGTTCCTAAGTATATATGTTGTTGTTTTGTACCTAAACTAATTGTTATCAATATAATATATTTTATGTGGTATTAAGTTTGACTTTTATTGCAGTACTAGCGGCCCACCCCGGCATCGCACGGATCCCTAATTTTGTTCAGAATTGAATATAGCCTATATCGGTCACGAATAGTGTAGCTTCCAAAGAGTGAACGAATTTTTCAAATCAGTCCACCCGTTTTGATGTCTATTCAATCCTTTCATATTTATTATTATTAGTACAGAAGACTGGCATTATAGTGATCGCTAGTGTTTTAGTGCTAAGAGAACACTCGTAGTCTCAGTTAGACTAGGTACTTTCTCAATTAATTACCAACAAAAACTGCTTTTTTACAAAAAAAATTGTAATCACAACAAATTTAAAATAACTGACAAAGCAAACTATAACTTGAAAATTCCTTTTTTGAATCTAAGTCTTTTATGGTCCACATAAAGATGAGAATTTTAAGGATGGTGGAAAGAGCGACGTTAACAGATTTTACCTGGTTACCTGGTACGAATTTGAAAATCATGACTATTTATTTATTTATTATAATATAAAAACGTACAATTATGTATTAAAATTATACATAATTATGACGGTAATGCAATCTTATGCTAAGGTTACTTTACACACTACACTTTAGCTCAGTGGTGCTACGATTATGGAAACTAAAGGTTAAGGAGCGTCAGCCAATAAAATAAAATACGCGAGTTAAATCCGTTCATAGTTGTTTCATTCAAATGTCTAATAACCGCGAAGGCATCAGAAATTATCAATAATATATTAATTGTTTTTCTTAATAGTTACTACGAATAAAAAAATACTGTACAGAGGGAAGAATAAAACAACAATATTGTTTAGTTAATACATTAGGTATAATATAAAAATTCTTAAATAATTGATACGAAAAATAAAGCTTTATAACAATACCTACGTACTATCTTATTCTAGGTAGGTGTCCACCTACCTAATTTAATGATTGGGACGGCACATGGTTACCTATACGAAATCGAATCCTAAAACTAAGAGGTACTTATCGATTAACGTCATAACCAGACTATGTCTACCCATACATTTATAATGGGTAAGTACTTATTATCATCTTTTATTGCGATTTCTCGATGATTTTTCGATGGCAGCCAATAAGAGCGAAGTGGCGCACAAACGCTTACTTAAAATAGTAAAATTAGAAAATAATAATCGGTGGATTCATAAGGATACAGTATACACTCTCCTAAATATTAGTCATCAGTCAATTTGTAGTAGCAAAATACAAATATTTAAATGTGAATTATTTTTAAATTGATATGTATTTGTTAAAATAAAAGTTATTGTAGTGTGTGAGTGATTAAGTCCTGTTTTGTACATTATAATGTATGAAAATCAAGAGTTTAAATCGGTACCTGTTTGTGTACATATGGTTCGAGATGTATGTTGGATGTTGTGCTATTTTAAGTATTTATCTGCTTCCATTTACCTTTTTGTTTGTAACAATTATATCAGTAGGTAAACTTATATAATTGTTACAAACAAAAAAACACTCACGTCTCACAAATAGACGTTTATAATATGATGGTTTTACGATGATTATATTGATAAAAAAATCCAACATTGTTTAATATGCATCATTTCTAAGTACTTCAAATAAGTAATCCTAAAAATGTATATAAAGTACGTAATAGAAAAGTAATTAAGCTTAACACAATAATGGGTCATAGGTCATAGGTATATTGTGGTTTACGAAGACTAGTACAAATAATATTGTATGTACACGAGAGCATTCAGGAGCTGATTATCAAATTAATAAGTAGGTATATAAATGAAAAATATTTTTTTTCTTATAAATTACTATGATCACACTAAGCTTGGTTAAACAAGACTTGGAAATACCTACTCATAGTGGAATGTATGTGGTATGGTTTCAAACTATAACAAAAAACTTGGATCCCATTACTCAATGCTAAAGATAGTTAACTAATATAAAATATAAATTAATTTTTGAAGGAACGATAATAATATATGCCTTCTCGCGTGACAAAAACCTTACAAGCTAGACCTAAAAAGATACAAGCCTTGTGCAATGAACATAATTATTATTTATGATAAAATCTGTTATTTTCTTGCCATAACTACATGTATATCAGGTTTGGTGACCCTTGACAAACTGGACCTAGTTCTGTCTCATATACCCATTATGTTAAAAAAATATGTTTTTTTAGATAATAAGATGAATAGATCATTTAATGACCATCCATAAACTGGATATCCATTAGAATCTTTAAAAATTTTAATGAATGGGTATCATCAAAAATCAACTCTTGTTATTGTCCACAACATGTTAGTACATGGCGCTCTTTGTAAGCCCTCCTCGTAGTGTACACAACAACAGCAATCCACAAAGCTACTGATACCCAGGATGTTATGATGGCTAACTGTAACAATGCACCTGTATTGATACGACCTCCTTGATTGATTGAGCCCAATGGGTTTTTCAACAGGTAATCCATGTAGTCAAATATTGCCTGGCAAGATAGTCGGAAATGTACTGTACTAGCTTGATCTCCAATAACACGCAGCTCCTAAAAAAAAAAGATTAATCATATTTTGTTCTAAATAATTGCATCACATTATTATTTATAATTAAACCTCAAATTTTTAATAATCTTATAAGCTTTATCAAAATTAACCGAGGCTTGATAGTGAAAATTTTTCAACTACAGCCTCTGAAGGTTTGAAGGTAACAGGTGCTAGATTAGTAAAAAAATATTATAAATTACTCATACAAAAGTATATAAAGATGTCAAGTGCTACTATGCACATTATGACTATAATATGAATAAGATAAAAATATATTCAATATGTCAAAACTACAATTACCTTATTAACTAAAAAGCCACGATATTGATTGCATGTTTTTAAGAATCCATCAGTAATTATTGAAGCATGTACCAAGTTGTAGATACCAAAAATAGATGCTATGGAAGCTGATGGAATCCAACAGAAAATTACTGAATCATTCCGCTGAGATACCCTGGCACGAGATGTGACAACAATGGATTGCCCTTCACTGAAAAAAACACAAAGGCAATGTTCAAAAATGTATAATAAATAGTGAACAAATATATCTTAGAAATTTATGACATTTGCATACAACTTACATTTCTTGCATAGATGTTGATTTTTCGTCTTCATACCTGCCCACACTGTTAATACATACTCTGTACATATGAAACATTGCCATAATGATTGCATATACTAGTATAGGAACAGGTGCAAACGCAGCGTACAGACAGTTTGAATTGTGGCCACCATTGAAGTACTGACTTGCGGCAACTCCATAGAATATGCAACCACAATTGGTGTTCTCAAGCCAGGTCCCTGGGCACATGTTGAGCGTAGTACGCCAGTGAATGTACGGCACAGCGATAAATATTATCGACAGGCCAAGGAAAACAGATAACAGTCCATAACACCAACAAAGCCTTCTTTCCGTTAAGTATTGACTCATGGCGTGGAACCTGTAAAAATATTTATAATCAAAATAAAATGTTACTCCAAACTACATATAAATAATATTAAGTTCTCATAGTACTCTCAAGATAAGCTTAATACAGGTAGGCGTGTACATCTTGGATTGATTTATAAATAAATTCTAACTTAGTAAATACACTATAATAATATACTTACAAAATGTTCAAACTATGATACTAGACAAAAAGAAAATAATAAAATAAAGTTAATATAATAATTACGATCCAAAACAGTAAAGTAACAAAGTTGACAACGTAAACTCTCAATCCATCTATTATCTATTACACAACCTGATTCCCAGGGACCCTAATTCGTCTTTAAAGCTTAATATTGAACCGTCTTGTATCGGTATCCTTAAAGTCGGGGCGTGTAGTAAGTCTTTTATGACAGATACGTTCCGTTCAGATTATGTTGAATCTTAGTTATAAAATAAATAATAATCTGCACTTCACTTTGAGATTTTTTAAAATAATGAAGTACTAAACTCGGTCAACAAACAATAAGATTAATTCTAACTAAAGTAAGAGATGTTGGAAATAAATGTATTCCTTAGGGCTTGAAGCATAGATTGTATAATGCTCTAAGATGTATTCATATATTATCTGTGAATAAAGTACAGCCTGTACAAACCTGCCGGCTGCCAAACAAGCAGTGTTGCCAATTTAGCGATTTTGTCGCTAGAACTAGCGACTTTTGCTTAAGGCTTAGCGACCAAAAAAAAGTTTTGACTACAAAAATAGTTTAGCGACTTATCTGGCGACTTTTGGAGTACAAATTAAAACAGTTCTAGAGCCAATAATAGATAATTTTTTTATCAACTCGACACATAATTATTCCATGCCAAGAGATACTATACGTGTTATATTATAACTATCTATTACATAAATTTAATGCTTAAGATGGTGAAATCGCCATTTCATGTCGAATAGAGATAAATGTATTGATGTCGACTTAATCAAGCACTAGGTAATCATTTAGTTCGGCTACTTACACATGTAAAACTTTGACTACAAAAATAGTTTAGCGACTTATCTGGCGACTTTTGGAGTACAAATTAAAACGACAAACGCGATAGCGCACCAAATTCAAAATTTATTTAATTGAAGTTCCATCTGTATATCATTATGGGGGGGGGGGTCCCCGAACTTTTTATGGTTATGTTTTAGTTTTAGCGACTTTCTGGCGACTTTTGACTTTGAGTTTAGCGACTCAAATTTCTAGGAGTTGGCAACACTGCAAACAAGGCCATTACTTCATTACAGACTACATTAGTCAGTCAATTAAAATATACCTACATGATTTTATCTATTATTCTAAATAATGAAACTAAACAGTGATATAAAAATTATTGGCAAAAATGTAGTGCTCGTACCCTACAGGAAACATCATGTACCAAAGTTAGAATTTAATATACATTTTTCTGAAAAAACAAAATATTTGGAGTGCATTTGGAAAAGAATATTCAATAGTACATTACGCACCAAGGCCAATAAAATAAAAAATGTCTTAGATCACATGTAATTGTCGTCCGAGGCGAAGCCGAGGTTGACAAAAATGTGATCTGAGGCTTTTTATTTTACTGGCCGAGGTAAGTATACTATTTTTCTGTTCGACGAAGCCAGAAAGCGGAAATTTCATTTAGCGCAGCGGCCACAAAGTTGGCGCTTTCCGGCCGGAGGACAAAAATAATATTACCAGTCAACCACACGGGATTATCACTACTAACATAGTATACGGAAACATCATTCGTCATTATTAAGATACTATTAAAACTTTAATTGTTTGAACGTATCAGTCAATACGATTTAAATATGTATACTTATACTAAATACAGGTATCATAAATGGATGCAGTCTAATGAGCTACAAGCACTGACGGCTTCAGAGCCGCTAACACTAGATCAGGAGTATGAAATGCAGAAATCCTGGAGGGAAGATGAAGACAGTAAAAATATTTTTTCTTATGACCAATTGTTTTTAGTAGGCACCATTAATCCAACATTATTTTTATTTACAGAATGCACATTCATTATTCTGGACAAGGTCTTGTTCGCTGAAAATCAGACTGAAGAAGGCCAGTATATATAACTTAATATTCACTGAATATGTATTCATATAATCTGACCTATGCATTATTTCAAATATATGTTTTACTTGATTTTAGATTGTATGATTGGTGATACAAATATATTTGTAACTGATAAAGATACTAATATTGGAGAAATTGAAATAATGATAGCAGAAAAACAAGCTAGAGGCAAGAAACTTGGATGGGAAGCTGTCATTTTAATGCTATTGTATGGTATCAAGGAAATAGGCATCAAGAATTTTGAAGCAAAAATCTCAATTACTAATAATATTAGCATTAAAATGTTTGAAAAGTTAGAATTCAAAGAAAAATCTAAAAGTGAAGTTTTTCAAGAGGTAACACTTGTCAAACAAGTTACTGATGAATGGACCAAATCATTACAGGACAAATTTCAGTATCATATTCTTTCACATTAGATATTGAGTGGATTCAAAATAAAAACATAAATTTTGTTAACTTATTGTTAAAAATAAGAATCACTTTTCATCGAAATGTACTGTAATCAAAAACAAAGCAAATTTTACAACATTTTCGCATCAACTTTCTAAACTACTAAAAACGTCAAATTTTAAACATATAAAATATAAAAAGAAACATAAAAAACTATAAACAGCCAGTACCATTAAAAAGATGAAACCAAATAGTTCCTAACGGCAACACTTATATTGCTGAATAATAGTATAAAGAATAACCTTAATACTTAAGCAAAGGCTTAAGTGAAAGCATTAATTCTAGTATAAATTAATTTAATATTGAGCATTTTTTTTAAAAGTTCCTGTGTGCATCATCAGAGGCAGGTCAAGCTTTTGGGACCACTTCCCATTTAGGTGTACCTACATAGTTAATATTTACAATCTACCTTAACCTACGGTCCCCCCCCCCCCCTGACATGACATTTTCTTTATAGAAATATTAATACCTACTTAGGTAACTAATATTATGATTTTATTATTGTTATAGTTTTTAGAAGGCCTTTTAGTTTTTATCTCGGGGGTTTGTTAAATTTTTATTTTATTTTTTTTATTTCATACTTTTTGTAAGTAGGTATTTAGGTACCTACTACATATTATTATTTTAACTAATTTCCACTTAACATGGAAGTTTGTAATGTACACGCGATCCTCTTTCATTTGATATCCCACTCGGGTATATTTGTAGATATTTGGTTTTCCATCCCCACTTTCACTCCCAATATTTTTGGAACGACTCAACCGATTTTCATTATAATTTCATTTTTGTACTGTACACGTGATCCTCTTTCATTTGATACCCCACTCGAGTATATTTGTAGACATTTATTTTTCCATCCCCTCTTTCAACTCCCCTAATTATTAAACTACTAAACCGATTTTCATTAAACATAGCTAAGAACACTCCCGACATAGTCACCTTTCAAACAAATAAAACAGAATCAAAATCGTTCATGCGTTAGGGAGCTATGATGCCATAGCAGACTGACAGACACGTCAAACTACCCGACGCAAAAACACCCCGTCGTTTTTGCGTCGGGAGTTAAAAAATTAACAGTTTAAAAAAGCTTTCATTTTTTAAAAGGTTTTGCAAAAGAACCTTTATTCAACCCCTGTGCATGATAAAAGGAAATCATTAATAATCTGCACCTTAATAACAAACTTATGTATTCATGACGAAAATTTATAATAAGGTAATAAATAAATTATTTCCCTGTAATGTGTGTTTTCAATATTTCATATTCATAATACTGTCTGCAGTAGCTAAGTTATATATTACATTGACAGTGGGCTGCCACAAGGAAGTATGTAGCGTATGCGTGTGGCCACTCCAGAAGGATGAGGAGCATTTACATTTTACACTATCCTCTTTCTGATATCTAACAAAGTTTTGTACCGTGTTAAACTCGGCGACTGTTGATTTTTATCATGCAACTGAATAGCTACGTACCATAATATTATACGCCCTGCCACATGCTGGCGAGAACGCAATAGAAGTATGCAGAGCATGCGTGTGGCCACATCCCATCACCCACTCATACTGATCCGTCCTCCTCACCGATCCGCGTTTCGTCGGTGTTTTTGGCGCAAGGAACAGCACGGGTAGCATAGAATGAGTGATCGTAAAGAATGTTATGTGGTTTTATATTCTCTTTTGCTCAAACCTAAACCTTGTCTATTCCAGTAAAACTTTTCCAATCTGTGTTCGTCACTTTACTACTATTCAGAGTGACCATTTGTGGCAGATTTCTGCCATTTTGGCAGATTTCGCCCCTAAATTTTGTCGGTGGCAGATCATGCTGACGGATTAAGAAAGTGGCAGATTTTGGCAGATTTTAAAGATTCCAAGAAAAATCATTCTTTTTCTATTTAAATTTTAAATAAATTTATCTTATTTAAGGTTTTATACATAATATTATTATAATTAGGTTACAAATTATTTTAGGAAACTTCTTAATGGTCTGATTATACAGGGACTTTACCTTTGTTCTGTTTTTAAACAAGTGCGTCAAGTAGTAACAGTAAGTAACTAGAATAGTATTCATATTCTTATCTTCTTTACTGATTTGGTTTTCAACTTTTGATTTGATTTTATCTCATTCTCTCTTGTGTATCGTGTGCGGTTCTGTGTAATAAATCATTAATTATGAAGAGAAAATACGAGCGTTCTTTTCGATCTGAGTGGGAGCAAGATCCCTTGCTTTTTTCCTGTTTGTCGAATGCTAAGGATGACAACGAAAGAAAGAAAGAAAATATTTTATTTGGCTAAATAACTTACACTAATTATCTAGTAGGTTCATACAGTGAATAGAAAAGAAAGTACAAAATTAAGAAGAAAAACGACGACGTTGCATTCTGCAAAGAAATTAATTACCTACCCGATTGTCTTGTTTAAAAGAGCTTGAATCAACTCATATCAGAAACATACAAAAAAAAAAACATAATTAGGTAGGTATAGTGGTCAATCATCGGCGAGTAGGTAGGTAGGTACTTTACCATAAATATAAATCTTTAATCAGACTTTTTAGATTTTTTTGAAAATTGATAATTTTAAAATTAAGCTGTTTCAGGTTCAACATAATTATGTTTAAAATCCTTCACTCATTTTTAATTTTTATTTGTATTTTTTATTTTTACAAATTTTCGTTTTCGTTTTCCGAAAATTTGTGAAAATGAGAACGAAAATTTAGAGGCAAATATTCAATACATAGAGTAATTAGTATAAGTATGATACTTAATGCATAAGAAAAATGTTAAATGTTTTTGTTTTATGTGTATTTTTCCATTTTTTTTTATGAGGCATATTTTTGGCATTTTAAGCGCTAGGTGTGGCAGATTTTGGCAGATTTTTTGCCTAGTCTGTGGCAGATTCGCTCTTTTTGAGATGGTCACCCTGCTACTATTATCTACTGTATCAATACTTTACTAAACCTATTTTCATTCTATTATTTCTATTTTACTCGCTTTGTTCAGCCTATCTAGAGTTAGAAAATCCCTCGATATATAGATTATTCTAGCTTAAACGTAATCGGTAATACGAGAAACTGATATTGGCCAAACCTTTGAGGTGTTGTTAACAGAGAATATAAAAGAAAACTCCCTCGGAAGACAGTATGATTTTAAAAATCTTATCATCATACATTTTACTTTTGCTCCTTTCTACTAATATTAAATGCAGTAACGACGTTGATGTGAAAACGGAAGAAGATGTTGGCGTTAAATACGCAAATAGATGCGAAGTGTGCAAAATTCTAGCAACAGAATTGCAAGGTAGGCTTGAAGAAACCGGCAAAGTGCATGATGTCATTGAAATTGGATATTCCCTTGACGATGTGCAACCAAAAAAGAAGACCAAGTATCAAAAATCTGAGTTAAGGCTTATAGAGTCATTGGAGGGTGTTTGCGACAAGATTTTAGAGTACAACATTCACAAGGAACGCCAGGACAGCACCAGGTTTGCCAAAGGCATGAGTCAAACTTTTAAAACCCTACATGGGTTAGTTGACAAAGGTGTTAAAGTAGATCTTGGCATCCCTCTTGAGCTATGGGACAAACCATCAGCAGAAATTACTCACATGAAGTCTCAATGCGAGAGCCTTTTAGAAGAGAATGAAGCTGTTGTTGAGGATTGGTATTGGAATCACCAAGGAGACATTGATTTAAAACACTATGTGTGCACCAAACACGCTTTGAAAGGAACTGATGACTCATGTCTTTTTGAAGAGCTTTCATCTGGAACGGAACCTCTGATGAAAGGTGACAAGTCTGAACTATGAGGCTACTTAGTAGTACAGTTTCAGAATTAAATTTAAAATAAGTAAGCTCCATGATTCAAACCTGGTCATGATGAGGCATCAATTGGCATATTACACAATGACAATTTGTAGTGTACTATTCAGTAAGTCATATATCTTTCTATTTATCAGGTCTGACCCCTGAACACACTAAATAACTGATGTTATTGTGATAGTTTTTTTTACTACTCTGATCTTAAGACATTAATTAACATTTTGTATTATACCTAAGTTTAAACCATGGTACCTATTATATGTAGCATTGATATTTTAATTAATTAGCCAATGTTTTTTTTTGTAAAAGGATGCATTTAATAAAATATAGTAGAAATATTTATATTTCATTTACATACTAACTTTAATTCCAATTATTTCTAGTGTAATTAGTTAAGTTAATCTTCAATTGAATGCAGCAACTTGAATAGCAAAGCTTTACTGTACAAGGCTGTATGCCTTATTTATAATTAACATTCGGATTAATTAGAGTTTGCACTGATTAATATCAAACATCCAATGAACACAAGCATCTATAATAGTCTAGGTTGTCCTATATATATATATACACATATATATAAGACATCCTATATATATATACACATATACTCGATAACAAAATATATATATATTGTTGTTTAGTACATGCTTTGTTCAGTTAGGGACTAGAGCAAGAAGAGTGATTTGTCCAATATTATTATTATTCATCAAACTATTTTAGAGCTAATGTGTACAGAGAATAGGCTCTTTCCACCACAAGATTTTTTTACAGCTAACAAATGATACCCAGAGTGAATGCCTCAGTAAGCTATAAATAGTTGGGTATTATATTTGAATTGTTGAGATGTGTGGGTCAACCATGTGATGATTTTTGAGTTAAATGTTAATGATCGGGGCAACAAATAAAACTAGTAGTTAATAAGAAGCACCTTTTAATCAACTGCCAGACAGATACATTGTTTCTGCGCACAGTATCTCAACATTATGGTGCTTAGTCATAACTACAGGCATCCTGTTTATATCATTATCTATAAGGACTATAAAGAAATTTGATTAAATAATCATAAATAATACATTATATTAAAATTATTAGGATTAAATACATTCACACAATTGTACTCAAACAGTATCCATACAAAATTTCGAAATGTAACATATTCTAAAATAATTTAAAAATGGTAAACAGCTTAACAAAAACTGCTATCCTGCTTGCGACTTATTTTTTTTTTATGTCATTCGATGTTTTATGAACGCACGATGTACATTGTTAAAAATTTTACAACATTTATATTTTATATTGAATAATGAATGAAGGCTTGGCATTTGCATAGAAATACGCAAGAACCAGGGAGAATGTTTATGTATGTAATCTACAGAAGACCTTGATCATCAAATCTATTTACGACTGACTGCTAAAAATGTAAACATAATTATATAAAGGTGAAAATTGGGAGGTCGGTAATTTATAGATAGAAATGTCAGTTCAGGGATTATAGGTGTTTGGGTTGTTTTGAAAAATATGTGGGGTAGAATTATAATATCGCACCCCTAGATCTAAAGGGAGCTAACTCAAAAAAAGTAACTTTTTCGGGAGAGGCGAAATTGTTGTAAGGAATCGGATCCTTTTTTTTAGCGTGTGTTTAATTAAAATCTTCAGATTTTTGAGTTAGCTCCCTTTAGATCTAGGTGTGCGATATATTAAAGTGTATTGAGAATAACGGATATTGAAAACCTCTTAAAGGTTTTTGAAATTTACATTAAATTAGTACATACCTACTATGGTGAAAGCGGTTGCTGTAACTGCCTCATATAATCTCGAATATAAACCGACTGGTTTACATTTGAATAAATCTATACACTTATCGAACAAAGCACCTACTTTCAGATTTTTTTATTATTCGTACTTATTAATCAACATTGTAAAAAAAAAACTTACTTAAATGTAAATTAAAGATGTGAACTCCTCATAGAAAATACAATCTTTTTATCATAAAAAGATGACCCTGGGTAAATACGCGGACTTGCAGCAAACTTAAAAACACTGGTTACTGCTCCGCGGTATTAATTCGATGGCAAAAATTATGTTAATACTTTATTGCAAAGTACATAGCTATTTAAACATGTTACTTGTTAATATGTCTAACAATTTCAAGACTTTTAATTTTGTCTTAACCAGGCCACTTATGCTTAGGTATACATATATTCAAGCATAACAATTTAACATGTCCTCCTCCGCCTGGTCAGAGGTTATTTATTAGACTAAGACCACTATTATTTTTTCCACAATGTACACCGAGTGCGTAAAAGCGACACTAGCGCCTAGAGGTAGGGACTTGTGTCCTGGTAGTCTTCGTCGCTGTCCGAGCCGTCGTCAGTGAGCTGGCGTAGTGCGGCCGCTTCCGGGTCCCCCAGCCCTTCAGAGCTCGACGCATCTGTTGACAAAATTACCTAATAATATTAATATATTACACGTTTGCATTTTTTGTACAAATCAGATGAAACAAACCAGAAAATCTATATTTTTATAGTTTATTTCGATTGTTACCAGCCATAGAACAACATACATGCAGGAATACAATTAAGTATCCTAAATAATTGTGTCAAAATCACAAGCAAAATGAAATTCATAATCTTTAACATAATGCAGTGTTAAAAGTAACTGAACATTTTTTTAGACTTGCCAAGCGGCAGGCGGCAAGGTAGCTAAAAATAGGTCGGGTTAGTTACTTAAAAATCCCGGATAGCAGAAAAAGTATAAAAATATAAGAGTAATAAAAAATCTGATAGGTAATTTTTTTTATGGAACGGCGCTCCTTTGCCGGGAAGAACAACGTCAACCGGGACCGACGGTATAAAATAAATCAGAATATAAGTTACATAATGAACCGATAAAGCAATCTTGCTACATAAAAACAAGTACAGGCTCACAAATGTGTAAACCATGAACAAGGATATATTTAATGAATTTAATACTTTTTGATGGTGGGCTAGATACTACAAGATCTCTAAACGTTAATTTTGCATCTTTATTATGACGTGTGATACTAAAAGTGCTGATTATCGTACGTGGTATCTACGAGCAGTGGCGTGCGTGTGTAATTATTAATTCTAGCTAAACAAGCAATGCATAATTACCCAGTTACCTGCTTGCGGCTCCAGCAGTGTCTCGTATCGACGAGATTTGGGCGGAGGTGGCGAAACTGACCCCCTGTAAAATAAATATAATTAAATGTTAGTGTCGCAGCCAAAACGTCAGTGGTAATTTAATTATTTATTAATCCGATTAAGTCTCGCATTGTATAGTATACTAGCGTCTGCCTGAGACTTCGTCCGCGTGGAATAGTTATTATCCCCGTTTTTTAAACATTTTGCACTGTTTCTTCACTCCTATTGGTCGCAGCGTGATGTTATATAGCCTAAAGCCTTCCTCGATAAATGGTCTATCCAACAAAAAAAGATTTTTTCAAATGGAACCAGTAGTTCCTGAGATTAGCGCGTTCAAACAAACAAACTCTTCAGCTTTATAATATTAGTATAGATAGTATAGGTATCTTAGGTGGGGATAGTTGGGGTTATAGATGTGTAGTTCTCAAAATCTTATTTATTCTTAGGAAAAATCATAGTGAACTTCACATCTATTCTGTAATCTATGATAAGACGAAAGAAGACAAAATTTTAAGGCACGCGTTTTTATTGACTTGGATGTCTTAATAAGAATTATAACAGATTTAACGCGCGCATATTAATTTTATGAAGACCATGACGACAGTTTTGTTTTAGGCTGTCTTGCGTAGCTCGTATGCTAGGAAACATATGTATTATTTCAATTTAAATAACGATAAGCTTAATGAATTATGTACAAGTAAGTAAGTACCTATGCGTATGAATTATGTCGAGTATGTGGTTGTCGCCGGAGTCGGCGGAGTCGCCGTTCTCGCTAGGCGGCGGCGAGCCGCGCGGCGAGGGCGGCTGGCTGAGCGCCTGCATCAGCCGACCCTTCGACTCGTTCCAGATACTCGACAGCCGCCCGTCCGGGCCGAACAGCAGCAGGAACGCGTCGATCAGCTCGCGAGACTTCTCCTCCCACTTAGTCAGTATGTCCACCCGCTTCTCTCCAATGTTTGTCATAACCTGAGTTATCATTAATCAGTTTATTTGTTTCATCCGTTAAAATAAGTAAAATAACGCAACTAGCTATATTACTTATCGTCGCCGTCAGTGCAGGACCTTCTAAATGCAAAAAAGTAAATTTTACAGTAGACAATAAAAACTGTCCTAAAAGCAATACGAACTACTTAATGTAACTTTTTTGTGATTTTGCTTTATTTCATACATAGAGAAGATATAAATAAGGAGTTTAGTGAAAAAAATAAATAATATAATCAAGCAAATATTTCCATAAAAATAAGTATTTTGCCAAAACTTGTAGTTAGAAGGTCCTGCACTGACGCCGACGTTATATAATCATATTTGGGATTAGTTTACAAAAAAAATATTTGTGTTTATTTGTTATGCTTTCATAGTGATTGTCTTGTCTATATCCATACCTTCTTTCCTTTATCTTTGAGTTCGTCCATTTTGTTTTGCAGACGGAATTTCTTTTCGTTTAAGAAAGACACATTCAGCTCTTTGGCGGAGTAGCCGCGCGCCAGGTTGCGGCGCACATACATGTCGTAGTCACGCACTATCCGCGCCACAATGTCCGACGTCGACACTCCTGATTCAAAACCAAAACACCATTCATATTATTAGCCTGACAAACTTCACATCAAATACTGGAGATGTCACTTACAAGTTACACATAAAGATAACTGTGCAAAGCGAATCTAAAGCATAAAACTGTAGGTTTCTTAGAATACTCCGTTATAGATACGTGTTCATTTGACCTACTATTATGTGGTGATATAACACAAGCTCTGGCACTAGTACACTAGTAAGTGGTAAAAATTCACTTCGAAAAACTATAATAAAAATTTAACCGCCGAAAAAACAACTAAAAAGCAGCAACTCTTCACTAAGGTGCTCAAGTTATTTTGGCTGGCACCGACTGCAAAAATATCAGACATTTTTTTTTTCTTTTCAGTGAGCTATTGTTTTTTGTCGCTTTTTAGTTTTTTTTCGGCGGTTAAATTTGTGTCGTGTGTGAATTCAAATTTAAACGTGACGAATACTTACGAATTTTAAACGAGTAACAACAAAAATTAGTTAGTATCACCATATTACTAAAGCAGCGATAAAGTCAATGTAGGATGTATTCTTCGCCACTAGTACCACTTCTAAAATCCGCTCCTTGCTTAGAATATCAGTATATTTTTTGTCACGTTTAACTGATCTTTATATCCAGAGCTTTAGAGAGAAGAATAGATTCTACATTGACTTTATCGCTGTTTTAGTAATATGGTGATACTAACTAATTTTTGTTGTTACTCCTTTAAAATTTGTAAGTCGTCACGTTTAAATTTGAATTCACACAGTGACACGTTTCGTGTTAAGTAATTTATTTTATTAAAGGAGTGAGATATATATTATGTTCATAAATCAGCAAAACAACATTTATAATATTTTATTTGATTGAATGATAGACTATCGTCAGCTCAGTTCACTATGAATATTTGAATGGCAATATGTTAGCAAATAAATTAAAATATGAGTTAATAAATACGTTATAGTTCTTTCATTCCATTGTAAGATACGTGAATACGTAGAGTGTAAACTTTATACATTTTATAAAATGTAATTAATAATTAGTACAGACAGTTGTACGAATATTTATGTAACATAATACAGTATATCTCCTTGAGGAAATTTTAATATTGAGTATCAACAATATCGCCGTTTTACGCAGCACGCGATATCACAACATGTCGTGGTATGACATGTGATCAGTACATATATTGTGCGTTTCAATAATCAGTAAAAATGTGCATAAAATAATGTACACGTGCAGAGATTATTACATTGAAATGATTATTTCTAGTTCCATAGATGGATAAACTGATTGAAATATTAATAGCGCTTATTTAGATAGGTGCTCAGAAACGCATATATGTATTAATAATTGAATTGCAAATAGTGGTAAGTAATCATGAAAATTTCCTGAAAAAGATACCGGCCCAAAAGTGGGTACCTACTGCTTATTCATATCATTCGAAAAAGAAAATACCTAAAAATTAAAACAGTGAAAGAGGCTACTCTGCGTAACCTTAAAGAAAATACGGTAAAACTTAAAGAAAACACATACGATAGAAGTGAATCCGTGGTTCTTAAGCTAAGAAGCTTACACAGTGGTTTCTTATGAATACAAACATGTCGTTCTATCTCTACCTATTTAAGATTTAGAAGTGCAAAGAATAGTGAGTTCACTATACATTACAAAACAAACGCTAAATCATTCCATACATCAGTTGCACAATAAGGGTTCTCATGATTGAAGAATCGTTGTTAGCAACAGAAATACAATATTTTTAGACTTTTTCTAATATTGATTAGACATTAAAGCAACTCCGTCTCCGCGATCGCCAACAGGTTTTTATGTACGTGCATACAAAAAATAATTTACTTGTAATATGTTTTTGGATACCAAATAATTTTAATTATGGTTTAATAACTGTAAGTAACCTGAACACATAAGTGATGATATGTCATGTGGCAAAAAGAGAGGCGTTTATTGAGGTTAATAAAACGTTAAGCAAACATCACTTTGTTAATACGAGTCATGAGATTGCTTTAAAGGTGTGGTAAAAGTGGTTTAAAGCGTAGAAATGCGACTGCAATTGTGTCGACCATATAACACGATTTCATTGTAATCGCTACGAGCGAGATTAGTAATGGATATAAAAGCGATTAAATAAATAGTATAATTCGATCCTACAAGTGTATCGATTACTAGTAACATGCTTCCATATTTTAGAGTGAAGCGAAATGTAATGCAATTATCATTATTTTAGACAAACATAAGCTATTCCCCTGTCTAAGGATCGTATTGCGCTAGAGTGGTTGACTGACCTTCCGTCCGCTCGGTGGCAACGAACATGTCCTTAGCTTTGATCATGGCGTACGTATCCTCGCAGTCTTCAGTGGTGTAAGGAATGTCATCGTGCGCCACGAAGTCGATTTTGTTTTTCTCTAAAAATGCCTCATCATATTCCCAAGGAGCGTCGCGGATAACCTAGTGTGATAAAATATAAATCAATTATTAATTCTGAAAGCTAATACCAATATAACATCGTACACTTTTAAAGAAAAGAAAGAAATTAAATAAATCTTCAGTGTTTAAACGACGGAATAATATGGAATAATTAGGTTAGGGCAGCCTAAGTTTTAAGCTTCTAGGTTTAAAAATGACGATACTTTCATATAATATTTTGTGCCCCCTTATAACCCTTTTTTCGCATTTAATAGTAGCACATGTCCTTTCTCAGGCTCTCACTATTTGTATCCCATTATTCTATGTTATAGCGTGACAGCGAGACAGACAGACAGAGTTACTTTCGCATTTACAATATTAGTCAGGATTATGTGTACTTTAAAATGTAGTATGTTTGTGGTTTACACAGCGTTTTTTGTATTTTTTATGTATCTCTTGTCATTTGTAGGTAGATTTCGTGGTGCCATTGTTAAAATAAATACTGTTTCTTTTGTTTAATTTATGACGTCTACCTACAATGTTTTAATTGTCTAACAACAGCACAACAATTAACGAGCATAGAATAATCGTGTTTTGTTTGTGCTTTTTTTGACAATAGTAACATTGTATATCTAATTAATATCTAGATCCGTTGTCTTATATTATTTACTATCTATCAAAAACAATTGAACATTTAATTGGCACCATAATACAAAGACAGGGGGCGATTGACAATAACAATGAACAGACTAATTTATCAAAAATATTATGTACTGCGATCGCATACGATCCACATATATTTTAGGCCGCTGTATCCTCTACACTCAAAATTATTAAACTACTTCCAAATACTGTGAATTGGGTTAGCCCGCTATGAGGCTGGACAAGTTGGTTAGAATTATTGCTCATATTTATTTAAATGACTGTTTAACTACGAACTACTGGCATGTGTATTTTGCAACTTGTGTGCATCAAATGTACCTATGTGTAGGTATTGTACCAACAATAGCAGCTGATGTGTTTTGACGACCTTTGCTAACCTAGTTATATAAATAATACAATTGCATTACACAACCAGAGCGGTAGCATTTTTATGATAGATAATTTTAGCAGAATGTTAAAGTGCGCGCGAGATAAAAAAAAAGGCATTACACAGCACCAAACAGTTTTTCAAGATTTAATCGCTCGTGAAAGGAAAATGTTATGGACAGTGGCATAACATTTAATTTCAAATCATCAAATTAAAATAGCACAAAGCGTTTGTTATAATGATGATCCTTGTTCCACGAATACGAGTAGAAGGTATCAAAATATTAATAACCACGAGGGGATTACCTCATCCACGTATCGGCAGTGTCTGACGGCTTCGTATCTCTCGTCCTCCGTCATCACCGTCCGGCCCTTGCGGCTGTGTGTCAGCTGGTCGTTGCATACTGGAATGTAAAGTCTCTAATCAAGTAATCAGTTAACCTCAATAACATCCTTGTCATAATTACCACAAATACAAAACAGCGTAGCGAACATTGAGATTGTAAAAATACGACAGAATGTTGAGATTGTAATGACCTCGATTGCATAGCAGCGTAGCGAACACATCATTTCGACAATTTCAGTAAATCAAGATCAAAATTGTGAGCGTTGCGATAAGGGGATAATGAATTTAATTACCTGTGTTGAAATTACACTTACTACTGATACGCGTGGAGGAATATTATCTATCACATATTGTGCTTTTATCTTATGATAATATAATATCGTGCGACTCTGTTCGACCAATAATCTTTTTGTCATCAATTTCATTTATTTACGTGCGATTACTACGCCGATTAGTAATAATAGATAATCAGACAGTGTTTGTTTACAAAAAAGGAACGAGTTGCAACCGTTTTAACAATGAGTAAGTGAGTATGTAACATTAAAGGATATTTTCGCGCAGCGAGCAGTTTCACGTATCAAATCATTAAATGTTGTTATATCAAATTATCAACATTATACAGTATGTATAAACAGCTTCATGGTACTGCGTAATTCGCAGAAGCATATTTATAACACTATCAAGTATAAGGTCGGTATCCATCAAAGCGGAGACGGGAGTTCATTGAAAGTGAAAAGAGACAAATCATTAAAAAATAAGTACCATTCGTTATTTATAAGCTTCACATCAGATCTCCGTTTTGATAAGTATTAAGTAGGGTAGGTACCTACCTACGAAGCATAAATTTTTTATAATGCGCATGATAAATAAATGATGTGAATGAATTTGTATTTTTATATGGTGACTGACCTATTTCCTTTAGTATCTATGTGGACAACTTTACTCATTCTAATTTCTCAAATAATATCTTATGAAAAAGTATGTATAGGATAGTGTATATATATTACTGATAATTTCTGGATTAACCGTAAAAGTTTAACATAATATTTATATCGCTATTAGACCTTTTTAGGGAACTGTATCTGTGTAAACAAATATCGCTATTAGCCAACTGCCGGCCGGGTGTCCGGGTATTTCTAGTAAATGTCAGATGATCTCACCTCCAACTATAAGGTAGACATTTGGAAACACGGTCTTGGCTTGCTGCAGTTGTCGTGCGTGTCCCTGATGGAACATGTCGTAGATGCCGTCGGCGTACACGCGCACGGGGCGCGACGCGGTGCCCGCGAGAGCGGCGGCGCGGCTCACGCGCCCGTACGGACACCGCTCCCGCTCCGTAACCGCCATCGGCTCGTTGCTGTACGGCGCGGCCATCATCAGCGACTATAACAAACGCAACACGTCATTCTATATTCCAAGCAACAACAAAATTATGCCTTGTACAATTATGCAATCATAACCTGCCGAACTCACTAGCGCGCCGATTCACATTGAGTCTAACGCTAATAGCGTTAGATAGAGTCAATGTATGTAATTGGTATGAATACAATAATTAATATATTATGCAGAAATATTAATAATTAATATTAATATAATAAATATTAATTTAATCTCATCAAGCCATCAAGCAATAGTCAAGACTTATACGTCGTGCGCTTATCATCACTACGAATTACAAATGTTGCATGTTTCTGCAGCTTGCATTTTTATACTGGAAAATCATTAATTTGTTTGAATAAGCGCGTAATGTAAAATAATTTCGTCCAAATGGAATTTCGTTGTGAACGCAGTCAATAAATAAATATATAAATGTTTTACTCTGTTATAGTTCTGTAATTAATGTTGTCAGCTAAGTGCTTTATAAATAAATGTATGAAAAATGGCTTATTCCATTGAAGAGAGACTATTTGTGGTTTTATTAGTTGTGTCTGATCATTGCCTGCTAGCGCCTGCTAGAGCAGAAGGACGTCTGACTAAAATGTCATGTCATATGTTATTCATAAACATAAATTCTAGTAAGCCTCTTATCTAGCCTATTATTTAAAAAAAGTTTAGTAATTACCTATGTGAAATATGTTTTGTTTGGAATATCCATAAGTCGGCATGTACACTACAAGTTCAAAAGCAAGATAAACCAAAAGCCGATAATGGTTAGATCATTGTACCCAATATTACAATAAGTCGAATTGTCAGGCGTTTGTGCCAGGCGATGTGTCAAGGTTCAGTCGCGGTGATTACCGCGCGCTGTGATAATGAGGTGGCGCGATATGACGTCCCACTGATATTCACTACGTACTTTACCTACATTATTACCATATTAAATTACATATTTACTTGTTTTAGAAAACAAAATAATTATATTTGAAGGGGATAGGTACAAGAAGAATATTGAGTCGAGTATTTATATTGATTATATTATATGATGATGTTTTGAGAAATTTACAGTCCCCATATTCGTTACAGACACGTATTTGTTTCACATACTTAGTTAATTTATAGTAATCAGCGAAATCGTTAGAAAGTATTATTGAATTTTATTATTCGTGATTCCTATTTTTTAAATTTTCCCTATAGACAAAACCGTCCGATTAGATTAGGTACTTTGTTCGATAGGTAAGGTCCACGAGCGAATCATTATAGTCCGCCTGCGGGAGTTTCTCCAAGACTCTCCAGGCCTTCTATTAGATGTGCAATTTGGATTCAGTGGGAGGCACTCTTGCGTCCAATAGGTGCACCGCATCACGGAACACATCCCTAGTAATCCCAAGGCCCCCACGGAAGCTATCTTCCTCGACGTAGCGAAGACATTCGATAAGGTCCAGCATAACGGCCTGGTGTACAAAATGTGTGAACACTTTGTACACCAGGCGTACCAGCACATCTCCTCCTGATATTGCGCGATTTCCTAGCCAATCGAAGCTTTCGCTACAGAGTGGAAGGTACCTATGCCCCCGAACCCTCATCCACTGAGAGCCGAAGTCCCTCAAGAATCCGTTTTCTCACCTCTCCTATACTCGTTGTATACAAACGACATCCCCAAAATCTCTCAAGCCCAATACTCTCTGTTTGCAGACGCTGTCTACGCGTCCTATAAGAGTCCCTAACGTCTCAAACTATACCTCCTTTAAACCTTTATCCGGGAAATACAAAACGTAGGTAGTACGCTTCAATATTGTGAGTGCGGTGTGGTGCCGAAATATCCACTCGAGCTCCTAGTACAACTAGTTATCCTTGTACTTTTATACGAATATAACAGGTTTACTTAAAAGTAGACGGAAACTAGGTAAGTGCATGATTTACGCGTACGGTGTATAATTAAATACCGCTTAAACTATTTAAAAGGCATAGCTCTAACAAATACCTACCTAACAAATATCGACCTACATGTATAACGCTAATCTGTAAATTACTTTTGACGCAAATTACTGGCACATCACATCTACACAATGTCTTTAATCACATAATATAGTATTATGTTATACAAATAAAATCATTGCAGACCCCCATGGACGCAGCTAATTTACCTACCTACTGAAAGCATGCTGTTAAAATTATATAGCCTAATTAGGGTTACATTGTAACATCACATATTGTTTTCATTTTTGACACTAAAATTATCACACACAGTTAATAAAGGTAAATACGAGAACCTTATAGATATCTATTAGATGATATAAATGCTTTAAGGTTCAGTGCCAATGGATTGGTTTCAAGGAATGTAAAAACATCCTCATCAATAATTGCCCTGGGATTAAGACTTCCGCGACTTCTTGAGTTCTAGTGAGAGACCAAAATAATTTAATTACTTGCTTTTTAAGTAATCATTTCTGATGAGCGAATGCAGGTTAGGAAATAAATAACTACATATGTATAACAATAAGAATAGTTTAAAGAAAGGTCAGCGAATAAAATACACGAATTAAATCCGTTATAGGTATATAATCCGTAGGTATATAGTTGTTACATTCCAACGATTTTTAAGAAGGTAATTCCTGGATTTTTATTTTACAGTAGATATTTTGAATTATGTATATTATTCGTACTTTTAGCAGCTTAAAAAGGAGTTCAATGTCTATTTTTAAATTAAAATTTCGAGTTTATTTGATCTTGTGTATGTATATTCAAATGCGTCAGATGAGCACGTAATCACTTCGGTAAGTTGGTACTATTTATATCGTTACTAGCTTCTGCCCGTGACTTCGCCCGCGTGGAAATCCTCCTTTTTTGCAGTCGGTTAAAAAGTAGCCTATGTTCTTTCTCAGGCTCTAGACTTTTTTGTACCAAATTTCATTTAAATCGGTCCAGTAGTTTAAGCGTGAAAGCGTAACAGACAGACAGACAGACAGACAGACAGAGTTACTTTCGCATTTATAATATTAGTAGGGATGTAGGGCTACCTCTCGGATAAAAAAAACATTTACAATTTCAAATTTATGGCACGTACTTTAAATAGCACTGTACATACAGATTTTATGTGAGATCTTATTCATAATTGGTATAAAACCGAAACGTAATGGGTATTTGATACCAAGGCTATGCCACTTGCAATTCATTATTCATCATTATTATGAAAAAGCGATAAAAATTATTTAATTTGCAGTAAACATGGTATTTAGGTACCTGGGTATGTGTATTTGATAAAATCTTATTCCTAGATAAGAAAATAATTGTAAGTTGGTATCAAATATAGATTATCTGAGATTTTGGTTCCTGTCTAAGGTAATGTACCTATGGTAATCGTCACAATAGCAACATTAGTCTGTTCATCGGACCTACAAACAAAATTTTGAACAGATAAGTAAGTACATATAGGTTAAGTATACATTATAGATAACCATGTTTAGATGACTATGAACTCAAAGCGTTTTTTTACATTAAGTAAGTAGGTAGGTATAACGAGAAATATGTAATTCGGTTATATGAAGCAGTAACCAATGATTCCAAATTAACAATATTGCGTAGGAATATTAGAAATACCTATCCCAAATAAAAAAAAAACAACTTAACATTAGACACTGTTAGACTGCCAATCCAATTCATTTGAACACAACTTTCCTCACACTTTCCAAGTGGGCAAGTGTTTAACTAAATATTTACTGATTGATTATTGGTGTCATGACAAGACTTTCACTCGTGTTTATCAAAATATTAAAGTATTGTCAATAGGATCTACTTGTAGATATAAGTACAATAAGCATATTAATTTAAGGGCTAATGGGATCAGAACTAAAACTAATGAGTTGTAAAATACCACAGATTTTGCCCTCATCTGCCCGCCTTATCTCCAGGCTACCCGCCTTGCCTCCAGACAAGTACCTAAAGTGAAATGGGTAGGTAGGTACCTATACGAGTTCAAATAAATAATACAAACAATGATAACTCACAACTGATTCAGGCATGGCCTGTTTACGGTGACCATTGATTCTGGGCTTGATGCTGGTTTCCAGAGTACTGACGAGGTGGCCGTTGGTGAGTGTCGTAGTCGTTGTTATTGCCGACATTGTGCACTAATTCTTATTAATTATAACGTTAACACTTTAAATTCTTTAAAATAGATTGCACACTATCATCTCGTGTACGATGTTTTTTAAATTTACCAACAATCCCTTTACAAACTGAAATAACTAAATAATTTATCGCAAACAATGTTTGGTTTCACGTGACCCAGCTGACTGACAAATAGCTGTCGTATGAATTTTGTAAGTATTCATAAATCGAATTTTAATTTCCGTTCTAAAGAATATCCGGTTTATATTAGTACGTACCGAACGACACTAAAAGTAATCCGCGTATATGTTAATCTTAGAGCGGAGGGAATAAAGAAACGTGGAGTCAGTCGGTTCTGTAAGAGTGGAATGTTAAATATAATACTCATAGATAGTAAGGTTATTGCGACCGGGCGCCGGGGAGAGGCGGGGCGGGGGGGGGGAAGGGGGCGGTGAGGCGACGCTACGAAGCGCGCGGGGGCCGGGGAACGACGCCGGTGGCGCGATCGCGCGACGACGACGTGGAAGCACACTGGACACGCGACACACCACGAGTGGCACCGAAGGGAACTCGGTCGCTCGACACCGGCTGAATGTCGCCAGCATTCAGGAAAACAGTACATATACCTACTAGTTGCACCGGCCATTACGAGCAACACGCTCGATGGGGAATATTTTTGTTGGTTTATTTGCACAAAAAAAAATCAATACCTAGCTGGTACTTGAAATTTACTTGAAATATTACCTAAATGAACTGGAATATCTTTTAAAAGGTAGGTATGATGTTTAGTTGGATCGGACAGATAAAAGATTACATACCTATATAGATAACAAAGGCGGGATACTGAAAATGGCAAAGAAAAAAAAATACTTACCTACCTAAGAAAAATAAATATGTAGGTATGACCTAGACTAGTCTTACGATTAAAGAAATAGTCTCGGATTCTTAGTCGTTGGTTTAGCTTAAAAATAACACAGCCAATATCGTTCCAGCTGTACAACTAAATTATTGTTATATTATACCTATTTAATTGTACTTATGTAGGTTCATGGAAGTAAACGAACTAAAGAGACAAAAAAAAGACGTACCTTCATTAACAACAATATACATACATACGTTGCCTGTTTATATTACTTCTTCATTGAATTCTTAGTTTGCTTAATTAGTGACGCATTGAATTCTTTATGACGCATCAAATATGTACACATTTTGTGCGAGAGTGTTAACTATACCTATTCACAGATAGGTTTACAACGATTTACGTACATAATTAGATAATTTGAATATATTACGTCTCTTAAATGACGTAGGTTATAATGAGAAAAGAAAGGATATTTGGAAATGGCCTCCTAGAGGGATAAATATTTAGGTAGGTACATAAAAAAAATACTTACTTTTAAAATAAAACAAAATAGTAAGTAAATAAAATATAGTAGGTACCTACCTACGACGGGAATTCTTCGGTTAAGGGGGTGAAAGAATGGTTGGAAATTTTCATTTCTCTAATATGTATACCTACATATTAACTAATACAGTCATAGTTCGAACACGAAAATAGACCTACTAGTTCTCTGCATCAGATGCATAGGCGTTACTGATTCTAGGAGGCAACGACCGGCCTACTGACCGAGATGTGGGACGCCAAAATTGTACTCTTATGCCGGTCAATTCACCGGTGCCAACTCTCTGTGACGTCTCTCTAAATAGAACAACGAAATTAAATAATGTAATAAGAAAACAATAAGTCGATACACTGGTTCAGCAGTATAGCAACTTTGCTACAAACTCAGCATTTCCGTTTTAGATATCTTAATATCTTTATAGAATCTCGGACAATTTACACCAATTGGTCCAGCCCCACACTAAACAAAAATTGTACCGTATCGTACTAGAGAACGGATACATAAGTACATAAATATATACCTACGAGACATCCAAGCGTCAGATAGAAATGCTCGTGCACATCACATTGGCAGATCGGTTCATCAGCATTCGAGCCCGCAACCGAAATGATATGATGGGGCCCTGATAACATACAAACGTGTACGTTTATTAAACGTACACGTAACGACGCAGCAACGGTTTTTGTATATTATTATTATTCTGTGTAAAGTACCTACACAACTGAAAAAGTCTTTAAGCACTATCTGTACTAGCACGTAAAATGATTATTAAATGCTCGCTAAAGGATATATTTGTACACAGTCTAACCGCTATTCCGCTATAGGTGTCTGTACACCTAAAACTGAGGGTGTGTTCTTTGTATAACGGAGGCATCCAAAATTTGAAATAGATTGGACCAAGGAATAATGCTGATACAAAGTTTACCACATTTTTACCCCCTTGGAGGTAGAATATCCTTTCTTATCGAGTCCCTAGAACACACTAGGTATCCAAGTCTCAGACCTCTACGATCAGCGGTTTAGGCTGTGCGCGTGGATACGTCAGTCATTTTATAACGTAGGGGAGCATTACGAAAGGATTCTTGAAAAATCATCCCATAAAAGGGTAAAATGGGGGCCCTTATCGTGCGCAGATGTCGCGGGCATTAGCTAATTTGTTATAAATAAGTATACATTATATATAAGTATATATAATGGCTTCGTACGGATCCCTTTTTTAATAGGTCGTTTTATTCTACTCCGAACATATCACTATGTCACTCAAGAATAGTGTAGTAGAAGAATTTTTCAAATCTGCCCAGTCGTTTATTAGCCTATTCAATCCAAATCAACAAACAAACCTTTCCTCTTTATTATATTAGTACAGATATATATATCACCTGTAAGTGAAATAATAATGTTAACAAAAATTCTTAAAATATTACGTTCTAACATTACATAATTATATATCCTACTGGAAAAAGTAAATAAAAAGTAGTAAGATGGTACAGCTCTGCTTTTATCGTAAACGCCCACTGGTTCAGTAAAATAGTTATGCAAAACCATGGTCAGTGATCACGCCACATTGTTGGACGCGAGCCCAAATATTGATTCATTTGGCTTTCGTTTTCGTAGGCAAAGGGAAAAGGTAAAAAATACTACACTGAGATAGTGTGATTTCCTATTAAAAAACCATATCTTGTACATCTACAAATATAAGCCTTTCGCGAACTGACTGTTATCAACACATAGCCACTCGTCGCTGAATCTGAAAGATCTTTTATGTGGTATAAGTTGCCAATAATAAGAGATTGTTGGAAAATCATCGAAAAAAAGGAATAAAAAAGTTGTGTAAAAGTGAAGCTATGAAGCTTTTTAATTCTTTTATGTAATTATGATTAATTAATTTCAATACACTTGCTTATAATGGGAATTTTAATATATTTGTTTCTAGGCTCACAATACAAGATTTTCAAGTACTTTTTTACCATAAAAAATAAATGGTATAAGTAATCTAAAACCCCAATAAGTTAAGTTACTTGTAGCACCTCACTTCAAATTGTATATCAATAAAGCATTCCCAATTTAACCCCATAATACAGTTGCTTTATTTTAATTGTGGATATACTTATAGCAAATACAGGCTTATTGTCGATTCTTCTTGAATTATAGCATTAAACAAATGTGACCATAGAACTTCGATAAAAAGGAGTTTTTTTATGCAAGTGGCAAAAAAGATTGTATAAAACTTGTAACTATACAAGGAAAATACTTTTACAGTTATATAAGAAACTACATGAATTTTTTTATTAATTTTCTGATTATTTTATTTCTAAAAGTACCTACATTGTTATACTAGTGTGGTAGGTTGATAATTATGTACAAGGTGTTATCACAAGTGCAAGTCACAGACAAGCTGTAAGAGAATGAAGTATGTTATTATCAGTAGCACAAGTTTCATACAACATTTATAAGACATAGAATTTCTCTTGGCAGCTCGCTACCACACTGTCTATTTATCCTGAGATATCCTTATGTAGAGGAGTAAAATGTGAAAATGTGTGCATCTACTGTTACAAACAATTATACAACATAAATATAATTTTAAACTACTGTTGTAATAAATATTAATCCTAATTAATACTGACCTTTGAGTTTCCAGGAGGGGGAAGCGGACTGGAACTGTTGAAGCTTGTGTTACCCCCATTCTGCCCTTCACCGCTGCCTGTTTCCAGCAATTTAGAATCCATTTCCTCGTTGGCTCTGCTCCTCTTCCGGGACATTATTTTCTTATGTAGTTGGGTGATGAACTTTAACCTTAGGAAGAGTACCAATAAAATTATGAAGAGCCAGATTCAGCACTTTAATAATTTGTCATAGTTACCAGGCATAGTGAATCAGACTACAACAAGTAACAGCATGGCATTTTGAAAAATAAATGATTTGAATGGTAACCTTTAACATCAATCTAAAATAACATACTTCCCACCTCATATATAGTCCTAGAATTTAAATGTGTAAGACATCTTAGACCCCTGATATATGATCCAAGTTTTGGTTATTTAATAAAATACCTTTAAACCCCTCCTTTCGCAAGCTCACCCCTTCCCCACACAGCCTTTAATATACAAAATCAAAACAAAAAGTTACCATGCATAAACAAAACAATTAGAAAGTTTTGAATTTATGTAGGTATAAACTTATGCAATATTTTTAAATCATTTATGATAACTTTGCCAAAACAATATGTTGGGTTTGATCATTATTGAAAATAACTTTGAGTAATATTTAATATATAAGTATAGAAACAAAGCATTACAATCAATTTTTTTTGTTATTGTGGTTCCTAAATAAGGAAATCTACATAGAAATATAAAATTAATGAATGATATTCCAAATATTGTTTTTGAACTTACTATGCAATATCTAAACAATCCTCACCAGTTTTTTTATGATTTTTATATCAAACCTTGTTGTTCTCATACTAGGAACCCATAGAAGCAATAAAATAGTATGTACTTAGTTTTAGCAGATACTGTTTAAATGTAGTTTCAAAGTAGACTATTTGAGGACCAGAACACTAAATATTACAATAAGCAAGCAAGCACTAATGTATATATAAAGCGTCGCCTCAAGATAATAAAAACAATTTAATTAATCCGATTCCGAATACACCCAAATAAAAGTCAGAAAGACTACATTTTAGGCCTAATATAAGGTACAAGTCCAATTTCGTAGTACTGGGTTCGACTGTAATTATAACAAAATTTCAAAAGCGTGTATAATAAACTCAATCAAATAATATTATAAGCTAGGATAGTGATCACAAACTTAATATGCACAACGCACCATGATCCAAACTTTTAGCTTTGGCTGGATGGTTATGTTGAATTGAAACGTCAATGAATGAGGAAAGGAAATAGACAGATAGAGTCAGAATACAAACTCGGAAATCAGGAAAAGAGTGAAAAGACGATCATTGCACAGATAGCAAACAAGCCAATAGTCAAAGACATTGGAAATATTATTTATTCATATATCTGTGGCAGTAGTACTAATTCAAGGTTATTGAGAACGTGCACGAACGAACGATAGCTGACGTCTGAGTCCGCCTGACAGTGACATTAAATTTAATAGTCGAAAGAGATATGCCTGTCATCGTACCGTTATAAAATCAATAAAATAAATTAAAAGCTAACAACAGTTATAAATCGCTAGAATAATAATTTTCACGAATATAATTAAATAAATGTTTATTCCAAAGACATTGGAAATATAATAGATTTAACCTAAATAGCAGGAACTCTATTGAACAAGGGCTGTCTTTCTCACAAATAGTGACGCCACTGAGTGAAAGAATGAGACCACGCTATTTTCGACGGGACACTAATCTATAGAAAATGCTCGAATACTGTCAAATTTTATTACCTGCTGATGTTGGCTATTTAGACCGGTCATTTTAGGAATTCACCTCGGAATTCGAGATACCCGGCTGTAATTTTGTAAATAGTTGTATATTGACATCCTTAAAGTTGTCTCAAAACCTACATAATATTTTTGTAAATTTCTCATTTCCTATGGGTTTTAGCTTTTTGTACTTGTTAGCAATATTGTAGAATACAAAATTCTCTACAAATTTAGTTTAATTTTTTTTTTATACGGTGAACCGTTTTCGAGATAGAGGCCGGAGAGCGCGCCGTCACAGTCAACCGGTTCCTACGGTAGGGTTGCCAACCGTACTCTAAAAAAGAGTATTGTACTCTATATCATGTAGGTGTACTCTATAATCTAGAACACTAATAGAGTATGCTAAAATACTCTTTTTTGATCAATTTTTACTATAATACTAATGCCAGTCATGCAATATTATGCAAATCCTTTATCAGAACAAAACATCATTAAATTTAATAAAAAATGAGCTCTTGATTTATTCAAACTTAGATTTAGGATGCTTAGATTCATATAATTGCTTTAAAAACAGGACAAACTATTAGATACCGCAAGAAGTACAAAAACATACGTTTTTAAAATTGCAAAATAAAAAATACTCTTTTTTAAAAGTCTGTACTCTTTATTTACCTCCTTTGACACCAGATGTACTTTATTTCTTCTAATAGAAGTTGGCAACCCTAGCCTACGGTCGAAAACGCGCCATATACAGTTGATGAACTATAGATAAATCACTGATTATAAATATTTGTGTTTAAAAAGTACCTTTTCTCAAACATGCAATGAAATATCGTCCTTACGTGCGTCAAAACACGCCAGGAAATATATCATTCCTGGCCTAGGCCGGGAAGTAATTTCTTTTTAATTTGAATATCAACATGGCGTTGATCTTCATAAACAGTTTAAGCAACCGTTTTTTTTTAATAAGTTAGAACTTTATTGTACCAAAAATATTCGCGTTAATGCCTATATTATACACGAACTGAGAATAAAAAAAGAATCTGTATTATTAGATTAATTTCAATTTTATACTTGTCATGATTTTTAAAAAGTATTGTTATTTGTTTAGTTTTCTGGTATATTTAAGTTACGAATGGCAACATTCGCGCTGATCTATGATTGGCTATTGTATATTTTGACCAATGGCGGACGAGCGAGCGTGGCCAATCAGCGGCGAGCAGCAATCAGAGCTGTCATGGTAGAAGTCGCGGGAACGAAAAAGGAGATGGCTGTCTTTGGACAAATATTGTAAAATGAATTCGCAATGTTTAGAGGTTGGAGGTTAACGGCCTGTTCAAGACTTATACGCTAATACGATTGATAACTAGAAGTTGTTAAGTAAAGGGATTTACTGGTACATGTTAGAAGTTGTGATTCTCAAGAACGGAATAAAGTAATCAAGTTGTATTTGGTGTAAAAAAATAAAAAATTCAAGTGTAATTTATTTTATTTGAATGTTGTACTTATTTATTTCATTGCATTACTTTGAGAAAAGCACTATACATGCCTAGCCGGGAAGGGGCTTGCAAGCCTCGTAACAATATCCGGCCTCCCTTCGGTCGGCCGTCTATACTGTATACTCGGCTCGCAAGCCCTCACTTCCCTGCGCCTGCAGTAATGTACTATTTTTGAGTTAGCTCTCTTTAGATCTAGGTGTGCGATATGTAGGTTTTGAGACAACTTTAAGGGTGTCAATATACAACTATTTACAAAATTACAGCTGGGTATCTCGAATTCCGAGATTCTTATCTAATACTAGCTGACCCAGCGAACTTCGTACCACGTTTACCGTTTTTTTTTTTACTCCTTTTTTCCAATTTTTTTTCACCGTACAAACCTTCCCTGGAGTTCCACGAACATTTCAAGACTAAAATCAGCCAAATCGGTTCGGCCGTTCTCGAGTTTTAGCCAGACTAACGAACATCAATTCATTTTTATTTATATAGATAAGCTTAAATGACCGGATTATATTGTACTCTGTTTTAGTCAGTTTTAGTCGATGTCGATAACATTTTCTTTGTAATCGACACCTATCTTTAGGCATGGAGTCATGGATAACTTTGGGATTTGAGAAATTAAGGAATAATAAAAAGCTACATAGGTTTTAATGTATAAATCCTTTATTCCTTTTTTTTCTGAGTGACAGTTGGCCACCACTGCTCCACCGGATAAAATGGGGAGCACTCCGAGATACGCTCACCCTACTCCTTTATTGCACAACAAAATAAATATAGAGGTTGATGAAATAACAAGTTAGAGCGTAGATAAGACTACATAATAATATATTTGTTGTATAAATAAATATAAGAAAGCGGTCAAGTGCGAGTTGTACTCGCGCACCAAGGTTTCCGTACAAACGTAGGGATAGCTTTATGTAAAAGTTATATGTAGTACTTTTATTACTAAATTTTAAAATATTTTTATTATATAATGTTATTAAAAAATTATGGCTTTCACAGTGGCGTAGCGTGCCTTGTCGGGGCCCCGTATAAAAAAATTTTTTGGAGGCCCTTATATGGGGGTAAAGATTTTTCAGAAAAAGAAAGTTTTTATTTTTGAAGTGAAAACTTCTTTAGCGGCGCTGAACACTTTTTTTTGTATGGGTAAAAACTTTCAAACTCGCGTCAGTGTCACGTGATGCCTCCCGTCAGGGTCACGTGATGCTGATCGAAAATGCGTAAGATGGGGAAGGGAGAGGAACTAGTATCTCCCACTCTTTCTACCGTGCCTGAGTGTGCTACTTACTGTTTAGGTGGCACAGGGCGCTTGCGCGAATGTCGTGTGTGTTTATGTACAGCGTGCCACGCGTATCCAAGGATGATGACAAATTGTCATATTTGTGTACGATAGCGCAATAAATAAACATTGTATTCTACCTCATAAATGATAGTACTTTTGTACTTATAATTAAACACAACGTTCTATTGAAGTTTTCACTTCTGCCGGCACTATTTTTTTTACTTGCACACTTTGGGGGCCCCGTATAATTGATAAGGCAAATACGGCGGTAACTACGCCCCTGGGTTTTCATGAAATTATTCCTGACGTTGCTATATACGAAATTTCAAGATTCTGAGTTTACGGGATACTCCGGGATAGGTATTGATTCCTGTGAGTTGAACTGATCTGATTTGTGAACTAATGTATTTTTTGATTTCGTTGGCATAGAAGATTGATTTTTATACAGATATTAGACCTGATCATTTGATATAATATATATTTCAGCTTGTTACCTCCACGCGTTCAAAGGAAAAAGGGGTTTGACAGACAGACAAGACAACGAAACCCTAAAAATGTTAATTAATTAGAATTAAATATTTATCAATCCCTACTAATATTATAAATGCGAAAGTAAGTGTTCGTTTTCTTTCACGCTAAAACTACTGGACCGATTTAAATGAAATTTGGTACAAAAAAGTCTGGAGCCTGAGAAAGGACATAGGCTACTTTTTAACCGACTGCAAAAAAGGAGGAGTTCCACGCGGACGAAGTCGCGGGCACAATCTAGTTATTTATAAACTTTACATGACATGTTTATTCATGTATAATCGGGTCTACAGGTTGCCCTCTGTAAATACTCTAAATATTATAGGCTTTCAATCTAGAGGCTCGCCACCGTCCCGGTTTTGCAGTAGACCCATTGGTGGCTGGCCGACTGCGCTTCAGCATTAAACAATAATAAAAGTTCATAATTTGTACACTAAACTTTTAATTTACTTATAATTTTCGCCTCTAACTTTCAGTCGGCACGGGCCGACGAGGCGCTAGTGGTACTGCTTTCTGTAGTCGGTAACTACCGAAACAGGGGCGGTGAAAAGGTTAATTGCGAAAAAAAGCTAAGGTTGAATACGGCAGGTCATAATAGGTCTTACCCTAGTAGTGCCTCGATGAAGGGTCGGGGGACCCTTCATCCGCAAGAGGCCTACTAGACGGAAGGTGCCACTTCATCTGGGCACCCATAATGTCTGACGGCCTGTACATACACAGGCTATCCGTCGGGACACCACAGTCGAATGCGCAAGTTATCCTGTGGTGTCCCATAATGACGATGAGGGTAGACGCTGGTTTTTAGTGGGTAGTCTGGGTATCATCTCACGAGTCCCACATAACCACCCGACGCTCCCCCGGGCTCGGGTGGTATGCGTAATGCATTTTCCAGCGATTAAAAAAAAAGGTCATAATAGATCTTCAGAAAGAATGGCATTTATCTTGGTTATGTTATTAATAAAAAAAAATCTGTCTTATTTTTTAATTAAACAATCAAAATGCGTTATCATATGTAGCTTACATAAATACAGTAGAAGACAGATACATCGAACATATTATATTAGATAAACATTGAATTTGTTTTATAAATATCAGAACATATATAATAACTATATACTATATTGACAAGTAAGAGTAATACTTTAGACAAAAGGTTTTATCGCATACATAGTGTATTTTTAAAGACCTGCAATATTTTAAGGACTTTGCGAATTGTGCTAAGATACAACAGGAAATATTTAATTATTTTTGAAATTAATACTCCATTCTTGATCAAAATAATTTATCAGGTATAATCCATCAGCAAAATATTTCCAGTGTTTAAAAAACACCTGCATATCCTACCTCTATTTGTAAGCGCATTTTGTATCTATATCCTACTGTTTTTACCATAGGTACGTTATAATTTCGTATGTTTATACAATGATGTCGAATAATCATTACGTAACAAAGCATCCATTGCAAGAAACTGCTACCGAATAGTCAAAACAGAATAAACGAAAATTTTAAATTCCTTTAAAATAATTCTCAGTGAAACCGTATGCATGGAATATTTTATTAAGTCATTAATAATAAAAACAAGTTGTCATAGAATGTAGTAAGACATTTTATAAATGGCTGATCCATGAAATCATAAGTATACATATCACAGTAATTTTAGTCAGCCCAACATAAAGTATATTTTACAAAGCGTGAGATCACTGCTCAATCTTTGTATGAAAGAAACATAAATTAAAATCAATTTAATTTCTGCAAACTGTAATTTTATGTTTAACTGTAAATAATCAAGTAGAATGTCTACAATCGTCATCTTAACAAGAAATGAAATACATTCTGATAACATAATAATCAGAAGAATTAATATTGACAGATAGCGTTACAGGCAACGGATAATGGCGGTGCTACGGAGTGTCACGTGGTAATAAATACAAGCAGTGAGCAAGCGTGTTATGAGAGCCGGGGGCGCAGACACGGAGGTGACTGGAACTATGCGGAAAGCGCCATACGCAGCGCGTCCTTGTGTTCGTTGCTTAGCTGCATCAGACACGAGTTGAAGAGCTCCGCATTACTCTGCATTAAAAATATTTTTAATATATTTAACATAACAGACTCTAGTGATATTTTAAACTCGTGGATTTATCTAGTGCCGTAAAAACATTAAATATTGTAGGATCTTTAATATATGTTACCTGTATTTGCCTGACCAGCGCCACCATTTGCGCGTAAACAGGATTGTCATCTGCCACAGCGTCCCGGAGGAATGCCTCCGCGAGGGTAGCAATAACTCTTTGTGGAGCGTCAGGCGTTTCGAGGGCTGGATGTCCGCTAGCGGCTAATTCACATAGAAGGGAGTACACGTGTGGAGCCTCTTCTGTGTCTTCTACCACTGGCAACCAAGTCAACCTGTACAAAACAGTTATGTTACACAAATGATTTAATGGTTGCGTGGCGGACATTTTTAAAAGGAATACTTTTTTGCTAGTCACTACTATATCTATAATGTCTACTCAACTATTTCTAATTATATTTTGTGTTTTAAATTCCTAAATATTACAAAAAATGTTTTTAGTTCCTAAAATGAAAAAAGTATCTCGGTATTCAATATAATATAAAAATAGAGGAGATTCATCCGTAAAATCAACATCACATCACTACGATAAGAAATCCATATAGTATGAGCAAATGATAGCAGCTGACTTATGAAAGTGGAAGAATCGATCTTCGGAGAGAGACCTCCAGAATAAGGATTCAGTAGGACTTACCAATGCCTGATGATTTCATCCCTGTTGATTTTAGAATGATTGTATTTAATTATCTTGGTAACGGCAGAAATGGCGTTTTCGGTAGCATTGACCTTTTCAACGGAACGTGAATCAGGTTCTGCAATGATAGCAGCGAGATTCGGTACAGCACGGGCGCATGCCTCTGCGAATTGTGCTCCACCAAATTGTGCAAGAACCCCGCATCCATAAGCCGCCGCCTGTCGAACTTCCGCCTCCGGCGAGCATAGACTATTCAACATGGGTTCAAGGAAAATGTCCTGATATTTTACGCAAGCCGGACCTATGAAAAATGTTAAAATATATATCAAAATCCAATAAAATGTACAGGAATAAATATGCAAACTAATTAACGTCAGTTAAAAAAATCTCCAACTGGATTAAGTCCACAATTTTACTCTCGAATGATACTTTCTTGTAGTGTAAATGTAGAAATACTAAAGCATTATAGAATTTATGTTACTCCTGACAAAATTTGATCAAATCCAATCTAAGTCACTGTTTTTGAATCCATAACTTTTAATGCATGTATATCGAACTAACCGCCAAATTCAATAACGTCATCGAATATGCAGATAGCCCATTGTCGGTCAGAGTAAGGGCGGCCAGGCGCCATCAGTTGCACCAGATGCGGCAAAAGGGTGTCAAGGTGCGGTAAGAAATTTTCTCGATAGGCAGCCATCAGAGAGTGTAAAACGTCGGCCACACGCGACAAACCATACACATCTTCACTGTCCTCGTCAGCTAGCTGCTCTTCAACAACCTGAGAAAAATAATACCCTTAATAAGCTTTAGTCATATAATTAAAATGAGATATATATATGTAACAAAGACCATACCTCGTCATAATCTTCATCCGCTCTTTTCTGCCTGCGCTCAGTAGCACGTTCAAAGTGTTCTGTGAGTAATTTTTTCAGTATGCGTAGTACTTCTGCCATAGATTCGTCACCAAGGCAGCCAGCACCCAAAAGTTCAATACACTGTAAATACAATATATTATTTCAATAAACCGAAAGAAAGAGCAATTGATATTAAAAAAAAAAAATGTGTCATTAATAATAGGTAATGGTTACCTTTGCCAGACTGTTAAGAAGCTCCACTTGTACGTCTTGTTCTGGATCGGAGTCAATAGCTTTTAATAGGTCTGGAAGAATATATGCCCACATTCCTTGAATGTATTGTGGACCTCTAATGCGAGCGCATTCTAACAAGTAAGGTAGAGACTCAGCCGCAGCGGTGCGGACACCGTCGTGGAAATAGAATTTCAACATTGGCACCATTAGCTTGACAACATCTTCAGCATACTCTGCAAAAGCTTCTTTCAACTCGCGAGCATAACACACCAGCATGTCGCATGCAGAAGCTTTGTCTTCAAGACCTGTCACATAAAAAAAAAGGACTTGTAAATGCTTGTGTTCATTTAAATTTTTATTACATGTCTATTTATTTACACACTAATAAATAGACAAATGTCATACCAGCAGTTTTGATGCCAAAATTCTGTTGTTCGCCGAGTGAAATGAAATGCCAGTCAAGATTGTGCTCAATTGTTTCGAGATCGTCGTTGTCTAGAAGAGCCACTTCTGGTTTCATGGCTGCCGTTCGCATCACTGGCTCCATTACCATTGGCAGATACTGAGCAAAATTCTTGCCTGGAATATAATACTCCATTAGATAAAATTTAATACTATGTTTGTTAATATATTTTTGCAAGTGTGAAGATTTATAAATTGACATAAGTATATTAACATATTGAAGTAAATCTCTGGTCTTTCCTACTTTATAATACTTTTAGTATAGTAACTTAAAATATTAATATTATATGTTACTTTTTGCCTGTTGTTTTTGCATGTTCTATAAAATATAAGATTCAATATTTGAAGACGCCTAAAAAGAGTAAAATATATTTTGTTTAACATACCCATAATCCTACATATCCGCGACCAAGCAGAAATAAGGAATGAGGTTTGCGGGTCATCCGCAGACAGTTGTTCATCTTCCGTGTGCACCTTCAGAAGTAGGTCCATTACTTCAGAGGCATCGGGCAAGAACTTTTCCCCGCCCACGGCAAGACCTGCAAATTAAATTTTAGTATTTCATTAAAATCTAAACTTATGTGGTCCTGAACAAAGGTTTAACTTTAGTGATTGATTTGACTCACCCATTAGACTGACACATTCAATTGTTTTGCCACGTAACATTTTTAACTCTGCTGTGGTAGCATTAGCAATGATGTACTTTAGACAAGGCATGAACCGATCATAGTAGGGCAGGAAATCTTGTTCCACAGTGTCGGCGACAGAAGCAATCGTAGTTACGATTTGTTCCAGCACTAGCTTTGTTCCTTGCTCAATGAGCTGCAATTTAAATATATTAAAGTTGAAAACATTTTGGATTTATGTTGCAAACTCTGTTTTTCTAATTCTTGCAGAGTAGCTGTTTTACAATAAATAAATGTTAAATTGTGTTATAAAAATATCCTGTTAATTATATAAAAATATTTATTGACTATCTCCGGATATTCCAACCAAAAATCAAAACTTTATGCATTTAGACATTTAATAAAATAAATGTTTGTGAACTGAGATCCCATTTTTTTCTATAAAAGATAATATGGGAGCAAAAGTCACATTTTAATTTGCCAATGCTATGGAAGTGATTCAACTACAATTTAAATTGTACCACTAACGAACATTGGTATTAAATACTGAAGAATTGTTACTCACCTCTTTGAATTTTGCTGTTAAAATGGACTCCAGCTTGTTCATAAGAGGATCTAAGTACAATGTTAAAATTGATTTTGGGCAGTCCTCGCTGAAGTTGACTAAAGCAGCTGCTGCATGAGCCTGTTGATGGAAATATATATATATCATATTTAACTTTTGATACTTATTTTGATTGTGCACTTAGCCCAAATCTGTACAATTACCTGCACTCGAGGATTGGCATTGTCATCAAGTACTAAAAATAGGCCCGGCATTACTTTATCATGGAACTTTTTCTCAAAAACTGGTGCAAAATCAGTAGCCATTTGGCCAACGGCGTTGCAGGCCGCGTAACGTACTCTTGGATGCTGTAAAAAATATCAACACTTAGTTAGTTACTAAGCTACTACCACAGAGATAACAGTATCATTGAACAACGTTTATAGGCTTACAGGATCAGCAAGATAGTTTAATACAGCAGATACTATTTGGTCGAGCATTTGCTCCATCTGCTTGATGCAGCCTTCGCCAGCGTTAGACACTGCCATCAGCGCTGCGTGCCTGCGTCGCCAATCTTCAGATTGAAGCATTCCAGGCACCGTGGCCATAATCAAACCCAGCATGGTCTTACCGCCCAGTCCGCAGCACATGCGATCCAGGGCAGACTCGGCGACAACATTATTGCTAGAAAAAAAAAATAATAATGGGACAACCGCATAATATACGTGATAGTGATTAAAGTAGTATCCTAGCAATATATATGTAAGCGAGGGACTGACATCCAAACAAATAAGATCATAAGGATGCTAATTATCTCGTTATTAATCTAGTAAGATTCGAAAGGTTATCCTTCATTACTGGACACCCGAAAAGGGAATCTTACAGAAAGATGAAACACAAACTTAAAGTAGCTGAATTAATATTTTTTTAGTATAAAAATGTTATAAAATGTAAAATATAACTTATTTACACACTTTTCATTATCGTCATCCACTGCATCATCTTGCACAGCCCAGTCTGGCTCATCTTCAATTTCGCACATCATATCGAGCACTACCGAACCGAGCAGACGCACAGCCATCGGTACTTGTTTCCTAATCATGGCTGGAGCTGTCTCACAAAGAGTCACCATTACTTCCAAAGCAAGCTGCCTCCAATTGTCTTCTTGATCTTTATCACCAACCATCTGCGAATAGGAACATGATGAATAATGCCTCGTTATTGGTCTGTCAACAGAAAAAGGATATTTACTAATTTTATTTGCATGCAGTTATTGTATACTTACTTTTATAGTCACTTGAGATATGAGATCCAATTGTGGACGCAGGAATTTTGGAGCAGATTCTGCTAGTTCAATCAAAACTTTAAGTGCAGATTCATCATCAGCTTTCTCCATGGATAGTACAACAACCTAAAAATATTACTAATCTAAATTAAAATGATCTTGTATCTTTAAACAAAAATAGCAGTTTTTGTAAAATTGTATTGAGGGCTACTATCAAACTCCATTCTATAAAAGATTGGTGTTAGCGAAATCCTCAAATTACTTTTGCACAATATGGCAGTGACACACTTCATAAAAAGAAGTATGCACGTAGGAGTTTATGTGCAACAATAAAAAAATCCTGATCTGTTACAAAAATTCTAACCTGCATCATGGGCTCCAATAAATCACTTAAGTGTTTGTGTATTGCAGGTTCTTTATCATGAAGTAGGATAAAAGCACCTATTGCCTTTACAGCTTGAACTCTTAGTGCTTCAGATTCAGTTGGTTGCAGAGCTGTGAAGAGCATCCTTTTAATAGCATCAAGGTTTTGATTTTGCAGATTTCCAAATACACCTGGAACTGATCTAAAATATAAAAATATTAATTTGAAATATATTTTTCAGTATTTTGTTTGCTTTATATATTGTGATTGTAAGTGTCTTAAGTTCAAATACCACTTAAAATATAATTGGTATTGAGGGAGCCACCAGATAATATTGCATGTAGTAATGTAAGAGCACAGCAAAAAAAATGCTAGCCCAGTTATATATTAACATGCAAATATTACTTTTCTAAAATAGACTTACGTAAACATTCTGATGCCAGCTTCTTTCATATTTGGGTCTTGGGCATTAGCGCAGGTAAACATAAACTGTAAAAACTCAGGCCATTGATTAGCACCTTCATCATCAACATGATTTCTGGCTAATTCCGAGACTACATCACAAATCTGAAAGAAATCACATAATTATATTATCTTCAAATCATCAACACTAGGTGAAAACTTACTAGTCCGATTTATAATCTGACTTATTGTGAATGTGACATTCTAAAATAGTATATTATTAATTGATTATGATTTGATTGTTATAAAAAATATATACTAGTGTACTCTTAGGAACTCTTATCACAATGTCTATGTTAATATGGCATTGATTTTTTTAGCTCGGACATAGTAAAACTGGTCATTATTTTGTTTAGTTAACTCAATCAGGTGAACTTTAAAATTGGAGGAATTTTTTAAGAAATATTTTATCGGAGTGTCTTTTTGTCGGTTAATCTGACTTATGTTGTTATAAAAATATAGGAAATCTACAGTCAACCACCTTTCGTCGTAACTGCTGACTGACATCCATCTGGAGTGTAAGCAGGAGTTGTTCTCTGAGTAGTGTCTGTTGTTCAAATGGCAGTTTTGGAAAAAACTCGAAAAACTCTGCACTAAACAGTCGACGCAGCAAAACAGCTGCTGTCTGGCGTGCTTCTTCACCGACGTCTCCATTTTGTATAGCGCCTACTAGTAATACCACTTTAGTTTCTGTTGCGATGTTGTTATATGCTTCCTGAGATGTAAAATAATAAGCATGATTATAACAACTAAGTATGTAGAACCATGCTAATTGCTACTACATTCTATTCTGCATACCTACTTAAACTTATTAATATGAATTATATTTGAATTTTGTGTCCATCTTCTTATTCTAATAAGATAATTAAAAAAATAGTTAACATAAAAAAGCTGTGCTTGAACAAGACATTTACAAATGTTCAGCAAGTTACTGGTAGAACTGATTGCAGTGGAGGTCGTTACCGGCGATTATTACCTACCTGCCTAATAACAAAAGTGTTTACGCATGTATTAGTTAGGAACATGAAGTACTATTATTAACTACCACTTATATATATATATATATATTATTTACTAACTGCCCTGGCAGACGTCATCCTGCCCATTTATTTATTTCGTAAAACATGTTAAAGTCTTGTAACATACCATTTACTCATATAGATAAAACGCATAACTCAAACATATCTGGACCAGTTTGGCCTATTCTTTTTTTTAAATGTTCGTTGAGGTCAAAGGATGGTTTTTACAGCGAAGAAAATTAAAAAAAATATGCCTGAAATAGTCCAAAAGCAACACTTCTATTTTTCAGTTCATACATTTTGTGATTCATTTTTATATTGTAGAAGATCTTCATAATTTCTTAAATTAAAATTAACATGATCAAATTCAGTACTATTTCCCCCTTCATTGTTTGCTAAATCCATTTTTGTGTAAAGTTTATAGGCCATGTAAAAAAGGGATTTATCATCGTTTGGATATCTTAAAAATAATTTACTTATATCTTTTTTATAATTTAGGCCTACAAGCCATACCATTTTTATTATTAAAGTTAAAGTAAATCTAATTATAATCTATCACCTATCACCTTAAAGTAATAAAAAAAATTCACCAATTTCTTTAGATATAAAAACTAGGTATAGGTACCTCGATACTACCAGCATATTACATGTTTTTTACTATGTACCTTTATAATAGTCGAATTAACAGTCAGCTTGTACAAACATCAATCACCAGTATTCCCACAAAAGGATCTACATAATGTGAACATTTTTTCTTATAGTCCTAAAGTAAATCAAAGTGATTTATCTTATTTTTAACCTATTCTTTATTTAGGAAATTAACATGTTTGTCGCATAGCAGTAAAATTATATTTTAACTCTGCATTAGTGCTTGAATCCATCGCTATGCTAAGGATTCTACAAGATATCTCGCTTTGCTCTGGATTTAATATAATATTAAATACACCTATGCTCGACACTACTAAATAAATGCATTAAAAATATATTAATACCTTTTTGACTCTAGAAGGTAATAAATAAATAAATAAACCGATTTTATTGAGCTCCATGTCTGTATTAAATTGTGCATATTAAAGAGTACCATATTTTTTGTAGGTTATATAAATAAGCTTCCTGATCAATCTTTATTATTTCCCGAGCCTCAGGTCACCAATTCCCAGACAGGCATTTATGAATAAAAATAAGCTATTCTCTTAGTTGGTCCATTCATACTTAATTCGTTTTTGCAAAACATCTATATACGTGATACCATCATACACTGCGCTACAAGGACTAGAGAGTTACTTAATAAAACTTTAATTTTATTTTAAATGTTACGACAATAACATAATATGAAGTGAAATATGAAAAATTCCGGTGCTAACGTGTTCTTTAGACCAAGTCTGTTACAATACTTACAATGTATGATCATTATCACCATTCTTTTAATATATGTTTCACAACTAAATGCGACATACACATAAATAGATATGCATAAACTATGTTGACTAGATTAATACGTAAAAACATAAATACTATATTCAAATTAACGCTTATATTCCGAATTTTGCGCCTTAAGTTACTATTCTGTCAAATCACGCCAAGTAACGCCGCCTTTTAAGCAAATCACACCACATGGGACAAAGAAGTCTTTATGTTGACCCATAACGTGGTAAATATTTGCACATAATGATGAAATCTACGATAAACCCTTATTTCAAATACACTTTTCATGGAAACCGTTATGCATAAGAAGTCAATCGAAACAAGAAAATTGTTCGAAGTCGTCCATGACCACGTTTTAACACGAGGCTACAAATACATTTTTGTTATGAATATTCCTGCACAAACTGGAATAGCATGATATAATTGGAATGTAATAATGTAATTTTAACTCACCTCGGCTTGGGATCGAATTTGATTGTCTGTTGATAACAGTGTATTTAGTAATTGGTAAAATTGCGCTTGATCCCCTGCCATGTTGAACTTCTTTCAACACGAAAAGACTTGATCTTTATTCGTTAAAAAAGTATGTGGCCAATTTTGTCGTGTTGCCAGTATTATTAAATTGAAACTAACTATTACTAGAATTTGGATTAAAAATATATTAATATAGGATTAATACATATGTTCAGATTTTTTCATAATTATTGAAATAAATTAATTAAATAGATAAAAATATATTAACTATCACGTAAAAACAATAAGGGATCCTTCCGACTGATGGTGAATAGTTGAACTTATTCGGACCATAACGTGTCTAAAATAAAATAGTCTAAATGCGACTTTGTCAAAGGCTTGTTACACGATCCAATTTTAAATTTTAAGGATTCCTAATAAAAATCTTAAATGGAATAAAAGTCAGACAGTAAATTTTCAATATATTTTTAATTGTTTAAAAAAATCCACTTATGGTTCCTTATCACGAGCAAGCAGAACCGTAAACGCAAGATCCAGTAGAAATGTGCAGGCCGCTGCTGCATTAAGTATAACTTTCACGAGGACCTGTATAAAGTAATAATGGATTTTAATTGATTTTATAATAATTAATATTATTGCTAATCAAATTGATGCTAGAAGTGGATCCTTCTCCATTTTTGTTCCAATGATCTATTATTGTATTATTAAGCTGGGTAGATATTATGTATATATAATATGTATGTATATGTATACGCAATAAGCATATAAATAACTTTAAACAATATGTGTTGAATATATTTTTCATTTATTGCTGTAAGTAGGTATCTATTAAACTTGACGTATTGGCTGATGGCTCAGTGTCCAATAAAGTTCCTATTACACTACACGATATTCAGGGACCCTTACCCTGACTGAGTGTGGTGTAACAACAGTTAGACATTAAGGGTTCCTAACTAGGGCGACCGGCCGGACCCGGCAGCATTACTCCCTGTAGCTAGGGAGCAAACGATTCTAAACTAAATGTGAAGTCACTCGAGCGTCATAGAGACCTATATTATTATGGTTGCGAAGCTTAGATGATTCAAAGAAAAAAATGTTATATACCTAATTTATACCGATTCAGAGGTGAAGGGAAGAGTTATGGGCTCCCAAAAATGTAAAAATAGTACGTTGCATGGACTTACTCAAGCGCGTCAGATTTTAATAGAATAGGGAAAGTAAGAGAGTAATAAATAGAGAAAGAAATACGGAAGTACAGAGAGAAAAAAAAAAGAGTATTTGCTACTTCGGCTTGTGTTAATCGTCAGATTATATATTTTTCGTTATCCTTGAATCATTTCCTTCAAAATAAAAAATAGCCGCGCTCGAGAAACTCCACATGATGTTTCTTTATACCTTGTAGACCTCTCCATACTTTGCGTCACCGCCAAATTGTCAGATTAGCGGAATATAAACTTTTAGGCATGTAATTAAAAGAAAGGTATCAAAAATCTCGGAATTAACTCAAATCTAGGGCCCAGACAGGTGGGTCGGCGATGGCACTGATGAAAAAAGCGGTACTGGGAATAATCATAAATGTGTACCTACCTCCGTGATTTATTATAGCTTAAGTAATAATTTCGTAAAAAGTATACAGTAAAAGTAAACAGGTAGCACATGCATGCAGATATGACCTGTCTCCGCAACTGCACGCCAAGAGCTGCAAGTAAGTCTGCCACGGCTCGTGTGAGTTCTCCGGTGTGGTGCCAACGGTGCCATAGTATTGCAGCATTTACTGTTAAAAGAGCAGCTCCTGAACCACATAAGTATGCTTGTAGTACTAATCCACTGCTTTTTGACCAATCGCCAGTTCCAGCGCTTAATGCAAGACCCAAAGCGCTCAAACAAAAGGTGACGAGTAACCCACCAGATACAGACTGCTCCCAACGAAAAACACGTACCGACCGCAGGTGAATAGTTAATAAAGACACCATTATTCCTAGGGTTCCTAGTCTAAGACTTAGCAGTAGACTGCGAGACAATTCTTTGCTTTCCGATATTGCTTTATCTTCCATAATTAAATATAGGTAAATAAGAACTTAATTACCATATTTGAATCAATTATATGTCAGGCTTCTTTGACAGTACCGTTTAATCTTTATGGCTCGGCAAGACAGTGATCCTCGTATTAGAACATATATAGGATAGGTATATGCTCTAAGTCTAAGCTCCTCGTGCTGCTCCACGCGTTGCTGCGATGTTGCCGTAAATGGCCACACTATGCTTCGGTTGTACCTATGTTTACAAAATTGATGTGGAAATTATTACAGCGTGCGCGCTATTCATATTTTTTTTATATACCAAAATTCGTCTTTATCGATATATACAAACCACTATTTCTTGAAGTGTCGATTTTTCGACAAGTATTAGGCTTAAAAAAGTAGGAATCTAAGGCTTTTTTCTAACAAAAATAAAAATGTTGACTCCGTTCATGCTCCGTTCACTCAGTTGACTGACAACTGACATCAGTCAGAATCAGAGTGACCATTTGTGGCAGATTTCTGCCATTTTGGCAGATTTCGCCCCTAAATTTTGTCGGTGGCAGATCATGCTGACGGATTAAAAAAGTGGCAGATTTTGGCAGATTTTAAAGATTCCAAGAAAAATCATTCTTTTTCTATATAAATTTTAAATAAATTTATCTTATTTAAGGTTTTATACATAATATTATTATAATTAGTTTACAAATCATTTTAGGAAACTGGCAACTTCTTAATGGCCTGATTATACAGGGGCTTTACCTTTGTTCTGTTTTTAAACATGTGCGTCAAGTAGTAACAGGTAACAGTAACTAGAATAGTGTGCATATTCTTATCTTCTTTACTGATTTGGTTTTCAACTTTTGATTTGATTTTATCTCATTCTCTCTTGTGTATCGTGTGCGGTTCTGTGTAATAAATCATTAATTATGAAGAGAAAATAAGAGCGTTCTTTTCGATCTGAGTGGGAGCAAGATCCCTTGCTTTTTTCCTGTAAGTGCTAAGGATGACAACGAAAGAAAGAAAGAAAATATTTTATTTGGCTAATTATAAATAACTTACACTAATTATCTAGTAGGTTCATACAGTGAATAGAAAAGAAAGTACAAAATTAAGAAGAAAAACGACTACGTTGCATTCTGCAAAGAAATTAATTACCTACCCGATTGTCTTGCTTAAAAGAGCTTGCATCAACTCATATCAGAAACATACAAAAAAAAAAAAAAAATTAAGTATAGTGGTCAATCATCGGTAAGTAGGTAGGTAGGTACTTTACCATAAATACAAATCTTTAATCAGACTTTTTAGATTTTTTTGAAAATTGATAATTTTAAAATTAAGCTGTTTCAGGTTCAACATATGTTTAAGCTCCTTCACTCATTTTTAATTTTTATTTGTATTTTTTATTTTTACAAATTTGCAGGTGAAAGGAAAATGAAAACGAAAATTTAGAGGCAAATATTCAATACATAGAGTAATTAGTATAAGTATGATACTTAATGCATAAGAAAAATGTTAAATGTTTTTGTTTTATGTGTATTTTTCCATTTTTTTTTGAGGCATAATTTTGGCATTTTAAGCGCTAGGTGTGGCAGATTTTGGCAGATTTTTTGCCTAGTCTGTGGCAGATTCGCTCTTTTTGAGATGGTCACCCTGGTCAGAATGCGAGTTTTCAGTTCGATATGGGAACTGGGAAGATTTGATCAGGTTTAGACCACCAATTGCAATAATTATCAGAAAATCGTGGTTCCATTTAAATTTGGTTAAATTACTAATTCTGAACAATGTGCTTAATATTATATTAAAACCGTTAATTATTTCACAGGCAAATAAGATAAAGCCATAATAAATCGAGTTACCGACGTACATATAAAAAATAAACATGGTAAGTACACATGCGACGATTTCGTAATAGCGCATCATTTCTGAACTGTCACAGATAAATGGTGAGATGAAACTAATTTTATATTCAAGAGCATAATCGTCTTTTAATTAATGTTTATGTATACGGTGATCACATTTTCTCTCCACCGGTATTCTCACGCGCCAAATCTCTCTTTTACTTTTTCCTTGTTCTTGTTCCTATTTCGAATTATCTTAAAATACAAAATATGACTTGAATTAGACATTGCATGTTTGCCGGAACAAAGTGACATATTTAAATATTTTGTTACTCCATTTAAATTTGAATTCACGCTGTAAAACATTTCGATATTCCAGCACATTATTCCAGCAAACATGCAACTTCATACATAAGAGGTGCTGTAAATGGATTCCAAAGTCAGGGCTATGTTGGGTCGGTCTGCAAGTGCTCCATACTTTAAATCATATGACCCATTTTCAAGAATAAAATTACAAATTATGTATAATTTTGCTTGTATAATAATAATGTTACCCACATGTGCCATTTATATGGACATTAATGAATACTATTCAACTTCCATCTTACTTGCTTTATATATCTGGTGATAAAAAATAGCCTATGTGTTTTGCACATCATTTACTGGATTTAAAAATGGCAACATTGGTTTAGTTCTTGTGGTGTGAAAGAGATACCTCCTCCCATCTATTCAAAGCCATACTTTTGCATTTATAATATTAGGAGAATGAGATTGATATTTTTGATTTGAATTTTATTTATTCATTATTTTTCTAGGCAAGCTCGATAATCCTGGCTGGGCTTGGCATGGCAGCAGTGGGTTTTGCTGGTCGATATGTTTTAAAACAAATGCCTAATGCTTCATCGAAATTTGCGGAGGCAGTTAAAAATTTGCCTAAATTTGATGCAGAATCATTGGCAACATCGAAGTATTACAAAGGTGGTTTTGAACCTAAGATGACTAAAAGGGAAGCGGCACTAATTTTGGGTGTTAGTCCTACAGCAAGTAAAGTTAAGGTAATTAATGATTATAATAAACTAGTGGCCCCGGCAGACGTCGTCCTGCCCGTCCCATTGTTTTGTCAAAGATCTGTTAAAGTCTTCAGTCACTTCTTCATAAGGCTTCATATTTTCCCCGTTTTTTACACATTTTCCACTGTTTCTTCGCTCCTATTGGTCGCAGCGTGATGTTATATAGCCTAAAGCCTTCCTCGTTAAATGGTTTTTCCAACAAAAAAAGAATTTTTGAATTCGAACCAGTAGTTCCTGAGATTAGCGTGTTCAAACAAACTCTTTAGCTTTATAATATTAGTATAGATTTAATGCATGTTGAGAAAAAAGAAGAAGAATAAGAAAGAAGAAGAGTTACGCAATCTTTGAAAAATGTTGTATTTAGAAAGAAAATATGTTTTCTTATTTTACAGATAAGGGATGCACATCGCAAAATTATGTTATTAAATCATCCAGACAGGGGAGGATCTCCACTTATTGCAGCAAAAATTAATGAAGCTAAAGATTTATTAGAGAGCGGCAAGTCATAATAACATAATGAGATGTTCATATTTTTTTAATATTATTATGGTGTAGCATTGGATCATATATATTAGTATCACTTGTGTAATAGTCATAATTAAAGTACTTGAAATTAGATCTTTCTATACTTACTTTTCAATGATAGTCATTCAGTTCATAATTGCATTAGAAGTTCAAACTAATGCTTTTATAGTTGTTTTGTATAAGGAAGTGAAATAAAAGCATTTTGAACATTTTAATACTGTATTTTATTATTTAATAACTCCATAATAGAACTTTAACAATACAATATTCTTTTAGTTGAATTTGTGATAAATCTGAACTTGATTAGCACAAAACAGTGGCGTGGCATATGTTAGACAATGCACAGACTCATAAATAGACTTCTTACTTCGGCACCTAATTCTAAAATCCATGGACCATTCTACCAACCACATTTTGCTCAAAAAAAGGGGTCTATCACCAGGCCTCTTTAAGAAAAGATGTGCTAGGGGCACTTCGTCCCTGCCTAGCTGCAGCACAAATGGAGCATTATAGAAAATTAAAAGCATTTTATACTGTAAATATACTTACTTACCTAATAAATTAATAATATACAGTTGCATATTATCTGCTACCATAAATTAAATTCATAGGTACTTTGTTTTCCTAGAATATATTGATAGTTCCTGCATATAAACTTCCTATAGCTGAATTAGTGAGATAACATCATTAGAATTAGTTACGTAGAATGTCAGCATTTTTAATTCCGGACATTTAATTATACCGCTATATTTACCGACGTAAGTATATAAATACAGAAAAGGAAAATTTAATATAATTGGTGGTAACAATTGGATACATTACAGTACAAATATCTTTATAAATTTATAATCCAGTAGCGGCCCACCCCGGATAGCACGTATCCCGATTTTTTTTCATAATAAATATGTATAATATAGTCTATATCACTCGGGGATAGTGTAGCTTTCCAACAGTGAGAGAATTAGAATTTGTCAAATCGACCCAGTCGTTTTGGAGCCTATTTAATACAAACAACCAAATCTTTATTAGTGTAAACTTGCCAATTGATTGCAGGCAGACGAAGTTGGAAATATAGTGTCTGTGCGCCTAACTGGGGTGGTTGAATAATGCATCAATATAACAATATATGAACAATATGCTATACTAAGCAAACTAGTTGCATGATGTAGCGAAACTGAAATCTGCCATCATAACTCTTCAACATTAAAATACTTATGTTACCTATTAAGAACTTGTAGTTTAGTGCCCCAAGTCAATAAAATGGGACACATTAAATAAATATAGCAATACTTACAGCTATATTCTTATAAAAAATAAATTATTAAGTAGGTATTTACATATTTTATAAAGTACATAGAAAAGACAAATTATTATAAAATTTATAACAATAATATGAGTCACTTAAACATATTGGGATGTTCTAACAATTCAAGGGTATTAGATAGATACTTGCTGTTTGTTTTGGAGTTAGCCAAACTTGCACTTATGATTGAAAAGGGTTTAAGCAAATTTGTTCGATTCTTTAATTTCAGTTGGATGAGATCAATGCATATTTCAGAATTGTCAGTCCCATCTTTTCACCGTGGTACCTTCTGTAGTTCTCGACGTTGCCTTGCAAATCGAGCTCTTAGTTTGGTTATGGTTGTGTTTGACAATGTGCCAGGTACTTTAAATATTGACTGAAACATAACATGGATTAATATTGTTGTATTATGACAGCTTATTATATCATATTATCATCTGACAACAAACATAACATAACAGTATCTGAAAAGCCCTTACCTGCATAAATTCATGACACTGTAAAGCACTGGCATTCTTCACAATAGCTTTAAAACACTCTGCCAAGGAAGTGAAGTCATTACAGGCCATTATAGCTGAGCGGTTTGATTTGATCAAAGTTAAACAAACTCTAAATAAAATTTTTGATCCCTCATAAAAAAGACAGTCCCATATACGTAAGACAGTTTCAATCGGCAGGACTTCAGCAAATAAGCAAACAAACCACTTAGTGGTAATGACCGCCCATGGGAGTCCTAGAACAAAAACACACCAATTTAGTGCACTCTTAGAGTGCTCGGGCCTTTTAGTAATGTACTCGTAAATTGTCATGAAGAATAGAATACATTGTTCTAATAATAATAAAAGAGTATCCTCATAATTATACACTCAAGATGGATGGAAATAAGTTAAACAAATGTTATAAAACTTATCAATTAAGAAAACAGATATAAATAATATTTATAAATGAATATTTCTTATTCTCAAAATAATTCTTTCTTTATAGAGCAAGAGCCCATGAGTGCCTGTGTTAAATTAAAAAAGCTGAAAATTAATGCCTTGATTCAACAAAGTTTAAAACAAATATTATATTATTATTTTTTAATGTAGAATGTTGATAAGAGAATCTAGTTTGTAGTTGATTTTACAAAGTATCATGAAATTTATCATGTTTTCTTATCTAAAGCCAGATAATACAAAAAAAATCTGTCGATACATACCCAGGTTTATCACATGTTGGTGAACATCGGGCACTTTAGATTTGACTAGTTCTGATAATACCTCTATATCTACAATCAAACCATCCATGGTCCTTGTATAATAATCAGGCAGTATTTTCTCAACTAAGACCTTGAGAAGCCAAAATGAGATCTCTTCATTTTTTGTAGATAACAGCAGCAATCCTAAGCAAATATAAAACAACTGAGTATTTATAAAATGTCTGAGTTAAGGTTGGGTATTGTAAGTAAGATGTCAACATATTTTAAATTAGATAAACTTCTTTTAATATAACATAGCTAGTAAAACTATTCTATATTGTATTGTAAAAAAAACATATAAGAAATAACGACCTGCATAACTTTGTAGATGACAATTCCCCTAATTGATTCAATTTGTTGTTATTTCCTATAGATTTACAAAATTGTAGATAAGGAGATCCTCCTAAATTTTTCATTCCAAATTAAAAACACTATTATAGTCCACATAATAAAAAAATCAATAAAAAAATAATTAAGGTAAATTTAGACACCTAATATACAACTAATAAACTAGTTTAAAACTTCTAAGCTAATACTAATATTAATAAATTTACATTTTGAAGATGTTTCTATTGTATGTATGATGTGATGATAACAACTTCTAAGATAAGTACATAAATGCAAGAATACTAATGTTAGTGTATTTTAAAGCTCAATTTAATTAAGATGAAGGTAATATTATGTATATTGCTATAAACATATTATGTGATCAAAATACCTGCAATGTAATTCAACCCCTGGCAATACCCAACCACTCTATTACTGTGAGCATAAGCAATGAGTATGTTAAATAGATGTGTTTGGTGGTTAGCTTCTTTAGTGAAGTAGATGTTGTCAGGAAATGTTCGTGGTAAATCTGTTTTTACCAAGTCCACTAACTCCTTTTCAAATGGACTATCAAGTAATTTTTGGAATAGATCAGGACTTTGATTTTTCATTTTCTCTGCTTCAGATATTGCCATCCAAACTAAAGGTCTGTGTTCACCTACAAAAATAATGCCAACTTTCACTAGAAGAAACATATTGTAGCACTAAATATATAAATAACTACATGAAGATTAGTGTAATAATAATACATATATTACATAGTTCAATGTCAATAATATGGATTACCAAAAGAGTGATCACAAATAGGAGTTGGCCATCAGAGATGTGCAAAGTAGTTGAGTAGAGAGTTTCACTGAGTTCACTCAGCTAAACTGACCCCTTAATATAAACAATTTGTATTTGTGGATACCACATTAGTTACACCTCAATACATTTCTAATTGAAGTGCCAGTGGAAAATGATATACCTACTAAAAAGCTACACAAGAATAATTATAAATGTATAAATAAATTAACCAAGTTTACTTACTGGGAATTCCTTTCCGGATATATCTTTTCACAGTATTGGTACGTTTGACCGACTTTCCATCTCCTAACATTGTGGCCCATTTCTGAGCTCTCGAAGCGAGTACTCTTAAATACATAGACATGAAGTCTTCATAACTTTCATAATCAAAGCCTTCATGTCTTTCAAATCCATATTCGTCAACTTTGCTAAAAGAGAAACATAAAAGTGAGTTAGTAGGTCGACCTGGGTGTTAAATAAAGTAAGTTTAATAGGACCAATTATTCACCTAAAATTTGACTGAGCCATTCTTATCTGACTGAGAGTTCACCTATTTCACTTATTACCAAGCCATTAAAACGAATAATTTAGATATATATGAGAGGTTACCACCGTCCTCACTTATTTTAAACGATATTACTATTTAATAGTTGTACGAAATCCACATGCATGACGTACAGTACGATACAATATTATGTTTAATTGTCAGAAGTCAGAACTCAAGAGCATTCTGTATTATCTGTTGACTTTTTGCACAGAACCATTTTTTTTAGTTTGTCTCTTTAGAATACTTTAGATGTACATATCGTATGATGTATTCTCTAAGATCGTACGTCTGGTTTACATCCCTACTAATATTATAAATGGCATAAATGCGAAAGTAACTCTGTCTGTCTCTGTTACGCTTTCACACTAAAACTACTGGACCGATTTCAATAAAATTTGGTACAAAGAAAGTCTGGAGCCTGAAAAAGTACATAGGCTACTTTTAAACCGACAGCAAAAAAGGAGGAGTTCCACGCGGACGGAGTCGCGGGCAGAAGCTAGTTATGTTATAAAGGTTCTAGTACACAGTGGCCTGTGATGGCCCTTCAGTCCACCGCTATTGTGTACAGGGGGTAATGCCGTAATGGTACATAGCCGATAATTGTCGTAATTGCCAATCGTGGCAGTTGGCACGCAATCGGGTTGTTGTCGGTATTTCGCCTGTGGTGTTCACACAATCGGCCATTGTTGTTGTAGCCGTAAAAATTACTTCCAGGTCCGTCGAAGTTTTCCAGGCAGCAATGAGCCAGGCGCCATTGTGTGAATTCCAAGGGATCGTGGCCTACAGTTTTGCATTGCAAAGCGTGGCCTATAATAGGCCATGTTTTGCATTGCAAAGCGTGGCCTATAATAGGCCATTGTGTACTGGGGCCTTAAGAATCCAAGCAATTTTGTGTTACATTAATGCTTGATATAGTTTTTCTTGTCTGTGGTTGATAACATGTCACTGTCAAACCAACTTCATTTATAAATGGTGAAATTTTGTACCTATTATGCCTACTAAGCGCAGCCTTATTCTAGCGAACTAAACTAACTTTGTTATATACGGTAAAAAATAGTCTTATCTCCGCTCTCTACAACTAGTGTCTATATTTGTTGATAGATTCATGTGTATTATTAGAAAAAATCTTCCTTTTGTTTATCAATTGACAATGTTCTAATTAGGCGTCGCAAAACTATAAAACACTGTGATAAGCAATGGGTCCACCGCCCGTCGTCACTGGTATTTCTCCTAAGGAGGGCCCTCCAGGTACACGAGTAACAATTCGTGGAGAGTTTTTGGGCACCAGCGCTACAGATTTAATTGGTAAATTTGTTTATTGCAGTTTTTGTTTGGTTTTCAGTACTTATTTTGCACAGTTCTTATTTATGGGCGTAACTCTTGGGTATCTAAAATAATATTGTCATACCTACATGCCATTGCGGTATGTTTAGGGTTAGCAAGAGAAAAATGAAGGATCATGCTTTTATTTATTCATGGTTTGGAAGCCCGAATGTGTTTGCTAACAGGTGTACACAAGAGTCATACACTCCCGACATAGTCCCACTATGTCGGGAGTGTATGACTCTTTATAAGGCATTGGATGTGAGGGAGACATCCGTAATTTTGTAATTGTGTAATACTTTAACTGTTATGAATTTTAAAGTGCATTAGTTTAAGACTTTAATACAGTAAAATTGTATTTGATAATTAATAAATAAATATTGCACTAAGTATATAAATATTTATAAAAATGGCACTGTGATAAAAATGGATGTTTATTTAGTTCATTATAATAAAAGCTTGTTTTTAAAATATGTTTTAATGTCTTTAATTTTTTTTGTGATTGATTTCAGGTCTGAAAATTTGTAGTTGTGATTGTCTGCTATCTGCAGAGTGGAAGAGTAAGAACAAAATAGTGGCACGTTCAGGACCATGCAAGGGTCGTGGGGATATTATAGTCACAACTAGATCTGGAGGAGAAGGAACCTCTACAGTGCAATTCAGAGGTATTTATGCTTTTATATAAGTTAGTCAATTGGATTTTTTTTAAATATTTTGACCCTATATAGAAATTATACATGTTGTGATTCAAATGACTTATGAGCAACCAAGTATCAGAATAAAGTTTTTATTACAAGTTCATGTTTGATTTACCTTTTTAGTATTTGTGGGTCAACATAATATTGCAATTGGCAACTGAATTTTTAACCAGTACTCTCCAACTAACACTGCATAAATGTGGGAATTGTGAAGTAAAACTACTCAATGATTTAAATATGCATGGATTTATTTTATTGTTTACTACTTAGTATATATATATTTAATTATTGTTTCAGGGTATCATGAGTCGATAGGTCCTGTTAAGGAGAGTGCAGTGTGGGTTGAAGAAGCAGCGCCACCATCTCTACCTTGGGGCAGACGACCAATGTCTCCTGCTGCATATACTCCTCCTGACCCTTTAGGGCTTTCTACTGAAGGAGATGACTGCAAGTTCCCGGAAGAGGAACTGCTTGAACTATTCCCTGAGGGGTATGTTTTTTTCTTAAAAACATTCAAAAGTCTTAAAATTGTTTTATTGATAAGATTATATTTTTTCTCTTTCTTTATAAAGTAGTCATAGTTTTTGGGAAGGACTCATAGAATGTTAATAATATGTTTATGTCTAGGTCTGGAAAGTTGTCTGATGAAAATTTTCAACCTGGCTGGTATCTCTTGGAACACCACAGCAACACTTCTTTTGAAGATCTCCGTGCTGGGATGGTGTTTTTACAAAGAAAGGTAGTTGAAGTATTATCTTTGCAAAGTAGATTAAAAATATAATTTGCATTACAACTTGGATTGAGGGTAATCTGCTCTAATATAGTTGATCAATGGAGCCTAAGCAATTTTCTTGCACCTGATAGATTTCAAATATAGTATCCTGATTATTCCATAATACAAGAACTTACCTTTTATCTGATGCTGCAGCGTTATAGGGTCTTCAGTACCGTCAGTATGGAGCCAGGGTAGGCAGTCCATACATTTTGACACTGTGCCTGTATGGACTGCACACCCTTGCTCTGAAGGGCACCAAACTTCTCGTGAAATAAGGGCAAAGATGTAGTTTCTGTTAATCATGTTGGAGTGATCTAGCTAAATTTGTTATAGAAACATGGTACTTAAAAGTTGTAAAGTTAAAAACTAAATTAAGGAAATAAAATAACAGGCCACAGAAAACATGTAAAAGGTAAAAAGAATGTTTAGGAAGTATGTTTAGCAATATTTACATCTAGGGGTCGGTGTGTTAAAGAGCTAATAATAAGCACACTTAAACTACTTTATGGTCACCTGAAGTGACAACGCTTGGATTTAAATAATTATTTTGTTTACTTACTTATTAGTATTCAGTGTGTAGATAATATATTGCATGTAATAAAATTGTTTAAGGTCGAAAGCCAGAAAGAAGGTCAGCTAAGTTTCCTGAAAGCAAACACTGGAGCTGTGATGGACCAATTGGATCGTCTAGTTCTTCTTAAAAACATGTATGAAGAGGATCATCGGAAAAGTGGAAAAGAACCATTGCCTACTCTACAAATGGCAATTGAAGGTACCTATGTTTAGTTGTAGTACTCCTATACAGTCTTTGCCCAGACAAATTTGGATAAAAGAAAACTAGCTGGATTAATTTATCACCTCTGTAATTTTTAGTATTATATTTACCAAAAAAGTTTGTTCTCAGAATCCATAGTACTCGCCGATTCGCTGTTTTCGGAGATTCTCTCCCGTAAGGAAAATGCGGACAAGACGCGAGAAGCTCTGTTGCTTCTCACGCGACATAAGTTTCTTTTCCAATTGCCTTCTTCTATAGACAAAAATATACGAAAGAAGGAGTATGATTTAGTAGTCAACGATTTTACCAGAGTCAAGAACCTATTTGGAAACACTGACGTGAAGGTGGTCTTCGATTTTTTTGAGTACCTACATTATCTTATTTAAAAATGCTCCAATAATAAAGACATTTTTCAATTTTAGTTATTTCAAAAAATTTTGGCGGAGATAGATAAGAAAATAGAGGATCTAAAAGAAAAATTATATATCCGGATGAAAACTATGCCCATTCATGTTCAAGAACAAACAAAATACATAAGGTACAGTAATCATTAAGAAATTAGGAGTATTAATCTTATTATATTTGTAATTTATGATGTTGCACTATTGTATGTTGTGTTTTATTTCAGACTGTTAATAAGCTTAAATTGGGAGGGCGACGCTGCATGGGTTGCTATCACGAGCCGCAAGGAATACTTGCTGAACCTAATGCACAAAGTAAAAGATTACTTCAAACAAATTGAAGACCAGGAAAATTCTGGTCAGTATCAATTGTAAATGTTAATTCTAGGTGTTATCAATCCAAACAAATTTTTCCTCTTATAGTATAATATAATAATATTAGTATAGATATGCAGATTGAAGTTTTTATGACCATCCAAATTAAATCGTTGGGTTCTTTAGTAAGTATAACCTATGTTATATTTTTTATGTAGGTATTTTAATTTTGCTTTAACATTCTTGCCTACAAAAAAACGGACGGTCATTCAAAAAGCTTGTATTTATGTATGATAATATAGGGAAACGCAAGTCAAAAGAGGGCGAGGTAGAAGGTGTATGGAGCGCCGTCAGAGCGGCGTGGTGCGGCGCGGCGTGCGGCGCGCTGGCGACGGAGCTGAACGCGCTGTGGCCGCTGGCTCGGCGATACTTCGCGGGGGAGCTGGCGGGCGAACCGGCTGCGCCGCAACGCCATTCTGACCTCAAAGTATGTCTAACTTGTTTAAAGTACTCTAGGTACAGTGAAGTTTTTAATTAATCTGATTCTGTGAGCATGGTGGTGCTTCCGCCAAAGCTCGTCTGTTTTTTCGAGAGTTTCAGACCATGTTTATCCTTGCATATGTGTATAGCACATCTTTGTTTTCGGCTAGAGCAAATGTAAAAATAAGTTCCATTTCAAGCTATTTCGCCTGGACCGATTTCACCAATTCTTTTTTTGTTGAGATCCGGAGAGGGTTGTTATGTATGAAAAAAATTTAATTTGGAAACATAACATAACTATGAAAATATGCACTTGCTGATAACAACTGTTAAGTAGATTGAAAAACGTAGCGCTGCTTATCCTGGGAGAGGCTAGAAAGCCACTTTTGTGGAGGCTGACCCACCGTCTGATTTAGCAGTAGAGGCCCATTAGCTGGCCAACTGCGCTTCAGTATTTAGTTCGAAAAAAGAAAACTTTTCTGGGCAGGAAGAAATAGCGGGGACGACTAGTATTAATACAATACATTATCTTGCTATTTTAAAAGAATATAACAATGGGCGCCTATTTTCGTGGACTCACTAGTGCCTCGGGTTTCGAACTAATTTGTCCATCTATTCCTTAGGTTCCCTCCTATCAAAATGACTTCTTGTTTGCTTAATCAACAGGAAATGATAATAGCTACCGTGGAGTTGTTCTCTGAGCACATGCGCGCGTGCCTGCTGTCCGCCGGCGCAGGCGGCGCAGGCAGCGCGGGCGGCGCAGGCAGCGCGAGCGGCGCAGGTAGCGCGGGCGGCGCTCTCGCGGCCGACACGATGCGCGCTCGCCTTGTTGCTAATTTACGACATCTCCGAGAAGCATACGATTCACTACTTAAACTTGACCTGCCCTCACAGGTATTTTAATCTCGGTATTATTATATTATGTTTAAGATTGAGTAGTAAAAAAATGTATGAAGGATACTGATTAATTAGTTAATTAAACAAACAATATCGTTGGTGCTATGATTTGGTATACCGACTAATATATCGTAGAAACTTAAGACGGTCCAATATATTAACGAGACATGTGTACCGATATTATTAAGCACCTTATTGCTGCAATAATGATGCTGACTTCACATAAATCTTAAGTAATTATATCCGGTGGACAATTGAATAATTAGTCGTATAATTTGAGCTTTAAATTATTGTTACAGCCTCTCAGCATAGTGGAGAAGGTGATATTCGAATATCGCGTGTTCGGAATGACCGTGTTCCTGCAGCGTGCGTTGCGCCGCGTCAAGGCACTCGCTGAAAAGGAGACTTGGAAGATCGACCAGTTTTCCGACTACGGCGCTATCACAAATCTCGTGAGCTATCTTTCTAACAGAAAACCTGTGCATATCTAATACAACTTCTATTTGATATAATGTCGAAAGCTCTGTGACACGATATTAAAAATATTGGGATATATGGGGTCTCTTACAAATATAGTATTAAATATAAACGAATAATTGAGGAATGGAATTACAATGCTTATTGTTTTTCCATTTTTATTAATTTAGGTTCATACTAGTTAAATGATTGGTGCCATTAACCCCATATGCATATTAGACTTTGCCTCTTGAAAATGAAAACCGTACAAATGTTTTATCTAACTACATATATCTAGCGTATACCTAACACAGAGATGAAGAAATATTTAACTCATCTGGCCTGGGCTCTATACCTTTTAACTAAAAATATCATCATCATCATCATCATCAGCCCATCGCAGTCCACTGCTGGACATAGGCCTCTCCAATTGCACGCCACTTTGCTCTATCTTGGGCTGCTTGCATCCAGCTCCTGCCAGCCATCTTACGCAAATCGTCACTCCACCTTGTCTGAGGACGTCCTACACTACGCTTGCCGAGACGCGGTCTCCACTCTAGAACACGTTTACTCCAACGGTTATCGGTTCTTCGGCTAATATGGCCAGCCCCAGCCACTTTAGCTTGCTAATCCGGTGGGCTATGTCGATGACTCTGGTTCTCTGCCGAATCACCTCATTTTTGATTCGATCCCGCAGAGAAACGCCGAGCATAGCCCTTTCCATAGCCCGCTGAGCGACTTTTAATTTGTGAACCAGCCGTACCGTCAGTGTCCACGTTTCGGCTCCGTATGTCATGACGGGTAGGACGCACTGATTGTAGACTTTCATCTTAAGGCACTGTGGGAGTGACGATATGAAGACTTGACGTAGCTTCCCAAACGCTGCCCAACCTAACTGAATTCTTCTACCCACCTCATCCTCGAAGTTGTTTCTACCTAACTAAAAATATATACTGATAAATTGTTTTATCTTGTTATAGGTAATATAATATTGTGGTTATGAATTATTTTTCCCAGCCGTCTCTGCTGGAGTCGTCTGTGAACGACGCGCTGTCTTCTATCCACAAGTGCGTGTTGTCGCCGGGGCGTCGCGAGCGCGCGCTTCTCAGCGAGGGCAGCGAACCGGTGACGACATTGCATAAACAAATGCAGCAAATCCTCATCGCGTTTGAAGGAGTGTTGCGTGATTTGGCACTACATCATCCAGATCAGGTAGCTTCTATACTTCTATACGTGAATTTATTTCCGTGTATAGTATGCGAATTAAATGGTATAAAAAGTGCTTAGACATAATTTATTAATTTAAAAAATCTCTTTTCGAGGATTTCAATAACACGAGCCTCTCTGTGGCGTTGGACCAGGCTCTGGAGGAGGCCGCACCGCTTACATGCGAGGGCGGCCCAAGCTGGCAACAACGCCTGCTCATCTCGGGTGCGAATGCCCAGTATACGCGGCGCGTCACACTCACCAATATCGCCAATGCTTTTGAAAGGTACCAATCCATTTGTACATTGTCTTAGACATAATTTCGGGTTTCACAGTGTGGTATTACACTTTTTTTATCAACAGCTACGGCTTGCCAAAACCGACGTTGGCGATTCAAATAACGAAAGAGGCCTTGAGCAGCCTCGAATCGAACATAGCGGAGACCTATTTGGAGCACAAGGGCGACCCTTTGGTAGGCACTATCGAGCCTAGCATGTTCCTTGGCTGCCACAACACTAACTCGGATGGACTCGTCGACGATGCGAGACCCTATGTTTACGAGATTATTAACAATTTGATCGCTGTTCATGCTGAAGTAAGTTATTCAAATCAAAAACCGATATACTACATTTAAAATCTTCTGATGTAATGGTTGTTATCAAGAGTTATTTTATAATATCCAAATAAAAATAGAGTAGGCTTTTTAAAATTTTCCAGAACATTAAAACATAATTATTTAACATTTAAACCTTCCAATTGCTTAAGTTGGCTTATTTAATTAATTATCAAATACAACTACGTAATGATTTATAATATTAGAGCTATATATATTTCGCTGCTTTTCTGGAATAGTGTCACAACTCGAAATGTGTCACCATTCTGAATTGATATTTATATGTGACGGTTTACAATCTTAAATGGAGTAACAAATTATTTCAAGTTGTGACACTATTCTAGAAAAGCATTATAGAGGTGGATTGAACGCGGTAAAATCGAAAAAAAAAAAATAAGACTCGTAATGGTAGAGTAACAATTTGATTATTATAATACAGGTAGACAGCGTTTGTGGCGTGGCATCGGCTCGGTATGTACGCGACATCTGCGAGACGGTGTGCGAGGAACTGGTGCGGTTGGCGGCGTGCGCTCCGCCCGCCCGCACCCGCGCCGCCGCCTTCCAGGCGCGCCTCGAGCACGCGCTCCTGCGTCTCGCCTGCCGGGACCACCTCACGCGCAAGGCCGAGTACGTATACTCACAACACACACACACTACACCCGTGGAGCGGAGTTCCCACTCTCCGTAAGATTCCGCTAAATTCGCGATACTAAACCGCGTGCATTCACCTTCACGTGGAAGTACTATTGTTATTAATATTATTGAGTGCAAACTGAGGTTTTCACTGGAGCGCAGCGGACTTTTTTGGTGCAGGTGCAATCACCGCCACCAACGAAGTAGTGGACTTCGTTGGTGGCGGTGATATTATTTATTTTAACGCCAAAAGCAGAGTTTCCTAGGCGAGGGCCCATATATAATTTTACTTCTTAGGATATAAGGGCGTTCAAAAAGTCTCCAATTAAATGTATTTATACTATAGTCATAAACTCTTAATACGTTTTGAAATTAAAGTGATCTATAATTTATCGCATTAGTCCATTTTACAACACTTTAGAGCTATTTTTAAATGTACAGTGGGGGTACGAAAACCTTCGTCAATTTTCAAATTCATTCGTTTATCAAGTCATAAACTCTTAATACGTTTTGAAACTAAAGTGCTTTGCTAACACCTGCATTTAAAAACATACTTAATTTATATGAAAACAGGACTCAAAATAGTATGTATCATCTATTTTCATAGCAACATCAAACCTATTTAATGTTCTAGTCATCGCAAAGTTCCAATAAGGGCCACCGCGTGTCAGAAATCCGCTAGATGCGCTAGTGTAGAATGAGGTCTAGCTGTCATGTTCCACCAATTAGAGGCAAGCTATTGGCCTGTGATTGGTGGTACATGACAGCTGGACCTCATTCAACACTAGCGCATCTAGCGGATTTCTGACACGCGGTGGCCCTCATTAAATATGTTTAATATCTTGACAATATCCGTCAGTGTCAAATATCTTCTTATATTTTGCGATCAAAAATAATTCTGCTTCGTATTTAATCTTAAAAAGCCGAGAAATTCGTGTATTGATGAAAGAGCTGCAATTATTGTTGATCATGAAGCTGGCGATAACATTAGCGATATAATCTTCAAATCGAAATATCACGAGAGACACTGTAAGGTTTTGTAACAGAAGACATGCGGAAGAAGGTAGCCTTACTGATCACCGCCATACCAGTTCTGGACGCCGCCCAACTCTTGCTGCAACTTTGCAAAAAGATTGGTCGACAGTATGAAGAAAATGGTTTCATTAAAACTAGTTATTTCGCCGAAATGTTTGACTTATCTCCTAGAGTAACTTAATAAGAAATGCACAATGTTGCACTCTATGGGGCTTCATCACCGGCGGCGCACCCGGCCAATAGAGTGGCTTTAACTAGTGCTCATAGAACAGAACGCTTAATTTTTGCCCAAAGTTAATTAAATTTCAATTGGAATCACACAATTTTTACTGATGAAAGAAGCAAGGTAGCTGGCGTAGAGCATTGCCGAAGCGTTTGGGAGGATTACAGAGGAACAATTTGCTCCTGCCTTGTTGGCTCAATGCAAAGTCGATTACAATCATGGATATAATGCTCGTTTCAAATTAAAATTTGTATATTTATATAAATTTTACCATAATTACTGCTGTTTTTACTTTATAAATAATTTCGTAAATAATAACCGTTTACTATTCTATTCTATTCTCATGAAATAGCGCTTTAATAGCTTGCCTATGGTGCCTGTGTCAGTTGCCACCTCCTTACTATATTAGTTGATCTGTCAGTCAAACGGCAATTGAAAAAGTCTAACACGTCATTGTAATATTCTGTTTCGTTTGAAATGTAATGTTGACATTACTGATAACTGCCTTGGTGCAAGCAAATAACGACTTTAAGGTGACGAACCTTTTCCTACCCCGACTGTACTTGCTATGTGACTGCAACGAACGTAGTAACAATAAAGTAGTAGGTACTACAATTGTACTGTTTTATAGCGCATAAATATAACTCGTCTGTGTTTTTCATGAAGTTATCCTCTATTAACTGATTTGTATTTTAACTATTCTTTCTATATCTTATTAGGAACTATCTAATGGAAGCAATTGCTGGAATCCCGCCGCTGGAAAATGAGGAAGACAAAAGGTACGCAATTCGCTATATTCAATCAGGATAAATATATTGCAGCCAGCAGTCAATGTGGTCGAATATCGGAACACGCTCTAACGCCCTTGAGAGTAAAAACGTGAACCGATATATTTGCACTGTCTGCCCGCAACGATATAGATGGCGGCAGTACAAGTTTAATAAGACCTTTTATCCTATACTAGCGGCCCCGGCAGACATCGTCCGGCCCGCCCGATTGTTTCGTCAAAGTCTTCTGTCACTTACCGACAATCAATTTGTATATGGGAGTATAGAAAGACGTTGATGTTACACTTTTTCAAGATGCTTTTTATTACTTTAAATTTATCAACTTACAAACCTTCCCTGGACTTCCACGAATAATTCAAGAACAAAATTAGCCAAATCGGTTCGTGCGTTCTGGAGTTATATCGTCAGGAAGGAAAACCCGACTTATTTTTATATAATACACAATATGATAGTTGGATTCTGCGCAGACGAAACAGTAAGCCACATCTAGCGTGTATTGTCTTCAAACTTTTGTTTTCTGTGCAATGAACTATATTTCAAACGTGCTAGTGCCTATTTTAATTTAAATGTTTTATTTAAGGAAAATGGACAGTCTCGTCGAAGATTTCAAGAAGAGAATGAAACTTCAGCTTACCAGCCTTAGCTGTAATGTAGAGATTATTTAACCGCCAGGTACCACGAAAGTTTTGGGGCCTATTTCATAATGTTCTAGTAAGCTATCTTTCTCTTTTAGTTAATTCAAAAGTCGTCGAATAAGCACTTACCTTATGGATAATGGATTTATTAGTTAAATATTTGCAGCAGTACGGATAATGTTAAACAGGCAGACAGATAGTGTTTCAATAATTACTTATCTTTAGATTCAACAACTAATTTTGGCAGATTTTGTATTGATGGAAATCCTACTTTTTCTTTTAAATAGCGAAATAGTTACGTATTTATATATGTCACATTAAAAATGATTATACTATAAGAATAATCAATTTTACTTTATATTATTTCTTCCAATTTCATTAGTTTAACAATCTGTTTTATAATCCTGTATTGAAATAATAATTTATAAAGAAATCTTAATAAATATTTAAATTATTTATTTATAAATATATAAATCTCATTTCACGGTCTTCAATTTTTCGTAATTCTGAAAAGCATTAAAGGTAAACTTCACAATACTATTACGGCATTGTTGTATATACTAATCTGAGTTTACATTACTTTTCAGATTAACATATGTTACATAACTTCTATAGCAATACCACCACAGAGCAGAATTGTTAGCGTGTCGCGTCATATATATATATCACAAATGTCAAGCCGCATCTTAACGTTTAAGATGTTTATGAAAAAAAAAAATTATTATTAATGTATTGTATAGTTGGACTTCTCATCTACGTATACATTCTATACAACATACCGTCATATCGTCGTTTTCGGCTTGTGACATCTGTTGCGAGTTACTTTCATATCCAATTACATATAATATTGGTATTTAATAACAACAATGAAGAAATTACTACCTCCTCAGCCATCTTGTGGAGCAGCGGAGCCATTGCTGGTCCCGTTTCAGCTACCATCTTCCTGAAATGTCCCTTCTTATTCTGCAGTAAAATGTGAGGATGGTCAAATTCCAATAAACGGCCCGCGTCTAACACTAATATCTGAAATCGACTTGAATTATGAAGACGTTGTAGGACACCTGATATTTACAAACCTAATATTATTATTGAAAGCTTACCTTATCTGAGTCTATAACGGTGTTGAGTCTATGTGCTATGGTTAGGACAGTGCAGGCGGCGAAGTGTTTCCGTATAGCGGTTTGTATTAGAGCGTCAGTTTGTGCGTCCACGTTGGCTGTGGCTTCGTCTAAAACTAGTATTCTGTTGTTTCGCACGATGGCTCTCGCTAGACATACCAATTGGCGTTCTCCGACGCTAAAATTTGCACCGCCTTCCGCCACATTCTTGTACAGTTCGTCTATTCATAAACACAAGGTAATTAAATATGTTTAACCTACGACGGTAATATATTGTAGATCGATAAACCTACGTTACTTTCTTACCCATATGCCTTTCTTCAGTAAGCTCGACGTTGTCCAGAGCATTAAACAATATTTCGTCTGGATAGTCATCGAATGGATCTAGATTTTTTCTCATAGTACCGCTAAACAATACCGGTTCCTAAACATTATTCATTTGAGAAAAGGCTGCTTGTTTTAATAGATAATCTTGATACACAGTTAAGTACTTACCTGTGGTATTATTGATATCTTTTCTCTCAAATCATGAAGGCCAATAGTGTTAATATCAATGCCATCTATTATGATGGCGCCCTCGAAATAGGCTAGCCTGAACATGGCCTGTATTATGGACGACTTTCCAGCGCCTGTCCTGCCTACTATACCAATCTAAGAAAAAAAAAAAGTCTTGCATTTATTTACAAGGTACCTAAACAACTTCTTATTGAACGAATTTGCTATACTAACCTTTTCTTGTGGCTGTACTACAAACTGAAGCAGGTTTAGGGCGTAATTACCATTAACAGAATATTTTAAGCTTACGTCATTAAAATGAATACCGCCTTCTAATGGCCAGTCCGCTGGCGGTTTCTTATCTGGTGTCTGAAAACAATATTTAGATTTAAGAACAGGATAATTGATTAATACACATCAATATTATTATTTGTTCTCCTACGGATTTTAAGGCAGGTTCCCGAGGTAACTTGGTATATTCTAGAACTCTTTCTACGCTGGTCATTTGATTTTCCATTTCTGCTGATTGTCGCATACCCCATTGAAATACTCCAGTCAAAGATATAGACTGGGTTATGGCTAATCCCACGCTGCTGGCTTCTATATCTGTTAAAAAGATAATGTCTTCTATATTATCTTCTAGCTCTAGTTCTCATATTGTCGGTGAAGTACCAAGAACTCCTAACTACAAAAACCTAATTATCTATACAGGAGATGAAAAAAAACGTTTTATATTTGTATATATGAATATATATAAACTTTAATTATACTATATGTATTTTATATGTATGTATGTTCCTTTAAATAATTAGTACATGATTGATAATATACGAACCGACTCGCATCAAGCAGCCGAACGTTACACAAATGATGAACAACAAGCAAATGACATCGAGGAAGTATCCGAAGGCGCGACTGCATGTGATGAATAGATACCAGGCAGCACTGTGAAGGTTCTGATGCCGATCGAACTCTTCGGCCAGTAAGGATTCTGCTCCGAAAGCACGGATTGTCGCTACGCCTTGTACGGTCGCTGACAAGTGACTAAATACAGGGCTACGAGCTGAAATCATTTCAATAATAAATGTGTTGCATACCGTGCCCGCCGTGCAATAGTAATTGTTGTTGTAATTATCGTAGGTACTGACTAATTCCTTCAAGTCGTTTGACGGCTCCGGTAGTTCGTATGTAGATAATTCGCAAAATATAGAATATTATTAAAGCTGCTACTATGGGTATTAATAGTGTTACGTCGGTCATCAGTATAACGCTGACAACACCGAGTAAATTTAACATTATCTGAAACAAAGTGCATTGCACAAAAAAATACACTAACACAAATATCGTTTGCAGTTTCTTATCATTACGAAAATGCTGTCAGTTATCCGTTGTGAACCTACACTACCTGAAAGCAGTCAATCATTGCTTGTCGCAGTTACCTGAAAGCAGTCGATCATTGCTTGTGGGAGTAACTCATCCACCGCTCCCATATCTTTGCTAAATCTATTGATTATCCTTCCAGATGGGTTCGTGTGAAAGAACGACATTGGAGAATGTGAAATACATTCAAACATCTTATCGTGTAAGCTGAAAATATTTCATGAAAACGTGCCGCGGTATTTCAAGTAGGTTAGTGTAAAAAAATAAATTTTCATATTAGGTATATATATTTTCTTACTTAACAGATGACTGCATGCACAATGAAAAAAACATTATTGCTCTAACTAGAGCAAAAATAACGGTAGTAACTGTAATTATTCCAAAAATGACTACGTAATGTTTTCGACCGAGTCCTTTTTCTGACCATAATATGTTGTCAACGGTTGGATCTCCCGTCAAGCGATCTTCGGCGTAACTCCTGTACAAAACGTTAAATCTATACAAGTACCATCTTTTATGAAACAATATAGACTTTGTATAGTATACAAATTATTACCATTCACTTAACCAGTAATCGCTAGCACTAGCAGAACATTGTGCCAATATAAACATAAAGAGCACTAGCATTACGTAAGGGCAAACTGCTCCAGCTAAAAAATAATCTCTGTAAACTGAGGTGTGCACCCGACCTCTAGTTTGCATTTCTGCTTCCGGCTTTTGATCCTTAAAATGACAAAGAAACTAGTAAATTATCCGTGAACCGTCTCTGTATTTTAGGTAATTCGATATCTGCCTCGTATTCCATATTTGAACTTCAAAATGTATATATTCTTATACTCGAAACTTTCATAAGTAGAGTAAAATATAGTACTGAAAAATATACCGATACGCTAATTTCAAAGATCAACGACCAACGCCGTTTAGCGAAGCTGGCTGTGCTGGGCTGCGCTACGGATGTCGAGCTCAGCGCGGTGGCTTCCACATCCTCATGCACTTCTCGAGATTTGTCCTCAATCGTTCGTATTATTTTCAGCTCTTGTTCCTGACATATTGTTTTAAATTTATTATTAAGATTGTAATCCTCCAAACAAATATACCTATATATATTTATGATACAGCAATTACGTTTAAATCGTTGTAGGCTCCTTCAGCTGATATAGTACCTTTGTCCATTATGACAATATGATCGACAGATTTAATAAATTGAAGTTGATGAGTAACTAAAACGACCGTTTTGTTTGCTAAATGCCTGAAAATAAATACAATAAATCAACGAAATGTAATTCGAAATGAACAGAAACTACAACAGGTAACGAAGGGTTTACCTCTTTATGCATTTTTCAAATATATGTTTTGCTACTTGAGTGTCCACTGCAGAGAGAGGATCATCCAGTAAATAAATATCAGCCTAAAAGCGCCATATACATTATGATTAAATGTTTATTTATGTATATATTTTTGAACATTATGTTGTTATGGACGTACTTCCTTGTAAATAGCTCTAGCTAAGTTTATTCTGGCGCGTTGTCCTCCGCTGAGCGAAATACCTCGTTCCCCGACTATAGTCTTATCTCCATGAGGAAACAATGAGATGTCTCTTTCGAGTGCGCATACTTTGCATATTTCCATGTACCGCGACTTAATATAGGGCTGCCCGAATAAAATATTCTGACGTATAGAACCTGCAAAAAAACAACTCAAAAGTAGGTACCTATTTAATAAATTTATTTATATAGGTACATCTATTTCAGCATAAACCCTTACCGACGAATAACCATGGTTCTTGACTGGCATAGCTCACGCTGCCGGATGTCTCCAATACTCCGCTAGTACAAGGAAGCTCTCCGAGAACCATAAGCAATAAAGTAGACTTTCCCGATCCAACGGACCCAACAATTGTAGTCAATGATCCCGAAAATACCTGAAATAACATTAGCTTATTTAAAGATATGTTTCGGTACTTACTTATACCTTTAAAATAATCTTTATAGACGATACGATTATCACGGACTCACGGTACTTCAAAATGTTAATAACTTACTCGTAAGTTAATGTTTTGTACGTCATCTTTGCCAAAGGATTTAATCCATCGGCTAGAGGCACCTTCAAATCTTATATCTACTTTATTCTTGCGTATATCTGGAAAATATAAGAACCTATGTGAATATTTAGTATTAAATTAAATAAGTACCTTTTCTTTGGAGTGGTATATTATACAATATGAAATAAAAGTTGACTTACCTTTGATCTTTTCTTTTGCTTTGGGCTGTGACGTACTAGGCTCGATAAGGTGAGGACGATGTTTATCTGACTCGACTGTAATTAATTAATATGTTTTATAAAAGACTTTCAGTACTTTACCTACGTATGGTTCATTATAGCTGAAACGTAATTTTGACTTACCAACTATCGTTACACGTTTTTTTCTTGTTGTTTCTTCTGGTATAAAACCATTTGGGGATTTGGGTGTTAGCAAACATTCTTCACTCAACAAATATTCTCTTATCCTTTGTACGGCTACATTCATCTCCGCTATCTGTGTAATGAAGCCTGCGATGTAGTTTATCGCTTCAAACTATGCAGTTATTTTTTTTTTTAATTTCAAATATAAAGTAGATACGTATTTCCTATTTGTCTATTAAAATAGAGACATGTGCTTAGTGCCTTGATTAGGTACGGTATTCAATTTCTCTTACAAGAATATCAGAAACGGGAAACGCTATTCATTGTAATAATAATTAGTAGGTATATATATATTTTGTATCTAGTGCTCAATTGATTATTGCAGTTTGAAAGTAATTAAGTAGTTTTAGTACTTTTTATAATTGCTTAAATTATGAAAGATTTTTTTAAATCTATTTAATAGACAGGGATTTTAGGACCTAATAAACCAGGAAGCCTCATCGGTCGAAACAAACGTGCATTTATGTAGTAAAATGACTTAGTTACCTGTCCAATAGCCTGCGGAAAATATAGTGTCATAGTTTGCTTCATAATGTTGTAATAGCATGTGAGGAAGAAAACTGTTTCGACAGTGATACGGCTCACGTATGTCACGTATATGAGGACTGTGATGAAGATCCCAAACCGTGACGTGAACATTATGAAAGACATCACTACTCCCCGAATATACGAAGTGCGTTTGATATTATATATTTCCTGTCTGCAAAGCATGGGGATTGGGTATAAAAGATAATCGGAATGTTTGTCTGTGCAATGTGCATAAAGAAAGCACGGCTAACTAAAAGAATCCAGGATGTATGGATTTGATAAAGTTGCTTCGCACTATCATAACTGAGAAGGGTAGTTTCTACTAAATGTATATGTCTTGTCAAGTTATTATATATCATACTAGCCACTCGCCCCGGCATCGCACGGATCCCAATTTTTTTTTTAAATACCTATTCTGTAGCCTATGTTACTCAGGGTGAACGTAAGCTACGTTCACCCTGAGTAACAACAGTGAAAGAATTTTTCAAAACGGTCCAGCCGTTTTGAAGCCTATTCAATCCAAACAAACAAACCATTCCTCTTTATAATATTACTAGCTGTCCGCCCTAGGCTTCGCACGGATCATCTTTTTTATGCCTATGTCACTCGGGAATAGCGTAGCTTCCCAACAGTGAAAGATTTTTTGAAATCGGTCCAGCCGTTCTGGAGCCTATTCAAACCAATCAAACAAACAAACCTTTCCTCTTTATAATATTAGTATATTAGTATAGAGATAGATCATAGTTACTATAAATCAATGTAGGTAATGTTTTCCAAACGCAATAACCCTACAAATTATCCTTCTCGTGCTTCTGCAACCTAACTTGATATGCCATAAGTACTTATAAAGTATGGTAATATAATAGTATAATATCCTCACTAATATTTTAAATGCGAATTATTATTATTATTTCTAGTTGGGGACGACCGCGCAGCAACGGTCGGGTGATCAGTCCACTGGTGTGGGACCATTTCACCCCATTCCCCTTCCCCCAATGGTGTTGGGTTATTCGTAGCCTCCCGCCGTCATCCCCGTGAACCTACCTGTGCTCTTACAAAACCTTACGATAATTCCTATAGTGAGGTCCGCAAGGTCTTCTTCTTGTAGTGTTTCTTTTCCCGCCTTGGTAGTGAGTAGGCTGGGCATTGTGCTAGTAGGTGAAAACTTGTTTCTTCCTCGTTGCATTCAGGGCATCTTCTTTTACCTTCAGGATAATCAGGTGTCTGTTAAGTGTACAGTGTCCTGTGATTATCCCAATGGCTAGTCTCAGATAGTTCCTGCTGTGTTTTACAGTTGGGATTGTTTGTCTTTTGTCCATGCTTTTAATGAAGATTTTTGATTGTCGGTGGCCTTTCAGGGCCTGCCATCTTTTGTTTGCTTCGTGGGTTATTCTATGTTTGATTACCCCTTTTGTGATGTTGTGGGCGATGGGTAATACTGGTTCTGGGCCCACAAAGGCTCTATCCGCTCCTTTTTTGGTGAGTTCGTCAGCGGATTCGTTGCCCGTGTTGCCTTCGTGTCCGGGCACCCACGCTATTGTTATGTCTTTTGTTGCACCCAGTTGGTTCAGTGAATTCTTGCACTCTTTCACCAGTGCCGAGGTGTTTTTTTCTCTTTGTAGTGCTTTGATTGCCGCTTGGCTGTCGCTGTATATTACTATGTTTTTGGTCTGGGTTGGATGCTTCCACAGTGTCTGCGCGCAATCAAGTATTGCGTAGATTTCTGCTTGGAAGACGCTTGTGTACTTTTCCAGACTCGCTGTTTTTGCTATTTCCACACGATTCTCATGCACGGCGTATATGCCGGCTCCGGAGAGTTTTGTGGATTCTTTCCTTGACCCATCTGTGTAGCACACTCTGTGTTTCTTGTTCCTATGTGTATTCTGTATTTCTTGTCGAATGTCCTCTCTTTCGGTATGTAGTCGTTGTTTGTGAGGATCATTGAAAGATTTTCTTTGTAAAATCTTTTTGTCCCTGCGTGGTTCTTGTCGTATTGGGTTCCGATCCATAGGTTCTCTTAACTGTTAAATCTAGTGGGTATCATTTCCAGGGCTGCCGTGGGGGTTGTCCTCATGACCCCCGTTATCATGAGTGCTGCCGACCTTTGCACTTTGTTTAATTCGTTCTTGTTCATTTGTGTGGCAGCTTTGTGCCACCACACTATGGCTCCATGGGTTATTTTTGGTATTATTATTGCTTTGTAGATCCATAGGACAACCTTTGGTGTCATTCCCCAGGTCCTGCCTATTGCTCTTTTGCTTTGCATCATGGATATCTTGGCCTTTGTGCAGATGTCTGTAATGTGTGCTTTGAATGTTAGAGTTCTGTCTATATTAACTCCAAGATACTTTATTTCTTTTACTGTTTCGAGGCTGATTCCGTCTATATATAGCGGTATCATTTCACATTTCCTCTTTTTTGTGAATAGTACTAGTTTTGTCTTGTTTGGGTTCAAGTTGAGCCCTTTGCTTCTGTACCATTGTAGGGTGGTATTTATGCCTGTGTTCATGACATCTCGTATTACGCTTAGCACTTTCCCGGTGACGAGTAGGACTCCGTCATCGGAGTACACTTGCGTATATAGTCTCATGCCATTCATCTTTTTTATCAGTTCGTCTATCAGAAGGCACCACAGTAAGGGTGACAGGCAGCCTCTTGTTACGAGGTTGTGTAGGGCAGTTTCTGTTGATTTGCCCTATGTGTATGCGTGTTGGTTGGGGTGGAGTGGGTTGTTGCTTGATCCTTTTAAATGCGAAACCTAAAAACTAGAGCCTGAGGCAGGCCGTAAACTACATTTAATTGCGAAATAAGGGTGGTAAAAGGGTTAAACGAGAGGATGAAATGTATGAAATTAAAGCCATTTTTAAAGCTAGAAGCTTTAAACTTAGGCTACCGTAATTACTAATTCCACGCGTACGGAGTCGCGAGCAGAAGCTAGTTACGCCATTAATTATCCATAAACTAACTACTTACTGACCTTCTTACAGCATCTATAATCTTTCTAAACGGCTGCTCCCATGTGTACATTTTTATGACTTCTAATCCAGTTATTATTTCCTTCATTAATCTTACTCTCTCATCCGATTTGATAGCTGTTTGTCTTCTGTAGTATGCAGTGCGTCTTCCTAAGCATACTGCCGCGCCATTTAACATGTAATTATTTTTGAAAACTTTTTAGATGTCCTATGATATTATATGAATATGTTAGGTACTCTATGGTACTCACATTGAAAAGGGATAACCGCTATAATTGTAAGGGCACCGTACACTGCAGCCATGCCTATTTCTCTATACAAGTACGTCATCATAAACTGAAATATTTTTTTGATATTCATTCATTAATAAAGAAATGATACTTACCTATTATTTTTTTGTCTAAGAGGTTGTACTTTTACGGTCTATGGGACACTAGGAGCTAACCAACCAAAGTCTCCAGGGGTCCAATCCATAGGTAATGGGCAAACAGTGGTCCCGTATCGAAGCGATTGACATCGTTCGCAATCAGGTTTACTACCAAACCTGCACTGTTTTCGGACATAGCTTGAAGACTCACTTTTAGGGCCTAGAAGAAAAATGGGTTAAGAACTTAATTCACTTATTAAACTCAAACAGGTCTTAATATTATGGATAAACCAGCCTTTGAACGTATTCATGAACAATGTACAATTGAAAAAAAATCCATATGTAGGTACAAAAAATCTCTTAGAAAGACAATTTGCCGTTTTATTAGGCAAGTATTAAAGGTGTGTCGTTAGTTTTATTTCCGAAATCCAGAGTCAGTGAGTGAATCTTTATAAGTATAAACATTGGGAATGCGTTTTCGGAGTTTTCGTTTATTTATATTTTACTCCGATTCATTGACCGGCCCAGGATGCCGAGGTTTTGCAATTTAGTTCTTTACGACACTCCACTATATATAGGTATGCTCCAAAGGAATCCATTTTGTCAAAACAAATGCATAATTTAAATCATTTATACCTTACCTTTCTGTAAATTAAACTACAAATGCCGACGCGCATTTTCATTCCTATGTGCATGGCACCCATCATGAAAGGGTGTTGTACCATCACGTTAGCTACACTACAGAGGACCACTCCGAAAGAAAAAAAAACTGCCTCGCCCCAGCTGATACCGCCGTCGACTTCATAGTAAGTAAAGAGACGAGATAAGTAGGTTGAATTGGATCTGTGTAGCAAAATAATGGTAATTAGGTAATGGGTATATGTGCCTACCAAGATCTCCACGTGTTTTTGGAAAAGATTAAGTAGATAATTTTAGGAATGAAGTATTTTACCACAATTCAATAATCTCACCTATCGCTTTGTTCATCTTGAATTGGACTGTAGTAACGTAGTAAAAGTCCTAGAAACAGTGGTTGTTGCAACCTAATAAAATTAATTCCTTGGGTTAGTTCCAACGTGACTTCTATTGATTTTCTTTAATCATTGTATTCTATTCTTAAGCCATTTGTCATAATTCGGTAAACAACAAACACGTTGAATATCCAATCAGAAGTTAACCATCGAATAAAGAAAACACTAATTAATGTTTTACTTGTACGAGGGACACGACTGAGACATCTTTTAAATTGCCAAGATTTAATTTTTTGAGTGATTAATTATAGAAATAATGAAAAACACGCGTATCTTAAAATAATATTTTTTTTAGTATACCTACATAGGTAAGTATAACTTACTTAGGGTGATGGCACCAGTAATGGACATGGCACCAATTATGGACATTATTTTCGTTGATCGAATTTATTAAGCAACTGGCCCAACATTTTTCAATTGGAGATACTAAAAAATAAGCAATAGACGTTTGGGCTTTCATTTTGATACACCTCATCAAAATTGCCCGTTTTATTTGAAGATGGTTGGGAATTGAAATCTCGTTTCGCGCGGTGGTCATAAAAATCCGTTTTTGTTATTGAAATCGTTAAGGAGGTGAGTACATATTTGTGCATGGTATTATCTTGTGTTGTGTTGTAATGAGATTTTTTGTTATTTTTACGAAATAATACTATATTGCAAGTAAATTGAGCTAAGTTGAATATGTCCAATCCCAATAATAAGTTTTTTGTGGGGTTTGTTCATCACTGGATTCGATTTTTTACGAATTCCAGTTATGGACAAGTGTCCATTCTTAAGTTTTTTAATATTTATTTAGTTTATTGTATTAAATTATTTAATTTGTTGCACTAAACATTTCGGTTGAGTTGATTTTGTGTTTGCTCTTTATTTTCCAATGATGGACAATGTCCATAAATGGCTATTTTTAGTCGTCCATCATTGGGTTCTTTGTTTTATCTTATATGGCGCCAATAAAAAAATTACACCACGGAACAAATAGGGAGGGCATTTGATGTTGTATGATGCTGCATGATGCTGCTGAGGATGGGAGAAATGATGATCACAGCTGCCCTCCGGTTTCTTCTTCTTCTTCTTCAACCTTATTCTACCCAATGCTGAGTAAAGGTCTCTTCCATTTCAGCCCACTTCCCACGATCTCAAGTTTCCCGCATCCAATGTTTCCCAGCCACATGCACCAGATCATCGGTTCACCTCGCTGGCTGTCTTCCGACATTTCGCCGCCCCTTTCTCCGTCTCCAATCCACCATCCTTTCTTCCGTCGGACCTACGACAGACATGGCCCGTCTACTTCCTTTTCTTCAAAGCTATGGTTTTTGTTATGTCGCACGTCGGTTAGTCTGGTTCTCTTCTGAATATCGGTATTTTCTTGTGCACATGCAGCATACGTCTCTGCCTGAAATACTGTGGCATGCTTTCCCATGCTTACACTATAGCATATATGGTCCGTGTTATGCATTAGTGTGTCAACCCACACCAAGCTAGTTTTGAGAAATCGGCGTTTAAAGTTTTTTGAGAACAATCTTCTTTTTCAGCTTATTTTAAGCAAAAAAAGTATTGATATGTGGTATCATTTTTTTTGTTGAAATGCATAGATTAAGGATATAAATGTATTTATTACAATAAATTCATAATTTAAAAGAAAAAGCAGATAAATGGTTAATGCTTAATGGCTATAAGGTTTATTACATTTTGCATTTATGTGCTAACCCACATAACACTATGAGAAATTCTCATTTGTTGTTTTAAAATGAATATGTTTTACACTTATTTTTGAAAAATTTAATAAAATAAACTACTAACGTATTAAAACTTTAATGTAAGTACTTATTTATGGAGTTTTTATTGTTTTAACATGTTTCAGATAACATTATAAGTTCTGCTAAAAATACATAGGTACAACAAGTTAACACTTATATTATTACAATTACTTAAAAATCTTAACCAAATTCATTTATTATTATTATTTTATCATATTGAATTAAACCAATAATATATACTTCCGTACCTAAAAGCTTAATAAACCACCTAAAAACCATTTTTCGAAGAGTTGATAAATTGTGGAGACAAGTCGGTCTGCCATCCTATAATATTATTATGTGTAATATTCTAATTTTTGTCACACACGTTTTAATCTAATGATGGATATAAAAAAATATCGGTTAAGTGCGAGTTAGACTCGCGCACCAAGGGTTCCGTACTATAATTAACCTGTTTTTTTAATGATGTCATTAAAAATGTATGGTTTTCGTATTTTTTTCTTTATGTGTGCTATATGACGTTACCTCGTACTAAATTAATTCAAGATCCTGAGTTCACGAGGAGTACCCTGTAGGTTTTGATTCCCTAGCGAGTGTTGAAAACTTTTGTCAATTCGTGGCATAAACGGCGGTTCTTTTACTTTGCGTTGGCGATTTTTTTGTTTTACAATTCCAATGGACGGTAGTCCTGAGTATTTGATATTACTCTGAATTTTAGTTTGATACCTACCTCCACGCGTTACTGAGGTAAAGGATCACACAGACAGCAAAGTACCTAATCCTGTAAGGGTTCCATTTTTTTCCCTTTAAGAAACGGAAACCTAAAATATGTATTGATTTTATTTAATATGATAAAAATAATAATAATAAAAAAATAAGTTTGGTTAAGATTTTTAAGTAATTGAAATAATATTTAAGTGTTAACTTATACCTATTTCTCATTTTTAGCAGAACATAAAATGTTATTTGAAACATGTTATACAACAATAAGAACTTTAAATAAATGGGTACCTACTTAAGTACATTAAAGTTTTAATTCGTTAGTTGTTTATTTTATTACATTTTCTAAAAATGTTTGCATAATATGTATATTCGTTTCAAAACAACAAATTAGAATTTTGCATTAATGTGTTAGGTATGTGGCTTAACACATTAATGCAAAAATACAAATCTGACATGGGAAATAAGCAATAATGTGTTATATGTGGCTTAGCACATTAATGCAAAAATACAAATCTGACATAGGAAAAAAGCAATAACCAATTTTGTGCTCTAGAATATTCTACGATTTTTTTTTAATAAAATGGATCGCACTGCCGTATTCCTCATGATCTATTTAATAAAACTGCATTCATAACTCAAAACCCGATTTTTTGTGGGTTGACACACGAACGTTTAACACGGTCCATATATGCACAGCAGTTTCTGATAAATCATTAAAAACCAGATCGTTGATTGAAAGCCTTATAGTATAACTTTGAAATCTAAGGCTGATCACGTTAAAAGTTCAAATAGAGTTAATCAAAAGTAGATTTTTGACATTTGTTTAATTTATCTGTGCAATAAAAAAGTGTCCATTAATGGATGTTCATGACTGGGTCCATGTCCATTACTGGGGGTCCATCACTGAATCTTCGATGTCCATCAATGGTGATATCGTAAATTTCAATTTATGTATTTTTTATTAATTATGTATTATTCATACAGGATTTTTGGTGTTGTTTAAATGTTCCTCATGTATTTGAGTACCGAACAAAAAATCACCATTTTTGTATTGCCAAAAAACATCCCATTTTTAAACGAAATTCTAATTTAGTGCGCTTAACATGTCCATAATTGGTGCCATCACTCTATTATTATTTTTTATTTTTCTACGAAAAAAGAAACTAGGTATTTTGCTTTGAAGCCGACTTCCGGGCTGGTGCTCAATTGCGGCATAGCATAGCATTTCCTATTACAGTATTTATTAGAGAGATGAGTATTACCGCCCTGGGTTTATCGTGGATTAAAAAAACCAGGTCGTCATGTCGTGCAGTTGGTGATACACGGGTCTTATGCTTGCATACCTTATAAGAAACTCCATGGCTGCGAGGATGAGACCATACAACATTAGTTGCGGACCAAATACCTTGAAAAGTACCCTCCATAAAGAAGGCTTGGAGCCGTTTTTGTGCGTTCTAACTTCGCGCTCCCACGCTTTCTGCAACGAGTCGCCTTTACCACGCACATATAATATAGGTAAATGGAGATGTTAGTTTAATGTCATTAATATTTTCGCATTAATCGAAGAGGTAAGTACATAATTATTCCTGTGTGAAAATAGGTACCTAAAAAATTTGACTGATGTTCCGGCAATGGAGCATAAAGGTCGCTTTCTTTGATGTCCCGTCTATAACCCAATTTAAAAGTTTCCAGTGTCCATCTGGAATAATATAAGTAATAAGGTTTTAGATTTATAATATACCTACAGTAACGGATATTTGTTTAAATGTTTTCACAGACCCGAATGTTAAAACAGAGAAGAAATTTGCATTATATCGAGGATTCACCTCCCGTCGTTGTTTCGGTCCAGTATCCATTTTTTTGCTTTGACACTTGGTAAAAATCAACTCGGTCATGCAATTTGCAGAAATCTAAGTAAGTAAGTACTATCCCATTTTTTTCATAAGGTAAAAGTATGCAAAATTAATATTATGGAATAACATCACACCCTAGAGTATTTTTTTAAGAATTGATGTTTAATTAGAAGCAAGTCCCTACCTAGTTTAATTAACTACTTACCTAGCTATTATTCTATCTTACGTAATAACGAAAACAGTGCGTTATCAATGTGTTTGTGTATCCATGTACTGACACACTTACATGATTAATACGTGACTAATTGTTTATTTCTGTAGTTTTAAGATTAAATGTCAAAATAAATAGAAATAGAGGTACCTATTCAATCAGGGTTTGGAAACCTGTAATTTAAGTTAGTGTACTTATCTCAATTTTGTTATGTTATATGCGTGTGTAAGTTTATCAGAACGTAGATTTATGTTGCAATGTATAAAACCATTCAAGTATATAAACATAGTCATACGACTTTAGGAGGGTACTGAATGTGCAAGAAATGACTTTCGTGAAACTCGTCTGTTTGGCGCTCATGGCCTATTTATGTCAGGTGAGTGTTGATAAATTGTTTTCAGGTTAACATTTCTTCGATTATTCGTCAACTATACTTGGATGTTAAATTTGTGACCAGTTATACCTAAAGCTTATCTGCCAAAATTCTAGTCTAGGTATTAACATTCTCCATTAATAGTGCCATAAGGTCGGACGTACGAAATTCCATATCTATAGGTCGATCTGTACTAATATTATAAAGAGGAAAGGTTTGTTTGTTTGTTTGTTTGGATTGAATAGGCTTCAGAACGGCTGTACCGATTTCAAAAATTCTTTCACTGTTGGGAAGCTACACTATTCCCGAGTGACATAGGCTATAAAAAAAAGATGATTCGTGCGAAGCCGGCGCGGACGGCTAGTTAGGTATATTTTAGCATATAAATATTTTGTAGTAGGGAGTATAACACAGGACCTATTGCTTATCATGTCGAGAGATAAGTAAGTACTTACATAACCGGATTGTGTTCATAATAAGATTTTGAAAAAAATCTATTCCAGATATCGGACGCCCAGTGCATGCGTCCCTTGCGACAGGGCGTTTCATGCCCTAGAGTAGCGCCTCGTCCTCCCTGCCGAGTCAATAAAGTTGCTCGAAAATATGAATGTAATTTGGAGGAAATCATATTAAAATTAGTTAATGCTTTGATTTACACTACCATTCAAAATGGTAATAATGGTGCTGGAGGTAGCGGCGGTGGCAGTGGAGGTGGCAGTGGAGGTGGCAGCGGTAGCGGAAGTGGCAGCGGGAGCGGTGGTGGCAGCGGTAACGGAGGTGGCAGCGGTAGCGGAGGTGGCAGCGGGAGCGGAGGTGGCAGTGGTAGCGGTAGCGGAGGCAGTGCACTTTTAGATTTGGATCTGGAGCTTCTTCAACGACAATTACTTGAATTACAACTTCTTGGTGGAAGAAACAGCGGTTCAGGTAGCACCGGCTCTTCTCGACCACGAGACGGTGGAGTCTCTGACCTTTTAAGCGCCCTTCTAAATTTAAATTTAAGTCTTGGTGATATAGACGTACTTGATCTTTCTCTGCTTGGTGCTAACAGTGGAGGTTCTGGTGGCAACAGTGGTGGCTCTGGTACTAATGGTGGAGGATCTAGTAGCTCCACTGGAAGTTCCAGTCTTTTAGCTCCGCTTTTAGAATTAAATACCAGACTAGCTGGAAATAAATTGGCTAATGTGGAGATTCTTTAATTAAGTTAATAAAGTGTAACTTTTTGTGCTTTAAGATACCTGTTATTATTATTATTCGCATAGTATGTTTTTTAATGTACTATTTTTTTTTAATCGCATTAAGTATGAGTTCTATGTTTTTAATACTAACCTACCTAAGTACTTAATAAAATGTTTATCTAATTAGGTTACCTGGTAGGTACTAGTAGGTCGCGAAAATCAGACCGATATTAGGCGACTGACGTATATACCTAAGTACATAAGTATTTGAGCTGACGATAGCCTAACGCTATAGAATTTAGCTCAATCGTGCTACGTATATGGTAACTGTAAAGTATTCGAAACGTCATCCAATTAAATAAAATATACTACATATTACAATAAAAATGTTTCTGTGTTGTTACCTACTGATACCACATATTTAAACACCATGATACCTATTAGAGTCAATCATAATTCACACGAAAACAGTAGCTTTCGGTGAAAGGGATAGCGTATATATTAATTAACTTAGGTAAGTACCTAATTCATGCTAGTTCTATAGATTTTGAGTCGATTTGTAAGGCTTGCGTTATATATCTAAATCAATCTTTGCAACCATTAAGTAATTGGAAGTAGTAACAAAGGTAACCTGACATATCAAATTGGTGTAACATAGATTTACAAACATAATAGATAGCCATTCACTGATGAGACAAAGACGACCAGGAAATAAAGTGAAATAACTGTATGTTATGTCAACACTGGAAAAAAGAGAACTAACACATTAATTTCTACCGAGCTCCTCTTTTTTATATGCTCTAAGCTTTTTATGATCATATTTGATATTCATAAGTTCGTAATTTGTGAGTTCTAGTGGCAACACAGACACCTTCGTAAATGACACCTACATTGAGGAATAGTGGTATAAAGATAGTATATTATGCATTAATAATAATTATTATAATGGAATTAGTGGCTATAAAAATACTTCCTCGCTTGTGTTCTCGCTAATGTCGTCTCAATTCTATGAGGTATAATAGTCTATGGTTAAATGTCAGACATGCAGTGTTGCCAATTTAGCGATTTTGTCGCTAAAACTAGCGACTTTTGCTTAAAGCTCAGCGACCAAAAAAAAGTTTTGACGACAAAAATAGTTTAGCGACTTATCTGGCGACTTTTGGAGTACAAATTAAAACAGTTCTAGAGCCAATAATATACGCATTTTTGTCAAATCGACACAGAATTATTCAATGCCAAGAGATACATAATATGAAAAACGACAAACGCGATAGCGCACCAAATTCAAACTTTGTATATCATTAAGGGGGGGGGGGGGGGGTCCCCGAACTTTTTATGGTTATGTTTTAGTTTTAGCGACTTTCTGGCGACTTTTGACTTTGAGTTTAGCGACTCGAATTTCTAGGAGTTGGCAACACTGCAGACATGATCGTTTTATCGTTGACATTTGCGTTTGAATTTCTGGTAGCGTAGCTTTATTATTGTAGGTTTACCAAAAATATTTTTCCATATTTTCTATAAATAAATACTTTTTTTTCCAAATAACATCAAACTTTTCATTAAAAAATATGTCACAATGACATCGGAAGGACAAGCGTTAAAAACAAGTGAATTCTTAAGACGAAGAAAGTTAAGACTCCAACAGGTTTGAATACATATAAGCAACTTTTGCTGTTAGTAATTATTATCAAATTTATATTCTACTGTAGACTAAAATCAAAATGACGAATTAAATTTTAGGTTAGAGAACAATCGAAAGACGTCGCTAAGAAAATAAGACAGCGTGCAAAAGTTGAGCAACTGTTACTTGCTGGTGAACTTGATGAGAAAAAGGAGAAGAACTACTTACTTCACCAGCAAAAGATAGTTAAAAAATTAGAAGAATTGTATGCAAAGGGGTTGGATAGTGTTGGCACCAGTCATGAACATGCTTCTGATTTGAGACAGCCAGGTACAGCATAAACATTATTGTACATAAGAAAACATTACTTTGATGCATGTTTGTTATTAATACTGGTAGAAGTGTTACTACAAACAGACAGCTATATTTGTAAAAATAACATTCTGTATTCATTAATAAACTTAAATTTGTGATAAAAAAAATATAGATATGTGTGGTGTGTAGCATACTAAATACAATTTGAGGACCATCAGTCTAGATAGAATTTATGGATTTAATATAAATTAGTGCCTATATATAATACATATATATCAAGACAGATATTTTTTAGCAATGGTTTTGTTTTTGTAGGTCAAGATAAAAGACAAGAGAACTTGTCACATTTACGAGGCAAAGAAGCTGCAGCTGAACAAAGGAAAAGAAAGCAACAAAAATTAGATGAACAAAAAAAAGTTCTTGAAAGAAAAGTACAAGCACGGTATGATGCAATCCTTATAGGCCTTAATGTAGTTTATATGATGTTTTGTTAATAATATTAGCTGAGAATCAGTATGTCAGTTATTTTTTTTTATATTACTTGGTATTTTTAAACTATGCATCAGATTTTCATGCATTCTAAATACTGAAATTGAGATTTTATTTAATTACTGATACTATCATGTAATTAAATAAAATCAAAATAGAAAGAATAAATAAAGGCAACCATGCCATTTATGACTATATCTAATTAATCATGTGAGAATAATTTTAGGGAAGCTGCAAATGTTATAAGCCGTGAAAAATCATCAAATGCAGTTACAAAATTAACTACAAGAGAAGACGTTAATAAAGGTTCCAAGGATCAGCAGACTATTACTGGTGTTGATATTTGTGAAGATAATAGCAATGCTGCACCTAGTGTGGTGCCGAGAAATGATATGGCTACTCAGTGGGATGGTGAAATTTTAACCAATGAATGGGAATCTAACATACCCACTTTAGATGTTCCAAAAGATGATAAAGCAACAACATGTAATATAAAAGATGACAGAATTGATAAGAATAGAAAAAGATTAAACTTATTTGCATTAAGTGATGAAATGCCATCAAGTTTGCGTGGAGGGTTAAGCATACCTGAAGAGCTTACTCCTCGAAAGCCATCTCTTACATTAGTATCAGAATATATTCAAAACAGGGGATTACGTTTGAGAGAGATTGATATTGGAATGTCCAACAAGAAGCATTCAGAAGATTTACAGGCCATAAGACAGACATTAATTCAAAGTAGAGCCTCTAAAGCAGAAGGTACTACTTTTAATAACATTTGTCATGTGATTGAAGGTCAAATGATTCCTGTTCCTACTTGGCGAGCTGAACCTAAATGCGAATTTCGTACATCAAATGACTTAGGCTGCAAACAGTATTTAAATTATGCAAAGGAGTATCCTAATTGTATGAATTCAAAAATGAATAAAATGTCTACTGATATTAATCTTGTACATCCAGACACATGTCATAGTTCTACTATGCGAAGAACAACTCCAGTCAAACTTAATACTTATGTCGTAAATAGTCTAAAAACAGGTGACTAATTTTGCATCGTGAAGTCATCTTGATTCTGATTGCGTTCACATAAATATTTACTAATTCCAGTCTAGAGTTTAAAAATGGTATTTCTGTAGACTCTGTAGTTAGTTTTTCTCAGAAACATACAATATATAACATATATTTTTTTTGGTTATCCTGCTAGAGCGAGATAAGTATTTAGTACTAGTGTGACATTGGGATGTAAACTCTAGTCAGACATTGTAATAGAAGTAATAGAACTAAACATATTGAATAGAAGATCTTGCCTTGCAAACTCATTTGATAATTTTTATGATACAAATAATAATTGTTGTACAAATAATTTGGTAACATTAAATAGGAATGATCTGCAATAATAGCAGCTATTAGCATGAGATTAGAAGCAAGTATTCTCTAGTTTGCTTCTTTGAAAATGATATGTTATTTATTTATATTTACTGCTAGAGCGAGTTGCATATTATTTTAATTTTTTACATTATTATGAAAACTATGAGACATAATATAAAATATGACTTTTAGCAGCGCATGCTTAGCTTATATTGGGGCAATCGTGTCAATTTTCCTAAATGATTATAAATCAATTAAATGTACATGTTTAGTCCTTATAAATTTGTATTTACTGACAATTTTGATTCTTTCAGACTTAACTAAAACAATGCGTACAGATAAGAGCTTAAGAAATGATGGTGGTCAAGGTAGTAGTCTCACAAAGAAGAAATCAGTTACTATGTATAATCATTCTACAAAAGATTTGAGGGATGTAGTCTGTACTGAACAAATGGTGGTTCGAGACACTCCATCTGAACATCACAGTGATGCTTATTGCCAAGCTCTTAATAAGACTGCTATTGATCATGATAAAGAAAAACAACAGAGTCATTCACAAGAAACTCTTAACAGAGTGGCTGTTACTCGACAAAATGTGGAAAAAGAATATAAAGATACTATGGCATTCTTAAATGACCTCTCTAAAAACAAAACAAGCAAACCAATTGTAGGTGACCTACTAATAGTAATCCCTACTATCCCTACTAATATTATAAATGCGAAAGTAACTCTGTCTGTCTGTCTGTCTGTTACGCTTTCACGCTAAAACTACTGGACCGATTTAGATGAAATTTGGTACAAAGAAAGTCTGGAGCCTGAGAAAGGACATAGGCTACTTTTTAACCGACTGCAAAAAAGGAGGATTTCCACGCGGACGACGTTGCGAGCAGAAGCTAGTTTGAAATGTAATCTTAAATGTCAGCATAGGCTCAACATCTGCTATCATTTTATCAAAAAATGAAATGCTTGCTCAATAATTACCAACAACTAACAAAAATAATTTATTTTAATTTATATTTAATTGCCATTATGTGCAAAACAAATTTAGTGAAATATATCTTGAATAGTTGAACGCTACGATAAAACAACTCACGAAAAAAAACTTAATGCAACTTATTATAATCAAAAATACTCTTATACTTATGACTTTTTTTTCAGCATAATGCTTATAAAGATGATCATCGTCAACAAAATCAAAGGGAATGTCGTCAGCGTACACTACAACGAGAATTTAAAAGAATAACAAAAGAATATATACAACCAAGCACTTCGGTAAAAAAATGATTGATTGGATATAAATACATAATTTCATGTAAATCCTGTAGTATAATGGTTTCTTTTCATTACAGACACATAAACCGAAATGTGCATCACATGAGAGAAATATAGGAAATATATCTAAATCGCCTCCAAACTCAAATGTTGGAAATAATTGCAACAATAAAGATTTTCAGTACTCATGGATGCCAGTACCAGAGAGTGACGGTAACCTAGCCGTTCACACCATACCCACTACGGTACGGGAAGGAAAGTCTGGGAATTCTGTTAAGTTCTGCAAAGTAGATAGTTATCATGAATATCGTTCCCGTCATAAGCATACTCCACCGACAAAAGATACTAACATAGATAATAAAAAATCGGGAAAACGGATTGTGGAGGCCGTCATTATACAACAAAAACATGATAATGTTTCGGCCTCTTTGTCCGCTTCTTCTGAAGATAGTTCTACAGGAGATCTTAACTCCGTAGTTAAAAAGAATACAGACGAAGAGACTGATGCCGAGAGAATTATAATTTACAAAATAATGGACTATAAAAACAGGAAAATTGAGAAGTCTAAAGCGAAATCTAAGAGTACACAGAATGTTAATAATTATGTACATCACTCCACTGGTACACGGAATATAGAAAATACTAATAACATGAATAGCCCTGATACACCTGAAAATGTTGAGTCTTGTGTAAGCAACTTCGAAGAAGGTATATATTGTATTGTTACATCATGTATCCTAGGAAAGCTTAAAACTGTTTTGATAATATAAGTTGAACTTAATAGGAGTTTTTAACACATTCATGTCTTTGATGCAATAATAAAGTAAAAGAAATTTACCAGTGATCTGTGTGTGTGTGTAGAGATAATATATTCTTTAAATCAAAGATTTTTGAATTTTGCATAATCAAGTTTAGGACAAGGCTGGGAATCGAAGCTAACCTTTTATTTTTTGATTACAGGAAAATCTAAAACAGTGAACGAAAGGGGGTAAATGTCACCATTTTTACTTAATCTCTTTTTAATCTTTACTCATACCCATTTTTCCATAATCAGGAGATTTATGATAAACATTGATACGATTCTACTTCGGCGCATTGGCTATAATTCTTTTAATGCCGATTTCTTGTCGTCCTGTCAATGTTTATCATAGAAATTTTGTATTAATGTATTGTTATACCATATCACCTCTTAATATATTGACTAATTACACTACAAATTTAAAAGAGCTTGTCCCATCAATATTTAAGTTAAAACATATATATCGCACCTACGCTTCAACAACGTCACTTATGCAATTTTTTTTAAAAAATATCTGAGTATGAGAAAACATTGATAAAGACATCGTTTATGTCTCCTCATACACAGATTTTTTTTTAAAAAAAATTGCATAAGTGACGTTTTTGCAGCGTAGGTGCAATATTACTTGTTGTTATAATTTATAAATATTTTTCCTTAATTTTAGGGACAACATTGCATCTCATTATTCATCCAACTATTGTGAATGTGATGGAAATAACTCAATGAAGAAAGACAATAGTCAAAATCACTGTAATCGTGGGGACAATGTTGAGGATCAGCAAAATCAAGGCAATATCATTTATAAGAGTGACGTTAATAATTATAAGGCTTCATACCAACATAATATTAATCGAAATTATTTTTGTCATGAACAGGTGTCAATAGCAGTGAAATCCAGCACGAGGGGACTGCATCCACACAGTATGTATTTAATCTGCATAAATAACTTTATGGCGAAATGATAATGGCCCACTTTTGAGGGAAATGTTTATGCTGTGTGATTTAGAAAACAAATTATCACGATTATTTATAAAAAATCTCAGGCTGACATGTTTTGAATCTTTTATTTAGTTACAATTGTTATACCACATTATTTTTTAATGATTTTTAATGTATTTAATTTTATGTTTTTAGGGATGATAGCAACAGACCTAAATGCAAATGTGGTAGCAAATTTATGAAATCCAAGAATCTGCCGGGTATCATTCCATCAGCTGCAACTTCTAATTCTTCATTTAAAACTGTTACCAGTGAAAATGCTACGGCTGCGCCGCCTCAAGGTCGGTATATGCAATTATTAAATGAAGGTGACCACGAAAGTGGTAATTTTTACATTGGTGCCACTGGATTTCTTAAGGACGATGCTTATGAGGTCGTTATACAACTTAGAAAGAAAGAATCAAATAAAGAAGAAAGCGAGCAGTTAGAAACTAAAATCATCGATGAACAACCTCATTTATCAAAAAAATCTAATTGCCAAGCACATATCTCAACTATAGACACAAAAAATAATATTGAAGAAGATATAGTTCACAAATCGAAAGATGTTGCCAATGCTCCAGATGTTATTTTACCAGAACCTACAAGGGAAGATTTGATGGATGCTAATCATTCAGTTATTTGTGAAGGTAGCAATAATGAACTTGGCAAACATTTAACGTCATGCGACAAGGGGGTATCTACGTCTTTTCAAGATATTTTTTCAGTGCCTATTCATATTCCAAAACATGATCCAGGGCCAAGGCCGACTACATCAATTTGTACTCAAACTACACTTAGCACTCCAAATTCACGACCAGTATTAATTCACATGAGCTCTTCCACGTCTACTGCGTACATGAGCCCACCTGAAACTTTACTTCCCAAGTATTTCCAGTCTGTTTATGAGCCTTGTGTTATTGATAATTCAGAATGGCCTAAACAATATGACCATAAAAATGAAATATGTAGATGCAATCGCTGTGCTCGTGCTTTCAAAGGATACCAGAAGAAAATGCCCGCTGATTCAATAAAAAAACATTTTAAGACGCCCCCTAACACTGCAAGGAGTTTAGACAGCGATATGGAAATGGGCAGCGGTCATGATGATGTTGGGAAAATAAACAGAACTTCACGGCACTCGAGCCCTGTTATGAGGACGCATAATCGTAACTGTTATAAAAGTAAAACTGGCTTAAAAGTATGTTGTAGAGCTCACTCAATTAGAAACAGTCATCAGTTTGCCATTAACTTACGAAATAGTTCAATAAGAGATAGTACATCCAATTCTCCTTTTTCTAAAAGAGTCAATAAAGTTGCCCCGTTGTTTAAATATACAAACAAACTCCGTTTAAGCCCTGTGTTAAAGGATTACGTCAATAAATTATTATCCCTAAATAGAGACGGGGTTAAAGCAGTACAAATTTTAAATCAGGAATGTAGCACAGTGACCACGCCTGCCAGCTCTATTATAAATCACCCAAGCAATATTCCGAGCAGTACTGATACAACAACAAAAGACGGTAAAATTACTTTAGATCAAATTAAGATCATACTAAAACAACAGTTATTAGAGGATATTGTTAAGCGGCAAAATGATATTAAAACAACGGATAACGGAAACAAAGAAGAAAATAACACTCACATGTATCATCATCATAGAAAAAACATAAAATTATATCAGTATCGTAAAAAAAAAGCTGTTCACAAAGTAAAATCACTAAATATTTCTAAAAGGGTATTAAAGGGGAATACATTAAAGTTGACATCATGTGACAACGCACGTAAGTATTCAACATCTTGTATAAAAGAAGGTAGTGAAAAAATAATGAAATCTGTAAACCCTAAACAAAGTCAAAAACACACTAACAGTGGCAGAACAATCGAAATGGAAGTTTTGAAAACTGATCAATCAATAGACGGGAACAAGATTAGAAAGGCACGCACTACTCAACGTAATATGCACTTGTTACATGAACGCCTCCCAGGAAGAAAATGCAATAAGCAAGACGTATCATCTACACGAAAAGATACAATGTCTACACAAAGTACTTCTTTAGATAGTAACTGTCAAAGCGATATAATTAAAGATTGTGTAGATCGTCCTATAAATACTGCTACTCAAACAAGTCGAATTATTGATAGTGATATTAATTTGGAAAAAATAGCGAAAGATAAACTTCAGAATATGGAAAAAATAGCTGATCTAACAGAAAAATGTACTAAACGTTTATCAAATCTTGCTAAAGTACTGGAAGAAGTCAGGAGAAATAAATCGTTTGTTTATGGTCAGACTTCTAGATCAGATTCCGTTTCAGATTCGGACCAAGATAAAAATATGTCTGGTTTAAAACTTGATTCGCAGAATTCAAATGACATGTTTAAAGTTAGAGCTGAAGAAAATTCGGGATTAGCGTCGCCGCTTTCTGTTACTTTAAGAGCAGATGAAGGAAAACAAGAATCTACAAGCTATACAAGTTTGTTATCCGGTATTTCGAAACCAATGATAAGTAAACCTACCTTTGATGTTCATCTTGATGAGGATCTATATCGTAATAATGTATCAAACTATCCAAAACATGATCCTACAATTCCAGAGACAAAAGATGATCAGTATCACAGCTCATCAAAAAGCCGAAGTCGTCCGCCACCCGCTCTATTACGAATTAATATAAAACATTCTCAAGATAATATAGTTCCACATGAACTATCAACAGTTATTGAAGTTGACTCTCCCATGAGTGTCAAATTAAAGAACCAATCTTCTCATGGACATAACTCTGAGAAACTTACCATCGATTGTGGAGAATCTAAACAACCTATAAATCCCGATCTACTGCAAAGTAATGTCAGTGTATCTAAACATAAACTAAAAACTTCTTCTACTGAATCATCTGAAGATTCTAAACTGCAAATGATGGATTTAAATCAATTTAACGAAATTATGCTGCAGCCTTTTATAAGTATCCAGGAATATACACGTGGGCGGTACTTCAATGAAAATACAGATTCCAAACACGAAAATTTCTCTAGAGATAATGTAGTCGACGATGTGAGTTCTTTACATTCGGATGGCAGTTTGCCCGATGTTGTAGCAGAACTTTTAAAAAGAAATCTTATAAGTGAACCTTTTAAATTCGATACTGTTTCTAATTACAACTCGACTACTGTCTCTTCCGAATCTACGTTGTCCTTGTTAGCATTATCTAATGTGCGAAAAGGTAAAAATAAATTGAAATTAAGTGGTAATAAAGAAAACGCAGCAGAAACTACGGACACATCAAGTATCTCGTCAAATCCTGACTTGGAAAACGCGTTTAAAAAACTCGGCATGGGATGGGCTTCTTCTACTTTGAAGAAAACCAAAGAACGGTTGGCTTTGTCATCCTCGACAAACACATCCAGTTCCAGTTTAAACCAGTTCAAATTTAGGAATAAAAATGATGCACCCACAATCGTCATAGATTCAGTGACGTCTTTGCCTAACCTTGGGAATAATAAAATAGATAAAGATAAAAGAAAAGATTTATCAAAAAACGCAGAACAACAGACGTCGTTAACAAATTCTATGACAGTCAAAGAATTTTTAGCAAATGAACTAGCAAAGAAAATAACATTCACGAACAAGTCAGGTAGAAATGAAACTAATGAAGAATTTGTTTCATTGTTTGAGACTAAAATGCCTGATGAGTTAAAAAAATCCTCGCTAACTGTTATCGAGCCAAATTCTGGTGACAGTATACAAAGTGTTAACAATAACAGAGCGCGTACATCAACTCCTGTCCAATTTTTTAAGTCAATGACTTATCATTCCAGTTCTAGTTCTAATAAGTCCAATGGGCTATTTAGTAACGCAGATGACTTGTCTTCGGTAAAGTTAACATCAACGTCTATGCGGAACAATTCGACATCGGAAAAAGATGATTTGACTATACCCAACTACAGCCTGAAAATTCGAAGGAGTTTATCTAATTCTAGCAATAAAACAGATTCGTGTTAGATATATACGTAAGCTCATATTGACAAATGTATATACATATCAAACTTCCCTAAGTTACAGTTCTTGTTTTATGTAGAAAAACCGAGAACAATAGGCATTCGGCAGAAATTTTGAGATGTACAATGTAATCCAATGCTTCTACACATCTAAATTTCTTAAGGCCAAAAAAAAACTTTTGCGAACCTATATCCTTTCTAAAGGTGTTTTTAGTAGGTATATTCCAAAACACCCGTAGCTGTGCTCATCAGTCATCACACAACGACGTGAATAGAGTACCTACTTATGCGGTTAATTAAACACGTTCTAGGATCAGTTGAAAGTCTTGAAAGGATAAACTCTTATATTAAAAAGTGTGAAAACATAATCCTCCTGATTATTATTTTGAGATAATTATGATCTTAGCTTGGTAAAAAAGTGTAGCTCTATACTACATTGAAATGTTACTTTTTTTTGCTTAGCGTGTATTTTTAAATGGACGTAAGGTAGGGACGTAATTTTATTTTTTAGATATCGAAAGGAATGGTCTAGTGTATTTCTTTTGTAAAATTATAAGAAAAAAAATAGGTAAATCGTCAAGTAGGTTTCGTTTCTCATATTTTCATGGATTTTCGCTTATAACTTTTTTATTTATTAATATTTCCACGACAAATTCACGCTAAGCTAAAAAAATTTAACATTTCGGATAAAAATTATTTATATTACCTATATGTAGAAATGTAACGCCAGGTGAATCTTTATACATGTTTACCTATCTTAAAACCACAGTTAAGTTATTAGGTTAATTTGATATGTATATATCGGCTAAAATAATATTACAAAGTATGTTGTGTGTATAATCGACTTACGTGAATAACGTACCTACATTGATTAAAGCTTATAAATTGCCTGAAGTAAAGTATACAAATTTAGACTATTATATTTAATAAATTACATTAACGTTTCTCAAATGTTTTATTAAACCTTATTAATTCTTCGACTTAGAGCGTAGAGGATTTAGTGAGACTTTCATACTACCGAGGGAGGCCAGTAAAATGAAAAAGAATTAAAAAGTTTAGGTACCTACCTATAAAATGATAAATACATAGTAAGTATCCAGAGAAATATTAAGGCTTATGTACATTAGGACAATCAAATAAATACAAATAAGTAATAATTATACTAATTTATAAACAACTAGCGGCCCGTCCCGGCTTCGCACGGGGGGACTTAAGATTTTTTTAAGGCCTCATTTTTTTAAACGATACTTTTCCCCCGTTTTTGAAACATTTTCAGTTACTGCTCCGCAACTATAAGACCTAGCGTGATATTATATAGCCTATGTTACTCGGGGATAATGTAGCTTTCCAAAGGTGAAAGAATTTTTGAAATCGGTCCAGTAGTTTCGGAGCCTATTCATTACAAACATACAAAAATACAAATCTTTCCTCTTTATAATATTAGTATAGATATTTCTTAAGAAATGAAAACTAGGTACCTAATAAAATTGTAGATTTTGCTAATAAAGTATTTAATCTGACATAATATAGCATTCGGTGCCACCCTCTTTTCCTTTCACCCTGAGCATTCGCCAGGTGCCGCGCTGCAGAGTGCCCCCGACGCACATGTGAGTCCAACGGACTATTACCCAGTGCCTCACAACACATTTATTATGAGTAAGGTATACGAATTTGACATAGGTCTGTTCACATTGTAACTAGAAAATTATTCTAACAAAAGAAACAGTAAACACCATGTTTTGAATAAAACAAGTGGTTAGGTAGGTAATTAATATTTTATATATTATTTAATCCCATTGAACTTTTAATAAATATAGATTTTAATTATGATTTATATACAACTGGCATCAGACCTTTTTTGGTTTTAAGGAACCCCAAGTATCTGAAAAAATAATTGCGTCCTATGACAAATATACGCTAAGCTTAAAACTGAAATGTAACATTTCAATGAAGTAGAAGGCACAGGGTGAAAGTCACTTTAAATCTGGGAGAGCATAGCTGGAAAATTGATCGGAAACTTAAAAAGTACCAAAGATATACATAGAATAGAAAAAATAATTCATCAAAAGGAGATCAACCGCTTTTGTATGGGAATTTCATCAAATGGTCCCTGGAATCTAATCCATTTTGCTCTATTAGCCAATATTAGACTGTCCTTTAAAACGCTTCTAGGAACTTAGAATTAAACTGTTAAGGTTATGCTTGTTAATTATTCTCAAACATGCATTTTTAAACGGCGCTCTATGTGTATCTTTTTGCAGAAAATTAATATCGACAACCTTTTTGTCAGGTCATGCTAGGTTTGAAGATTCATACTAATATTATTACATAGGTAATAAGTTTTTGTAATTTCAGTATAAGAAATATATGAGGGCTTGCAAAAGAACATCGGTCTTTATATTCCACTACTAGATGATAAATTAATATGAAATGGAGCATAGCTAGCGTATTCAATAAAGTATCCGGCAAGCTTAGGCGAAGAAATTCGACTACTTTTTACTCTTAAGAGTTGTTGGCATTTATATTGGAAAGTTATCATTATTTCATAGTAAAATTGAGGTAAAATTCAGCTCAAGGACCAGAGCAAAGATATTTAAATAATTCCTGTTTATTAATTTATTTTGCAAGCAGTATACATATTTTTTATTTACACATAATTGTACAAAACTAAGCAGAGATAAGTGTACAAAAGGCAAAATTAAACAGAAAAAAAAACAGTTTGTAGGTGGACACAATTTCTTCCTAAAACACAAATAAAAACAACTAAATACCCGATTACTACACATAACACTATTCCATCATCACTAAATTGATAGTATGATAAACAGCTGTAAGAATACTATAAATCTTGATTGAGATATTGGTTTAATTATAATTATATCAGTTTAATATCTAAGTTTATGAACTAAAATAAATAAAAAGGTGATTAAGCTATGACATCACATAAGTGTTCAAGGCATATATTTATAAGCAATGGGCCTTGCCTATATTGTTTTGAGATTACTTTTACACAATCAAAGCATATCTGATATTGGAAAGCTAATGTGGATAATAAGAGATTACTAAAATAGTGAAATTACATTGAGTAATATAAAATAATTCAGAACATTCAGTTCGGTAAACTTTTGACTATTCAGTAGGAGGTACTATCGGATGCTTTCGGGGTAAGCCATTTTAGAAAAAAATTGCTTGCACTTGTTGCTTCACACACAGCCGCCAGGTACCAGGGTCGTTCAAGCGATTATTGCCTTAAAGGTGTAACATCGCCAGCACAGTTGATAGTATATTTCTTCCAAAATACTTTGAACTCTCAGTATATATGAAAACTAAACAATATATTATAATCTATTTTTTGAGCTACAGAAATGGTTGAAAATTTTACACCTGTCATTTTTATTCTTTCTTAGCATCTTTGAAGAGATGTTCTTTAGCTAATGTATAAGCCAATCCTATAGTCAGCGCTGATACAACTGTTCCTTGTGCTGCAACTCGTAGCTGCATAAGGAATACACTTGTGCTCATTTTTCCTTTGGTCTTGAATTTGTAAGCACCAAAACCACACACTCCGATTAAACCCAATAGACCTGAACAAATAAATGGTTACAGATTAGATATAAGAGTAATACACTAATGCACAGCCATTTGGTGATTGATAAGGAAAATGTAAGAAAATATGCTTTGCATTACTTTTAGTGTGAGTTCACTTGGGCAGTGTGGTTTATTAGAAGAGAGTACTGAGGTACATTATTATATATTCTATACATATATTTATATACTTATATCTGTGACAAATATAATAATATACATTTTGTTTCCTTTTCTTTTTTCCTTCTATTCTTAATAAAAATAATATGATTATAGTTATAACATTTAATTTCTTATTATTTTCAATATATTTGTATTAAGATCATGAATAAAATTACAACTTGGTAAAGAAAAGATTATGGTGATATTCTTTACCTACTATCATGAAGGGAGAATCCTTGGACTTCCTGGCTAACTTCTCCGCTTGAGATTCATCTGTGTAGTCGAATATAGGCCTGGTGTTAGCCATAATGCTTTAATAAAATAAAACATTTTAAAATCTTATAAATTCCGAACACTGCACATAAAAATACTTATAACTAACGTAAAAATAAGACTTACCAAATTTGTTAATTCAGATCTGTAATGAATAAAATAGGTACAAATTTATGTAATTTTTCAAAATTTTCCTCACATTGCATCACTGTTAATCGACGGTCTGTCAAGGTTAAAATCAGAGTCATGTCATGCATGTTATGTCATATTTTGGCATTTGCGCATGCGTCACTAAAAGTCACTGTCACTTTAGGGTGGATTTCACGGGCGTTGTTTGAAACGCCGGTATTACCTATTTCTAAATATTTAAAAAATGAGTTACAATAATACATTACGCACCTAGGCCTGTAAAATAAAAAATGTCTCAGATCACATGTGATCTAAGGCTTTTTTATTTTACTGGCCGAGGTCAGTATACTATTTTTCTGTTCAACGTCTCTGAGACATTTTTTATTTTACTGGCCTAGGTGAGTAAAGTACTATTTCTGTCCTCCGGCCAGAAAGCGCCTACTTTGTGGCCGCTGCGCTAAATAAAAGTGCCGCTTTCTGGCTTCGTCGAACAGAAAAATAGTATACTGACCTCGGCCAGTAAAATAAAAATGCCTCAGATCACATTTTTGTCAACCTCGGCTTCGCCTCGGACGACAATTGCAATGTGTTCTGAGCCATTTTTTATTTTACTGGCCTAGGTGCGTAATGTACTATTAATTTCGTTTAATTGTGACAACATGTACTAACATTTAGAAATAGGTAATGACGGCGTATAAACGCCCGTGAACACCGCCCTTTAAACCTCTTTTTACAACGACATTTCTTATGGACCGTATCTGTGCATGCAGAAGCCGCCATAGACTATTAAAATTATTAGATCATAGTATAACTATTTAAAAATTTCCGTTTATAAAATCTCAAATAAGTAACCAAGTATAAATAAAATGATTGGGGATCTTTTCTCCCTTTTTTTCCAGGAAAATAAAAAAAAACAATTGGTAACTATTTACGTTTTTATACAAATGAATAAGTAGTAATACCTAGACTACCTACCTACTTTAGAAATAGGCCTGTAGAGACTGTAGATAATGACGGCGTTTGAACCGCGGTGAAATCCATCTAGCGTCAATTTCTTTTCCCTTTTTGCTATCAGGTCCTGGTAGACTTATAGTTGTTTCATTCCTACATTTAAAAAAAAATCTTTACAAACTTATTAGGTACTTGTTTATAAATAGCGGTATAAAAATAGTACATTACTGCCGGCGCCGGGAAAAAGGGGCCTTGCAGACTGAGTGTATACTGTCTGTCGAATACACCAATAAGTACTTGAATAATTGCCGAAGTGTATAATAATAAGGAATAGGCTTTTTCTTTTGTACATTCAATTTATTATTAACACCATAGATCATAACGTATTAATAAGTATTGAATCTTACCAAAACCATAATAAATATAAAAATTTACTCTTTAATAACATAGTTCTAATGTACCTACATAATTAAGTATGTATGTTCATGTTAAGTATGTATAAAAATAAAAATTGGACCCAATTATAATATACATTCCTAATTGAAAGTAATCAACTAAACCAAAGTCACAGATCATATTTTTATAAACCCATGCTAGACTCGCGCTACCTATGCTGAACAGGTGCCAAAGTAAAGTGGCGATTAACAATTTGTGTATGAGAAGGACGTATTGCGTATGCGTCCTAGGTCAGCTTGATGGTCCGTATCCGTCTGTATGTACTTATACCTCACACCTCGTGCCTTAAGTACGCCTCGCTTATATTGGATTGACCGTTAGTAGATATAGTCAACTACCTATACATGAACCTTATGGACCCTGTTACCTATCTTACAAGCGTAATTCATTGAAAGATGTAGGTGCATGTCTAGTTCTTATAACTATACAATAATAGTTACAACCGCTGTTATCCAATTAGGGGCTAGGAGGAGAAAAGTACTTGGGTCTGTATTCAAGGCATATTTAAAAAAATGCTAATAAAAGAAGGGTGGTCTTGAGGATATATGACTGAGTATTTTAGTCTGTGATCAAAGGTAGAATTTAAGTTATGTAATAGACTAGGTACCAGACTGCATAAAGAAACTGGTAGGTTAGCATCATTTGGCCGATTATTAGTATATTACTGCCGGCGCCGGGAAGTAGGGGCTTGCAGGTTAAGTGTGTATAGACCGGATATTGTTACGAGGCCTGCAAGCCCCTTCACGGCTAGGCATGTATAGTGCTTTTCTCAAAGTAATGCAATGAAATAAATAAATACACCAGTCAAATAAAATAAATTTCGCTTTCTGGCCGCAGAACAGAAAAGGTACATAGTTGTAGGCTAGAACTTTATTTCAGGAGTGAGGTTGGGCTGACCCTTGAGAATCCCGCAAGTGTGGAGTTTTACAAGATGTTTATTCTAGAACCCGATTCCGTAGTCTAACACCTGGCTCGCCGCTTGTCTGCCCTCGATAAAGACTATAGTTTGGAAAAGGGTTGAGCGAAGCGATACTACTACATATAACACATTTTAAGTCTATTATACCGGTTTTGTAAGTACCTACCGTTTCAGATGATAAAACATAAAAATATCGATATTTGTTACGCTTTCGATAACACACATAGCAGCTATAAGTTACAGGCTACAATGCTGGATTATACCTACTATAGGTACCTATTACCACTGCTATGCTTTAGTACCTAACAACATTATTTTATTTTTTCGATACCTATTAGATAAGGTGAGTCGGGGTAACATGGAAAACTGTATGACGAAAAAAACACCCATAGTTGCCGATGCCGTGTAGGTATATTTATTGACATCGGTAACATACTTTTTCGAACGTTATTTCATTGCGCTTTACACCTGAGTCAGCGGTAATCACCGGGTGTGTGTGTGTGTGCACATGATTTTTTGAAATTTTTCGACAAGGTATGTTTTTAGCGAAAATTAAGAACGTCTTTTAACCTTCTTCCATGCTTCGTAGTTTCTTGTTCAAGCTAGAATTGTGTTTCTTTGATAAGTTTTATTACTGATTGCAGTCATTACATGAAGTATGATTATGCTTAGGTATTTTTTATTTGTAGCTTAAACGGCTATAAGTACTGTTTTATTGTGTTGGCATAGAAGTTTGATTTATTCATAGTCTCAAGCGACAGTAGACCTAAATATTCAATTTGATATAAATTTAAGTTTGATACCTCCACGCGCTCCTGAGAAAAAGGGTCTCGACAGATGGACAGACAGACGGACAAGAAAGTGATTCTATAAAGATTCCGTTTTTCCTTTCGAGGTACGGAACCCTAAAAACATGGCTTATCACATCGAAATCTTGTTCAATCTTACCCCACTCACCTTACCTACTTATAGTTATTACGAATAATATCTGCGAACTTCGGCCAAAATTGTTTCATATGTAGATTCATCTATTATTATAAATTGCTTGGCGCGTCTGCTGAAGTAGTATATGTCACCAGTGTAGATATCAAACCACAGTGCATGTATATGCAAGTCATGTTTTTCAAGTCGTTTCTTCAGCATACCATATGAAGCAATATTTTGGAGTTGTTGCAATGTGTTCACCTGTTAACATTTACAATAAAATAAATGAGTATGAAATGGAAGAAATACGTAAAAAAAGTTTAGAGTTTTTTAATCCCTTTATCTAGGTATCTATATTTTAAGAAGAGCAATGATATACTTACTTACCTATCCTTTTGTAGGAGTAATATGAGCAATTCTTATGGATAATCGCCGCAATATTTTTTTTGACGTTATATTTTTACTTAGGTACTGTTTTCGGGAATTGCTTGGATACCTAAATTTTACTTAATTAGGTAGTTAAGTACCTACGGCGCAGCCATAGGCCGTTCACCATAATTATTAGACTTGACTGACTTTACTTATGCAACCAGCGTCAATTGTTATCCAAAACGTGAATGAAACGATTTCAAGATTTGACCAAATAAAAGCTTTGAAAAAAAAAATTATCATGACTAACACTTGGTATCAAATACACTCAAGCACTATGGGACATGGCGGCTACTAACTATAGGTACCTAGGAAATAATAATTACCTGTGATAGTTTGTCTTCTGTGCAGAATTTATTATCTGGGTCAATATATGCCACAAATTTTCTTTGGGGTGTTTCTGCGGTAAACAACATTGGCTTTGTGAAATCGCCATTCATTTCAATAAATTTATCCAAGCTTGTTTGTCCATGAGTGCACAGCCATGATTTTAAAGCCGACATTCGCCTTTGCTCCTGAAAAGGGAAACATGGAAAACAATCACTAGGTATAACTTAGACTACTGCACTGAATGAACGTCACAATAAACTAACTTGACTTGATTCCTCTTTACTCTTTAGTTTGTATAACAAATTCATTGCCTTGCAGTCACTGTGACCGCACACAATTATATGCCGAATATCATTAATGATACAGCCTAATTCCAATGCAGCTGGCTCGCAACTTGTCATCTCGTCCACAAAGTGCTGGGAATGCGGTATTACGTTGCCAGCATTTCTAACTGTAAACAACCATTATAATCTAATTTGAAGCTACATATAAATGGGACCACATAATATATAATAATCACTATGCATATTATTCTACAAACCAACGAACATATCGCCTACACTGGTTTCAGTAAATCGAGTTGGAATCATTCTACTGTCCATGCAAGTGTAGAAGACTGCTTTGGGCTAGAATGTAAAAAAGTATAAATAGATTTAACAGTACTATAAAAAAAGGTAAAGACTAGTGTTTAGGTACATGTGTTCGAAGGGAATAAGAATAAAAATATAGAGACAGAATAAACTGACTTTAAACGTAAAGCTAACCGACTGGGCGATTGAGCCTGCTTTATGACTTTCCTCAAAGAAAGATTTACCTATAGCTTTTAAAAAGCTTTATGTTATATACCTATTTGATTGAAATCGTTAGTGTCTATTTAATTCATTATTGTAAAGAACTGTTGGTACCTACATAAATAAATCCTTCACTTCTATATATTCTTATGACACAGATAAAAGAAATATTATGAAAATCCTACATTTTTATTTAAGTAGGTACTTACTTACCTACTACCTACTTTTATCATAAAAGTAATTTTAACTTATGCCTACATACCTACCTAATTTTCGACACTTGCAATGGAATGAAAACCTTTTTTTTTTCAAAGTTTAAGAGATATTTATTTTAAAATGGTACCCAGACGTTACATGTAAAAGTAATATATACCTACTTACTGTTCTGAAACTAGGAACCTTAAATAAAACAAGTCACTAGAAATAATAATTATTTTTTGAGTAATATGAGAATATTTTTCCTAGCTTATATATTTCCTAGCAATAATAAACATTTTGAAAATTGCTAGAAATAAAATGCCATTGTGATTGCAGCCGAATTGATATTTATCTTAGAGAATATATCAACTGGAGTACGCTTCGACACTATTCGTCATACAAAATTTTTAGCCACTTTTAGCGGGGGACGAGGTAGGAACACATTCAAAAAACTGCACACTGATGTAAAAAAAATTCTTATCGTTACACACGCATACTAATAGAAACTGTCAACACTAGGCGGAATTTATTCACACTAGCAAAAACAAGACTATAAACGTCGTATCCGTACACAAGTTTGAAATGTATTAGTAGCCAAACTGAACCGATTACATAGTGCTTGATTAAGTGGCTGTCGATACATTTATCTATATTTGACACAAAATGGCGGATCAACCAATTTATATTTTAATATAAATATTTTAACTTCATACATAATAATGTATTTACTTCTTTTAATTCATACTATTATAGAAATGAACATTAGTTACTACGTAGTTCAATAAACAAGTTATTTTCTTTTAATAATAATGCTTAAACAATTACGATTACCCACTATGTTTAACATGAAAAAACAGGCAGATGTCTATTACAGCTGAGCTGGAGAGATAACAATATCAACAACCATAATTAAAAAAAAAATACAAAGTAGACAACCGAATCCCAAGCTGCTGGTACGCTTAAACCATTTGAAATTCGAATAAAGAAATAAAATATTTTAATAAAATAATACCTGATATACTGAAATATACGCGTACTTCTTATCATCTGTACTGTAAATTCATCGACATTGATATTGTCCAGTAAGTACATCTCTAACCGTATTTTGATCATGGATGCTATTATCGCTTTTAACTCAAAGGAATTATCGCCTAGTATCGGATACACTAAACTGCAAAATTTTTATACATGTGTGTCATTCCTCTTTGTTGACCATAGACTATCATAATAATTTTTAAACGATTTTAAACGAATAAAAACGTAATCGATGCGTAAATCGATGCTTCTCGCGTGGTGAATGATAAAATATTTTTTTGTAAAATAACAAATAACGAACAAAAAAAATATCTGCAGATGAAAGGAAATACTGTTTTTTTGTATATCTGATACAGTGGATAGATTTTTGCAATTTATTTTAGCGCAGGAAGACATTTTTCGGGAGCTCTTTTCTCTTCGATATCGATTGTGACACTGTCAAAGTGACCTGTTTGAAAACAGTTTTTACAAACGCGTTAGATAATTTATCTTATACCTTGGCAGAGGGGAACGTCTGTCGAAGCTGACTCCAGTTAATATCTATTCTCTAAGATATTTATGTATTCAGTCGTGTTTGTAGTATTTTTCTACCAAAAAGCAATAGTGTTTCTGGTAGAAAAATACAGCTGAGTCGTCTAACGTCATTACGGAATGTATGTGTCAAATTTCCATGTCGATGTCATTTCTTGTCTACCTATTCAGTTTTGTAAATTAAACCTTTAAGAAAAGAAACTTTATCGTGTAATATATTTATTAGCAAATGACGCTTTGCAAATTATAATATCAGTACCGTACAGTTGAGGTTAAAAAAAACAAGGTTAGTTTGTTCTACATACCACAGGATTGTCGCGTACTTGTTGAAACTGTTTTACCATGCTCGCTCGGTCCAATACTCGATATCTCATTATACCTCTGAGTATTCTTTCCATGTTTATTACTTAATAACCCTGGTTCACTCACATTACCCTAGCTGACACAAATACTTACATTAATTACACTAGGGTTGGGTAGTCGTTCGAGATTGACATGAGTGACCTTCGTTACCGCAGCTTATCGCGTTCGCGTTAGTAAAGGAGCCAGTAAATTATTATTGCGGGTCATCGTACATGCCTAACTAGCGCGCGAGCGAATGCTTTTTGATCTTATAACTATCTTATCAATTATTCATTGTATGTCCATAATTACCTTACATGTTAAATTTATTCAATTATTAGCAGCTATTGTGTTTTAATAAAAAAAAGTATCAAGCAGTAAATATTATAAAACAAAGCATTTATTCATTTCATGCAAATAGGTCTGGCTTTATGCTTGTTTAATATTGAAAATAAAGCTTCAGAAGTAGTTTGCCTCAATCAGTGACCTGACCCTATATTATACACATTTTTATTCCACCAACATGTATCTTCATATCCCTAGCCTGATTATGCTCATGTTTAAACTTAATCGTTACTAATATAGTCTTTACAAAATTTTGTAAGAATGTGTGGATATAAAGATGGATGTCTGGATGTATGTTTGTTACTCTTTCACACAATAATTACAGAATGGATTTTGATGAAACTTTCATAACACACATCAGAATAACACATAGGCTTTAATTTATAAAGATATTGTGTGAATTTTCAAAAATATAGTGGTAAGTGTCAAGTAAGTAGGAAAAAAATCTGCCATTTGCGAGCTATTCTGGCATGTGCTGTAAGAACATTGGAATTACATGATTATATTTAAACAAACATAAGTACAATGCTCAGCTGCAGTGCCCAAGCTGAATGTAAAACTTTGCTTTTCTTCAGTAATAATTAAAATAATTGAGACTTATGGCATAGTTGCAGTGCTTTGCGAAATGGCGAAAATGCTTTGCGAAATTAACTGTGAAAATAAATATATTTATCACTGATTTGTATTTTGAGGCCCTATTGCAAATAAAACAATTTTATGTACATTTAAAGTTTGTACTGTAACTATATTTTGTATGAAATTAATTTGCAATCCTGATACAAGCAATCTAGCTAAGTTCAATATTGATATTATGGGTATCAATATTGAACTTTACTTAAGTCAAACAAACATTTACAGATGAGTTTGAGTTCTTTATAACCTTTCCTTCATCTGTTATCATTACTTTGTAAGAAATAGATATTGATTAATTCTGAATTTTAATCTAGGTTTTCTGCTACTGCGCTGCCATATTTCTCTATCATTAATTTAATTCCTTTATGAACTGTCTTTTTAGATGAATGCAGAAAGTGTTATTGGTGATGGAAAAAAAGAAGGGGGGCCAACAAATCTACCTCTTAATCATCGATTTCTAGAACCAGTTAAAGCTGTCAAATCAATAACTGATATGGCCGTGTGGGAGAAGTCCGAGGCATACATGGAATACACTGGGTTTATTGCTACTATCAATGAAGCTATTAAGGGAAAACCATTGTCAGTCGATTGTAAAGTGAATGAAAATATTAAGAAAATGTTAAATGTTCTAGAAAAGTTTGATAAGATGATCGAAGAGTTTCCACCTGTAGAACAGCCTCAAAGATTTGGCAACATAGCCTTTTCAGATTGGCTGGTAAAATTAAAAGAAAACTCAACTAAATTACTACAAGAGGCAATGGAGCCAAGACTGCATTTAGCTATTCCAGAAATCAAAGTATATCTTGAGGAAAGTTTTGGTAATTCTACGAGAATTGATTATGGTACTGGTCATGAGATGGCATTTATCATGTTCCTCTGCTGTTTGTACAAAATAGGATTTTTAATTCCTGAAGATAATGTGGCAACGGTATTCATAATATTTAACAAATATCTGAACATAGTCAGGAAGCTGCAACAGATCTATAGGATGGAGCCTGCAGGCAGCCATGGAGTGTGGAGTCTGGATGACTATCAGTTTGTACCATTCATTTGGGGCAGTGCCCAGCTAGTGGACCAACCAAAAATTTATCCCCCTGTGAAATTCTTAGATGACGACATAATTGATAAATATTCCGATGATTACATTTTTCTCTCCTGCATTAAGTATATAAAGGATGTTAAAAAAGGACCATTTGCAGAGCATTCTAATCAGCTATGGAGTATTAGTGCTGTAGGTTCATGGTCGAAAATTAATCAGGGTCTTATAAAAATGTATAAAAAAGAAGTACTCAGCAAGTTTCCTGTGGTGCAGCATGTTTTTTTTGGCTCTTTGCTCCCTATTCGTAGGTTTCCTCTTTCAAATTGAGTTACTTGTGTGAAGGGATACTGCATGAACTTATGATAAATATTTACCCATATTCAGATACGTATACAGTTTGTGTATGTTTATCTATAGACATATGAAATATTAGAAAATGTTATTTATTTTCCAGTTAAAGTTTGCATACGGCATTATTCACCCTACTAATAAATATTATTAGTTCAAACGTAACTTTTCTGTCTGTCTGTTTTCCAATTCGCGATATGCGAAGCCGAGGGCGGAAAGCAAATAGGTAAACCTACTTAGTCGGTGGTTAAATATGGACGCATTTTACTAATTTTGAAATGAATTATGTTTTACTAACTTATATTATGAAAAATATAGTAATAGGCAGTATTAGCATTTTATGGTTTAAATATATTTGTTTTTTATTTAATTTATTTAGCAAACCATTTTGGTTGAAATTTAAATATATGAGTGAGGTACGTTTAATTTAAATGTATGAATTTTAGTTACGGTGATCAATTTTAGGGAGTAAAATGTAGTTTTCGGATCGACTATGTCTGGATCCAGTCTAGGCGATTTTGTATGGAATACAAAATAAACCTTTCCAATCCAAACATAGAAAAGCAAATCTGGTATTATATCTATTATTTCATATTTATTTGTATTTTGCTATCTTAAATTATTATATTCAAAATAAACACTATGCTTCTCTAATTATACAACATATACAATTTTATACAGTCTCTAAAACTTTATGGCTACATCCAATACATGTATGTATTGTAATGGAAACCTCAGTTGTATATTTAGGGACGTTGTTTATTGGTTCACCTGAGAATGAGAATTGTTTTAAAAGAAATTAAAATAATTTAAACCTTACTTAATTACTTATTGATAATTAAGATAATTATACAAATGTATACGTACCTGCTATAATTGCTAGTATTATAAATAAAGAGATTAAATGTCATACTTGATTAATGAATTAACGATTATAATAAAAGTATTAAAACTTTGTATCAATTAAATAACTATATTTATATATTTTCTCTAAAATAAAATGTTCTTTGACTATATGTCGTACGTACTTAACAAAGATATGAATTTTGTTCTTTGCTCAATGATTTTTCGATTTGTTTTAACAGTTTAATTTTTATAAAAACATTATATTTTTTCATGGCATATCTATTTCCTTTTTTAAAATGATACGATGGTGATATTGTGGTTCACGACGCACTCTTTATAAAATAAGGTAAGTGGAAAGACCAAAATACGATCCAAACTCGCGTTCGTGTTTTGTATCACCATATACAATCTAACCCGGTAAGTACTAGTAAATAATTGCAGCCTTTTGTAAGACAATTTGTAAGCTTTCGTGTTACACTCAGTCGTGATACGATCATGGAAAGTGTAAAGAATCCGAAACGTCAGCAAATAAAATACGCGAGTAAATTCCGTTCATAGTTGTTTAATTCCAAGGTCATAAATGCCCAAGAAACACCATTTTTAATGGAGGTTTCTTATCCTGTTCGCAGTTCGCTTATCCTTCATGTAACTAGTAACTCTTCTGTGTTTCCCAGCGATCCAGTCCTTATATGAGTCATTTATATTTCTAATAATTCTAGTCCAGTGCTCTTTGTCAGTGACTTATTTTAATATGCATGGGCAACGATTAACTACTTAAGTACCTATTTCATAATAGGGATTAATCAAGGGAGAAATTCGTAATAGGTATAAGGCAGGGTAGGAGCTCAGTCATGTAACTAGGTATTGTAGAGGTTGCGATTCAGTAAGGATGCTGGCCGCAAGAAGTTTAAGAGTATTGTTAAATACCTATAGTTTAAAAATAACAGGCAGTTGTCCTAAAACAAGAGGAATTATAGGTAAAAAATTGTGCGGCTTAGCTCGGAAGTGATTGTTATTGAAGGTCTCCTTATAGTAGGCGAGTAAATTAAGCGAGGAAGTAAAAATATATCTATTTGATATTTTTTTTACTTCCACGCTTAATTTTTTACTTCTTCACTTAATTATCTTTAATATTTTAAGGTGACGACTAAAGACTAAGTACTACTGATTTTAAGGAGGGATAGATATAATTCGCACCCATGTGGTCATCCATTTGGTTTACCAACTTACTTAGTTCATTTAAATTTGTAATATGTATACCTACATACTAGGTACTTAGGTAAGTATTAAGTAGGCATTTGTACTAAGATACGACAAAAATTAAATCACTTAAGTATAAAAAAAAGTATTTATTATTGCAATAATTACATATTATAAAAATATTTTTACGTAATTTTTGGCCAAACATTGAATTGTAGTTTCCAGATATAACAAAACACTTTACAAAATACTGGTAAGTGTTAGCATAATGGAGTGTTTAATACTGTGCTTAAAATAAGAATAACTATACCTACCCGCTCCACATACTGGTATTTGGCCAATCTAGGAGGACATAAGTCCCAAAATCTAAATTGCACTTACACCCCTAAAAATCAAGTCCAGGTAAAGGTAACGAACTTGTCCATACTACCCCGGTGCATCCCCCCTTCCCGAGTGCTTCCTGATTAAGTAATGTCAATGGGAATTCGATTGTTTTGTCACGTGCACGTATCTATTCTCAAAGCGCTCTTAAAAATGTTAACTTTGAAGCATAGTTTTTAAATCTTCCAGTTAAAATTATAATTTTAAAGTGATAGATCCTAATAAAGCAGGTAAGAAACTCAAGTAATGTGTTAAAAAAAATACGTTAAACTGGATTAACATATTAATAATCTAACTGACAAAAATAAGTAAATTTAATACTCGAATTTGGGCACAATTTCTTAATCACTAACATTTTTGTTTATGTATCGGGATATATCGGGCTATAATTTTTATTAAAAGTTATTCTACATATAATATTTTCTTAAAAAACAAATAAATCACGTCCGGATTCGTCCGGATAGATATTTTTTTTAATTAATGAATATGACACAAAAAATAAATTTAAAAAGGTATTTTTTTTTTATTTCACTTGTACATAGTCTATGTTTGTTTTAGGTTTACGAGGGTCATTACGAGAAAAGATTGTGACCTGACAGTACTTATTCAATCGTTTCAAAAACCAAGATTTGCCTAATTTAGATGAAAGGTTGGATTTTTTGAGAAACCGGCTGTTATCAGACAAATCATACGATAACGATCAAATAGATACTTTAAAACTTAATTTTGCTTTTTTTTTAAATCAGAAATGAATTAAAGATGAACTAAAGCTCATTAAAAGGTAATATTTTTGAACAATCTAACCAATCATGGCTGGAGCAAACGTTTGAAATTCCTGTTGCTGACCACGTACATAACGGACATGCGTAAATCCAATGTAGGAAATACAAATGATGGTAACACAAGAAGGATTTTTTTTTAAACACCCCCGCTTAGCTTCAGAAATTACTAGGGTTGATTACGAGTTGATTTGTAGGTTAATAATGGTTATATTGGAAGTCATTTCGAGTGGACACAAAGTTGACCCAATTAAATATGAAAGTATGCCTTAGAAAGGTACAGCTCGTCTTAATACACGATTATATGACTGGCATCCCATGATGCCAACACTTCACAAAGTGTTGATACATGGTGCGGTAATAATCAGACGAGCTCTACTACCGATTGGACAGCATTCCGAGGAGGCAGCTGAGGCTCGCAATAAACATTTTGGACCGATTTCGGCAGAAAATTGTCTAGAGAAAGCTGCAACCAGGATGTTTTTAATCATTTTATTTTGAGCTCGGATCCTTTTCCAAGCAGCCGACGTGCGATTAAAAAAAGGATATAAACTAACACAGTCTTTCCTGCGACCATTGACATGTTCGTATCTGCAGAACCGTATATTGTGGAATATTCGTCAGAAAGTGATGAACAATAGGGTATATCGTATTTTATATATTTTTAATGAATATATTGATGTTTATAACAATTAAAAATATTTTTTATTTATTTTTTTTGTCATCTTTTCATTTTTTTTATTTTATTTTTTTAAATAAATATGTAAAATACTACCTTGACTTTTATTTATGACTTTAAAATTATTAAAACACCATAACTGTCTTATTTCCGCTGGTTGAATTCCAATTATACACAAAAATAATATTGTCCCCCTAGATCGACCAAATACCAGTATGTGCGCTCGTAATTGGACACTTTTACCTATTTCTGTTGTATAAATAATATGATCATATTGGGAAGAAAAGGAAAAAGCAAAGGCGTAGTACCAGTAAAATAATGGAAGTGTGGATATTCTGTACGTATAAAAAAATATAACTATGTTAAAAGGTTCTAAACAAATCTGTAGGTAGGTATATATTTAAATGATATTGGCACGTACCATTATAAAATGCTTGGTTGCCGCTGGTTAACTTGAGTATTAAAATAACATTTACTAATCCATCTTTAATAGATTGGTGCACACTTGTAACTAGTTTTTAATGTGATTCAATCATTTTACTATACTGCTGTGTTAATAATGCGTTATAGGTCAATACAATTAGGTACTTACCTATAATTCTACTGTGCACTAAATCTATATCTACTTATAAATAGGCAATACTATCACAGTCACTCCTCATCCGCGAAAGAAGCAAATATAATACCTACGGTTGCAGTAACAACATGTACCTACTCTTATAATAACCGTTAAATCTATTAGTGCTCGTTAGGCTTGTTTATGACATTAGAGATGATATCACTCTTCTTGGGCTTGTTGAAGTGATTCTGGTAGAGAGTGTACGCCATGCCGGCGGTAAGTGCACCCACTGCAATACCCTGCGATATAACTCTGAACTGCATTAAGAAAACGCTGGTGCTCATGGCGCCGCGGTTTTTGTATCTGTATGCGCCGAAACCCACAGCTGCCGCTAAACCGCCAAGACCTGTTTGAGTAGTAAAGGTTACGGTTAATTTGATCCGGTACATGGTTCTCATTTCAGGGAAAATAGGAAATAACTAGGATTATCTGTAGGTAGGTACTTTAGCAATGCAACATTTATGCATCGAGGCAACATACTTACACCTGTATGTAACTAGGTATGTGACAACCCATTGGTTATCATATTAACACAAGCAAAAATATTTCAAGTTCCTTAATTAACGCATAATATAATTAAATGAAACTGAGGGTATTTAGTTCAAATTAAAACGCCATCATTGCATTAGGTACCACCTACGTACAAAACGTGTATTAAGTATAGAAGGAAAACGTGGGAGAGAAATGATAGGTATACCTACCTGCCTATATATAATAGCATGTAATAGTTACTTTACATGCTATTTAACTGTGTAATAATTGCATTCTGTTGAACATTTAATTATTAATAACTGGAACTGGACGCATGCTCCATAAAAAAATATAAATTAAAACACCATAATAATTTCTAATGCCTTCGCGGTTATTACACATTGGAATGAAACAACTATTAACGGATTTAACTCCCGAATTTTTATTTTATTTTATTTGCTGACGTTTCGGATTCTTTACAGTTTCCATAATCGTAGCACGACTGAGCTGACAATAGTTGACTTTAGCGTTAGACTATTGTCAGCTCAGTCGTGCTACGATTATGATATGATCCAATCACAAAATGAACTGAACCCAAATGTTTAGTTCAATGTACTTATTAAATAATTTAATACAATAAACTAAATAAATATAAAAAAAACTTAAGAATGGACACTTGTCCATTACTGGAATTCGTAAAAAATCGAATCCAGTGATAAACAAACCCCACAAAAAACTTATTATTGGGATTGGACATATTCAACTTAGCTCAATTTACTTGCAATATAGTATTATTCCGTAAAAATAACATAAAATCTCATTACAACACAACACAAGATAATACCATGCACAAATATGTACTCGCCTCCTTAACGATTTCTATAACAAAAACGGATTTTTATGACCACCGCGCGAAACAAGATTTCAATTCGCAACCATCTTCAAATAAAACGGGCGATTTTGATGAGGTGGGTCAAAATGAAAGCCCAAACGTCTATTGGTTATGTTTTAGTGTCTCCAATTGAAAAAAATTTGGGCCAGTTGCTTAATAAATTCGATCAAATATATATATATATATATATATATGGGTCATTCTAAGTTAAGAGGTAATGTGTTGTATGAAATGATGGCACGGCAATTTTTTTAATATTTTTACATTAGTATACATTTTTTTTATAGAAACCTTTAATATGAAAATGTTTACAAAGTGGCCAGTCAATTTGTTGGTTTTATCTCGTTTTATAAGTGACCAGGGTAAATACTCGGTACAGGGTAGAGACAGGATGCACAGGGGAGAGACATAGACATATGAAAAAAGAGATTATTTTTAAAAATCAACTTTATTTATTTATTTTTATATTAATTATAAATTATTTATAATCAGACTTTCATTTCTTAGCAGCTCAGTCTTTGTTTATAGAAAGTTTTTTTTTATTTTTTTTAAGCGCTACGTACAAAACATATGTACGTTCTTCGAGCATCATTTTTTTTTGTAGGTGCCATTTTTTCTGTAAAAAAGACATTACATTGTAAAGCTAAGATATGTATATAATGTTTAGTAAAGGTTCAGCGAAAAATGCAGAAGTATTTATGACAACGCATTCAAATGTACCTCCCCTGGACATTAAGTATCAAAAGAGCCAGGGGAAATACGCCAGGGGAGATACATTTTCGATTTATTTTTAATATAGCAGTAAAAGTGTTTCTCGTATGCAATTCACAACCAAGCATAACAAAGTATGCACTATTCATAGCTAATATTTAAGGTTACGTTAATAGTTTAACAAATAATAGCAAAATAAAACTTACCAGAGGAAAGACTGCATTCACTCGACACTTCCACACTCAGCGAGTGGCGAAGCAAAAATGGCCGCCAAAATGGCTACGCAGTTGGCTTATGCGCTGCTTGCTGCTACCTTCACATTAAAACCTATGTACTCAAGGTCTTAACTTCCACAGTCTAGCAAAAAAATAACTGATTTTTGACCGAAAACAAAAAGCCAGGGGAGGAGACACGAAACACGGAGGACAAATTTTAGAGTTCATATTATTTATGAAAAATTGGAATACAAGTAATTTGACTTATAAGACATTGTTACTAAGTTATTGTTCTGTATGGTAATAACGATGATAGAGTAATTATTAAATTTTAATACATACATAATAATTAGTTTACAAATAAATTCAGGTAAGGGACAGCCCAGGGAAGAGACTTTTTCCTTATATTTGAATTTATTGTGACTAAACTATGTACATTTCTGTAATAAATTTAAGTGTGCATTTAGAAAACATTTTGTTTTAAGTAATAAATAGGTTAATTAAGAAGTTAGTATAAAAAAAAGGTACTTTTTTGTCCTGGCCATCGAAAGTACCTCTTAACTTAGAATGACCCATATATGTGATGACATAAGAACCATTACAGAATACAACAAAAAATAATTAGTGTTAAAGACAGCTAGTTTCTTATAAAGTCACATTTAACATAGGTAAGTACTTGAACCAGAAAAAAATACTGTTTTATTTTTGCACGTTACTTAAATAGTCGTTGATATCCTTACCACCCTTTTTGCAATTCAAAGTGGCCTATGTCAGGTATAGACTACCTATCTGTGTAACTATCAAATTTAATTTAAATCGGTTTAGTAGTTTTAGCGTGAAAGCGACACAGACAGACAGGCAGAGTTGCTTTCGCATTTGTAATATTAGTTAGGATACCTATTTGAATTAAATAACATCTAGACTAAGACCAATTGGTTGCAAATAAAGAGTACTTACTTAAGTACTTAAAGAATAGGTAGGTAATATAGGTACTTATTACCGGGGATTACTATTTTACGAACTTATATTACAAACTAAGTACATATGTAAGTAGGTATCTACTAATATTTATAAGTATATTTTTTAAATTTAATCAGGTAATAGGTAATAAGATGAATTATATGTAAGTACCTACCTGTAGTTACCTATCATTCATCATCGATTAAACATTTTTTTATATTCTTAGGGCTGATAAAGTGCTTGTAAGAAAGATAACAGAGAAACCGTTGCTACCGAGTACATACTTAGATACCTACTCGTACATTAGGTAGGCACCTAGCCACTTACCGATAATCATGAATGGAGATTCCTTCGATTTTCGCATTAACTTTTCGCTTTGGGTTTCTTCATGGTAGTCGAAGATAGGTTTTTCTTGAGCCATTTCCGTATCTGAAAACAATTCATTTAGGATTTCAATATTCGATGTTAGCGGGACATATAGTGAAATATAAAATATACCTTTTTTATCTAACTCTTAAATAGCTTACCTACTTAATAACACAAAAACAATTGTATCTAGTTATAAAATATATAACTGCTAACCTTCAATTGATTAATCACAATATACGAATGAATGGTTTAGGATATAAGTAGATTAGACTTTCAGGACCGTGCGATGATAGTTGGTGTTGTAACCAGACTGAGCGCAAAGCAGAGCGACCGCGGTGACGCCATGCGATGACGTGTACACAAACGTATGCACGTAATATTTCGCAATGAGGAAAATACCTACCGACTGCATCTGGGTTTTCACCACGCACAATAATTATAATTGCTCTTCGGAGTACCTAGTTCTTTATTAGGTAAGTATATGCATGAAATTCTCTAAAGCAATGTATCTAAGTACTCACACGACTATGGATGTAAAGAGAAGGTGGAATTTCTCATATAATAAAACTCTACGCAGACAAAGTCGCAGGCTGAAGCTAGCGTAGGTATTTATAATTGTTTGAATAATCTATAAATCCGTGCCATAAAAACACATGAAGGGTAGGTACTGTAACATGAATTAAAAACGAGCATAAAGGAATTTAATAACCTTGTTCATATTAAATACTTACCTAAGTACTTATCTCTGTAAGAAGCCAATATTTAACGAATTATGTTATCCACAACGACAACTCCTGCCCTGCACTCTGTACCGTCCGCATTCAGGCTTCCTGCGTCCTCGTGAGATACCTATGCCTCAGTTGCGTCGACCTAAAAACTTCTTATCTGCAGTAGGTACCTAATGTACCTACCTAATTGTTACTATTACAATTCCACACAATATATACCCATTAGGTATTTAGATCCGAGGAAAAGGAAACTGTAACGATATATTTAAAATTTCGATTTGAATAGGAACATAAGGTGGAAAAATAAAAGGGGAAAATGACCAGTTTGTCATTTGTAATTTACCCCCTTCTGGGATCACCGTACTAGTATAGTTAGAGAGGAAAATAGACTACTAATATTCAGCCAAGTCGCGGTAAAATCTATTTATCAATTACGACTGTCTCGCATGCATGAATATTTGGCTAGCGTCTGATTGTTAGAACAATGAATGTCTAAAACGTAAAGGTAAATAAGGAAAACGTTATCATTTAAATTTCAATGTATAAAATTAATACAGACCTAGATTTCTAAAAATTAATAAATTACTTACTGAAGCGGCAGAGTAAACATCGACATATGCCTGTTTCGATATGGATTTAAATTTGTAATAAAACCACAAGATTATAATAAAACATATTTATAATTACTTTAATATTTCAACTTATATAACTAGATAAAATATGATCAATATAGGCTATAGTTGTTAACCTGCATTCTATAAAGTGGGTCCAGTATATTTATACCTACTCACGTGACGCGACTGGTCACAGCCCACAATGTAGCAGAAAATGACAAAGAGGCCGGTAATGTACAACTTTTCAACACGTAAATATATATTATAACACTTACATATTCAATAACTTTCAAATATAAGCAATTTATAACATTTATGTCGTTTTATTTTAATAAGTATTGAAAACATATACTTACCCTACCATCGATTTTCAGCTACGTTAAGTGGACCGTTCTTAAACTATGTAGATATTACATGAAGTAGGTCAAGATGGGTTTTGATCCGTAGTTATGTAACCAATATAACTGTAACGCGCTTGCTGACATTTTTGTTGACGTTCCAAAAGAGTTTTTTATAATCTACAATAACCCTTTGTTTTTATGTCAAGTAGATACCTAAGTATCTTTACACGGCCATAGTAAACTACCGGTAAGAAGTTAGCTACGGGTCAGAATATGTAATTATACAAATAATCATATAATTTAATTTACTGTCTAAAATCTATAACACCTAAATCAAAGTTATAAATAATAATATAGACCATATATGACAAAAAAATATATTGTAATAATGAATTGTCTGTGCAATAACGTAAATCTACTAGGGACAACTAAAAAACATTTTTGTTCGTTTCGTATTTTTCGTCGCAGTGAATAAGCGAAACGACTCCGTTAAATATTTCTGTCAGTTCGTGCCAGTTTCTGTACTAAACAGTAAAGCGAACACTGTCGAGCGAGTTACATTGAATATTATTAAATTTGATAAAATAAATCGGAAACTATTTTAAGTAATTTGAATGCCCTCATGTCAAATAGTATACAAACTTATAATTTAACTAGCGTAAACTCTTATTTATCATACCTCTTGTATTTAAAATTCTGTTGTTCTTGGTTTGTGGAATTACGGATGTTGTGTTTGTAATCTATTCAATTGTTACAAAATAACAAAATTGATATAGCATGCTATATCTTTTACTGTAGTACCCACGTATATAATAATTATAAACGTAAAAAATTGAGGGTGTAAGTTGTGAACATGTAAGAATATCAAACATCTGTGTTTGGTATTCTTATACGTTTTTACAGGTACATGTAAGAATATCAAACATCTGTAAGTACTATATACCAAGAATATATTATGTAACCTTTATTTAGCACAGAGCTAGATTTTTTCCGGATATCAATAAGGCTAGGAATACTTTCATTCAACATTAATGTTATCGCGGGACACAGCTAATTGTACATAACATAGGTAACCATTGTTACTACATATATGTAAAAAACACCAGCTTTAAGTTTTCATATAATAAGATATTTTTGAGAATGTGACTAATACATATATATGACTTTGGCTATATGCATATTAAAATCAGATACAATTTTTTGTTTTATCGAAAACTGAAAACCTGTTACAAGATACAAACAAGAGTTCTTTGTGTTCTACATATCATTGTTGTTTAAATCGAGGTATGTGATGCTTCTCAGTCTAACATTACTCCAGCATGTTGCGTTGCAATTCCCGCCATAGCGTACTAAAGAAGCATGAGCATGATTATTACATTAATCATTTTGAACTATACATTTCCTACATCAATTCAACATAATTATTAAGTACTAAAATGTCACTGACTACAATGTCAGTGTTGTACATAAAGTACTATGTGTCACCGCGACGGATATGTACCTACGAGTCTGGCGACTGTTGTTAAACGTGTGATGCGAAAAAACTGCCCTTGAATTCGAAAATTTTAAGCCATAATAATGTCGTGACCTTATTTTTTTATAAAGTAATACCGTCTATAATATAGAAATTCGGAAAATCAATTAAAAAATAACTGGAAAAATAAAAAATAAAAAACTGTACAATAATTATTCGACACCATGTATAACTTTTGCCAAATGACACATTTATAGGCCAAACGTTTTTGTGGTTTAGATTAGATTACAACAAAACTAAAAGTACTACTTCAACAAGTCTATGGTGTTCTGTATAAAATAACCGTTTTAATACCATGCATAGTATTATAATTATGTCCCGTAAAAAAAAGCAGTTAATATAATAAACATTTCCAAATAAATTAAAATTATTATTTCATTGTCATTGCTGCTAGTTATCACCGTTAAAAGAGTTTAGTATAATTTCGCTTTGCGAGAAATCAGATTTAACTGTGGAATAGGGGGTGGGGGGGGGGGGGGTCCGGAGATCACTGGTACTGGCTGGGAGCGCTGGAGGAGACCTTTTCAAGTTTCTCGAAGTGTTTGCGCGCATTACGTATGTTGATCAGCGTCGCCTCGGACGGGATCTTAGGGTCCGACATTTCCACCATCACATACGTGTTGCTCGTAAAACCGTCTATAAACGCAGCAAACACACTGTTTCGGACCTGGGAACAATAAATCTCTATGAAACTTCTTTGTTGTAGAGCATTTAATAATTTAACACCCGCCACCCGTAGTTGTACTGTAACATTAAAACCTGGCTACGACTTTCTTCTTAAGTAAATTTGTAATTAAAGTCATTAAAATAATATTTCTAATTATATATACTTATTATGGTAATGTTATTTTATTATATCCTGAAACCACTTAAAAAAATAAAGAAAAGTAAATATATGTAAACAAACAGCCCGCCCTGGCTTCGCCCCGATCTCTTTTTTTTATACCCTGTATGTCACTCCGAATAGTGTAGCTTTCCAACAGTGAAGGAATTTTTCAAATCGGACCAGTTGTTTTAGAGCCTATTCAAGCCAAATAAACAAATCTTTCCTCTTTATAATACTAGTATAGATGTTTGTTTTTAGTTTCAGGCCAAACCTTGGTAGTAAGATTTTTTACAAAAAATATTTTATATATTAATTTGGTTGTGGTCAACGAAATTAACGATGATATTGGTGATAAACAAACCTCCATGCTTTGAAATTGTGCAGCCAGTTTAGAGCAGGATAATTTGAACTGCTTGACAATGTTGGAAACTTTTTCAAAGCGGTGTGCATCTCGGTGAGGTCGCCTCTGGCAATGGGATACCACCAAAAAAGTGGCTCGCTCAAATAGCAACACCTAACAAAAATTAAAATATATATTTTACAAAGATACCAATATGTAATATTGAGGACTAATGAATACCCCAATCTCTTCCAACGTAGCTTTAATATCAAATTGCCGGATGGACATGATGGAGTAGCAATACTCATAATGACCAGACAATGTGATAAGTAATGAAGTTTAGATAATAATTAATCATAATGCCCTCATCTCACTTGGTCCATACATAACATATATTTGACATTATATGCATAATAAAATTGTAATTTTGCTGTTATTTATTGAATATTAATGTTTTTTGGTTTTTGTTGTTTTTTGATAATGAATGTAATCTAATCTAATAAAAAAATTAAAACAACACTAAACTACAGTAGTTTGTTTAATAATTTAGTGACTTACTTCATCAGCGTCCACAATTGAAGCAAATTGTTTAAGTGATGATTCTAATGCTTTAACATTGGGAATTAGTTTGTATACTATACTTGACCAAGCCCTGAAAATAAACAAGGAACACATTTGATAAAAATAACAGTAGGAACCTACCCATAATTTAAAAACAATATTAAAATAAGTTACCTATTACTAAAAATATTACTCATTAAAATCAAAGACCAAGTTGTGATAATTTACATATCTACAGAAATGAATATTAATAATTGAACCTTTGACCAGTGAGGCACATTTATGTTTACCATATATATAACAAAATACATATAATAAAAACAAACAGAACACAAGCAATATGTTAATTAGATTGTGTTATGTTCTTAATAAGATAAGACAACTTACTTATATAATGTTTCATCCCATATACTAGTTCGAAAGCATGTGCATTCCAATGGCTTTGAAAGTCGTTTCAAATCCTCTTCTCTCTCTTTAAAGATTTCTTCACGAGACTCTTCCGGAATTAAATCCATTTTGTGCACAAGGCAAAATATTCTAGCTTCTGGTGAGTTCTGAAATAATGTAAGTATAAACTAAAAATCCTTTGCACTCAAAACTATAATCACAAAACATGATAGATTGCTTAACCTGTAAAATAGCTTCCAAACAAGATTGATAATAATGAGAATCTTTTTCCAGTTCCCTACTCTCCACATCAAAGACATAAATAAGAACTTCAACATTCCGGAAAATATTGTCTCTTTGAGAAGCAAAATAGTTCTCCATGAAAGCTTCTTGACCACCACAATCCCATAGGTTGAGAACTAGGTTTCCCAGAAACCGCACATGTGAGTGTTCTACATCAACTGCGAAAGGAACAAAAATTAACAGAACATGGCTTGTGAAAATCACCCTCTATCTTGTAATTCACTTTTTTTATTTAAGCTAGCAAATATACTACAAAAAATAATGTAAAGCAATAACTTACTTGTAGCACCTAAGCGTCTTGTATCTCTCGCAATGTAATTTGCAAATATGATGGACCTCATACTTGTCTTCCCCGAGCCACTCTTTCCCATTAGAAGAACCTTAAAGTGAATTTGACAATCTAAGTACCTTTAACTTAATACTATTGTTTTATGAGGAATAAAACTATTTTACACTAAACATACATAAAAAAGATTTCTATGAGAATCATGGTTGATGTGTCTTAGCAGTCTTAGGTCAGCTGGATGTTAACAAGTAGATAATTATCAGGGAAATAGCCAAAAACATATGCCAAATATATGGTGTAATTCATAAGCATGATTAAATAGGTAATTTTAAACAGTTTTTCATTGTATTAAGTCACCAGAAAAAATTATAAATATATATACACATATTACAAAAACAACAAAATTTGGACAAGCATATTATATTGACGCATTATATTAAAAATATTGTTTCCTGTCAAAATATTTCGGAGATATACGAACCTTTTTCTTCATGTTGAAAAATTTGTAGATACACAATGACGATTTAGCTAGAGTAACGACGAGATAGAGTAAATAATATTCTTAAAGTCGTACGATATAATTCTGAAAACGGTTACTAAAATATGTAGTCAGAAAGTTAAAATCTCTAATGTTCTATTAAATTGTAGGCGTAGAATACACTATTCAAAGCATAGATTATATATGACGAAATTAATTAGCAGCCAATCCATAGACAAAAGTAGATACGCCGAATTCTTAGTATAAAACAACTTAAAGGGCGGTGGTCTGTTCAGTTTATAGGTTCAGTTCGTCAGTCATCAATTAATGTCGTGTCTTAAGAGATGACAGCACTTATATATTTCTTCATTTTCTTATATATAATAATAAAATATAAAGAAAAAGAGGCTGTGATAGGCAAGATTGTTGCATAAACTAAAATACTAAAATCATGGCATATGACTATTTGTTTGGAAAATAATGAAATTTAACGATAAGTATGTGATTCATTTATAATTTTGTGAGTGTATTGGTACATCTAGATTCAACAATGCATTATGATTAATAAGAATGATAATTTTTAGTTGGCAGCACCTGCGTCCGTCCTGCACGGACCCTACATCGCGTGTCATAATGGTATCATACAAACTATACCCAAATTTGACGTCGTTCACCTTAGAGCATATGCTCTAAGTCGTTCACACACAACATTCTGTTTTAATTTTATTGCTCTGAAATCGTGTTGGACTGTAATGTCGAGTGGGTGTCGGCTTAGGTTTTTTTTGACATTCGTCCGACTTGCAAGTGTTACTATATTTAATAAATAAAGTGTGAAAGCGGAAATCATGTTTTACACGTGTGGTCAGTGGCAATAATCATCCATGGTTTGACTTGTCAAAATCACAATTCGGAACTATTATTAGCTCCGTAGAATGTAATCTTGCATATATGGACGTGTGCTTGTGTTATATTGAAATTCAATTATGAAATGATCATGCGTCGTAAGTATTAAATCTTAAATTACCTATTTTTGCCTGAATATGGCTCGCCACCGTAATATTCGTAATAGGAACTATTCCGACGAATACGATTACGACGATGTTTATGGACATTCCGTGGAAGACGATAGCTGGCCGTCACCAAGTGATACTGCTCAGTTTATATACGATCCCACTCGTAATCAGCAGGCTATGTCTCATTTTCTACAGAATCATGATGATATTAAAGAGGAATCCGAGAACGAAGCTGCAGATACTTCTGGACCACCACTCGACCGACGTGAGTCTGTTGATTTGCGTACTCTGAATCTTAGCGAACTTGAAGAGGCCAGGCTTATGTCGTGCCTAGAAGAATTACGGAATGTATTAGATGATACTTTTCCAGAAAACATTCTTATAAAATCTGTTATACAGCACAGTTTCAACTGTAATGCAGCTTTAGATGATATTCTTAGCAATAATAAGAAAAAAATCTCACTTACAGAAGAAACTGAGAAGCCTAAGGAACCAACAAAAGCCATGCCTGCTTTAAACCACACAAGAGCACCCATTATTTCCACAATGGATTCTGCTCCAAAGATTATTGCAACAATGAATTTAGAACCAAAGAGTTCTGGAGTTATTAAAGGATTTAAAGTAGAGAACACAATGAGGAGTCACCCTCAAACACCAAGAGATCAGTCACCTGTTACAGACAAAAATTTAGATAAAACAGATTCATTGAATGAAATTAAAATAGTTGCTAAAGTCAAAGAGAAGGTTGATCCCAACTCACAATATAATAATGCAAGAGGTTCTGAAAAAGAACATCTTTACATAATTGTGATAGGTCATGTAGATGCTGGGAAGTCAACACTGATGGGCCGTATTCTATGTGAGCTTGGCGAAGTTAGTCAAAGAACCTTACATAAATATGAACAGGAAAGCAAAAAAATTGGAAAGCAAAGCTTTATGTATGCTTGGGTGCTAGATGAAACTGGTGAAGAACGAGTAAGAGGTATTACAATGGATATAGGATGTGCACAGTTTGAAACTAAAACAAAAAAGGTTATTATCTTAGATGCTCCTGGTCATGCAGATTTCATCCCTAACATGATAATGGGTGCAGGTCAGGCTGATGTTGCATTGTTAGTTGTTGATGCTACACGTGGTGAGTTTGAGTCTGGGTTTGACTTGGGTGGTCAAACGAGAGAACATGCTTTGCTTGTTAGATCTTTGGGGGTTAGTCAACTTGCTGTTGCTGTAAATAAACTTGACACTATAAACTGGTCACAGGAAAGGTTTACTGAAATAACAACTAAGCTTAAAGCATTTTTAAAGCAGGCTGGTTTTAAAGATTCTGATATTACATATGTTCCTTGTTCTGGGCTCACTGGAGAAAACCTCATCAAACAGTCATCTGAACCTGAAATACTATCTTGGTATAAAGGACCCAGTCTTCTTGATGTAATCGACAAATTTAAAGTTCCTGACAGACCAATATCAAAACCTCTTCGTCTGTCAATCAATGACATTTTCAAAGGTACTGGTTCAGGATTCTGCATATCAGGTCGGATTGAAAATGGTTTGTTAAATAAGGGTGACAAGGTATTAGTTTGCCCAACAAAAGAAGTAGCTGAGGTAAGGAATCTAAGCATCAATGATTTACAAAATATTGTTGCTTTTGCTGGTGACCAAGTGTGTGTGACATTGTCAGGAGTGGAAATGCAAAATGTATCTGTTGGTTATGTACTCAGTGACATCATACAACAAGTACCTGTTGCTAGCTGTTTTGAAGCTCGATTAGTTGTTTTTAATGTAAAAGTCCCAATTACAAAAGGTTTTCCAGTACTTTTACATCATCAATCTCTTGTGGAATCCGCTAATATAATAAAATTAAAAGCTCTTTTAAATAAAAGCACTGGCGAAGTAACAAAAAAGAAACCACGTTGTTTAGGAAATAATTCTGTAGCAGTAGTTGACATAGAAGTTTGTCGCCCAATATGCATAGAACGCTACAAGGATGTTAAGGAATTAGGCCGTATAATGTTGCGTGTAGCTGGAGTTACAATTGCTGCTGGTCTTGTAACAAATGTATATGTTGCATAATTCTTCTAAAGTTTTATTTTGTTAACCTAAAGTGATTTTCACCAGAATTTCACATTCGACACAATTAAATTTTCTATTGCGTTCTCAGTTCTTAACTTACTAGTGAAGTGCAGTCTCATTGGTATCTCTATTTATTATGACAAATATTGAAGCCATAATTATAAATCCGGCTGGACTGGAAGATACAAATTGTTATGTAAAAGGTTCTATACCTTCTACTGTACCTAGATATGAGAATTGATGTATATTTCTGTCGACTTTGTATAAAGTCATTTATTCCACTATGGTACTGAGTCAAGAGTGCGGGTGCACTCCAAAAAAATGGTTTCTTAATAGGAATAGGTAATATAAATTATAATGCTCTATTAATTATTATTCAATTAGGATTTTATTAATAAAGAAAAATGACTATAACACATTTTAAACTCCTTCAAATTTTATATGAAAGTAAATGACAAATGTATACTGCAATGAAGGTCTGTTCTTACCCAATGTCAAGTTTTTTGTAAAGATCAATTACGCGTAATTTATTTAATACATTTTATAACTTCCAGAGCTATTTTAAGTTATTAATACTAAAAATGATGAGTGATGTCTTCTAAAAATATTGTTTTTTTTTATATATATAAATAAAATACATTTTGCTTGCTATGTTCAATTTTGTACAATTAGTAGGTAATAATTATTTACTTATAGTCATAATTATGCCTATGTATAATATTAATTCAATGATAAAAGTTATGCTGAACAAATCGTTTTACAAAGTAACTAGATGAGAACCCGGCTTCACATTAATATCATATAGATAATAGGTATGGAATGTGTAATTTTATAATTTCATTTTAGTGTGTAACATATAGGTATAATAAAATATTTTATTTTACATGCTTTTATTACAAACTTTTATTTACTTTCACCTTTCCTGTTGTCTGTCTGTAATCAAATCTTGCCAGCCAAATTAGATCCACTTCAAGGTCTCCGATTGAACTGAAATTCTGTTTGCATGTACTTATAAATCTGATGACAATACAATATTATTTTGACATGGAGCTGATCTGATGATCGAGCCATAGAAAAGTTATAATTAAACGACTCAACCCTGTCGAGTTTGAGCTCGTTCAATTCGTGTTGACGTGTACTGACGGCCCGCCCTGGCTTCGCCAGATTCATCTTTTTTTTATAGACTATGTTACTCGGTAATAGACCGATTTCAAATATTCAATATATTTTTTTTTTATATTCGAACTGAATACTGAAGCGCAGTTGGCCAGCTAATGGGCCTTCACTGCAAAACCGGACGGGTGGCGAGACTCCTGAAAGGAGACTCTTAAGCCTTATGGGTTGGGTTTAGGGTTTTTAGCCCTGACCGTCCCGAGGGCCCCCCAAGGTGGGGGTCGCACCTCGGCTCGGGCCGTCAGGAGCTGTGTTGACACGACTATTTTGTTGCGAGGGAACAGAAGGTCCCTGCGGATAAGTCCGACGCGCGCCGGGTGTATGTGGACGTCTTCGACCTCGCCGGCGGGGCCGCTGTAACACTATCGAGTATGCTAGGTGTGGGTGAGGCCGCATGCCGCGCGGCAGCTGCCTGTGTGTCGGTGTACGGTTTGTGTCCGTGGGAGGGGGCGCGGCGGCCGCTATGGCAGCCGTGATCGAATCTGGCGGGTGTCAAATATTATTTTATTCTTTCACTGTTCTGACCAAATCACACTATTTTGCCCATTGAACCTATCTTTGCCCAAGTCAGAACTTTTGATAAAAACCGAAATAAAACAAATATGGCCAAATGCACACTGTTTTTTTAATGTTTAGTAGAAAGTTGACTATATCTGCTGTCAATGTCGATAAATGACCTTGTCGTATCATACTGTAGTCGCTAGTTAGCCGCAGTTAAAGATGAGTGTGTTTTTTGGCGGGCCAAAATACTTCCAAAAACTTCTGTCCTAAATCTTTCTACGATGTCTCTACTGATATAGATTTTTGACAGTTACAACTTTATAGTTAATGATGGTGAAAGACAAAGACACAGTACTTTATCTCTATTATATTCGGATTTATAGCGATGGGTAATGTCATATCCATATTTCAGGCTCACTTTTGACGACTTTGCCCAGTACAATTTTACCCCTAGGGTTGTCTCTTAAGATTTGTTATCAGAATTAAAAAAAAAGATGAACAGTATACATGTCTGATTTTGAATCCGTTTTTATTGTATTGGTAATTGAAATATTCTTAATAAAATAATATAACAATAGAAAGTGCATTTTTATGAGTACTTTTGTTTTAATTTCAATTTTTATTGATTTTGTCGCTGTAAAAAGTATCGTTTTGTATTTCTTTTGAGTTTTTTTATTGAGTATAATAGTAAAGAGTTGACTAATAATGAGCCTTTTTATGTTTTAATGGCAGCGATAGTATTAAAATACATTACCCTCCTTTTTCTTCATCTAGTTAAGTGTTGACAACCCTAATTCGTTTACACTTTTGTATGGACTGGCGCACAAAAAGGGTTTTGAATTTTGCCCACTAAATTTTGGGATAGAAGGCCACGTCAAAAAATAATTATAATCTTATACAATGAGTTTATAGTTATTCTATATCTTAGGTTTTAAGGCTCATGGTAATACAGCTTAAAATGCCGAAGCTATTACCGTTTAGATGAAAGTGGGCAAACCAGGAGAAAAGACATTTTTTTGGCCCTGTTAGTTTAATAGCTTATTTCACCCATAAATAACTGTATTATTAAAGTAATTTCTTCACACATACCAAGAACCATATGCAAAGATGTATTTGGTAAAGACTCCTCATTTAAAAGGCCACGATAAATATGAGAAAAAGATCAATCTAAATCAAAACCGGCAAAAAGCGGGCCAAAACGTGAGGTTTTACGGTATGCTATAAAAAAAGATGATCCGTGCGAAGCCGGGGCGGACAGTTAGTTTTTATAAAATCGGCAGTTTGTGACCTTCATTTGGTCAGAAATAATAAATACGGTAATAGTTTAAAAATAATACAATAAATTTGGTGACAAGTACCTACCTAACTATTATGTTTTTGTCCTCAATTGTGGACTACCTAGTCGAAAAATGTAATTTGGACTAAAAAAAAACTACTCAAAATACTAAAATAAAATGTCGTCGTTCAAGTCTTAGGCACCAGCCAGTTAGTAGTTACGTAAATTTAATTTAAGTAATTTACTTTCTATAAAATATGACTCAACGAACGAACTTTTACTAGCATATCACGTCTTCTGAATTGTGTCGACCTCAGCGACCTTTTGAAATTTAATTTCCTACTCATTTCCTAGCTCTCGTGTCGGACTGTTTGCATTCGGAGTTCCTTCTGCCTTATATCGCCATTATTTTGATTTTTATTTAACCTTCGATATCCATTAAGTACAGCGTTAGTCTAGGAAGGTACTTAAGTAGTTAGATTTATAAAGTTTTATAAGACAATAATTTCTGATCGGAATGTAACAATTATAACGAATTTAACAGCGTGAAAACTTTACAGTTCCAATATCCTTAGCACGACCAAGCTGATGATAATCTGTCACTAACGTTACCTACTTTAGATACTTACATACTAAATCTGTTTTAGTTGTTTCATTACAACTTATAAGAGATCGCTTTCAAATATTTAGAAGAGTGTTTTAAGTTGTACTTACCTAAATGGCACAAAATCACCGAGGTGGTAAATTTTTTTTTTTCATTTTTGCTTTAAAAACCAGTCGTAGTCATTAATTTCAAAAATTCAATAATATTTAGGTCCGGAAACGTTCCCTAAATGACGTTTTCATAGAAAACTTCGTAAAAAAATAGACAACAGTCATCGAAACGGCACTTTTCCACCAAACTTTCAGTTTAATTAAAAAAATAATAATACCTCCAAAAACATTCTGTAAAAAACTAGCCAAGCCTCCATGAAGCTCCTTGTTCATCTCTAAAAAGTAATGAAATCTAGACAAAGTCGTGCCAAGTCTAAGGTTCCTTACTGCGATTTCTTTACCTATTGTTCTAGTTAATGTTGTGTGACTTGGCCGTTGAACATTCTGTTGGCTATTCTGTACGATCTGCCCTTGTCTGCTACTAATTAGATGGCGTATTTTATTTTAGTTATTTAACTATTATTTAAAATAGTCATAAAAGTAAGTAGGTACCAAAACTAACATAAGCTTACAAAATTGAATGGCTTTTTAAGTGAAAACGCCTACTTAAATGTTTACGGCAAGTATTTACTCTACTATTACAGATATAATAATTGGTTTAGAGATCTTATCGTTCAGTTCATAGCTATATTCTCTAATCGTGATGCTATGGGATATACAGATATAAGAGATTTGTGGTGACCAGGGCAATATTTTTTATTAAATCTTAATAATATTACATTTTTCTTCCTAAACTGCAATAATTTGATCGTTTTTGGTAAATAAAAATTAAGTCAAACATAGGGACCAACATTCTCAAAAAATGTGTACTTACTTAGGTATATAATACTGATACTAAAATAAGTATTTGGTACCTAAGTGTAGGTAAAAATACTGTTTAGGTACATCTTTACAATTAATGATGTAGGTAACAGGGTAAGGCCGCCAAAAATGCAATATTTCAAAAAAAAAGTTGTCCTAGACTTTACGACCTCATAAAAAATTCAATATTAAAGTTATCGTATCTAATAAATCTTTTTTTACTGTATTCTGCAAATGTGCTAACAAAATAAATCTAAGAAGTCATACAAAAAAAATAAAAATTGTTTTCTAAAATATTAGCTCAAAAATGGCGTTGTCCCAAGGGTACCCTGACCACTTCAAGTGGAGATGTACGCTTTTCTTATCCATATTTCGTTTAGCTCTCACTTCATATCAAACGTATGATAGATTAACGATTATAATTATTATGTTAAATAATATTTATACTATTTTAAATAGGATTTGTAGACCATTATATTTTTTGAACTAAAATCGAGATATTCTACGTTACTCATCCTTCGTTACCAATATCACACTTTAGACAACTCAGATTTAAAATTAAGTCAGAGATTTGAAAAACACTCACTTGAAAATTTAAACGAGAGCAAAAAGAAAAACGAAACAAGCTATTTTGTCGCATTTATAGTCAAAAAAGGTACCGAAATAGTCGTGTGCGGTTTTTCGTTACGTCAGTTTTTGGGAAATTTGAAAGGTAAAAAGTTTTAAAAAAATATGCGGGCAATACTTAGGTACACATTGATGTAGAGTTTTTTAGTTAATTTACTATAGTTTTTGAATTATAAATTATTAAAGTGTGCCTTCGCGTTACCTTCGCGTTGCCTCTACGTTACACTTAACCGAAAGGTATAATAGAGGTGACCTAAAGGTTTGTCCACATTGTTACAATTAACCTCCCAAACACAAAAAAGAGGATTATGGTTTTAATACTTTGCTTAAAATAATTACCAGGGATTGAAAATGGAATCGGAAGATTAGCAAGCGCTGATGGAAAATAGTCTAAAATCAGGAAATACAACAGAATCTGGGTCAAAAAACATGAAGTGAACGACAAAATATTTTTTTAATGAAAATGATTTATAAATAAAAACCTATAAAATTAATTAATGTCAACAGTAGTCACAGTATTTTGAAATAACTTTATATAAAGTGAAGTACTCTAAAACAGTATTTTTTATACTATTTTAGAGTTCACAAAAGCAAATCATCAATGTGCATAAAAAATGTTAATTTCTTTAATAAGGTTAATTGCACAGCACTAATTAAAGAAATTAACATTTTTTATGCACATTGATCATTTGCTTTTGATTTTATAATATTACGTAAGTATGATTATGTTCTCATTTTATATATAGTGAAAAACTTCCATATAACTATATAAGTATAAGCATTACACAGTAGCATGCGTAAACATCAACAATTAATAATATCTGTAGTTCATCAACTGTATATGGCGTGATTTCGACCGCGGCACCTGTTGGCTGTGACGGCGCGCTTTACGGCCTCTACCTCAAAAACGGTTCACCGTATAAAATTTTTTTTTAAACAAAATTTGTAGAGAATTTTATATTCTACAATATTGCCAACAAAGACAAAAAGCTAAAACCCACAGGAAATGAGAAATTTACAAAAACAACGATTTTTTGACACTTTGACCTTGAAATTGAATAGTTGCTCACACCCTACCATATGTAGGTTTTGAGACAACTTTAAGGATGTCAATATACAACTACCTATTTACAAAATTACAGCCGGGTATCTCGCATTCCGAGATTCTTATCTAATATAAGCTTAAATGACCGGATTATGGTATTTGTCCCGTATACCGAATTTCAAAGTGACAAGTCTGAATATATATAATACAGCGTAGCGCTGACTAGCTTGATGGTGTCATTTCTTGTACGTTAGGTATATACTTGTTCTCGTCGCTCTTAGAAAAGTGAAACTTTGGTGTGTTTAATTGTTTTCATTGATAGGTATTTATTTTTTATATTTTTATGTTTTCAGTTAGGGGCCGTTCAAGTATTACGTAAACACGATGTGGGGGCGGGGGGGTCTATGTTTTGCTTATTTTGGATGACATGGGGGGTAGGGGAGTCTAGATGATGATTACGTCATAGGTAGTAAAATTACTTTTTTACACGAATGGCAAATCCTACATTGTCTTTGCTTGAAAACGAAACGCATTTTCGGGGATTCACGCAAATAATGCATATAATATGTTAAGCCACTCACTTTGGAACCGAGTAGGGGAATTACCGCGAGCTATTCACTTGTCAAAATTTTCTGACAGTGTATTGTTTCGAGACTATAATATTTTTGTAACTTACTGTATGTTGAAAACCGTATCAGTAAAATCTAATCTCCATACTAAACCTTTTTTCTTTTATTTTTAAATCATAATTATAATATTTAAAAAACAATACATTCATAGAAAAATATTTACGTAAGCATAGGGGGAGGGGGTAAGAGCTTTGCTTACTTTTGCTGACAAGGGGGATGCGGGGGTTAATAATTGTAATAATCCTGCTTACGTAATACTTGAACGGCCCCTTAAAAGTACCTAATTCGGTTGCCCCGGTGAGTACGTGCTGATTACTGAGAAGAACCAAATTTCTTTTTCTACTTTTGGTCCAGGCATATTATTTGTATTAAATACCTAATATAGAGAGCTACTTACCCACTTATCGCTAGGTACCTAGGTAACTAGATGGTTACTTAAATATTTAAACAGAATTTACAATATAATACCTACGCACTGCACCATTTAATTATGGCACGACAGCCGCGAGATGGTAAGATTCCGCGACAGATAACAACTTTTGGATGCGATTCCTAAACAGGTTTGCAGGCCGGAAAGCGGTTCCAGTCATCATTATTTCCATTCATTCTACCAGTCTAAAATATTTGTGCAGCTTAGTCGTATTTTATTAAATAAGATTAATTAAACCTACGGTTTAGATAAATACTTACTTACTTTACCAATCTAGGTAACTGCCTAAAAAATATAACTTAAATTCTCGGAGGTAAAACATTACGTAATATGTAGTTTAATTTGCAATTTAATGCAGATAGCTCATCCTTTCGTAGTTGACACATAGGTAAGTACCTATAAATTAATATCATATAAAAATGTATGTTTCCTACTCTTTCACGAAAAACTACTGAATGTATTTTGATGAAACTTTGTAATAAAGTTTAAAAAATGTAGCTTACAAATTAGAATAACACATAGTTATACTATAAATATACTGACACTGACTGTTCTATCAATGCACCTTTTATAGCGTAAGGGAGCACAAGGAAAGAATTTTTGTAAATTCACCTCCTTGTGCCTTAGGGGCGGATCAGTACCTAACTATATTAAGCGGACGAATTCACTGGCAGAAGCTAGTTAAATATAATTTATTATCTAATCGACCTCTGATTTTTTTTGTGGCGTTATTATATTCTATGATAGTTTCTGATAGCCTATAGACTACCTATCATAAAGATTCTTGAAAGGTTTTAAACCAACAAAAAATGTTGCAAAGGATAGGTACCTACTTCGCGCGAAGAAAATAAGCGAAAATTTTAATTTGAAAAGATCAAATACTTAGGTAGCAAACAAAATGAAATATATACAAATGAAAGGAAATTCCGTGTTGGGTATAAGTAGTAGTAGGTAGCAGAGTAGTTTATCCGATATGATTAGTACCTACGTATTAGTGTGCGTGTATGTAAAGTTACCTCGCCCTCTCTGAGAGCCTTGTAACTAAACGATTGTATGAGAATTACTTAGGGTAGAACTTCGGTAGAAGGCTTCCCCATTGTACAATCTCAAGTATGTACTACCTATTAAACGAGCCCTGTGGTGAATAACGAACAATGTTCCTAGTTAAATTTGCAGTAGGTAATTAGAATTACCTATTAAATAAAAATAAAAAGCTGGATTTGCGCTAAAACATAACTGCACATACAAGTTTCTTAGGTAGCACAAATACACCACGCCCGCATGCATACGAGATACTCAATTGAACTCCCGCGCATGTCACGTTTGCGGCATTCTATTACAATATTCCCATATCGTGGAATGCGGGAACGCTGTGTGCAGTGTTATTTGCTAGTGCTCTGACCTCTTTTCAAATGATGCATTTACTCTCCTCTTATAGTACCTACCTACTTTTTTCCTATTTTCATTGTTTATGTTTTTTTTATCCTTACTTTAGGTAGGTAAATATTTTTTATAATTATAATAAATATAATAATATTACCTCGAGGTACCTATAAACATATAATCAAATTGTCAGATTAGTGGAATATAGGTATATAGGCGTATGCAGGCAGGGGAGACACTCCCCCCCCCCCCCCCCCCCCTTGAAGTAACCTGTAGGGTTTGATACCTTTGTACTTTTATAGATATTTTAGTTAGGAATATACTTTTTGGTAGTGACCCACCGAAACATGTTATTTTGCCGAAACCGAAACCGAAACTGAAGGTTAGGTTTGATTTTAGTTTCGGCCGAAACCGAAACCGAACCTTTTATAAATAAAAAAGAAAGTCCTTAAAAAGTCGAAAAATGTTAGTAAGCACGTTTTTTTTTAATCATAATATCTCGCCGACCTATAATTACAGGTTTCTACTTTCAAAGATTTATCACAATGAAATTTCAGCGCAGTTACAGAGGTTCTGTTTAAAAATTTAACTACCATATAAAGTGAAAAAAATACATTATTTGTAACACAAAGTTTTTTAATGGTGGTATAAAATAATACAAATTTATTATTAAAATATGATGCTCTGATGATATATTTAATTATAATGCTATAATTAAATATATTTGTCAATAGGTTAGCAAACTATTAAAATAAAGCGTTAAATATTAACTATGACATGACGAATTCACAACAAACCAAACTAAAATACTTGATCAAACTACTTACTAAGTAGTTTGGCGAATATGTTTGTTGAATTTGTGTTTGTTCCGCGAATAATGGTAAGTATAGGTCCTTACATATGAAATTAGCGTTTTGTCGTACTGACCACTTTGATCTGACATATATCCTCTTTGGTTAAGAATACAAAATTCAAATTTATAAATTCATTTAGCTGGTATATTTGAGTTTTGAAAACTGTCATTCTTTTGTTTTTTCCTCATTGTTTTTTTCTTTGGCGTCGCTTATTACCGCGCAATGGAAAACATGAAATATCGGTATATTTACGAGTACGAGTTCTACCGTGGCACCAGTGCTGCAGAAACCGCTCCAAGGGTTAATGATGTGTACGGTGCTGGTGTCGCAAAAGAAAGCATGGTACATTTTTGTTTTCAAAGTTTTCGTTCTGGAAATGTCGACCTTCAAACCAACCCCGTAGACGGCCGGAGACCACAGTGAAAATGAAGAATTAAAGGTTATTGTGGAAGCGGATCCATCACAAATAATTTCAGAGTTAGCAGCAGGCTTCAGGGTAAATGACAAAACTATAATAATCCACTTGAAGCAAATCGGGAAAGCAAAAAACTTGAACGATGGGTATGAATGAATTGAGTGAATGAAACTAGCAAACACGCGGCGACTGCTGTGTTACTTTGCTCAACCTACACAATAATGAAGGGATTTTAAATTTAATCATTAATCGTGAAGAAAAGTTGATGGGTGCTGGTGGGTTGTATGATATTCGGAAGTGCTCATCACAATTGCTAAACCCGGGAGACCCAGGCAAATTCAGCTCTAAACGAAAATTGACTTGAAAAAGTTACTTGTGAGTGTTTGGTGGCCTAGTACCGGTGTAATTCACAACAGCTTTCTAAAATCTGGCCTAACGATTACAGCAGATGTATTGTCAGCAACTGCCAACCATGAAGAAAGAACTAGCTGCTAAACAACCGAAAATGGTCAATCGCTCTAGGCCACTGCTGCTACAATACAACGCAAGACCACACACTGCACAAAAAACATCCATCTAAGTTAGATGAGCTACAATTGTTATGTCATCTACCATACTCCCCGGGCCTTGCTCCAACACATTACCATTTTTCCCGGAATTTGGACAACTTCTTACTAGGAAAAAAAATTAACTCCTAAGCGGCAGTCCAAACTGCCTTGAAAAAGTTTTTTGATTCTCGCCCCCATGGTTTTTTAGTAAAGGAATCAATGAGGTGCCTATAAAATGGCAAAAGTACCTACATAGATAACAACATACATACTTTGATTAATTAAATATATTTTACAAAAAAAAATGACTTCATATTCCTCCATACAAAACGCCAATTTCATATGTAAGGACCTACTTACCATTATTCGCGGAACAAACACAACAGGTATTGACACGTCTACACAAGCAAAGCGTACTGATTTAGAGGTACCAAAGGTACGATGTTGTAAGTTTCGGCGCGGCCGAAAGGTTCGGCCGTTTTTGGCCGAAACCGAAACTCGAGCCGAAACTTGTTTTTTTGGCCGAAACTAGCCGAAACCGAAACCGAAATTTCGGTGGGACACTACTTTTTGGCATGTAATTAACTTACATTATCTTAATCTGCCGCGCTTGAGTAACTTCCGAAATCCCCTCTCGGGCTCGTGTACTATTACGTAGGTAGGTTGGAACTGCATTTTAAATCTTATCAAAATTATTAAAACTTTTAGAAAAATGTAAATTGTAATAATTGGAATTGTATAGGTAGTATGACAATATAAAATGAAAAATATAGGTAGATACAGTCATAATTTGAGTGCTCCTGTTGGAAACAGGCACTTGATTAGTTTTAATGAACAGCCTACAGGATACCTCAATTTGGAGACAATTGTTTCACATCATTATTTTATCTACCTAACACTTATTGGAATACCGAGCCACGCTCGAAAAATAAAATGATTGCCTTTTCTTTTAAATAACTTTTGCCCTGATCACTTGCTCCTGCTAAATTCGTTGTTTCGTTGCTTGAATCCGTATATTAGAGAACGTAACTGTGTAGAAGTAAGTACGTACGTACATTAACTTGCGCCTTGTGCACTGTTTATAATAAAACAATCAGGTTTTTTATTAATTTCCTTAATACGAATAAGTAGGGTTAAATTTTAAGCAGGTAAGTAGGTATAAGTATATCTACATTCTTTGGCATTATTTATTCTATTGCACTGAGAAATGACTCACGCAGAATAATGACAATGGCTACTCATTCACAAGTGCTTCGTTGCTCGACAAGGTCATAATGTCAACGACTTTTCAATGTCAATGCTTTTAATTATTATGCATCGTCACTACGAATAAGGCGGGCAGTCACTCAATATTTATAAGCAGTAGATGACCACCTATGTCAACGTTATTAAGACGTTATTTTGGTCATCCTGATTTATGTTGTTCATTATAAGTTCAACGCATAGGTAGGTGATATCGCACACCTAGATCTAAAGGGAGCTAACTCAAAAACCCGAAAGTGTGAGTTATGCACACCATCGATTTCCTTACAGCAAAATCTACATACCTACCAATGCAACAGATTAACTCTTCTAGGTTATCAGTTTTACGCCTTTCCTGAAAAAAATTTTTTTTTTAGTTAGGACCCTTTAGGTTTAGGTGTGCGTGCGATATACGACGGATATCTACTCACAGCCGGATTGGGTCTAGAATTTAGAAATGCATAGAGTTCTTTTATATGAAGTGCTTACCACTATGAATAGGTTTTTGGAGTTTTTTTTCTCTTGGCAAATCTGGTACTTGCATAGGTTGGTACTATACGTATTCAAGCGTGATCTTCACCGATTTTCTACTGTCGCTGTAAGGAATAACGTTCGCGAAGATACTAAAGTCGACCCACGAAAAGAATATCGCCAAAGTGTCACTTAGGTAGGTAAGTATTATACCTTTCCATAAAGATTGAGTTTTTATAGGTTTAAGTAAGTGGTGTTACACTTTAATTAAATGTAGAATATGTCGTATTTTGTCCACCTACACGCCCAAGATTTACCGATGGAACCGGTCCGTATGCCGCACCGAGGGTAATCGTTTAAACAAAAAACAAAACAGCTTTTATAACTTGTTATTGCACTAAAAAGTAATATATTTATTAATATAGATTCGTGCGTTGTGTTTCTAGCGAGATTTTTTTAGTTGCTCACCTAATGAATGGTAAAGCATATGGGTAAGCATCTATATGTTATGGACCAAGTAATTAATGAAGGCATTGTATGTAATAACCGGGCATTATGAATATTGGCATGTTTTATACCGGTCCAACTGGTTAATTATAAATATTGCTACTTGTCCATTTAATATTATAGCTACCTACATTGGAAGTGATGGGGGTAGAGAAACAAGCGCGCGAAACCCAAGTAACATTTTGGGCCTGTAAATTTGATTAACATAACAAAAATTGTTAATAAACGTCATATAAAAATTCAACTGTCAAAGCTACTTGTCGCAATTTTACAGTTAGTAAACTTTTTTTGTTGATTGTTATACATATTCAACGTTAGGTAGGTGCTTAAACTTTGCTGGGCGAACTACTATATATTTTTTTGCTATAATTTGAAAATAAAATGTCGTACCTACTTAGCAATTTTGTTCTGAACCTAGAGCTTTAATATCTTATCTTCAGATTGCAAAATGTTTGAGTAAGATAGGCAGATTAATGTGTTTTTTTGTGTAAGGTGTTGTGTTCGAATGGCAACGAGTTTTTTATGCGATTCCGTTGTAGGCACTCACATCGCTTGGCTGGCCGCGCTGGCTCTTCCTACACTAACTTTACGATAAAACCCAATAAAATATATAAAGTAAGTAATCTGTAATCAAGCTGTACATGAAGTAGGTAGTTCAGTCCATTGGTTATCCGTTTTTTGATTTGATGAAACAATACGGTATCTACCTACCTAAAACAATTTGCAGCGCCATGTTAACAGGTCAGTTAGTAACATAATACCTACACAATATTAACAAATAACAATACCTAAATAAAAAAAAATAGTTAAAATTTAACCATGTATATATTTTATAGACACGTATTTTTACTGAAAATAATTGCATTTTTTTTATTTGTACGTGTGGATTGGAACCCTACGAGAAATCTCAAATTTCATTTTTTCCCAAAATTAAAAGTTGCTCCCTACAGAAAAAGAATCACTCACTCGCTCATTCCAGCACTTCTTGTAATGCTAGTGCTATAGAAATGGAGATTATTTTATATAAATCTCCGATCGATCATTGTAAAACTTAAATTTGTAATCTAAAAGATTTAGTGCGTCCATTACGTGTTGTTAGTTAGCACTACAAATTCCTGCAATGTAAGGTATGCATTAAGCATGTTACAATCCTGGCATGTAAACTATGGTTGCGCAAATTTATATTTATTGGTTGAAAGCACATAGCGGCAGGAGGAAGTTCTCTTGTCTCGTCTGTCCGCTTAGTTGTCGATCGTTGACCCGAGTTTCAATTCCGCATTGAATGGCTCACAGCGACTCTTCGGATCATTTGATATAGAGATAAGATCTCGACTTCTGGAGCTGTCTGTGCTTGTAGACGGGCTTAATGGGTGATCCCTAGGGGTTACACGTCGTTTCATCAATAATGTTATAGGGGTACTTGATACAAATTGAATATATGTTTCTTACACACATATAATATGTGTGAAATAAACGCGAAAGCATCAAAAATATATACAACTAGCTGACGCAGCGAACTTCGTACCGCGTTTACCGTTTTCTTTTTTTCCATGTTTTCTCGCCTGCCCTGGAGTTCCTCAAACATTTTCAGGCCAAAATCAGTCAAATCAGTTCAGCCGTTCTCCAGTTTTAGCCAGACTGACGAACAACAAGTCATTTTTATTTATATAATAATAGAAGAATATAAGATAAGATAGAAGATTATGTTACGTAGCTAGAATTAACCTTCGGCAGATTGAAATTAATAAATAGGCATTATCATAGAAGAACGTCGTTATAACACAATTACCATAATATATACCTAGACATAGGTATAGGTATATTTATGTTTTTAAATTGTAACATAGTGACGCGCATAACATTCATGTACTTACCCAACTAAAAAAACTTGTAAATAAACTCTTGATACTTTTACGTTTATTACACGCTTACACAGCGGAATAAAACAATTGTAATAATTGTAAATATATCTAGTTTATGCTGAAGTTTACAAAAAAAATAAAGGAAGCCTCGAAAAAAATAAAATACTTAGTAGTAATAACAACTTAATATTATATGTAAGTAGGTATATAATCATTTTAAATCCTGGACGATTGACTGACGAATACGCGCACAGCCTTAAAACACTAATCGTAAAGACCTAAAACTGGGAGGGTGTGTCCTTTTTTCGACGTAAACTTCGATAAAAAAGGATATTCTAAAATATTTTGGGAGTGATTTGCTTCGAAGTCCATAAAAAGATACCTTAGCGCTTTTGATTGCAGTAAGGCGAACTAGGATATGATTAATTTCGAAACACCACTTTTATTTTGCTTAAAAAATCTTATTTGGGAGTGAATTGTAAAGCAGCTTAGGTACTTGTTTTGTTAGATACCTAAGCTACTTAGGTACCTGTAATTATCGTGGATAGGTATCATTCCTTATATAAATAGCGAGCTTAAACTCATGAGTATGATTTCTTCAGAATCTCGATCCGATTATAATAAAAAAATATTGAACTCACTTAGTGGTTCGTATTTTATATTTGGAAAACTCTCGATTATAAAATAAAAACAAAATTACAATCGCTTCAGTAGTTCAGGAGTTATAATGATACTAGCTTCTGCCCGCGACTTCGTCCGCATGGAGCTCCTCCTGTTTTGCAGTCGGTTAAAAAGTAGCCTATGTCCTTTCTCAGGCTACAGTCTTTCTTTGCACCAAATTCCTTTTATAATAGGTCCAGTAGTTTTAGCGTGAAAGCGTAACAGACAGACAGAGTTACTTTCGCATTTATAATATTAGTAGGGATTTCAGACAGACATATAGACAACCACACATCTCTTTTTGTTTTGTGGTTAAAAATATAATCAGTCTTGAATCTTAAAAAGGCTAGCTACTTACTATTATTTAACACGCAACAAGACGCATTACTAGGCCGACGAAATATAATATATTAAGTAAGTACCTATTAGGTATATTTATCAGGTTATCGAGAGATACTCACGCAGAACAAATTGATGCGTCTTTGCCGTGGGCGGCCTTACAGGCGACATGTTTACGACCTCAGATCCATTCTAAACGGTCATGGATAGTTTTAAACTTCGAATGTCAATTAACACCATGACTTCGGCGACGTTATTTATCATTGCCGATACGCAACGTCTGCCCACGTCGCACACGTCATGTCGTCACCACATGACCTCAAGTTTTCTTTGTATATTCATAATATACTTATTCACATTAGTTACCTACTGTTATATGTATAAAGTATATGTATTCAAGGGCGTGCATTCCATATAGGCACAATGGTATAAATGTTTTGGGTGCCTACCCTGACGAGGTGCATGCGCGACCCTCACTGCACGCGCCTGCCTGTATGTATGTAGCCTACTTTGTATAATTTTCATATTTTCTTATATTGAGTACCTATCGGTATCAATATAAGGACTCACTACTAAAGATGGACCGTGGATCACTACCCTCTATTTTAAATTTACAATTTCCTAGCGCAAATCTAAATTATATTGATTCAAGGTGTGGTTTGGATTAGTTGATAAAAAAAGGAGAAACCTTACAAACTTCGAAAGTAGAAATCGTTGAGCAAGTGGAAAATTAAACAAAGTGCGTCTATGTCTACTTATTTGCTATTTACGTAGGTGTAAAAATGATGCACTATCATAGTCATTATAAATAATGATCATAAGCGACAGGGAACAAAAGACGCCAATCAGTAGTGGGTGTTGCTTGAGTGCTTATGGTCCAAGAGCCCACGGCCGCCAGAACTTATTTATTTTCTCCAGATTGATATTAAGGGATTAAGTAGTGCTAGTACTTACTTACATAAAGAGTGTGTATACCTTCTATCTTGGATAGAAGGTAGCTAAATCCAACACACTTTCCTGAAATTTTCTTAGGTATATTGTACAAAACATTGTTAAAACATAATAATCGATGTTACTAGACACGTTCCCCATGCCCTTATTGTTTAGGTAGGTAATTAAAAAAAGCTAAACTAACGTCTAACTGGGTGGTATCAACGCAAAATCGCGGGCCGCAGAGTACCTATGATTAAGAATTTGATAATTGTTTCATGTAATCAAGAAAATTAAGGAGACTGTAGGTTTTTATATAATTATATAAACGGAGTTTTATTATTATTTTCGAGAAGTCGAAGTCGATTTGCGGTATAAATTTGCAAAAACAATAGTAAGGTGCGTCGGGTTAACATGAAAAACAGTGTAAGATGAAAAATCCTTCATAGCTGCCTATTCCACGCATATTTTTTAACACTGACTTCATAGTTTTGAAGGTCACTTCATTGCGCTCCTTATCTCAGTCAGCGATAATCGTCAGGTGTTAGTGCATATGTTGCATTTGCAATTTTTCGACAAGGTTGTTTTTGAGCGATAAATGCGTTTTTTAATCTTCCCCCACGTTCCGTAGTTTCTTCTACACGCCAGCTAAAAATATATTTTTTGATACTTACGTGTTAATTATATAAGTATATTTTTTAATTGATAAATAAAAACTGATTTCGCATACCTATCTTTTATATTTTTGGAGTTTTAATATTTTTCAATCTTACACCGCTTATCAAACCCAGCGGCAAGACGGCAATATTTTCTTTTCCAACTTACCCCGATTATATAAACCATAGCAAAATTCATTGATTCTCAATCTGCATGATTCAAAATAATAATAAACTTTTCAATTTTCTAACATTCGAAAGGGTTAGTTGTTTTTTTTTTAAGCTTCTAATAATTTCTTGAGTTCTGAGTGTAACATTTAACAATTTTATTTTTTACACATGTTTTGTTTTAACTCATGAAAACATGTGTAAAAAAATAAGATTTTAAAGAAAAGTTGTAATATCTATATTTAGCTGGTTTAACTACCTGTCTATTTAAATAAAGAAATGATTACATTTTTTGTGTACATGGTAGTAAAATTTAAATATAAGGATATAAAAAGAAAAGGTTGAGAACCGAATATTATCATCTGAATACAAAGTGGGGTAAGACTGAAATATATTATTCAACTAAATTTCATTTTGGTACTTATAACAGCTAAGTATTTTTAAAATGTATTTACATATTTGAATAGAGAAAAAAATATGCTTTCGGTGCATATATTCCAAATGGACCTAAAATGGATATAAAAGATTTTAAAAACTATATCGAACTTCCCCCTCATGATTCCATCATACCCCACGATTTTTTTTCAATAAATTTAACTTTGCCATCGCTTTTGTATATGAAAAACACCTTTAATCAGGCCCAGTTTTGAAAAGATAGGACACACATCACTTCACATACGTCAGCTTCACGCGATAAAAATTATGAGGCTTTAGAAAAAACATGGTTTATCTCATCAAAATCTCGTTCAACCTTACCCCGACTCACTAGCCATATCTGCAAGTTACCTACATTGGTGGCAGAATTTGCGGAAATATACAAGAGTCACGAAGGTGACACTACCAGATACCGACTTAAGCCGACAGCTCTGGTCTAACCAATACGCCCCCGTATCAATCCATATAGCTTACCTGATCTATGATTGCAACATTTTGACAACAACCCAAGAATTGCGACATTATGGAAAATAAAGTTGCAAACATCTGTGTCGTAAATTTCAACGCCTACGATTTTCAATTAATCCCTTAAAATTACAACGTGTTACGGTAAATAAAAAAGATGACATGCGTAGTACGATAGGTATCAAAGTTTTCATCTACTCACAACATTGACTACTTATGCCTTCTAGTGCTCTTAGTTAATTCAGTCGTTTTATTGTCGTAGCGTGTCCATCTTATTTTGCATTAAAAAATATGGAGTGGAATATATCCATACTTAATATAATTTATAAATGCAAAAGTATTTAGGTCTGTCTGGCCCCTCGTCACGCTAACGCTGCTAAACGATTCAAATGAACTTTGCTATGGAAATAGTTTGAGTAGGTGCCGAGGAAGAATATACCGTTTTTATCATAGTAGGTAGGTACGTGGTGTATAAAATATTCATTAATTTACCAGGACTTTCAACGATTATAGCGCGATAGTTGAGATGTGATATAAACGTAGACAACATTAGAGTTAGGGTTCTAAAACAACAGTTTTATGTGGTTCTTCTACCTACACCTACATTTCTAGTGTAGAGTGGAAGTATTTCTAATCAATAAAATATAAGATATTTTTATCTTCATATGTATGTACATAATTACTTAGGTACAATTAAAACAACTCTTAAAAGATGTAAAGCAGCGATCTTGCCACGTTTGTTTAGATATTTCAAAAGGCTTCGTACAATAGACTAACAAAATAACTTCATAATGACGCGCGACGCCTGGTTGCACTCCGTAGGGTGTTCGTCAAGATAACGTAACTCACTTGATAAATTGTAGGATTTGATGAAGCCACATAAAAGAACTTACCTAAGAAATAAAAAGTACCTACCTAGTAGTCCCTAAGATTTTTTTTACTGTAGGTAGTACTTTCGGAAATATAAATAAGCTGCGTACATGACCATAACCAGGTCAGCATAGGTAGGTACCTATACCTACACGTACTATGCGGACCTGGTTATTTGTCTACATCGTTGGTCGACAATATTCGGCAAGTTGCTATGAAGTACTAGCTAGGTAACAATTAAAAACAAAGGATAAGTGGTACAATATTTATTTTATTATGTTGAGATATAACAACAAGTTTTTTCCTTCCAAACGCTAACGTCGTTCCAACAATTTATATAAGTATAGATATTAATTTGGACTACGTTCTGTTTACACTGACGATTAAAATAAAATGACGCGTTTAATAATATTGCTGTGCAAGAAACGGATGTCGTTTATTAAACATCGACTTGAATGGAGGTGAGAGTGAGTTTGAAACTGCGCGCGCATCGCTTCTGCAGTTACAACATATCTACCTATATAATGTACCTGTAAATAGTTGAAATTAGCTATTTGTTGGCCGGATTTATTTAATTTCAACCTACCTACGTATTATGCTTCCAACCTTATGACTCAAAAAGTAAATTTGTAAATTACCTAAATAAAAGTGTAATTTAAAATAAATCCGGCTAACAAAGATCATTTTTACCAACCTCGTACCTACTCAACGCTCCGAGCCGTTAGCTGGTCTGCGGCCCTAACATGCAATATTTTAGACTTATAGAAAAGTGGTTTATTTTATTTACGTTTAAAATGTTGCATGCTACGTTCGCTGCAGGCGTCGAGCGACTCCAAACTTCACAAAACTACAACACATTTACAATTATCAGCAGACCATTACATGGTCGGCCGTATGTACTTATAATATCTAAAACATAGTTACACTTTTGTATATATTTATGTTATTACCAATTAAAGTTTGCTACTTTTAAATATGTAGTAAGTATATATTTCATCGGGTAGCTTTAATAATATATTAGGTAGGTACTAACTATAAATATTTTGAAGCCGTTCTTCCTTACGATTATGGTGACAGATTGGTCATCGTTTAATTCGTAGGCGTCCGTGGTTCACAGGTGAGACCGGGGTAATTAGACGTTGTCAAAAACTAGGTGGTCACTATAAATTTAGGCGGTTTTTTGCAATAATGATCTTAAGAACTAAAAATATTGAAATCATTACAATCTAATTAAATATATAGTGACCTTGCACACGAGGCTGAACCAATGTTTGACAGTGGTATCTTGCTATAGGTACATAAGTTCTTAAGTCTTTTATTTGACCAGTAGTTAACTAGTTACAACCTAGTTAAAAAATGTCGAAATAAATGGACGATGTTTTAGAGATATCTAATCATTGATCACAATTTTGTAATTGCCTACTATGAAATAAATGAACTAAATATGGATAAATGAAACTGTCTTAGTGTCAATAATTTACAGGTATCTAATAAGTAAGGTGTAAATCATTTATAAATTACTTACATATGCAAAAATAATCTTACAACTTTTAACTAAATCAGTATCACATAAAATATTATTCCATTAAATTATGACTTAATTAATATTATAAATAATAATATCCCTAATATTAATATGGCAACACAATCTGTTTATTTGCTAAGCACCTAGATCTTTAGGATTGAACATATTTACACATCTGTACAGTCAATCCTTACATTCTTATCACTCACGTGTAATCGTTATACTTTTCTCATTTCGACGTATAATAATTAAATACGAAATACGTTTTAACAATGATTAAAGATTTTATAAACTTTAAACATTTGAAAATCATGAAAATTTTAATGTCATTTCTCATAAAACATATAAGTAGGTAAGTACCTAGATACCTAAATGGTTTTGAAATTAAAAGCTTTGTGAAATGCTTTTATTTATACGCTGCTCTAACTTGTTAAAATATTTACAAAACTTTTACTATAACATTGATATGCATTTTATAATTGCATTACTAAAACAAACATATTTAAATGCGTAGGGGTTTATGCCCTGTACTGTATATATCACCTAGATAGCATATACCTAATAATAGATAGGATCTAGGTGATAGACCAAGACACGAGATTATGAATAAAAGTTTACTATATTGGGCTCCGCTAGATTGAGTTCGATGGTTCCAGCTACAGTAAGACAAGTGCTGCAGACAGCGACCGAAATATCACTGGCTAATGCTCTGTAAATGGTCACGTGATATTTTGCTTACTAATTTTCGGTGTATTTATTTTTACATTACTTCGCTGCTTCTCTGGAATAGTGTCACAACTCGAAATGTGTTACCATTCTGAATTGAAATTTATAAGTGACGGTTCACAGTCTTAAATGGAGTAACAAATTATTTCGAGTTGTGACACTATTCCAGAGAAGCAGCGACTTATATTGTTAAATATTTTTAAAGAACATAATTTTATATAGATATTATTTGATATGAGGATATTCACGATAATGTTCCGAAATCACTGGGCTAAAAAGAAACCGATGTCGCAGTATGAAGGCGTCACACTCACAGTCAAGAGGAACGCTGTTCAAGCGAGCGAGCGGCCAGCTAGCGCCAGAATTGCCGCGGCCATGACAGCACCTAGCGCTCGTGACATCGACGCTGCAGACGTTTTCGGTGTCGATGTATCCATCGAACCCTCTCCAGCGAATATTCGCGTACCTGTTGAAGCAGCAAGTGAGCAATTATAAAATACTAGCTTCTGCCCGCGACTTCGTCCGCGTGGAACTCCTCCTTTTTTGCAGTCGGTTAAAAAGTAGCCTATGTCCTTTCTCAGGCTCCAGACTTTCTTTGTACCAAATTACATTTAAATCGGTCCAGTAGTTTTAGCGTGAAAGCGTAACAGACAGACAGACAGAGTTACTTTCGCATTTATAATATTAGTAGGGATATTCGTTGTTGATTTCAATAATGCATTAAAAGGTGCCATACATGCACATACCCATGTCATCAGATCGACCGGAGCCTTCCTCTCCCGAGCCCTCAGAATCATCGAAAGCGGCATCGTCATCGGAACCAGAGCTCTCCACTTCCGCCTCGTCTCCTTGCATGTACGCCTCCGCGGTCGGTATACCGCCGCCACCGCCCCACTCGTTACTCACTACCAACTACACAAATAAAACAATATATATATACATATATATATATATATATATATATTTTATTGCTAAGGGAATGATACTCATAATCCCCCTTCTTTTAGACAGCGCCAGTGCCCATTAGCCAGTGGCGGGTTTCAATTGTAATTAATTTTTTAGGTATACTTTTTATGATATATAGTACCTATCGCTATTGGAATGAAACAACTTTACCTGATTTAACTCGCGTATTTTATTTTATTGGCTGTCGTTTCGGAGCCTTAACGTAGCACGACTGAGCTTCAGCTGACATTAGTCTTATGCTAAAACCAATAAAATAAAATACGCGAGTTAAATCCGTTTAAGTTGTATCATTCCAATGTATAATAACTGCGAAGGCATCAGAAATTATTATAGTATCGCTATGTCAAGAGGTAAGGATACATACTTCCCAACTTATGTCTGCAAATATGTAAAGATATAAACAGGTACCCATGGTGCGTATGTAGGTGAGTCGACACCTGTCCTGCTTAGAATACCGGTTACTGGGTTGCCCGGTTGGAGGCAGTTGCACGGTTCTTTTTGCAAATTATAAACGATTGTGACACTAAAGAATTCATATTGGATCTACAGTCTGTATCGCACGTACCTATCCTTACAAACAGGTAGTGCCCAGTTGTCATTATGTTTTATTTGTCTATTCTTTTTCATATATATTTGGGTTTGCACAATCCTTTGTACCAACTACATATAGGCACTATTTAAATTTGAATATATAGTTGGTTATTCAGCATTGGCGTGAACGTAAATCGCTAAACATATCTGAATCTGAAAACATAAAAATTAAACATACTTAAGCTGACCGACCTGTCTCACTTGTCGCAATATGTCCCCGACAGCGGCTACTCTTGGATCTTGTGGCGCACTCCCTTCGATTTCTGGATTGTATTTCTGATCACTTAATGACAATGATGCGACGAGTGGTTTAGTATACCTACGTGGTAACATAAATAGGGAATTATATTATATTCTCTTATATACTTTAGCGTTAGACTATCGTAAGCTCAGTCGTGCTACGTACTTAACTGTAAAGTTTTTAAAACGTCATCCAATAAAATAAAATACATACGCGAGTTAAATGCGTTTATAGTTGTTTAATTGCAGTTCTATTTTAAATATTTAAGTTAAAGCATAAAATAAAGTAGGGTGAGTTCGAAAATGTGTAATTCCTTGAGCGCCACGTTAATAGCCAATGTGTTAAGTTAACCTGCACATATGTAAATGTTTCCTGTTTGACGTTACAAGTCTGGTTGTAGAGGTAATTATATGATGAATGTAACCATAAGACATTGCTTACTCTCCAACACCATTTCCATTCCAGCAATGTTCGTTGTCGTCGTGAGCAAAGTCGGGCTCATCGCACAGGTGGTCGGCTAGACCGGCGAAAAGTCTCTTGCTGGCAGAAAGAGAAGCCGCAAACTGTAAAAGCTCGGTATCTGGCGGAGGGGCACGAAGAGCGTCGCGTCGCGTGCCGCCGATAACTGCGCGGCCCTGCTGCGGGCCATAGCTCTCCGTCGTGGACGGAGTACCGCACTCCTGTACTACCTGTAACAACACGATTCTGTTAACTATCATATCATACTTATAACAATATATCACTCTTTTAGTACAATTGTGACACAAATCAAAATACAACGTCACTACTACATTAATTAACTATTAAAAGTAATTATGTTTCACTTAAATTCTCGTAGTCGGAGTAGTCACTATTCAACTAAAGCATTGTGGGTATAAAATAATTTTATACTTAAAGAAAATTAAAATTAATATAGATAATGTATGAAAATACTACAGGAAATCTGCAAGAGACGTGTTAAACTAATGCCGTATGTAGTAAATGTATATTTTCAAAAGACGAAAATAACGGAAGAGATTCTCAAGTCGATGTACGTATTACTTACTGTTTGAAAGCCGAGAACGTTCTTAGTTAGGTAGGTACACCAGCAAAGTTTTACTGGGTATCAGAAAGTGTTTTCACTTGTCGAACAGGTTCAGATGATCTTTATCAGATATATAGGTAATTATGTATATACTATATATATACGTAATTAACTATTATTAACATAGTTGTCAATAATGACGGAGATATAACGTAAAATATCAAGGTACAAAATATAATAATAATTAATGACGGATTGAGAACCTCTTTTTAATAGTTTGGTTAAAGTTGCGATGATATAATATTCAGGTCTTAGTAAATGGTAAGTCGATATTTGTGCGGAAATAGCCGATAGGCGTTCGGCAGCGTTCCTGAAGCCTGAGGTTAGGCACGCGAAACTAAAACCGCTACAGAGGTGCGCTCGTCGTGTGAATGCCCGGAGCGGCGCGCGACACACGCAAATAAACTGCGACAAGGTACAACAACGACCACTCAACTTCTTCTCAACTACATAATACTATACCTACTGCTCTGGCAATTAAAATAAAGTACCCGTACCCGCAGATGATAGAACAAAGACAAACTATCTTACTTTGTAACCACGCCTCTTAGGTTGATCATAAATAAAAACAAAATTATTGTTACGTTTAAGGAAACTATTAACATTATTAATAAACAAAGTACTTAAAATAACTATCATTTCCTTCCTCTAAAGTAAGTCAGTATTTAAGCGTTGATAAACTTTTGTTAGAGCAAAAATTTCCACTCGTGCGTTAAATAGACGCGTAGACGTTTCTCGCGGTGAAAGCTCGAACCGCGCGTGGGCGGGCGCCGTCGCCGCGCCGGCGCGCCGCGGCCCGCGATGCAACTATGCCTGCACGACACTGCGCGTAGAATCGCATTCTCCTTTCAGTATTAGGATAGCGCCTTCCGCAACGCTTCGATGATCATGCCAGGTCAGTAACCTTTCCCCTAACTTACGTTACTTCAAAAAAAAATCTGCATGAAAAATATTTCTATGTTAGAAACGACGCATTTGGAAATAAAATCAACAATCAACGTCATAATAGTAATAGCATAATTAAATCGAATTATAAAAGAGACTTCAGTAAAAACTAAAATTTACCTAATGGAAACTATTTTCTAACATGTGCTTGACCTACAAGAAGATTTTAATATCTTTGATTTATATATATTTATTTCTAGTACAAAAGTTATAGTTCTTTGTAAGTTGTGAAAACAGTATTGTTTTCCTAAGAACAATAACTGTGGCAATCAATCTTTATTTATTTTTATAACATCTTGGATGCCATGTTAAAATTGAAATGAATTGTATTCGAGTGCTCGTAGATAGATCATTGGAATGCATTGTTTACCTGTAGATTGTGCAGGTTGTGTTAAAATTAAACGTCAACATCTATCGTCAAAAGTGCCAGGCGCAAGTAAGCAATATAAAACTCGCAAAGCCCAAAGGAAACTAGACGATATCGGCAACACGATGAAAGTTACTAATCAAAAGCAATGAGTTCAAAAGAGCTTTAGAGTTATGTTCTTACAAAGAAAAGCTTAAGCACGTTTCTTTACAAATAAGTATGGCTCTGACAAATTGAGACTACATTATCACTTATTACTTAGTTCCTAATCAATAAGCTACATGAATAGGCACATACTCGTTATTGAAACAAAATTGGTACGGCGCCTCGAGCCGGAAGCGATGTCCTTGAAGACGCAGAATGACATAATCAGAGATCGTGACTTCACTTACAATTGCCCTTATTACTCATACACGTCTGGTTTTGGTCTACTTTGTCGCCTCAATGCTTTGTGTTCGTTGATTAAGGAACTATGTAGCCTCTGACATACATATATTATACATAGGTTCAGAAAAGTACCTTCTCTATCTGTTAGATTTGACATTTATTTTATAAGTATGTAAGTGTTCGGTGTGTGTGTTCCACCTATAACAGACAGTGTTAATGTGGACGATGTCAATCTGCATAAAAATATTACAATATTCTGATTCCTAAAAACATATCCGATTCTATTCAAATGAAGTTCAATCGGAATCTGCAGTCGTTACACACCTAAAGCCACACGCGGCCGATAGAGATTTAAGGAGAGTCAAATACGTAGTATTTTAAGGGAAATATTGAGAAATCGTCGAAAGCAATTTCGTTGTAAGATCGCATTGGGCACGTTAACATGGTGCCGAGGCATACAGGCCGTGGGCCGGCGCGGTGCGTGGTGCGCCGATGCCGCGATGCGCGCTGAGCTCGAGAAGGGCTCGCCAGCTCGTGGGCGCTGCGTGACCGCGCCCGCGCCCACATTGACCTCGTTCGCCCTACGCGCTCGTCGAGCTCTCTTTATGGCCTCTTAATTCCATGTAACGAAATCTAGGAAGAGATTCCGAATTTTACGATAATTTAGAGGTACTCGTAACTATATATTAAATACTTGTTATAGTAGATAATTTCGACGACTCATTAGTGGTCCCTATGACGTAATAGATCAGCACGCTGCCGCGTGTAAAGGCATAAGCGTGGGTTCAAACCCCACTAGGGGCCTCGATTTTTTCTACTCTTGTCTTGGCACAAATATCATTATAAAAGAAGACAGTATCTATACTAATTGTTATTTTTTTTTTCAATCTGATCACATTTATTTCTAGTTCTTTATATTGCCACGGTGTGGCGCCTCTTGTCTATTATAGAACTTCTTATCTTTTAAATGTTAGTGTGCATCGATATTAAATAAAATAATTTAGTAACAAGAAAACATTATCATTTAATGAGAATCCTATCCCATAATTTGAATACTTACTAATATTATAAGAGGAAAACTTTGTTAGTTTGGTTGTAATGAATAGGCTCAGAAACTACTGTACCGTTTTTAAAAATTCTTTTACCATTAGAAACCTACATTATCCACGAGTAACATAGGTTATAGAATATTTAAAAAAAAAATAGGGATCCGTACGAAGCCGGGGCGAACGTGTATTATTTATATAGGTATATGTATATGTGTGTGTATATATAAATAGCGTACTGCGTAGTCAACCAAATATATGCAATTGGAGTAAAATTAGCATAAACTCTTTAATTGTGATACTATAATCAACATCAATTTGTTGCAGTATTTGTTCATGCAGAAAATGATATCGTACGTGGAACGCGCCCCGTAATAGCCTTTGAGTGTATGAAGTGCAATCCTGCCTTGTTAACGTGAAGCTGTGTAAGCTAATTGCTTACGATTCAGTGAATTTAGTTCAATCAATGCCAATTTATCTCTGGATTCCATTAGCAACTTTAAATTTTGTTTGTTAATATGACGGCAGGCGCAGGGTTAGCCACAAAATTTGCATTTTTTAAATTACATTTCTATACTTAATCATTAGTGTATGTATGTATACCTACTTAGTTCAATTTGATATAATTATCTACATTTGTCGATGGTTCTGCGTCGTACGAACCTTTTTTTCCAATAGTATCTGGTTCTCAAAAGCGTGCATGATGGCTTGAGAAACACGTGCATCTAGGGTTCTCAGTGCAGCATCAGCGTCTCCGCGCGCCAGGCGCTCCACGGCCTCCACGTAGCCCGCCCACGGCGCCTCCAGCTCTGCAACCAGCGAGCCCGAACACCTGCAACAACCGACCGCGTTTCAAATACGCTCAACGTCCATGCAACTCGACCCACATTACCGCTCTACCATAATCTTCGCTGAGGCAATATTTAATAATTACTAACGGTTACTGAACTTACCCTCTGGCAACGTTGAGACAGTAATGTCTACATGGTTTGGCAACGAGGCCACGACAGCGCGCGCAGCCACCCACACGCAGCAACTTAGTGGAACAATTGTCATCCGTCTTGGACAGGAGTTGTTCGCTAGAGGCGAGCGCTCCGGCACCCACTACTAAAGCTTGGAGAAGTGCCCGCGCAGCTTCCAAAGACCTCGATAGCTTAGTGCCCAGCTGCCAACAAGACAGAATATTCTAGGTATATTTTCTAACCATTCAATACTGTAAGTTCATCACTAGTAACTGAACGAGTTTTATATTAGCCGCCGCCGGCGCTCACCTGGTAAGGTACGTCACCGAACGGTTGCGCTGCATCGTAGGCGTCCTTCAAACAGACTTCGTACTCGGGAGTGAACTGCTTCGTATCGAGTCGAAGGACGTTGTGATACGCCAAAGGAAAGAGATCGCGGAAGAATTTCCTAGTGGTAACGGTGAGGTCCCTCGGGGGCGGACTGCCGAGATCCTCGCCGCTGACGAGACCGCGGTCAGCGCTGGGCCGCAGCAGCAGCCGGATGTCGGCGTAGAGCGCGGCGAGAGGCGCGTGTGCGCGTGTGGCGTGCCCGCGGTACACTTGCGCGAATAACGTCGCAGTTTTGTTCTGCGACTGATGCGACAGTGCCGTTAGATGCTCTGTACGGAATAAAAGGACCTAGTGTTATTACATAATTAAATAATCTGCCTACATATACAAATAAATGTACTTATAGCAAAAGATTCATTCTTAAGAACGGCACTGCTATTGTTTATTAAATTTCAAGGAATACGTATATATCGATATCAATGTTCATTTTAGATAGATTATTATATCCAAAAATAATTAGAAATGATCGTTTAGCACATACAATATAAGGGGTTAAAAATGAACCAAAATACATATAGGTACTTAAGTGAATAAGACTCGTTTTCTTCGGTTTTAAACAAGGCGATCAAGAAAACAAGTACGTAGGTACTAACTAAAAGAATAAATATGTCCAATTATTTGATTTGATAGTCCGTACCACCTGCGCCCGCGCCTGATCTCCTGTGCCTGAGACGGGCGCTTATCTCGCTGGAATGCAGGCACAGGCCGGTTACATGAACGCCTCCCTACATTCCCATATCAAGTTATATTATTTTCTCAAACATGCAATGAAATATCGTCCTTACGTGCGTCATAAGCCGCTGGGAAATATGTCGTTGCAGGACTAGGCTGGGAAATCATTTCTTTTTAATTTGAATATCAACATGGCGTTTGTCTTCATAAACAGGTTAAGAAACTGATTTTTTTTAATAGGTCCGAACTTTATTGTACCAAAAATATTCGCGAACAAATAACAAAAAATATCTGTATTAATATTCGATTAATTTAAATTTTTTACTTCAACTATATAAATATTAACGAAACTCAATTCACTAGGGACAGGATAACATTAAATATCATTTGTGTTATATTTTTATTAAAAAATAATATTAAGAAACGAACTATTAGGTTGTGTAGCCCTAGTACGGTATATTGAAATAATGCACAGGTAGAAAATGGATCACTTGCGTAAAAAAACAAATATATTTGGCGGGATTAGATGGAAAATTAAAAAAAAAACCTTTATTAAACATTTATTATTTGAACGGTGTACCTATTTATTTTATCAACCGACGAAACAAAACGGAGGAGTTTCTCAATTCGAGGCGTATTTTTTTTTTATTGCAATAGTTTGAGGAAAGCATTATACCCACATGTCATTGTTTAGCCGTGAAAAGGGCTAGCAGTAGCAGCCCTAACACTGTCCTCTATACATACTCATCCTGCACACCCTGTTTCCCGGCAGCTGCAGTAATGTACTATTAACTAAATTCTACAATTTACAACATTCCGATACAAATAGAGGAGAGTTTTTTATTTCATCATAAGTTCCAAATAGACCGACGTATTTGGTGCAAAATCAAAGGGATTTTTTTTTAATCAATCTATTGTTATTTGTTCATGAAATTAACTAAATTAGAGTTAAAAATAGTTTTTTAATGAGTTGTTGTTGCAAATCTATAAAAGTAGGTAAGTACTGTACATTTGCTTCATAAAATTCTTAAATGGAAGATTCATTTCTTCTTAAATATAAGTATATTATAGGTACCCACTTAGGTGGCATAGAAATTCACTGCTCCAATAACATCAGTTCCTTGTTTAACCAGTTAATTGAAACCAATTGAGAAAATTCTCAAAACGTTTCATCATCAGTGCACAAACAGGAAAAATATGAAATGTAGTCGATTACTTTTCAGAGAAAATACGTAAGTAGTTTACGTACTTATTCTAATTCAAAAATACACTTATTTTATTATGTACCTACTTATTTAATGTATTCGGTCTATGCAATAATATTGATTTTCAGGGGTTGACAATTATGTCAATTTATTCGTGTAAAATATACCGATTGTTTTTTTCTGTAGCGAATCCACTAAACCTACATACTTACTTAATATATGTGATAATAATGTATTTATACTTACTAATATTATAAAGAGGAAAGGTTTGTTTGTTTGTTTGGATTAAAAATAGGCTCCAAAACGGCTGAACGATTTGAAAAATTCACTGTTGGGAAGCAGTACGAGTACGTTCACCCTGAGTGACATAGGCTAATTAATATTTTGAAAAAAAATTAGGCATCCGTGCGAAGCCGGGGCGAACCGCTAGTATCTCATAAACGGTTAGGTACTTACCTATCTAAATTTTATTTTAAACCTTTTCATATTAATTAAACATGGCCAAAGCACCATAAGCATTATTTAGTTTGTAAATAATAAAAACTAGATTTACGACCTATTAATTATATGATAAAGGTTAGCAAGTAGACCCTAATCATTCACAGAGTAGGTATATAGCTACACTGTTGTTTGATATTTCATGATAGGCGTAAGTATTCAGTTATGAATACACGTGGTGTTGACGGTAGGTAGTAACAAAGGTAAATGATTTTTGCTTTAATGAGGCTCTATTCCGAGCGTGTAATCTATAGTCCCGGGACAATGGAAGCATAGGAAGGGGCTCTCAGCCTTTAGGACACTCAGATTATATCCCCTCTACTGGTTCCAACGAAGGGTTGGAAGTGGCCTTTGTTATTGGCGAGAAACGGAGGTCGTCGGCCCGACGCCGCCGCGGCTCCGTGGCTCCGTGGTCCGCACTCGGCTCTGCTGTGACACCGAGTGCCGGGCGCGGGCGCGGGCGCGAGGTGCGGGGTGCGGGGTGCGGGGTGCGGGGTGCGGGAGCGGGGTGAGGATACCCAACCGCAGACTGTCGGCCACACATCGATAGCTAATATTGCTATCACAAACGTTTTAAATAGCAATTTTTTATAGAATCTTTAAGAAGCTCTCGTAAACATAGTTATTTCCGTGCGCATTGAGATTTACCGCTTTGGGGCCGTTCAAGTATTACGTAAGCAGATTTATTACAATTATTATCCCCCCCATCCCCCTTGTCAGCAAAAGTAAGCAAAGCTCTTACCCCCTCCCCCTATGCTTACGTAAATATTTTTCTATGAATGTATTGTTTTTAAATATTATAATTATGAAAAAAAAAATGATTTACTTAGTATGGAGATTAGATTTTACTGATACGGTTTTCAACATAGAGTAAGTTTCAAAAATATTATAGTCTTATGAACATAACAAACTTATAATAATTTCTGATGCCTTCGCGGATTTAACTCGCGTATTTTTATTTTATTTTATTAGCTGACGTTTCGGATTCTTTACAGTTTCCATAATCGTAGCACGACTGAGCTGACAATAGTCTAACGCTAAAGTCCCCCCGAAAATGCGTTTCGTTTTCAAGCAAAGACAATGTGAGGGTTGCCATTCGTGTAAAAAAGTAATTTGACTACCGAAGACGTAATCATGATCTAGACTCCCCTACCCCCCATGTCATCCAAAATAAGCAATTCATAGATCCCCCCGCCCCCACATAGTGTTTACGTAATACTTGAACGGCCCCTTTCTGTAATAATTCCGTTGCGACTTACGAGCCATACAATATCAACGATGAATTTTACTGCGGTGACCGAGTCTACAACTATTTAGTTATTAGGTAGGTACAAAGAACCAAAATTTGCATCAAGGTTTATGGGTAAGTAGGTAGATAATCATAATTAAACATAGAGATGCGGTTTCAATGAAGATACATCCCTAATAACTATTTATAACATGAAATTTGCCATTAAAAAATTAGTATAGGTATAGAAGAAAATCGCATAGCCACGTACAATTAATAGTAAATTAGCATTAAACACAAATTATAAATATAAGTACTTATCATAAATTATTCGCTTTTGTGCATCATGTCAAGTTCTTTGACGTAATTCGCATAAGAAGGTTAAGCTTTCCAAGAATGATTGGTAAATACATATATTTTGGTATTAAGTAGGTACCTACCTACATTTATTTTGTTTAAATAATTTGAAGTTGTTATAGCAACTTTAAACTACTGTTTAAAGTTGCTATAAAATATAGTTTATCGTGTAGGTCATACTATATTTACTATGTAGGCCTTTCGGCACAAAATAAAGAATGCTTTCGGGGACATCTGATAATAGGTACTAAGTACAGCAAAACATTATCAACATATATATGTATATATTACTAAGTATATATACATATAGCAAGACCAAAACACAATGGTCACCTTGAAGTGTTCTCCTGGTGGTAAGCAACAGGTCTGCAATGGGTCGGGTGGCCTGGGCGGCGCGAGACTCCGTCGCCCGCTGCAGCGCGCCGCGCAGCCGAGCCTCCCGGGCGCGCCCGCAGCACGACCCGCCGCACTCCTCACCTGCAATTACACACACATCTTATTATATGCCCAACTATGACTTTTAAATAAATACCATCTATACCTACTATCTAATACTCACATAAAATACTATGTCCTTATTCTAGACTACTCAGAAAAAAAATAGATAGCTGGTATCAAGTCTTATGTGCTATACAAGCCTTGTTTACTTATCGATTTTTATAAAATGACAATCAATGACGCCCTTTTAATGAGTATCTACCCGTCTTTGTGTACTGAAATATTGAAATTCCTAATTGTTTTATGGTACATATATAATATTATTATACTATTCTCCCCACTACTCTTCAATCAAGTACCATAAAACGGCCGCTCACTGTCGTGTAAAATTCATGATCGATAATAAATCATTGCCAACTTTATATAGGTACCTACTATTATTAAAATATGTCCTATCCAGATTCATATGCATAAGAAGTCGCGGGCAAAACTAGTCTCATATAAAAAATAAAAATAATAATACTTATACTTAAATTGATGAACTGGTTGAATGAACGAAAGCGCCCTCCGGTTTAAAATCTTTATATTTGCTTCCTTAGAACTAAAAGAGCGTTTTGTAATTGTTTTTAGTATAACAGTGAAACCGTCAGATTAGCTTTTTATAAATTTTGGCACAGAACCACACCAAGTGACCGCGCGGTCGGGCTTCCGAGTTCAAGGTTGCGTGTGCGTTCAAACGCACAGATCACGTTGTCTCTTAGGTATTACGTAAATAAATATCAATACACTAACTGAAACTCCTCTGTGCTAACCGATATACAAAAAATTAGTTATATCAAATCTTAAATATTCTAGAAACACCTCATACTTAATAGGTGGTAACTCTGATCGTACCAGAACCAGAGGTAACGAACATCCTGTCACGTTACTAGTGGTTCGACTCCAGACACGAATAGTGCCTACCTACCATATCCTTTATTGCTATAAATGCATGCAGTAGGAATGGAAAAGGAATGCATTTATTGCATGCAGTAGGATTTCTTACTAAATTACTATGACAGATGCCTTTATAAGTAACTGGTTTAAAATGAAAATGCTACGGACACAGATATGAAATAAATTATGTACTTAAACAAGGTCCGCGTATCGCTTTGTCATCATAAAACATCTTTAAAATAGCTCTTTAATTTACTATCTTCCTAACGATTTAATGGAAAAGAGGTTCCACTTGATCATACCTCGTACTGATTGCTTATTATTATCCACTTATTCAGTAACAGTATTATTAGTAGTGATAATGCGTATTGCGTACCCGTCAAGGCCGCGCGCGCAGACTGGTCGGTGCCGGACCGTCATCGCGTCAGTCGCACACGATGCCACGCTGCATCGCAGTCAATACAATCAAATCACATCAAGTCTTTTACATAATAATATGTACTTTATAAACCTACTTAACTACATACATCGCTGACAAACGTTGACAAAAAGCGGATATTATATATAAGCTTTTTTTTCGGACTTAAAAAGAATAAGTACTTACTTACTTTTAAAATAATTCTAAGAAAAATCACAGCGCACTCTTTAAGTTCCGGGCAAGTCCGAATGTACCCGGGCTGTCACCTGGCAGTCCTACTGTCCTACTTCTATACTAATACTAGCTGACCCGGCGAACTTCGTACCGCGATTACGTGATTACGTTTTTTTTTTAATTCTTTTTTTCCAAGTTTTCTCACCTTTTAAACCTTCCCTGTAGTTCCACAAACATTTCAAAACTAAAATTAGCCAAATCGGTTCAGCCGTTCTCGAGTTATAGCCAGACTAACGAACACCAATTCATTTTTATATATAAGAAGAAGATAATAAAGAGAAAAGGTTTGTTTGTTTGTTTGGATTGAATAGGCTCCAAAACGACTGGACCGATTTGAAAAAATCCTTCATTGTTAGGAAGCTACACTATCCCCGAGTGACATAGACTATATTAAAAAAAGGGGATCCGTGCGAAAACGGGGCGGGCAGACAGTATCAAATAAAATAATAGTGCGTAAAGCTCAATCTTTTATTCTGAACCACGCAACGATTATTTCGAATCTTAACTAAATACAGATTAACTACTTATAAAATATACTTTTTTAATCATGCTCGGAAATGTTTTTCCTGGACTTATCGGGTTTCTATCTGACTGGAAATGCAGCTTCCATCCCATCTTTTAATACCTAAGTGACGTATTACCTGATAATACTTGGAAATTTGGTAGTATTCGACATTTTAAATGCAGATAGATCGCTTATATTCCGAGAGTTGGCACCATTTTTTGGGTAGGTATTTGAGGCAAGCTGAAAATTTGTAAGCAAGTACATTTTTATGTTTTTTGTCCCGGTATTTACCAGGCAGATCTTAAGTTCTGTGTTAGAGTATAGGAGAAATGTATGACAGGTTTTCAGCTTTCCTCAAATATCTATCCAAAATTGATGCCAGCTCTCGGAATATTGGGTGGAGGTGGCGTACCATTGATTATCTATGCAGGCGCCGACGCAATTGCAATATAGCGTGGGCTAAATCATCGTCTCATGAATATTCGTCTTGATTATCTCTAAACTGCTATAAAATTAAAATAGAACATCGACAACATCCGCTATTAATTCTTTTTACGATTATTAAATGCTGTCAAGCCGGCTGTGTGCCGGTAGGTATTTGCATTTCTGTAACTAACACAATAATCACATTGACATAGCTATTATTTCATCAGATGTGTCTAAATTACACATGTAGGTTAGTAATATAGAAGAAATAGCTAGGTACTTTGTTTTAGAACAGAATAGTATGCAATGTATCTAACAGATATTAAGCGATGAACGTAGACAGATAATATAATCCTGTCACTAGTTGACGACCCATTAAATAATACTTAAACAATGCCTTAGTGTCGGTCTGGAAAGTTTTCATGTCCGATTGATTCTTCTGATTTTTGTGCAGGCCTTGAATACGTCATTACAAATGATATTATGTCAAAAATTTAACCGCCGAAAGAAAACTAAAACGCAACAGAAAACAATAGCGCACTGAAAAGTAAAAAATAATAATTTTGTCTTTTATAACGACTATTATTTTCGTTGTAACGTCTGTTATTTTTGGAGTCGGTGCCAGCCTCAAACAAACTTGAGCACCTTATTGAAGAGTTGCTGCACCAGCTGGCGTTGCGTTGCGTTTTAATTTTTTTTCGGCAGTTAAATTTCTTTATTAAAAAGTTATTATTTTATAATTTTCTGTGACCATTAAAAATGATTAAAAATTAAGTATGTATAATTTGTAAAATAATTTGTTTCATTAAAAATCATGTTGCTTTTACATATTATGTAAATGTGCTTTTTATCTATGGCTTTGCACATGTTAATTACGATTGTACTGTTAGCAATTAATTAATTTCTTCTTTGTAAATTTCTAGAATAATTTCTAGTGTTATTTAAGTAGTAACTCATATCAGAGATCTCTAAGTATCTCGAAGGATAAAGCGGTAGGTTTATATGTAATTAAGATTGTTATACTTTCTTATAATGTAGGTATTTACCTAACTCGTAGTTGCACTTTTAGTGTAGATTATAGTACCTACCTACCTATCTATTTATAACTAAAAAAAATGGCAAAATGTCATGTCAAGTCAGGGTAGAAATGAAAAAAATCGTTGTTCTATTACTGTGCATACTAGTGCTTATATAACATAATATGGAGAATTCCATTTGTGTAATACCTACAACGCATTAAATTGCAGTTTGTATCATTTAATTACCTAGACTCCTAAGTAGGTACTAAACTAAACGTTTTCATTGCATCAACGACAGGCGCGCCGCGGCGCGAAGCGTATACCTATCTAGGTACCTACATATTTGTACATGTGTTGGTACATGCTGCGACTGCAGCGTGCAGCCGCAGTCCGGCTATCGCTCTCAACACGGAGTTCGCTTATAGCAAGCACTAAACCGTCTAGCCTCGTAGCCGGTGTTAATTTGTTTAAGTATTGTTTGTTAGTGCGGCTTTCCACGCCCCTAGAACATTTTATTATTTTACTTTATTAATACACAAGACCGCACTGCAACAAATAACCGAAACTCATAGGAATAAATGCGTGTTATATTTAACTAAGTAAGTACATACTTATAGAAGTTTTTCAATCCCTTACGAAGTAGGTAATCAAGTTAGTATTATTAGGTAGGTACCCATTATGCAACAAAGTTAAGGTCAGGCAAATGATCGTTAATGTTTTAGCAAGGAATAGGGGTGGCTCCCGCCAGCCGCGGCCGCCCGTCGACTGCACCTCAAAGGCCATTGCGAAATTGCAATGCGGCACTTGCTTCACGTAACTACGTCTTTATATGTTGCATTCCATAGTCTATTTAACCTAATTTTAAAATCATCACACCTATTAGTGTTTAATATATAATCAAATATTAAGAATACCGTATCTAAATTTTCTCAATCTGTATCGCTGTATCATAACTTAAAAGTCGTGAATGTTTTATTAACAATACTGTTCTACGCCAATTCAAATGGAAATCATTTTAGATGAAACGTCTCGTCTGCAAACATGTTTGGACATAAAATATAACGGAGAACAACTAACAAACCGCAATAATATAATTTTATTATACCAATTATCTTGGAATTTTATCGATAAATTAGTAGCAGTAGCCAATCCTCTTATCCCATACACCCACGCCAGTTGCCTTAAATGTCAAATAAAATAAATTGATATAAACAGATAGATACCTTCAAAATTATCGATATTATAAATAATTTTAGACTTTAGAAGATTTAGAAATACAGGGTAAGTAATTATCCGAGTACCTACTATTTAACAGAAATGTATGAAACCCACGACTTATAGTAAACACTTTGAAATGAGTTTGGTCTCGGCTAAATGATGAAAAGTTAGCACTGCCTTCATCGATCGACGTGAGACGGTTACGACGCAGAGCTACGTCTACACTCCACAGGCTACGGAGCTACGCCATTATTTATGTAACTTGAGTAGCGGCGCAATCAGCTGCCGCCGCCCGCCGCCCGCCGCCCGACCCCGCGCCATGGGTGCGACGAAAAATAACAACAACTAATAATGTAACACGTAACACAACTTCCTGCATAATTAAGTATAATATATTATTCTAACAATACATGTTGTCTAAACATTAATCCATTTATCTACCTACCCATTTCTAAAATTTCGATCATTATCGATCGTTGAATCAAATTGAAAATATATCTTGTAATATGAGGATAGGTAATCAGAAGTAAGTAGTAACAGTGTTCATTAGTTTATTTCCTAATAAACTCTATTATTTACTTAGTTAAAATTGATTTTAAAATCTTGCAAGTTCAATGAATATTCTGATTAACTAGTTAAGTACAGTCACCATCAGATATATCAGAACGGGCGAGGTCCTCAAATACATCTGAACAACATTAAATTTCAATAAATTCGTTACGGCAAATAAGGCCAATAATATCTGAACGTCCAATTCGTCACAAATATAAGAGCAGCAATTTTTCAATATAATCTGGACACATAACAACGCAAAAATATCTAAACAGTACAAGTGTTCATAAATATCTGAACACTTGAGGAAAATATACCTTAAGTCACTGACATATAGTTTACATTCTATTGTACAGATGTAGCGAATATTCTGTCTCATGGTATCATTACTAGGCTCTAATCAAACGTATATACCTATCATAAATTTCAAACAATCTAATTAATACTGTCTTGGCTTAATGCGTAAGATATCGCTTAGTAAACCGAGCGTCATGGATCGAATCCGACTGGTCCACATGCATTTTATTTTTATTAACGGATGGGAAATATGACATATATTATTATTTTTTTTAATTTCTATAATAAATTAGGTTACCTGCTATATTAAAATTTTATCTGTCGCAAGATTTTTAAGATTTTTTATTTTTTATTTCTTCATTTATTATAGTCTATAATACGGTGGCAGGACATTCGGAGATCGGACATACGTAGAATCGAAACTCGTATTAGTATTTGCAGTTCGTTTGTTACCTACGGACTTTTACAATTGATGAAGTTGTTGCGTACCTAATTAAACGACAAAGTATGTAATTAATTAAGCTCCATCATGTCTCATCATTTCATCATCTGGTTACCATAATAATTTATACTTTACACAAAACGCAGCTTACATAGACTAAATAAACTACAACTGGAATATACACAATTTAACTAAGGTTAGTCTTGGAAGTGTCTCACCGACGTCTTCAATACAAAATAAGATCTGAATAAAAATACAAAACGAATAAAATTAAAAAAAAACACAAATTCTTCCTGGTCTCGAACTTAAACCAGCCGCGTTCTATGACCGTGCATCCGACGTGTGTTTACACGTCGGATGAGGCTAAGCAATCAATTATCAAGTTGACGAAAATTGCTTACCAATGTTGACAACGACTTGTCAACGACCATAATATATGAGATTCTTTCATAATTAAATAGGATACGAACTAAACAGTGACAGTTGAAGTTTGGCAACAGGAAACAATAGTAAGTATGACAACGTCGCAATTCACGTTTGCTTTGCTTACCTAGTAATGATACCATGAGACAGAATATTCACTACATCTGTACAATAGAATGTAAACTATATGTCAGTGACTTAAGGTATATTTTCCTCAAGTGTTCAGATATTTATGAACACTTGTACTGTTTAGATATTTTTGCGTTGTTATGTGTCCAGATTATACTGAAAAATTGCTGCTCTTATATTTGTGACGAATTGGACGTTCAGATATTATTGGCCTTATTTGCCGTAACGAATTTATTGAAATTTAATGTTGTTCAGATGTATTTGAGGACCTCGCCCGCTTTGATATATCTGATGGTGACTGTACCTAAATATGACGAAGAAATTCATAATTAAAAATACCCTTTACTTATAACAAATATATATACTTACTAAAACTAGTACATTTTTCAGGTGCAGTTATTTTCAATAGACGAAGTTTAGATATCCTACTTCGTCTATTGAAAATAACTTGAATAATATAAATATAAGTAACTGAAATGGGATCGAATAGAATCGATACTTAATATATTTTTATGGGGAAGTCACATTTTTATTTTTTGGAAATCATCTGTTTTCGACTTCGACTTTATAACTAAGCATGTACCTAAGTACTGTTTGATCTAGTTTATTAAACATTCTCTATTAGATCGCCATAAACAAAAATAATAAACTAGATCGAGTCGATTATAAGTTTTGTTATTAACCTGCATTCACATTTGTATCATCTTTTTTATTTACAAACTTATCCGGAATTCAATATCAAATCTTTAAGTAGGTACTATAGTCTATATTACGATGTAGGTGTATCTAATACAGAAAATACCAGAAGTATTCGTAATACTGAATACTAATGTTAATTAGGTTTGACATTATTTGGAAGAAGTAATGCAACCTGCAAAGCTTTATGTACGGAGAACAGGAAGCTTTGTACATGTTTTTCGAGATAAAACTCTAATTTGGCTACACGTTTTATCATGAGTTAAGTGGTATTACGCGAGTACCTAAGCAGACTGTATGGCGTGCCACGCTCGACGAACATTCCAACTAAATTCTAAATTGATCGCAAAGCAGACGCGCGCGTCGCAACTGTATGCGGAATTAGCACTGCGCCGGCATCGAGCGCCGCCCGCGCCGCGCCCGCGCCGCGCCCCGAGTTGTTACTGCTGCCGACGCCGCGCCGACGAGTACACATTAAATTATTTCGAGAACATTTTACACATGTTCCTACCCAAACTTCGCACGTTATAAAGCTTTCCCCTTATTCTGGCGATATGATTGTCGAGACCTAATTAGCACGGCTAGGCGGATGTTGCATGGTTTACTTACTTGGTCCAAAGCATGCTTTAAGACATCTTATACTTAACATAATTATACGATGATGAAAAATTCCTCTAAGTGAATCAAATGAATGCTGTCCCTTTAAGATAATTAAAATTTTGTAAAAAATGTTAAGTAGGTATATTTTTCTTCTTTTAATATTACGGCTTAATTTTTTTTTTGTAACGTTTCTATTTTTTTCTAACTCTCCTTATGTTTCTTGCAGGATTGAAGAAAATAAAACATTCTGGTGACAGACAATTTACAAACTAGCAATGCCTACCCGTGTTAAATGTTCGATTGTGTAAGCAAGCGCTTGAGTAACCACTACTAACCACACATATTTTGTTCAAAATATTATGCAACACAATAGAAGCTAGTCTTAACTTAAAAGATGTACTTTCTTAAGAGTACGGATCTGCCATATCTCCGAATAATTTTAAGGCCAAGGCGGCTGCACTTTATTTGAAGATCGAACATTACAAAAAGTCAGCAAAGCGATACGAAGGCACGCTGATTTGCAAAGAAACAACAAGAGCGCGAACCGCGGGCGCGCGGGCGACGAGCCAAGGAACGGGTTTCGTCCGTGAGAATGCACGCTAATGTATGCTATATAGGAACACAATGCATCCTCCGGCTCATACGCGCAGCGCGTTGAGGCGACACCTCCTTGGTGTAATGCATGACGAGATCACTTAAAAATACATACATATAATTGTAATCTATAAATACCTAGTCTAGTAATTGATTAATAATAATCCGAGATAATCTTATCCTCTTATTATTTCATGAACGGAGTAAGAATATAGTATAAAGTAGAGTACCTACTTACCTAAAAGAGTGAGTGACAGGTGTTCTTAGTGAATCCTAAAAACGGAAGCTCGCCAGTATACCGCCAGTATATATAGGTAGGTACAATATCTACGAAACGAAACAGACTCGACAGTTGCACCCGGCCTCGTGTGACAAGAGTTCGTTGGTTCGTTAGAACCGCAGATTTAAAATAAAACTTCGCAGTGAACACAAAAAGAGAACTCTTCTGAGGTACGGAGTGCGCGCTTGACCTGCGAGCGGGCATGACGTCTGTACATGCTACTACTTTGTGAAACGAGACGTGAACACGTGCAAATAACTCTTAATTTTGTGTAACTTGACTTGTACTTTATGGCTTTTTGTAATAATTTTCATAATTAACTGCAGTTGCAGGGGTCGAGTTCTAGTTTCCGAGAGGTTCGCAATTTTGTCACTTTAAATGGCATTTTTATTTTTACCTAACAATAGCCAAAAAAATGTTTCATCGTTCTAGATTCAAAAATGGTGATTTTCCATTTAAACTTTCATCCCCCATTTTTATATTAAGGATATTATTTTACAAACTTTGAATGACATATTTATTAATACCTATCTAATCAACTGCCTTCAAAATACGTTTTAAGGTTCTAGAACCTTAAAACGTATTTTTAGGCAGCGAATCATAACAATACAAAGTAAGTTAAGTAAATGCTATGGATTGGCGTGTAGCTGCTAACATTGGCTCAATTACGACGGTAAAACAATTACTAGTTCTAGGAACACTGCAGTTCTGCACACTGCGATCGCGATCTTGATGCAATCACTTCGCTTTTCCTGTCACGCTCTCGTTAATGACCCTGACACTGCGAGTAGATACGTCTACCTCTACCGTCATAATATGAAACGTTGCCGTCTAGTAACGTTATCTGCCAAGTACCAACTGTTGTATCGTAAGCACCAGTAGGTACAATGTTTTTTATAAGCAACTTTATTTATTGCAATATCAATCAAATGATTACCTACTAAATAAAAAAGTACGAAAACTTTCAACAGGATAAATAGAAAATTATGAGATTAGTGCTTAAGTAGACAAAAAACAAAGCGAAATCAATTTAAACATTGGAAATATTTAAATTTGTTATTTTTTGTTTGTTTTTGAAATTCAACTTAGTCTGCTACAAATACGGGCCATGTAAAGTTATCGAAAATGAATATTATAATATAACTATATGTAGGTAGGTAGCTGTTGTTTTCTTTTTCAAAAGTGGAATATAAATAACTAATCGTAAAAATATTACGTTTGATTTCTATTTACAACAAGAACTTTCAATGTATTTAAGTATATATTACCTACAGATTGTTTAAAATGTCTAGAAGGTATCATAAACTAAAACAACTTCTTAGTTTAGCTTTCCTCAACGTGAAAACTATAATATATATTAATTATTATAAGCAAAAGGTTTACAAATAACGAGTAATTACTAGGTAAGTATATTATATTGAGAAGAAAAGAAACACAAGATGAATCAGGTGAAGTTGGAGGCCCCGGGGTCGCGAGAGACCTCATCTGACTCTGACCCTCAACCGAAGCGGGTACTTCCTGAGCGTGATACCTATATAAAAAATATTTGGTATAGGTACCTATGCAGAACACTTTCCGCAATGGCAATGCAACTCTCATGAGGCTCCCGGTAGGAAGGTAGATGCACCATTTTATCACAACGCACTATTCATAGACACACGGTAGAGAACCTTTTAAAACAAACACACGAAGTTTTTTCTTTTATAATAACTTCCGTTTTAGTGATAAGTAGGTAGGTATCTATCATAAAATTTACTTATAAAGAAATAGTAGACACACATACATTACATACACCTAGAGTAGGTAGGTATGTTTAAGCTATATAAAACTTTTAGGTAGTTAGTAATGGACTTATCGAGTTCCCTGTCCTGAGCCTCACTAATATTATCGTGTCCTTGAATGTGTGAATAAGAATTTAGCATTTGAAAAAAGTCAAACAAAAACGGCAATACGGATCAATATATACAACGCGTCGTTCGTGAATGATTCGGCTGAGGTGATTAAGCCGCTTTGTGCTGATGAGCCCGTGATAACTTCAAATTATAGAGGTCATTGCACCGACCGCCGCGACCGCGGCACTAAATTACCTATTTCGCTGTGCACTAGAGAATGTTAAAAACAAAATACACAACTATCATATCTGAATGCAAACTCCTTTTATTATTAAACAATTTACTAATGTTATTTTACAAAAGTAGTACTGACGCGTTGCACGCCATAGATACAAGAGAGAGCGGGAAAAGTCAAGCCTAGGGTTGTACCTGCACCGTAGTGACGTTCTCACAACAACATATTAAACCTAGGTAACATTAATATTATAAATAAGTACTTACATTAAATAGATTTTGTGCGCAAATTTTATAAATAAATATAATCATAGGTAAGTATGTGACATTAGTACCTACATAAATAACTACTTATTTCTATTAGGGCCGGATGTTAATGAGGTCTATAGCCTTACTTTTCAATAATACTTAAGTAAGTAGGCATATTATATGATAATTTGGAAGTGCTGAAGCATGTTTATAATCATACTCATTTGCCGGGTGTCGGTGACTCAATATGACCCTGATGACTCACTCTTAAAACGTCCTCGATTTGGATATTACAATTAAAATGAGACAGGCAAAAAAATAACAAAAATTACGACGGCATATGGTGAAAAGCATATGTTATCCATATTCGCATATTAGTTGGTAAATGAGTTCTGGAAACAAGTCCAACGATTTCTAAATAATGAAGTACTTACCTACCTATACGAAATACCTAATCAATCTTAGATACAAAATAACTACCAGAGACCCTAACTACGAAACCGGACATTGCGGGTTCGAAACCTACGTGGGGAAGAAGTCATTGTAATTATGTTCACAGACATTTGTAGATAAGTACCAGCGTTGCCACACGTCCCGATTTTGGCGGGACGTCCCGATTTCTAAATCAAATTTTAATGTCCCGCGTGGGACAGGCTCAGTCCCGCTTTTCGGGAATAACTCGATCGTGCTGATCGTACGCTGCAGTTCTTAGGCTATTGTTTAAAACGCCATATTTATCTAATGAACAAAACTTTTTTGATTTTGATTTCTGTTTTGTTTTTAAATTGTTTACTTAATTCAGATTTTTTAATTTTTACTCAACTATTTAACGATAGGGTAAATTTGATTAAAAAAAACATACTTACTTACTTATTTTTATTAAAATACAATTTCAATGGATATTTTTACTATCTATTGTCACATAAACGTAATTTGAATTCAAATAAAAAGATAAATATTCAAAAACTTTTAATTATATACCTAGGTACGTTTATTTTACTATGTCCCGCTTTCGACTAAAGAATCACGCTTTTTTCACTCAAAAAGTTCCAAAATCCCGACTTCGCAAAAAATATATCTGGCAACCCTCGTAAGTACTTACCTAGGTATTGGCTGGTCTGCTGGTCTGCTGGTCTGGTTATTGTTGTTTAACAATTAGTGGTCTCTTTTAATTTAATTTATCTTTGTTTTAAAAATCATACAATAAATTCATTTTATTTGTTTTTTTTCTCATGAAATTTTTAGTAAGTATGTAAATCTGAGAACTAACTCATAGATAGGCACATGTTCCTAACAAGGGGTACCTAGGGTTTTCTATTCACTAAAGTTAATTCAACTACCTACACGGAATCCTAAAAATTACATATTGTCTGCCTATATTGTCGGTTAGGGGTGTAGTTAAGAACTAATAAATATAAATTACCTGCACGGGTTAGGGCCGGTAATGTGATTGCGTGCCGACCGCCGACACCAAACGTCGACCGACGGCTCGCAGTGTATTTTTATATGCTCTTACCTTAGTTCAATTATTTATTCGACGGTTGTATACAAGCAATAAATAAATACACACTAATTAGGGTGACGAAACTTTTGTACCTACTATAAATCGACCATTTGGAATGATTAGAGCAACTCCTCTAATAACAGTACCTACTCGTAACATCCAGCATGAAGTTCAAAAGAAGAAACATGTTCACAAACACAGTTCAATTAACTAGGCATAAACAGAATGGAATATTTCTGCCAATACCTATTACAAATTCGAATGTTATTCTCTCTGTCTCATTTTCTTCTCCACGCCTAGGTAAACCCACTTAAGCAATTTAGATAAAATTGGTAGGTAATAAAAGTTTGAGTAGGTACATACACAAAAATCACCACTTAATTATCATATATGCTACCCGAAGTAACTTATACAAATTCTAAAAGTCGCGGGAAATTAATATAACTGATTAGACCTCATCTTCAGATATAAATGATAATACATAATATTATGCAGTCAGATATATGATCCAAGTTACGTTGGCGAGTATAGTTGGGGTACAGGCAAATTCTATTTACCACGACAAACTTAGATAGAGTTGGCGTAGTTCCATCTCCGTGAACGAAGTTGACATGTTATTTCAAAACGTGCATACACAACTACCTATGTCAATAAAATTGTACGATTCCGAAAAGACGAAACGTCGGTAATAATAGTATGGAAAACCATTGACGGTAAATGATATTTATATAAAGACTAGCTTCTGCCCGCGACTTCGTCCCCGTGGAACTCCTCCTTTTTTGCAGTCGGTTTAAAAGTTAGCCTATGTCCTTTCTCAGGCTCCAGACTTTCTTTGTACCAAGTTTCATTTAAATCGGTCCAGCAGTTTTAGCGTGAAAGCGTAACAGACAGACAGACAGAGTTACTTTCGCATTTATAATATTAGTAGGGATTCTCTCCGCGTATACCTACATGTAATCTGTGAAATGTCACAAAATAGAAAATACTATACTAGCGTACCTACTACGACTACGTATCGTTCTTAGTATTTGATGATCCATTTTTAATCGTCTTTACCATATGTTTGCTGAATGGATGTCCACGTGGTCTATCTATCATCAGTGTACAATATAATCATACACAGAATACACACACCTACTTAATACAGCCGTATTATACAAGGGTCAAAGGGGGCTAGACAAGTGCCCAACGTTCAACGTTAACGTTAAACGTTAGCACCAAAATGTATGGGATTTGACATCCGCGAACGACTGTCACGTACGTCACAAATGTCAAATCCCATACATTTTGGTGCTAACGTTTAACGTTAACGTTGAACGTTGGGCGCTTGTCTAGGGCCCCTTGTATTTCGTTAATATGACGTTATTGCAAATGACATTCATTATTAAGTAAACATCAATTACACAACATGCACCAGCAGTATTTTATTTGAATTAATTACATAGGTCAATATAATAGAGAATAAACTTATTTGTTTTGTCATAGGTATTAAGTGTTAACGATAAAGTAAGGTTGCATGAGTTGCATCCTTCTATTCGGCGTATTCATGCCTGAGTCAGGAGAACGCGCTCTTCCAGAAATATATAGGTTTTCTATTCACTAATTAAGTTAATGAATTGTAATGTAAAGTAACATGCAAGGAAAATAATTATCAACTACTTATTTATAAATACCGAGTGGAGTGTATGTTGTGTGTAAATTGTTTTAGTACAAGTTTATATTAGGTATTCATTCTTTGTACCTGCGTTAAATGTAGAAGATTTCAGTCTCATGATCATTGAGAATAGTTAGCTAAATGATAATAAGCTTTTTAATTTTATAGCTTGTTTGGCCATATATGTCTAATTCCTTGTTAATCGTGTTGTACAGGTGCGCCGATTGAACATCGACCTGTCTTTCTGCATACATAGCATTATAAGAAGGCATAGGCGCGACGAAAATTGTTCTTATTCTTCTAGGGACCAGTGGTCCATATGGTAATTTTTAAGTAGTTTTAATGGCCCTAATGTTCCTTGAGATTGCTATTCCAATAATCGAAGAAACAACCGTTGCTGGACTAAAGATAATATGCTGTCTTTAGTCCTGAGTATATTCAACTCTTAGCAAAACCTAAGTATTCGAAAAACAAAATATCATTTGTAAGTTTAACATACGGAAAGGAGAAATCTACCGGATTCGAACAAATATAATCGACACTACCTATGTAAAGTTTGCGCATACTTGATATATCTCATTCATTATAGAGCTCAATGGTGGATATCTATATGGTTAAAAGAACTTAGCTTTTAGTAGGCACGTTTGCACTCTTTCAATAGGCTTTTTGATAATGCGAAAAATAAAGTGTAAATTATTGTTAACAGTATAAATTAAGAGTTAAAAAATGATTATTCATTGACGTAAGTTGAAAATAATGATTGATTTATTTAAAAATCCTTAAATAAAAATTACATTTTTTAAACGTTTGTCACGTGACACAAAACGCTCCTGCTGGGCCGAGTTTTTCGTGACGTCACATGCCCGTAAACTTTGTTTACCTAGTTGTGTTGCGCCTAGTTGTCAAACAGGCATGTGACGTCACTGACCTCATTGCGGCGCCATATTGTCAAAGTAGCGTTTTGGCACACTATTTAAATATTGAATTTTTAATTCGATGTTTTTCAGCTAATACATACCAGATTTAAAAAAAACAACTTTTGCTGGGTTCCTTAGACTCTACTACATAATATAAAATGGATTTTAAAAACATGTCAAATACCCTAATCACACCCCGCACTGGAATACAGTACTATTATTATTTTCAATGGTCAGGATTTTGTAGCGAGAACTCAACGCGTATTAAACGACCCGATCTCAAGGTAGGGTTGCCAACTTCTATTGGAAGAAATAAAGTATATCTGGTTTCAGAGGAGGTAAATAAAGAGTACAGACTTATAAAAAAGAGTATTTTTTATTTTACATTTTTAAAACGGTATTTTTGTAAATCTTGCAGTTTCTAATAGTTTTTCCTGCTTTTTTTAAAGCAAATTATATTAACTTAAGCATCCTAAATCTAAGTTTGAAGAAAACAAGAGCTCATTTTTTTATTAAATTTAATGATGCCCTGTTATGATAATGGATTTTCATAATATTGCATGACTGGCATTAGTAGGTATAGTAACAATTTATTGAGCAAAAAAGAGTATTTTAGCGTACTCTATTACTGTTCTAGATTATAGAGTACACCTACATGATATAGAGTACAATAAGTACTCTATTTTAGAGTACGGTTGGCAACCCTATCTCAAGGGTCCCTAACTCCAGAAACCAATACAAGACGATCTATGTAGGTATTTCAGAATGAGGATCCCCTGGAGACGGGTCGTTTAATAGACCTATTAGATGAAGTAGGTGAATGCCCGTATCCAACTCAATCCGGGCGAGACTCGGGAGGTGTAAGACAGTTTTCCCGCTATCAATTTCAATCGAGTCGGCCGACAATCGGTTTAGGACGCGGCGCGGAGGCGACGGAATCCCACGGTCGCTGGTCGAGCGGTGTCCGATCAAACGACCGACTAGGTGCCTACACTCAATTTATAAACCCTCCTGGCACGTGATTGCAAGTAAGTACACATTTAATCTCATTGAATCCTGTTCGACGGTCTTTCGGTACGTAAAGATCGGTTTACACGTAAAAATAAGTACCTATTTGAGTTTAGATACCGACCTACATGTATAATTATGTATGTTACGGTGCTTTTTTTATAATATAATATAGGTAGGTAATTAATCATGTGTAACCATTTAGAATGAGCAAATAGTACTTACCCGGGTACAACTAATTTCTCTTTCCATTTAAAAGGGGTGGGGTTATTGAAAGTTCCGAAAGTGACTTATAATAAGCTGAAGAGTAAATAACTGCATATCTTTAAATTTGCTTTAGCCGCATTACATGTTGCTGGGTGAACCACCCAGACTTAGACAAATAGATTTAATAGAAGATGAGGAAAATTACCAAGAGGTAAACGTCACGCAGTCACTTCGCATGCATGTGCTGGAGATCGGCAGGTGGCGAGATGACCTCAGCGCGACAATCGCGGTGATGCAAATACATAATTGTGCATTCAAGCCGCATTGCACCGCGCCACGCGGACTCTGCGCCGCCCCAGCGATCAGGCCTGGCGCGAGGCGCCTCGCTCGCATACAACCACCGATCGCACGATACAAGTCACCGGGTACGGGTACCTACCTAAAGTAAAATTTATGCTAACTCTACCTAAACCGTTGTAAATAATTATAACTCATAAAGTGACTATAAATCATAAACCGACGATTATCCTCAGAAAGACTTGCAAATCTTGCAATAGTAACCCAGTTACTTGTGGCTACGTAGGCACCAATATCGAATGTCTGCAAAGTGCATCACGCTTGACGCAGTGAGCGCGCTCTAGTTCACTCGGCAACCGACCTATCGAGCCTTAAAGGCACACTGAAATTATCGTTCTAGTCTGGACTTGCTTTAGCACCCAATTCTAAAATATTATATACTAGCTTCTGCCCGCGACTTCGTCCGCGTGGAACTCCTCCTTTTTTGCAGTCGGTTAAAAAGTAGCCTATGTCCTTTCTCAGGCTCCAGACTTTCTTTGTACCAAATTTCATTTAAATCGGTCCAGTAGTTTTAGCGTGAAAGCGTAACAGACAGACAGACAGACAGACAGAGTTACTTTCGCATTTATAATATTAGTAGGGATAACTTATAGAAAAGTAGATGAGTAGGTACATACTCACCTACTTTTATTACATGATATATATCCATTTTATTAGTATCTGAAATAATTCAAATAAAAATATAGGTACTACTTGTTCTTAAAAACTGTCTGCAAAACGAATTGACTCTAGATAGATGCCTAATGCCTTTCTAATAGGTACTCGTGATATGCCAATAGATAAGTGCACTCAAGGACTTTTTTACTATTATTATTACTATTAATTCCTTAATCTATACTAATATTATAAAGCTGAAGAGTTTGTTTGTTTGTTTGAACGCGCTAATCTCAGGAACTACTGGTTCGAATTGAAAAAAACCTTTTTTTAACCCCCGATGAAAAAACGACGGGGTGTTATAATTTTGACGTGTCTGTCTGTCTGTCTGTCTGTCTGTCTGTCTGTGTGTGTGTGTGTCTGTCTGTGGCATCATAGCTCCCTAACGCATGAACCGATTTTGATTCTGTTTTTTTTGTTTGAAAGGTGAAAATGTCGGGAGTGTTCTTAGCTATGTTTGATGAAAATCGGTTCAGTAGTTTAATAATTAGGGGGGATGAAAGAGGCGATGGAAAAATAAAAGTATACAAAGGTACTCGTGTGGGGTATCAAATGAAAGAGGATCACGTGTACATTACAAAATTGAAACTATAATGAAAATCGGTTGAGTCGTTTAAAAATTATATCGAGTAAAAGTGGGGATGGAAAACCAAATGCCTACAAATATACCCGAGTGGGGTATCAAATGAAAGAGGATCACGTGTACATTACAAAATTGATATTATAATGCAAATCGGTTAAGTAGTTCAAAAAATATAGGGAGTGAAAGTGTGGATGGTTAACTAAATGACTACAAATATAACCAAGTGGGGTATCAAATGAAAGAGGATCACATGAACATTACAAAATTCTATGTAAAATGGAAATTGGTTAAACAAAAATAGGTAATAGGTACCTACCTACTTTCAAAAAGTATGAAATAAAAAAAATAAATTAAAAATTTTAACAAACCCCCGACATAAAAACCTAAAAGCCTTTTAAAAAGTATAATAATAATAAAAACTTGATATTAGGTAGGTACGTACCTAAGTATTAATAGGTATTTCTACAAAGAAAACGTCATGTCGGGGGGACTGTAGGTTTCGGTACATTGTAAATATAGGTAGGTACAATAAATGATGGGCGGTCCCCCCGACATGACGTTTTCTTTGTAGAAATACCTATTAATACTTAGGTACGTACCTACCTAATATCAAGTTTTTATTATTATTATACTTTTTTGATGGGTAGACCATTTATCGAGGAAGGCTATATAACATCACGCTGCGACCAATAGGAGCGAAGAAACAGTGGAAAATATGAAGCCTATATGAAGAATAACTATTCCACACGGATGAAGTCTAGTAGTTAGTAGTATTTAATAATATGTATTTACATACTCTTTTTATCAATAATGATGTCAAATTACTGATTGTGCCAACTCATTTTCGTACTTAGTTACCTATTTTTATTTTTTACTTAATACCTACCTATATATAGATCTCTATACTCGTTTTTAGAGCCACAAGACACGTCGCGATGCTCTGATTATGTTCTAGACTTTTGGAAAAAATATATAAATAGACCGGTCACTTTAGGAATTCACCTCGGAATACGAGATACCCGGCTGTAAGTACGTCAAAAGCAAGTGACTTGAAAGAGAATGTGTCGTGGGGATCGTTCCTGTAAGGATCACGCAATACGTACACGACCGGGCCATACAGCTTAAGGGGCAACCCGTCACTTGGCCAGTTAAATCAATCTATCTCTGACAGTGAAATGGCCCCCTTCCTGTCACGTCAGACCCTGCCATTAAACCTTGTTGACGATAAGAATTCTACTAAAAGTACTGCACAATTTGCGCCGTTCATACGTGCACAGAAAACATTAACTTGCTGATGTTTGATTATAATATTTGGTGTAGGTACCTATTCGTTCATATTTTGTGCATCATGCAAATACTTGGAAATGCATAGGTACAATGAAGTAATCCTATTTTCTTTTAATCTAAGGATCTACCTATCTATTTAGGAAGGAAATACTAAATATTACTATAGAAATAACATGGAGGCGAGTCACGGTTGCGGAGTGGTGACAGCAACCGAATCGGGAAGCCCCAGGGCGTCGCGACGGCACCGGGGCGCTGGGACACACCGGGCTCGGTTGTGAAACTGATAGTGTTAAAGGTCACTAATCGTTCACGATGAAACACTGACCCACTGATTTAACTTTCAATATTTCCACCATTTCCAGTAATAAGTAAGTACTCATTTTCTTTAGTATTAAACTAATATTCACTTGATGCAAGTAATCCGTTAAAGCGTCTGGGTGTGTGGTAAGTGGTTGGTTGAGCAGGATAAAGTAAACTCTGAAAGTAGTACTACGGTCCAGCACGCCGATAACCTGATGAGAGGGGGGCAATAAATGTCTAGACTCAAGAGAATAATTAGCGCAGCAGTGTTATCGCTTATTAATTCACTCACAGGAGCGCGCAGTACAATCAGCCAACAGAGTGGTACGCCATGCCACTCCGATATTTATATCGTGAGCTTCAAAATGGAAATTTCTCTAACGCAAAATTCTTCGCATCCACTAGTCTTCGATAAGCAGTTTCTTTTATGTTCTAAATGTCAGTATGATCTATTAAGTTTTTGCCCATAGGCGCCGGCAAAATGAATAAATACACTTCGTGCTATTAATTGTTGAAGCGTGATTTGTAAGTAAATAACGTACCTACATAATAGTAATATGACATAGCTTGTTAAATTTATTTATTTATTAATACATAAGTATCTACTTACTGGTTTTTCAAATTATTTGTAATTTGGACTGTAAGAGCGTACCTTGTCAACACTGATAAAAACATAAATAAATGTATTTTTATCTTTTTAGTTCAGTTTATTAACAAATAATAATAGCTAGTTTTTTAAATATTTTTTTTTCTTCATGAGTTTTAGAGACATTTATGATCCAGGATTTCTCTCTTTCTTCAATGACTTTTTTTCCCGCAAATACCAAGATCCCGCGGGACTCCGACCTCGCGGTCCCGCAAATACCTACCTGGATTCAATTTTAACTGCGGTATTGCATTCCCTATATTGAGGGCGGTCGACCGAAGGATCACTTTAGTTTGTGATGTAAGTAGGGTAAGTAAGCACCTCAATTAGCATTAGCCATATATGACATCATCAAGTGTTAAAGGGAATTAATCGCTTCGTTCAGTAAGCAAGTACCTGCGTGCTCCGACGCAGGGCGCGCAGGTAGCATGGTCGCGCGGTGTCCACAATGGCATTCCGAGCATTCAAAATGAATCAAAATTCATTCCAGCCTCCGCTTCGCCTCGAGCCGCCGCCGCGCCGCCGCGCCGCCGGGCCGGCAGACACCCGTGTGACTACCTCATTCAAACTCCCTCATATACATATTATTACAGTTGTAAATTGCCTGGTCTCAATCGCTATCTTAGTATAGACTATTAACCTGCCTATAACGCCATACTATTTTTATATTTTTTATGTCGACACTCGCCCTTTTTGTATAGTTTGATAAAGACGTCGTTTGTGTTTCAAGTAATCTGTTAGCACTTGCACTCGCCTGGCTAATTTATTTGCCTACATAGGTACCTGCTAGTTAGGTAATTGGACGCAATCGTGAGTCTTGTTGCTTGAATGATCCACCCGACTAGGTACCTTGTTGTCATGTTCCTACTTTGGCCAAATCTTAATCGTACCTATTATAACGTAGAAAAGTACTTACAGAACAAGTGTAAAGTAACAGATTAATTTCTAGGTAGACAGATTACCTGAATATTTGAAGAAACATTTTGCAAGAAAGTTCAAATTGTTGAATCTACTTAATGATTTTAAGATGGGTGAATATGTACCTAATTAGGTAGGTAGGTATGCATCGTAAACCAATCTTATCTATAATTATATACCTACCTACCTAATATACAATTATGAGTCATCCGTCCAACTCTTACAAGAATCAAATTTTTGCACATCCTGTGGGTACATAGTACCTACTAATGGATATCATGTTAAACCGTGTTAAGTGCGATGAACCTCTCAATTTAGTCTCCACGGACTACTAACGACTGACATCATTTGCAGCTGTATCGACGACCTCCCGCGCCTTCGGGAACAATGAAAGTGAGAGGGTAAGTAAGAATGCACGCGGAGTAGTGGGGGGACGGCTGTTCCCGGTTCCCAGGCGAGGAATGCCAGCACGAGCAACAAAGCCTAAACGCCGCCATTCACCCCGCGCCGCGCTCGCTGCTCTACTAGCCGCTAGCGGTACCTCCGCGCCCGCGCCCGCGCCCGCGCCTCGCACTCGGCACTTTTGACCTAGCCGACATCTAATTTTTACTGCCTTTCCCTAAGTAAGCACTTAGGTACTTTTACGATAACCTGAATCTGGAAAACCTATCTGGCGTGAAACAATCTTCATTGCGTTCGTACCAAGGTAACCTACACTATCGTTTTGAACGTCGATTCGAATTAGGAGTCTCCCGGAAAAGGTTAGGTAGGCTGTCAATCATAATAATGTACTTAACCTAAGCAAGAAACTGGAAACCAAATTTATAAGCTGATTTTCTAAGTAAGTACCTAGGTATACATTCAATAAATTTTTTCACATTACTTACATTTCACGTCAAAATGGTACCTATGGCACCTACAATAGGTATTTTATTTAAAAATTTACGACACTCGCTGATGACTATTGAAATGAATTTAAAAACATCTATTGCCAAAAATGTAAATCGTAAAAGTTTAGATGAGTGAGGCACTAGAAGAGGTTTATTGATTGAAGTAAAGATAGAGTAGGTACCTACCTAGGTAGGGGTCTGTCCACTAAACTACTGCGACTGTACCTGAGCAGTGGACTGCGAAGGGAGTTCCTCGCAGCCAGAAATGGTTAAGTCGGTGATAGTGTTAAATTTGCTTGCTGCTTATCCATCACAATGCTGTATTGTACATGGAAATTAAATAGGTACCTACCTACCTGTTTGCAACATTAAAGATATAAAATGTAAGAATGTACGATGGCAACACTGTCGTCCACTTCCTCTTCCAATTTTTCTATCACCGACTTGTGACGTGTGCTCAGTCAATAAATCTATACTAATATTATAAAGAGGAAAGGTTTGTTTGTTTGTTTGGATTGAATAGGCTCCAGAACATTTGGACTGATTTCAAAAATTCTTTCACTGTTGGAAAGCTACACTATTACGAGTGACATAGGCTATAAAGAAAAGGGATCTGGGCGAAGCCTGGGCGGGCAGCTAGTAATTTATATACCTACCTAATACCAAACCCAAGTATTATTCAACACCAGCACTAAATAAGATCTCTTCAGTACTTACCTACATAAATTAGAACGAAATATACCTACTTAATTAAGTAGGATCTGCGATAAAAATAAAAATTGTAAGTAAGTAGGTAGTAAGTACCTACCTACCTAATTACCTACGTACTACCTACAATACCTACATACCTACTTTTTTCTGTTTTACTAGTAGGTAACGTTCATAAGGTAACCTACGAATAAAGGTACTTATTAAATAAGTAAATTCTACTAAACAAATTGACTATTACCTACCTAGGTAGGTAGGTATCTACTTATTCAATACCTATTTAATTAGATGTTAAGATACGAGTTAAAAGATTATTTAATAAGTACTTACTGATAAAGATTACCTATTCAACAACGAGAAATGTAAATCAACGAAGTTTACATACCTTTGCATTTTGAAAGAAATTATGCTACCTTCTTTACTTACTGTTTTCCAGATTGGTAAATAGGTAGGTAGGTACCTAGGTATAAAAGTTATGATACCTACATCGGTACATACAAGAAAAATTACATTACTACAGTGGTAGTGCTAACATACCTAATAAGTAAACACCTAGGCATTAAGTAGGCACCTATTTATTGCCTAAGGAAATTAAAGACACCTCTTTAAAATCGGATATTTTACAGTAAGTACTTAAGTATAACTATTTCTATGTAGGTAGGTAGGTAGGTAGGTAGGTATGTAGTTTCATGTAGACATAGGGTGACATGGTATAGTAGGTATTCTTTATTTCTTTGATATGTATAGATAGGCAGTTATGCAGGTACTTACCTACTTACTTACCTGAAATTTAATAAAATAAAGTAAAAGAAGCTAAATAACAGCAAACGAAATATTATTGTTTGGTAATATCTATCTAAATAAGTACCTAAGCAGGTACCTACCTAGATCGCCCCTTGGTCTCACAATTATAGGTAGGTAAGAATTACCTACCTACCTAGTTCAGTAATATAATATTGATAACAAAAGTACTTAGATATAAGTAAGTAGGTTCTCTATTAATAAACAATTGCATTAACAATGCGAATTCGCTATGATTTTGGTCAGTTGGTTTTGTTAAACTCCAACTAATTCTTACCTACTTACTAAAAAATCCTACACAGTAAGTAGGTATACCAATACACTAATCGAATAATGTTTACACAAAATCCCGCACCTGGTCCATCGCTATCATCAGCTGATATATTGTGCCTGAGAAAGAAGTCTTCCGAGAGGGAACACGAAGAGGCAGCAGCTACAGCGACTCGAACTCCGGTCAGCACGGCCAAAATAAACACGACACAATTCATTTTCACAAAAGTACTTTTGTATTTAATAGTTAAGCGTGTTTTTTAAATCTGTGAGAGCGCGCGATCATCGAAGAGCGAACAAGCTACACACGTACGCCCTCATTGGAGCGTTTTCCCGAACTGACGCGCCGTGACGGAACTCGCGCGGTCGGAGTGCCGCCGCCACTGCTGAGCCGCACACGACAGACACACAGCACAGCCCGACCGGAGACGCGCCGCCGCCCGACGCCCGACGCCCGCCGCCCGCCGTCCGCCCGGTTCACTCTAGATAGGTACCAACTACCTATGTGTATAGGTACTGCGAACCTAGCCTATCTATCTAGCTTTCTACCTTAAATAAGAAGGTAAAAGTTATCATACAACCCATAATAAAATAATCTATTCATTAATTTTAATACATATGATGCCTACTATTAGAAAATCAATTAGCAAAAAAGTTTAAGAAGGTACCTACATATTTATAAAACAAAAAATGATAGGTAGGTAAGTAGGTACTTTTGTTTTATTTGGTTCATCATCGTTAATTATGATCGTGTTCTGAACTGCAGAGGCTTTGTATTAAGTAAAGTTGAAACAAGTGAGTGTAATATGTTGTCGTTGTGTAAGGAGAGAGATGTCACTGGGCGGGGTGACGGTGCTGGGAGCCGGCGGTGGCGGGCGGTGGCGGGCGGTAGCGGGCGGTGGCGGGCGGTGTCGGGCGGTGGCTGGCGTGGCGGGCAGTGGCGGGCGGTGGCGGGCGGTGGTGCGCCGCATGACGGAGCGCGCGCACTGATATCGAGCGTCGCCCGCCACTCCACCGCTCGAAGCCAACTGAGACACAAGCTTCACAAAACGTAAAGCATCTTGCACTGAAAGAATATTATAGGGTACGAGACTCTTAGCCATCAATTTCTTTATAAGTAATTTAAAATATAGCACTAGTTACTTGAAAGCCTAAAGTTATTAGGTGTATTTGTGTTTTTAGGGTTCTGTACTTCAAAAGGAAAAAACGGAACCCTTATAGGATCACTTCGTTGTCCGTCTGTCTGTCTGTTAAACCCCTTTTTCTCAGGAACGCGTGGAAGTTATCAAGCTAAAATTTACATCAGGTCTACTGTCCCTTAGGGCTGTCAACTCCCGTAAAGTCTTAACTTCGGGCGGGGGCACTGCCCTGCCGTGCAAGATCTTGAAATTTGGTATGAAGCAACGTCATGCAAGTACAGAAAAAAAATGGCACATTGCTTTGCTTATTTTTGATGACCCTCTTCCCACATGGGAAGAGGATTAACTAAATAGTTGTAATAAATTTTGGTTACGTAATTTACCTACTTGAATGATCTCCCAGCTGGCCGTTCTTACCTACTCGATAGTAGGTTTTACATTTACGAGTATATCTAATAATGTGTGTAGGTACTTTCCTAATATGTACAGGTTCCTGTGCAGGTAGGTGCCTTTCTAGATAGGTAAGTACAAAGTAGGTGGTTTATTAATTAGAAGAAAAAAATCATAAGTAGGGTGCGTCGGGGTAAGGTTGAACGAGATTTCGATGAGATAAACAATGTTTTTTCTAAAGCCTCATAATTTGAATCGTTTGAAGCTGACGTATATGAAGTGATGTTTTTAGTAAAGTTAATGAATGGTTCTTCCTATCTTTCCACAAATGGGCCTGATTGAAGGTGTTTTTCATGTATAAAAACGATGGCAAAGTTAAACTTATTGCAAAAAAATCGTGGGGTAAGATGGAATGATGAGGGGGGAAGATCGATATAGTTCTTAAAATCTTTAATATCCATTGTAGGTCCATTTGGATTATATGCACCGAAAGCATATTTTTTTCTCTATTCAAATATATAAATACATTTTGAAAATACCTAGTTTTAACTACCAAAATGAAATTTTGTTAAATATAATATTTCAGTCTTACCCCACTTTGTATTCAGATGATATGCGGTTCTCAACCTTTTCTTTTTATATCCTAATATTTAAATTTTACTACCATGTACACAAAAAAGGTAATCATTTCTTTATTTCAATAGACAGGTAGTTAAATTAGCTAAATATATTACAACTTTTATATAAAATCTTTTTTTTTACACATCGCACCTTGATAATCAAAACGTCACTATACGAAAAACGCACTTTTTAAACTAATAATGCCATCTAGTTGGGCTAACAGTAAACTACATAATACAAAGACACTGGTGGCTCTAACTCCACTTACAGCGCCTGGAGGCGCTAGTGTCGTTTTGTCATTTAGTGGGGATGAGACCTCGACTCATCGGAATAGTGGCGTTTTATCATTAGCAACGCGTAAATTGACAGTGATAGAAGTTTCTCGACGAAGAAGCTCGTCATTTTTGGTTTAATGTCGTTACGTCTTAAAATTATCATGAAAGTGCTGTCTTTTTTAACGGAATAATGATCTTATACGAAAAATGACACTTTTACATAACGTATTATTTTAAATTTTGCAAATTAAAATTTAAAGTAATAACGTCACTTTAGTCTTAATGACAGTATTCTTTTTATAATTCGACTTAACTAAGACCGGGTTATTGTATTATTTTGAATAGTGTCACTTTTACCAGTTTTTTGGCCATCACGGAAAATAAATTTTAATCAAAGGAGAGAGTCACTTCAGGTATAGTGACGGTAATCTATTTAGGGGAAAATTAAATTAGGTACATACTTAACTTGAAACGAAACTTTTTCTGTTCTAATAATGATACAATTTGTTTTTGTAGTTTTATTATAATGAAAGAATACTACTATTTACTTATCCTGCTCATCTAAAACTGTTGCCAAACCACGAAAACCAATAAAAATACTAGAAGCAAATTTCCTAATGCCAAAAACCTCCTAATCTGTCGAGCAGTTGTAGCATTTCTTCATCATCTAGCTCTGTCAATTCTTCTACTAGCTTTCAGTAGTTAAATAAAGTGTCAAAGTATTGTAATCATTAATTGTTATGTTATGTGTTATGTACCTATTGCCATGCAGTTCAGGTTCTGTCACGGAAACTTGTAGTGTATGTTCTGCAACGCCTGCAAAAATGTCTGACTTTTACCAAATAACTGTTTGAATATTTGGTGATTGTTAACTGAAATTCGGTTTAACTCATTCTTTTGCTGCTCTGTATAATGCGGCGCTTATTTACCCTTCTCCATCTTCAGAGGATACATAAACTATGAGATCTGAAAATTCCCGAAACGAATTACAGTTTTTCATCAGTTTTTTCACTGTCACTTCGAATGCAAGCGAATCTCTGAATGTAATTCTAAGATTTTACATTACGTAATTATTGGACAAAATGTTATTAAGATTTAAGAAAGCTTTTCAAGTTGAAATGTGTGGAAAATTTTAAAAATTGAATTTGGTGTTGGTTATATTTTAACAACTCTAAAAACATGCATGAAATAGGCTTTTTAAGTAGAAATTTCAATCATATAGACAAACTAAACAATCTGAAGTGAAAACCCCTTACTTATAAAGTTGTTTAAATACTTTTAAACTGTGTTTTAAATAAAATGCAAAAATTTTAAAAGGTATGATGTCATTATTGCCCATAAAATATAAAAAATGTAGAAACAAAAATATGGAAAACTGACACTATGTAAAATTTTGTGGAATATTGACACTAAAAATTTACACAAACCTTAATAATGAAGCCGTTTATGAATAAAAAAAATATTTGGATACCTGAGATAATAAAAGGTATCTTGTAGTTAGTAAAACCGTACTTAAACATACGAATTTATTAAAAAAGTATATGTTTGTCACATTTTTTCTGATTGTAAACTTCAAACCCTCGTAGCCAAAAATCGACTTTTTTGTATAATGACGTTTTGATTATCAAGGTGCGACATGTTTTCATGAGTTGTGAATATTACACTACTCATGAACGAATCATACAGTTTGACAACCCCTGACTTTTACTATGGGTTTCATAATCGGGGTAAGTTGGAAAAGAAAATATTGCCGTCTTGCCCCTGGGTTTTACAAGCGGTGTAAGATTGAAAAATATAAAAACTCCAAAAATATAAAAGATATGCAAAATCGGATTTTATGTATCAACTAAAAAAAAATTATCAATAACTCGTATCAAAAAAACATATTTTTAACTTGCGTATAGAAAAAACTACGGAACGTGGGGGAAGATTAAAAAACGCATTTATCGCTCAAAAACATACCTTGTCGAAAAATTGCAAAAAAAAACATATGCCCTCACACCTGACGATTATCGCTGACTGAGATAAGGAGCGCAATGAAATTACCTACAAAACTCTGTAGTCAGTGTTAAAAAATATGCACGGAATAGGCAGCTATGAGGGGTTTTTCATCTTACTCTGTTTTTCATGTTACCCCGACGCACCCTAATTCATATTTTATACAAGTACTTACAGAAGGTAGACAAATAGGTCCTATTCTTTTTATTCTACCTGCAATGTGATTTGTGAATGTTTTCCTAAAAAACATAGATATGGGGGCTCTATTGTAAGTGTAAGTTGATAATCCAATATTACAAGGAGACACCAAACGTGATTTAATTTTAAGTTTTACATAGGTAATTATTGTAATTAATGTTGATAAGTACTACCTAGTACTTATTAACCTAGTTTATATTTTTTTGCAAGCTCTACCGGTTCGATCTATTCATATTACTCCCGAGGCGTCCTCGTCGTAGTAAGTAAATGTTCTTTACAGACCCGGCTCGTTCGCTGCTATTTTTAAACTTCTTTTATCTATGATAAATGCCGTTCGAATGGCATATTTTTAATTTATCACCGGTAAGATTATCCAGGTAGTGGGTTCATTGAGTGTGGTGGCAGGAGCGCGGCGCCGGGCCGCTCTCGCCGCGCCGCCCGCGCGCCCGCCGCGCTTTGAGACCGGCTCGGGACCGCTCACCGCGCTCTCTCGGCAGTCGGCACAGGGCGACAGGGAGCGCGTCACTTTACCTTTGCCCACGACTCGCGAGAGACAGAAGCATACGCAAAAATTTCATAAGTAAATATTATTTTAAATGGATAGTTTATAGGTAGGTAGGTACCTTGAAAATAAACCGACCCACTCATACATACCAACCAACTTATATAATTAGGTAGATTTAATTTTAGTTATCTACCTAATAGATTTTTTCTAAAAGTACATACTGCAATACAAAAAAGTATTATAACAAAAAAAAATGGGTAGTATACCTACAAACTAGGTTATTATTGTGTCGAATTGATCCTATTTTCCCGATGTCTCCAATCCTACTCTACTGTATTCTACTGGTAGGTAGGTACCTTACCGACTTACTCAAGTGGCCGAAGACTACCTACCTACGTTATAAAATGGCATAAATGTTACGAGTTAAGTATAAAAGGGACGTCTCATTTATTATTGACAAATATTTCGCACTGAAAAAATTTTTGAAAAGAGCCTAACGGAAGGCGCCAGGTTCCCTTTTATTGTGTTTATGGTACACAATGACTAAGAAGGCACTTTGGCGGTCAATGAGAATGGCGAGATGGTTTTTTCACGGCATGAGTAATAAAGAGCAGGAAATCATGTCAATTTATAAAATGGCAAAAGAATTTTAACAGGTTCATTTTAAATAATTTAGGTTAGGTTTAGTTTAGGTACTTAAGCCATAATATAGTTTAACCTGCTAGTAATAGTTTACTACCTAGGTACTATTTAAGGCAGATGTGGCTTAATCGGTCTATTTTTTGTAAAGATCAACTAACACCATAATTTCTCAAATAGAACCTAGGTTTTGAAACTATAAAAATATAAAAATAGGTTAGTAAAAGGTAGGTACGTGTGAAAAATTTTTAATGATCTCATGTTAATGAATAGTCATTTGTCAGTTTAAGTGTGATTTAATCAAGCGGAGATAAAGTGAGCGGTGAAAGAAATTGCACGAGGCGTGTCTCATCTTGTCGACACAAGTCGTAACGATTAGCGCAGGCCGACCCTGACACTACCACAAAAAACACTCACAAAAACGCTCGTGAACAATGCGCTGCGATGCCATCAAACATCTCCACAAATAAAATAAAACATCCTTTTAATTATCCGCCAACCCAGTCCGATTCCATTCTACAACACGAATGTTGGCGTTGGCATCCACTGAACGCCGCCGCATCCGTTTTATTCCAATAATGCGTCGTCATTGATAGTGCTCACTTACATAGTTGCGCTTGGAAATACTAAAGGTAACGTGATAATTTCCATTCGTACCTACACATTTTTTTTACAGCTGTGTTCTAATTCCATGTATGTACCTACCTATTAAATCAATCAGCAGTTAATTGGAATATCCTAAAATATTTCTTCCTGAATGACTGATATATTATTATATGCACGCAGCCTAAACGGCTGATCGTATAGAGCTTTCAAACTTGGAGGTTACCTAAGTAGGTATGTTCTTTGTATGACGTAGGCTTCCGATAAGAAAGGATATTTCGAAATTCTACCCGTATAGGGGTGCAAGAAGGGGGCAAATTATGGGACAACGTGATTCTTTAGTCTAAGCCATTTAAAATTAAGTTATAAATAAATACCCTTAAGAGTTAAGACGCGCCTATTTCTTTTTTATTAATATTCACGTGCTAACGGGGTTATAAAGTTCCCGGTCGAAGTTTTTCCTTTATATTTTGAGTCATGATACTAAAATAGGTACTAGGTAGGTACTTAACCCCATAAATCATGAAAAAGTCTTAATAAGCAAATTTAAAATATAGAGCACTATATTTGACCGGCGACTTAATCTACGTTGTATTACTTAGTACCTCTTATCCTCCTTACGACTTGCAGCGGGGAAACAGTCCTTCACCAGGACTGAAACGAGGTAGGTATATCTCCAGCATCGTCCTATCACATTTCATCTAAAAATTATACCAGCAGCGGGTTATTTAGAGCTGTTATTTTCCATGTGATTGGTGGGCTAATTCGTTTGAGATCATATCTAGTAGGTATATTAAGATGTATTGCACACTTTGTATATAGTTTTAATGAAAATGAAAAAAGACAAAAAAACATGCTCACATACCTAATAATATATAAATAAAAAAAAAACAGAAATGAAAGGGAATTAAATTATAGAGTGTATCTACGTATCGTAAATGTAAGTCTTTTGTTAATATGTAGGTATTGTATATTATTTTATTTTCTTTAGATAGGTACCGATTTTAGTGCAAGATTTGTTTAAAGATGTATCTTTTATAGTCTGGTCGAGAAGTGAGTCTGTGAGAAAAATCGATCCAGTTGTCTTAAAAATATGGGGATTGTTGCATTCGATTCAGAATTCAATTTCGAGACGAAAGAAACTCGGAAAATATTGAAGTTAGCTGAAACTTTTTTCAGCTAACTTCTATATTTTCCGTGTAACAGCTACAAATAGGACACTACCTTTTCTTCACTACGTTTATTGTATAGGTATAGAAATTGCAATTTTCAATGACGGAAAAAAAAAACCCTCTAGTCGAAATTAAATTCTGAATCGAATGCAACAATCCCCATATTTTTAAGACAACTGGATCGAGTTTTCTCACAGAACTCACTTCTCGACCAGTCTATTTCGGGTCCAGCTGAAAAACAGCACTGTGACAAATTAGACGCAATCCACTACGCTAATCTACACGAGTTGCCCAATTATACGCCAATATGCAGTGCGGTTTGCATCTTCATGTTTTTCTTTTCAGAATGTCGCATGTCGGGAAATTGTGGTCAATGAAATTTTAATTATCACTGACAAGATTTGAACCCATACTAGCTAGTCCATTCTTATAACTACCAATGCTTCTGTCCGGCGCACCGCCGGTTTATACGAGACATTGAAACGAAGCCAAACTCTATAGGTTTGGCCTAAACAACATTAAAAAAAATAGGTAAGATACGCTCTTGAATGGCATTAAGTACTTTTTTAGTAAACTTGGGAGAAGGTAATCGGCAATCATCGTAGCGTCTTGCGCTCTTAATTATCGACGGTCGGTGCCGGTGTGATATAATCTGTACCTATATATATCCTCCGAGGCGTTGAGAGTATTGAGACGCACCGGGCACCGCGTCATCGCGGGCGCGCGGGCGCAACGTGTGAGTAACGCGATAGGAATGCGAGCGCCGCGGGCCGGCGCGCGGCGGGCGGATCTGCTTGCGGGTCCCGCGGGAACCTGCTCCCAGTAGTCCCAGTGCGCGGCTCCGCGGCGAGGCTTGCCCATGCAGTGACGCAGCTTGCGGGTGCTTCATTCCGCCTTAGGTAGGTACTACATATACAAGCAATATTTGTGTACTTAAGTATATATTAGGTAGATACAATAGGATTGCTATACCCGCCAGTTATAAAGAATAAATTAAAAACAAATCCCAAACACAAAAACCGAATCGAATCAAAATCGGCTCATCCGTTCGGGATCTATGATGCCTCACAAACAGATACGTCAAACTACACATTTGTACAGAACCCTCGGCGAGCGAGTCCGACTCGCACATAAGCTTTTTTCTTCAATAGATGCAATACAGGTTCTAAAATGGAACATAGCTTCTGTAGAAAAATTTTGGTTTTCTGGTCACTTTACACTAGGTAGGTACATTATAAATTAAATGATAATAGCTAGCTTCTTTAACTGAATCCATATTCTCAGATGTTAAAAAAAAATACCTATACTAAATATGCATTTATTAAATAGGTAAACTTCGAATCGAACTTTATTCTAACTAGTAGACGCATTTTTCACTCCCATATAGTTAACTAGCTATCCGTCCTGCTTCGCCCGGATCCCTTTTTTTTATAGCCTATGTCACTCGGGAATAGTGTAGCTTCCCAATAGTGAAAGAATTTTTGAAATCGGTCCAGCCGTTCTGGAGCCTATTCAATCCAAACAAACAAATTAACTAACCTTTCCTCTTTATTATATGTATTAGTACTAGCTGTCCCGGCAGACGTCATCCTGCCCGTTCGAAATTCAAATTAGGTAACTTTAGTTAGACAACGTTTGTATGGGAAAAGAAAAGGGCTGTTTTTAGGGTTTTCCCGGCAATTATTCGATTCGATCTCGCCGTAAGAACCATCCTTGGACTTTAACGAACATTTAAAAAAAAATGGCCAAATTGGTCCTGGCGTTGTCGAGTTATGCGCTTACCAACACATTTTGCGATTCACTTTTATATATAAGAATAGAGTAGTATAGATAGAATATCATCCCTTACGTCAGATAGGTAATTTCGTATTTTGTCATTTTGTTAGAAATTAAAATGATTTTTAGCATTACTTTTTTAGGTCGGAAAGTCACGTCGGCTATCGTTAACTCATAGGTTTGTTTAATGTCATTTTTTTTTACTTATTATTGCACGGCGTCGTATCGTACTTGGACATAGACCTCTAGTAGGTAGGTACATAAAAATAAGTACCGATACGATATTAGGCCCTTAATATTCAGGTAGGTAGAGATAATTATTCTCTGGAATTAGCTAACACACATGACACAACCTATATAAATGACCTGTTTTGAAATGTTCAAATCCAATAGGTAGTAAATTAATTAGTTCCCATAAGTAGGTACACAAAATTTGTAGGTGGGAGTTTAAGGCACCATGTTTTTGGCTTGAAAAACTTGTGTCTATGGGTACCTACCTACACAAACTAAAGCGTTTTGTGAAGGCAGTTTCATTTAAAACAGACGTTGATAAATTTGGTGCAATGCTATTGGTTTGACGTTGCGGTGCCAATAAACTTGGATAGAGTTTCCTGCTCGAGTAAATAGGCTTTGCGTTCGCGTAAAAAACATTGCAGTACCGTTCTGTTCTGTTAGTTGCAATAGTTTTGGTTTAGAACGCTGTTATCCTGTTTTGAATTATTGGCTATACCTACTTGCAATTAAAATTTTGATTCATACCCGTAAGTAGGTAGGTACCTACTTACTTATAAATTTTACACTGGGCTATTAGGGACATTAATTACCCACAGACGCCCACAGTTTATTTAATCATTTGTGTGTTTAATGTACCTATGCAAAATTGTGAGTAATTCGATCTAGAAATCCATTACACCCCATTTTTTTATTTACGTCTGTGTAGTATGAACGTAGGTAACTATTATGAAAGCTTGATTAACGAGTCGATAGATGCGTGTACACTACGAACGTATTTGTATTACATACGAAGTATAAGCAATCCGTTCGCATGAGAATAAATGAGGAGATAATCTTTTGAAACTTATTCGCATATTCATTTATGGGTGCAGGGAGGTGTTGTAGGTAAGGCAGTCTGTACTTATGACATTGAAAACCGGTAAGCATGATAATATTGATAATTGGTCGCAATCATCATTAATTAAATGAGGAACGCTAGCGATAAACCAATAGGCACTCTCGTGGATTCGCGGCCTTGATTTCAATCGTGGACAGGCGACAAGATACGTGTAGTCATGTAAGACGACTTCTAGTAGGAATGTGCTTCTTTGATTAGCGTAAATTGTAATCAAATAAGTAACGATTTGACCCGTCGGGATAATGCATACTTAGGGCCACCCCACATCTGGCGTCTCCCGAACGTCGACGCTTCACCAACGCCCGCGCCGCGTCGATGCCGCGCCACCTGGACGTCCTGTCGCCGACTGGATGTTGGTCGCCAGGACGTCCAGGAGGCGCTGCGCTGACGCGGCGTCGACGCCGCGTGAACGTCGCTGCGACGTCGACGTACTATTTTTATGTACCTACCTACTAGAGGTTTATGTCCAGGTACGATACGACGCCGTGCAATAATAAGTAAAAAAAATTGACATTAAACAAACCTATGAGTTAACGATAGCCGACGTGACTTTCCGACCTAAAAAAGTAATGCTAAAAATCATTTTAATTCTAACAAAATACGAAATTACCTATCTGACGTAAGGGATGATATTCTATCTATACTCTATACTAATATAATAAAGAAGAAAAGTTAGTTTGTTTGTTTGGATTGAATAGGCTCCAGAACGGCTGGACAGATTTGAAAAATTATTTCACTGTTGGGAAGCTATACACTATTCCCGAGAGACAGGCTATAAAAAAGGGATCCGTGCGTAGCCGGGGCGGACAGCTAGTATATAATATAATAAAGAGGAAGTTTGTTTGTTTGTTTGGATTGAATAGGCTACTAAACGACTGGACCGATTTGAAAAATTCTTTCACTGTTGGAGAGCTACACTATTCCCGAGTGACATAGGGTATAAAAAAGGGATCCGGGCGAAGCCGGGCGGACAGCTAGTTGGATAATAAATCGAAACAGGACTACACCCCTTGATAATGCGAACTTGCGACACCAAGATTGAGAACGTTAAATTCAACTAGCAAAATTAAATTGTTTAATACAGGTGTTTTGTATTTTAAAGTTTAAATAAAACTATATTAATTCAGTTTCAACTCAGCTCAGCAGTGAATTACATCAGAATCGAGATATCTCATTACCATACATAATAAAGAAAAGCTAATAAGACAAAATGAATGGAGATACAAATGCGCAACGGAGTATCTACTATGACTCGAGCCTCTCATAACAGAGGTAATCACAAAGTTTCTCGAGGACAAATTACCTATATTGCGCAAAATTGGTTTTGGGCTGCTTGCTTTACTATATTACAATATTCCATGTATCCCGAACATTATAATTGTCCTACCAACGATATATAGGTAGAATAAATATATACATGGATGGTGCAAATTAATATATTATTGTTAAATTATATAACTATCAACGCAATTAATTTTTATCTACTTACATAATTATTATTATCAATTATATAATCCTGCCATTTTTTCTTTCAGTTGTAGTAGCTCATTTAAATTAAACATTGAAGTATTTTCATCCACTTACATACATTTTAAGTAATATTTGTTACCTGTAATAAACGTTGCAAGGTTTGTATAGTTTTAATAATTTTATTTATATATTTTTAAATTAGTATAAGTATAAAAACACAATTAAAACACTTCGGATCTTTATTGAACTTATTAAAATTACATACATCATCATGAAAACACCAAATCAAAAAATCATGCATACCTACTTAAATATTAATAAAAATACCACTTAATACTTGAACGTATTACATGAAGGTAATCTTAGTCCTCACTTGATTTACTTGCCAGACGTTCAAGTTTTCGTATTCCTCGATGCAAGCATCCACCTGCAATACAAACAGAAACAACTCACATAACAATATGTGCCGAAACCCACGATCGCTCTAGACATCTATAAATCCTCAACATTTCCTAACTTGCGTTCAGTTTTATTCTGCACGATTTAAAGCGACAACATTCCAAGAGTACCATTAATCATTATACAACTGATCAAACGTTACCTGGGAATCGAACCAGACCTAACTCAATACCCGTGGTACTAATTAACTGGATTTACTTACTAAAAAAATTGTGTTAATACAGAATTAAAAAAAAGACAAATCATTGTTATCATTTGGACTAATTGGATGTCTAACGTTAAATTACATTGAACATTTATTTATTTTCTACAAGCGGTCTCGGCAGACAGTCACATTAATCAATCGATTGGACAGCTGTTGTTGTCATTGAGGTATGTAATCTATACTAATATTATAAAGCTAAAGAGTTTGTTTGTTTGTTTGAACGCGCTAATCTCAGGAACTACTGGTTCGAATTCAAAATTTTTTTGTTGGATAGACCATTTATCGAGGAAGGCTTTAGGCTATATATCATCACGCTGCGACCAATAGGAGCGAAGAAACAGTGGAAAATGTGTAAAAAACGGGGAAAATATGAAGCCTTATGAAGAATTACTATTCACTAAGTGACAGTTAGAAGACTTTGACAGATCTTTGACGAAACAATCGGACGGGCAGGACGACGTCAGCCGGGGCCGCTAGTATTTACATAAAGTTTTGTTAAATTTCCTAATTTTCCGAGTATTTTTTTTTATAATAACCTACTCCCGATCAACAAATACAACAAAAAAAGTATTAGTGAAATCGGTCGGAATTACTTCGCTGTTTAGAACAAAGACTTAAAATGAAATGAATGCTACCTGGTCCGGCTTGAATCCCTTGTCGACGCAGCGCTCTATGACGTCGGCGATCCTGACGGTCTGGCTGCCGCCAGCCAGGTCGCGCACGATAGCGAAGATGCGGTCGGTAGAACTGATTCCCCTGCACATAACACATTCAACATTATTTGTTTCAATAGGCTATATGAGCTTGAAACAGATATCGAATCACAAGGAATCCTTGTTATGTCTCTATCAATATTTCCTAATTTATTTATTTTTCGATGAGAAAACTATTATTTGAAAAGTGCAAAATGTGGGAAATTCTAAGCTGTTGAAACGGAGCGTTATTGGTCAGACGATTTGACCAATGTCGTCAGTCGAGTGTGCTGTGTGACGTCAAAGTCTATGTGTATGTTATTGACAGAAGCGCCCGTTTCGTTTGTAAAGACTGTGAAGTTCTGAAATTCTATTAATTATCATTGTTCATATTAAATTTGGTGATTGCAAAATCCTAACAAAATCAACTACACAAGAATTCAACAATTTGTAGGTTATATTTGTTTTTGTCATAGACTTTAAAGACGACAAGCGCGCCCAAATGGCGGTCGTTTAAAACGCCCGAAAAGCTTGAAATTAATATATGTATACTACACTATTTTTACAACCAGCTTTCGACACTTATCGATAAACAAGCTATAACTTTTCCAAAACTATGTTTTTTTATTTTTTTTTAATGTTTATTTACTTTTTATTTACTTGTGATAGAGGCCACAAGGGACTTAATTTTATACTAAGATAATAATGCATGTAACAATAAAAAAAATCTCAACGCAAGAAATGATAAATAATAAGCAGGTAAGCAGATCCGTAGGAAGGACCGGTAAAATGTAAAATTTCCCAAAGTTAAGGTTATAATAAATTCATACAACTCTAAAACTTTTACTCTTCAGTCACTGAAGCTGTACAGTTGGAGTTGGTTACATCACTTTACAAATAAAACTAGACCATAATAGTGCATTACGCACCTAGGTCAGTAAAACAAAAAATGTCTCAGATCACATGTAATGCTTTTTTATTTACTGGCCGAGGTCAGTATACTATTTTTCTGTTCAACGAAGCCAGAAAGCGGCAACTTCATTTAGCACAGCGGCCCGAAAGTTGTTGCTTTCTGGCGGGAGGACAGACAAATATCTTTTAGTGTACTATCAATTTATTCTGTACATATAAGCCGTCTCGATATTCATTTTCCTCTTATATACATACTAGTCTTATAATTACATATATACTATATAAGTATTTTATGTTCTTCGTTGCAGCGTTGATGTAACTACATAGATACAACTGCGTAAAAACGTTCTAAGTAACGTTGTTGCATATTACTACTCTAGCGTTATTATCGTAAATTGGTACTATTGCTTTCATTACAGTTCACACGCGACCCCAATTTGACGACAACATTAATGTTACTTTACCTTTGTACGTTATCCTCGACGTGTTGCAGTGACTGCTTCGACATCTCCACGAGGCGGATAGCTTCCGACACGTCCTCTTTTTCAACTACATCCGACAACCTACAAATAATTTAATTTAAAATTGAAATATACCATTGACATTCTAAGCTACGCATGTCGCCGTCGATTTCAAAGGGCTACGCACTTGTATATTGTTATTATGGATATATGTATTCTAACAATAGTATATATTTAAATGAACTCGTTATTACCAACATTATTGCGTCAGGTCGATTGACAATGTTCTTCTTAAAATCATGTTATTATGACGGTAAGATCGAAAAGGTTGTTAGTGAGTTATAGTAACATATAAAAGTTGTATTGTGTGACCTGAGCCTTGCCAGGGCGGTAGAAAGTCGCAGGATGGCGAGCAAGTTCCGCGCAGATGTAAAGGTGACGTCACGAGCGTTGCGCGCCTCACGGCGCAGTTCCACATATGATGCTGCAATACATTTCAATTAATAAATTCTCTTCTTGGGGTCTGTCTCAAATGTTAGAAATAGGTCCTACCTTTGTACAAGTTATTAATAGTGCCTACTATTTGCAAATTTACTATCATCACAACCTCGTAAATAGTATATTTCCGAGCTTTATTTGTAACCAATTATTTCACACTTAGTCTTCATGATTAATCTTAGTAATAGTGTAGAAATTAAAGAAGTTTATATTCATACAGAGCCTTACTATTAAAGATTACATGTAATCTTAAATGTAGCTACAAAACATTTATGCGATTATATAGGTGCAATTAAAAGAAAAATATTTACTCCTTTGTTACACTGTCCTATAGTTATGTTGTATGTTACGTTACAACTTTGACATTAAAGGACAATGTATTTCAATGACAAGAGGAGATACTGTGCGCCACGCGAACTATGGTTCCCAAACGGCATGTTATATCGATAATAAGTCTACATTGTGGAGATATAAAAGGACCACGTACTGTTTTGCATGTAAATATAGAACTATTGTTGCTGTCAATTACCATTTACACAATTCAAATGTACGGCGTCATAAACTCACGTTCTCATGAATATAGGTACACATATGAATCCTGTCAAATGATTTATGATACTAACATGATATTTTTTAAATTAGTTATAATGTATCAAGAATGCTGTAATTTAAAACAAAAAACATTTTGTCCAATGTTGAACTTATTAAAATAGTATTAAATATCATATTATTGAATCATTCTTATTGAAACGAGACTAATTACTTAGTTTCTAGGAATTATATGCTAGTAGTTTGTACTTTAAAATTCAATAATTAATTTGTTTGTTTTATTAGCACAGATAAAAACTATTTTGGTAAAGTTGGCGCTTTCTGGCCGCTACGCTAAATGAAATTGCCGCTTTCTGGCTTCGTCGAACAGAAAAATAGTATACTGACCTCGGCCAGTAAAATAAAAAAGCCTCAGATCACACTTTTTTTCAACCTCGACTTCGCCTCGGACGACAATTACATGACGTGATCTACTATTACTATAACAGTTATATAGTTCTTTAATATTTATTCGTTATGTATTTGTGGATTGATGCCGGCATGTATATAATGTGACATGGTATACTGACAGACGATATAGTCGCCGAGATGTGTGGGCACGACGGGTTGCTTGCGCTTGGTGAGCGCGACGTACCGGCGCACGAGCCGCATCGGCAGCGCGCGCGTCGTCGCCGCCGGCTGCGCGCCGTGTTGGTGAACGTACGCGATATGTTTCGCAAGTTCCAAGTCCTTCTCGCTAAACACACAAAATACTTAGGTAAATGATCTACTGGCTCCCTTATAGACGAAATATTTTGCTAAATTAACCTTTTATATAACAAATAGAATTATAATTCGCCCCCAAATTGGATAGTTATACATTGTATTTCAACCTAAACTTTACAGTAATATGAAATGTATTGTCACTCAACCGATATAAATATCATCATAATATCTCACAAATAACAGAACCCGAAACAGAGGCAATTTTTTTAGATTCAGTTTACATTTTGTTGTTTACTTGCCTTATGCCTGTGCGCTGTCAGAAAAAGAAAGAGATATTTTTTAAGGGTTTTAATAAAATTATAGACATATTAAATGTTATTCCTATATATTCTTGATTTAATTTCTTAAAACCAAAAGCAACATTCAAGAATATTCAGTTACATATGTTTAGTAGCTGCTAGATGCATTAAATGATTAAGCTTACCGGTTAGGTTGATCGCGAATGAGCCAAAGCAGATCGAAACGCGACAACAGCGCGGCTGGCAGCTGTATGTTCTGTTCAATGGTGCGTTTGGGATTGTAGCGACCGTACGCCGGGTTTGCCGCCGCCAGTATCGACACCCTCGCATTCAGGCACGTCATTATACCAGCCTGACAACAATCCATATTTACACCTTTGGATAACTCTTACTACTAGTCCAAGTAGTTCTAAGACTTTATATCACTAAATTTTAAAGTATTATACAACTACACACACAACTACTACAACTAGTGACATGCTGCCATAAGCATCAGTTAAACATTTTACCATTGAGTTAAGATTTCTACGGTATACCGTAGTACCATGTTAGCCTAGGAGACTAGGCTTGGTCCTGACGAACTGTTAAACAGAATTGAAGTCCTTTGAAGACAGTCCTGTTAACATTAGGGTTTGGTACCTAAGCTCTCAGCCCTGGTCTGGTGGCATATGGTAGCGTACCTTGGCGATGCTAATGGTCTGCTGTTCCATGACCTCGTGAATGGCTGTGCGGTCGGTCTCGGCCATCTTGTCAAACTCGTCGATGCAGCACACGCCCTGGTCCGCCAGCACCAGAGCGCCGCCCTCTAACATCATCTCGCCGGTAAATGGATCCTTCACAAACGATAATCATGATAATTGTTAAGATTTACATATTTCCGAATGAAAAGTCGTAACACTCAGGTACAGCAGGATTTTTATCCGTATACTAATATAATAAAGAGAAAAGGTTTGCTTGTTTTTTTGGATTGAATCGACTTATCACCGGAGCAATCACTGGACATGCCTTACTAAACAAACACTTATTCACTCTAGGTGTCACTGACAGCCCTCTGTGCAGAGCCTGCATAGAGGTGGACGAGACAGCTGCCCACGTCATTCTTGAATGGCCAGGGGTAGCCACATAACGGGCACAACACCTCGGGACCCCGGGGTCACTACCAGACGCCGTCGGCAACATTAAGGGTCTGCTAGGCTTCCTGGTAGAATTGGGTTGGCTAGAGTAGTGCCTACAATCCATCACGCAAAATAGGCGCAGTAGAAGTCGTCGAGTTGCGGAAAACAAGCCCACGAAAACCTATACCTATACCTTGTTTGGATTGAATAGGCCCCAAAACGACTGAACCGATTTGAAAAATTCTTTCACCGTTGGGAAGCTTCACTATTCTCGAGTGACATAGACTAAAAAAAACGTATCCGTGCGAAACCGGGGCGGACAGCTATCCGTATATATAATTGGAGGTATGCCAGTCTGTCATGTTTGCTCTGCATACACTGAATACACATAAATCATTTATTGTGAGTAGCGAATTACGATCCAAAAAATACGTCAACAGTAAATCAATCATTACTGAGGCAGAAAAGTATGCAATAGATGGACGAGTCTATAGTGAGTAGCATTCTTCTCCCTCAATGATGTTCTGAAAAATAATGTGTTTTACATACTTTCATGACAGCGGCTGTGAGACCGACACCAGACGAGCCGCGGCCGGTTGTGTATTGGCTGCGCGGCGCTAGCCGGTCTATGTAGTTGAGAAGCTGCGACTTCGCCACACCAGGGTCGCCCATTAGACATATGTTGATGTTCCCACGAATCTTCATACCATTTGGACGTCTAAACAAATATCAATGTGATATTACATGACATATAACAGAAATATTTAGATATCCAGATTTTATTGAATGCTTACAGGTATCAAGTAAATGAATATTAGACATTGTTTTTTAGGAAATAAGTTAAAATAATTTACAATCTTAACTAAATTACGTAGGGATATGTATGATATATTTCATCAAACTTACGTGACACCTCTATGAACCCTAAACTTCATACTCATTATTTATACTATTATACGCATATATTATATACATATACATATATATATATACTTCCAAAGTAATGGATTATATTGCTTACTTATCAACACCACCAACAAGTAAAAGCAGAAGTGCTTTTTTTACATCCTCATGTCCATAAATTTCAGGTGCCAGGCTACGCGCCATGCGGGAGTACAAGTCTTCCTCAGCGAGCTCTGCCAACTCCTCTTCAGTGAGGGCGTCACACTCGCTGTCGTCAGTTTGGTTCAGACAAGTCACACTCTGCCAACAACACGTCATTTCTGTGACTGTGTACCAATTGACAATCCACTACAAATCTTAATATGTCTGTACCAATTTAACAGTGAAAGTGTGACAGTGACAGTTGGCACTGTGCTTTGTCATAGCGCACACTATAATTAACACTACAAAATAATATACATTTACAATCTTCTCTTCTACACTATACATCGACAGTGGGTAGAAAAATTTTATATACTTACATGTGCCTCTAAATATGTGTCGGAAAGTAGGCCCTGAACAATTTGGCGAAATCCGGCGCTGAGTAGAGGCAAAAAAAGCCCAGTGACAGCGACGTGGTCACCGGGCTGTGCGCGCCGACACATCTCGCCGCGGCAATACACGGACAGCTGCCGAGGGATGTGCCCCACTGGTACCTGGTCAGACTGAAGCACACACACAATGTTACTTTTCTACACACTCTACCAAAACTATTCTTATACACAAAAACCTGTCTTTTAATATAGAACTGCTAAAACCTATAATAAATACAACTTGTAAACACTGAGACTGAGAGACTTAATACTCACATGTTCTTGTATTTTAAGTTCCTGGAATTTCTGGAAACGTGAGCCACGTGTCTGCAGATGTAACTGGCCGGAGGCTTTATTGAGGCGGCAGTCATCAGCGGCGCACGCGGGCGGCGGGGTGAACTGCAGCCCGCGCACCGGCTGATACGTCTCGGCGCCGCACGCGCTGCACGAGTACGTCGCCACGACCAGCAGCGGCTTTACCTCCGTGCACCTCGTCACAATACCTTACCAAACACGATACTTACTTAATACACTTTAAACTTACACACATATCCAATAATAACAATAAATATTAAGAATTGGAATGAAGCAACTGATTTTATTTTATTTGCTGCCGTTTCGGAATCTTTACAGTTTCCATAATCGTAACACGACAGAGCTGACAATAGTCTAACGCTAAAGTCACTTTACACTTATACGCAAGTTAAATCCGTTTAATTAATAGTTGTTTCATTCCAATGTGATATAACCGCAAAGGCATCAGAAATTATTAAACATGTAATAAGAAATTCAAAGAAAACTTAGTATGTATATATTATATCCTTTAATTCAATACAATATCTTAAGTTTTTTTCCTTAACAAAATCATTTAGTGTTTTCGAGCATTGCTGTTTTTCATTTAGTTAATACATAATATTAGTTTTTATTTTAATAAAATATTAAATTTTCATAAAAATCATAGTATATAATTACTGTTACCAAAAGTTATCTTCATTTGCTCATTTTAACATGATCATGGAACACTTTTGCCCGTGACTCCGTCCACATGGAATAAGTAATTACGACATTTCATCCCTCATTCTAACCCCTTACAAGCCTTTTTACGCAATCAAAAGTAACCTAGGTCTTTTCACAGGCTCTAGACTATCAGTATACCAAATTTAATTTAAATTGGTTCCGAAGTTTTAGAGTGAAAGCAAGACAGACAGACAGAATTACTTTCGCATTTATGATATTAGTTAGGATTAGGATATGAAACTAAGGAATAAAGTAAAGTATAACGGAACGGAATAAAGGTACTTGAAATTTGTATAACTTATTAACTTACCTCTCACAGTGACTAGTTTGCCGATGTGTTCAGCCTTGACTTCGCGAATTGGTACTGACTTTGATGTTGACAGATCTTTGAAGTACACTTCACTGAAATAAACAAAAACTAATATCACAAGAATTTATAGATTAAGTATTTAGTATTTATTTTATTTATACATTGTATTATTGAGGCAATAAAAATGTAACCAAGATATAAAAGATGCCTTATTGTGTTAAAATTTATTTTAGAGTCAATTACTGTTCTTGTTTCAAAACATTAACACGTAAGATAAACCAAGAAACTGTTATAATATATGAACTTACAATCGTCTTATAAGTTCTGGGGGATATCTATTTCTTGGATCCCTCATTTCTCCAGGAATTCTGTGGTTTCTAGCCTCCAGAGTGATTCTGTGTTCTATATAAACATCTAGTGCATCCTTTGCAACAACCTTGATGAAAAAGAAAATAAATTGTTTAAAAAGTATACAAACATAGTTGAAACGATTTACAATATCTGTGTGGTAATGTATACCACACCAACTGTTATAGAATTGAGATAACTGTAGCAAAAATAACAAAAGTAGCAAAACTGTGAACAATAATGTGGCATTGTTCAGTTTCCACCAGTATCCACCAACCCCTTGCCACACAGTTGAATAGGAGTGTATATGGTGAGAGTTTAATAATGCCTATAAATTGTTTAGTCTTAGAAATAGCACTTTTAAAGCCCTAATTTTAAGAAACATTTATGCTCCATCCTATTTGTGGTTTTCGTCTTCTTTGTCTATCATTCAAATCACATTCTCATACCTAAAATACAGTCCACTGTCTCATTCATCACACAGGCATAAATGTTGGTTGCTGGCTTGACCATTAAGTTTTATAATTGCACGATCATCATGGTCACAGACAATCTTTGAGTATTAGAATACAAAACATTATTAATAACATAAAAAGTAGGTACTTCTCTATGTTTATAATCGGGCAGCATGTCATATACGACATCAGAGACCATATTGACGTAGCGGCGCGTGTTCTGACGCACCGCCTCTGCCAGCTCCACGTTCGCGTCATGCAGGTCATCAAGCTCCACCACGAACGCAACCTGCACTCATAAACACACATCACAGCTTTGTTCTTCAGAAAAGGGACGATTCATAACCTCATAAAATAATAAATGCAAACCTTCTCCCTGTGAGCCAGGCTCGTCAGTTGCTCAGAGTACTTGAAATACTTGCGACCTTCATCATCGGTTTGACAAAAGTCGATAAAAAAATTCTTGAACGTCTCTGCAAAAGACAACGGAGCTTCTTCAGAGTATGCCCATAATGAATACATTCAAATAAGATATTATGATCTATATATTACCTTTATCAGCGGCGTAGTCACGCATAGCCATTTTTATATCTTGAAAGAAAATTGATTCTTAATGAAATATTTGTAACAATTTTCGGCGCGTCCAGCAGTGGCTTTGTGACAATGAAATATGAATGTTTGGTTTGACAGTTACACAAAGTGGCGCGAAAATGGAGGCACAGAGACTATATATTTGTTCAACACTAAGGTTCTAAATTGTCTTTGCCGGATAATCCGAATGTAAGGTATACTTAAATTATAGACGTTAAGTTGAGAATTTAAAGGAAATTAATGTGGAAAAAAATGTGAAATCTTTAGCTGACTATTTAATATTAAAGGTAATACTTTTACTTTAAATGTGTATTGGTAACTAAGTGAAACAAAATTCATACAAACAACATAGGCAAATTATAAAAAAAAAAACTATAATTACTAAATAATTACACAAAGCAAATTGATTACGCATAACTCGGCATAACACTATTTTCAAATTTATTTTCTGATATCTAACCCACAGCAACAAATTAAAAGATTTTCATATTTCTGACAAATAATGAAAAAGTATTTATGGTCGTAGACTTCATAGCTGACCTTTATTAGTTAGTAGAACCTTACGGTAGGTTCTCTCGTCTTAGGTCTTAGTTTTCGTTCATTTGCTGCACAGCCATTAGTCAACGTTCCTGTAAAACGGTGGACAGAACAGTGAGACGGTGAGACCACGAGAGTCGACACAGATACCCGACGCATTGTATAATGTACTACAATATCATTATCTATGAACTATACAAAAAAAATTCGCGCCATTCTGATCTGAAATGTCAAATTGTACAATCGTGTGTCTACAATTCTACTTACCGTATTCATCAGCGTAGAGTAGAATTATCGACTTCGTTTTATTTAATTGTAGATGACCCATAGGAGTAATAAACCATGGCCGATTCTTTAGGTAAGTTCGGACAAAATAATGTTTAGAATAATAGAAAAGAGCCGTGTTTCGTAACTTGTGATACTCTTTTTTTTTTTAGCCGGACAAAGGGCTAAACGCCAAAAAACAGATAAACACGGCCGCTTAACAGCATTAGAGAGACTTAAACAATTGAAGGGCAAAGGTTCTAAGCACAAGTATGATGTGGAGGAAATGGAGAATGTGTATGATACTGTGGACGAGCGCGAATACACAGAGCGAGTATTGCAGCGCCAGGAAGAAGACTGGATAGAGGATGGTGTGTACATTATTATTTTTTAATTATACCACGTTTACTATAATTATAGATGCATGCAGCATGATTTTCACAGTTAATTTATAGAATGTCCGGCTCCTGAATCTGTCTGATATTAAAAATGTCTATACTGGGGTGGCGTATATTTTGGGTGGTGTTTTAGATGGCACTGGCTATGTAGAAGATGGAAGAGAAATATTTGATGATGAAGGAGATGACACCTATGTTGAGTCCAGCAGTAAAGAGTTTGGACGCGGTCAAAAGAGAAAAGCAAGGGTTGTACCCCCAACTTCAAAGGGAAATATAAGGAATCTATTAGGTGCCATGCCATCTAAGAAAAAAGATGTAAGTTAACAATTGCTATTACCATAATAGTGCAGTCATTGAAGCGAAAAATAAGGCCTTACCTCCGATTTTTTTTACTGTGAACCGATTTGCATGAACTTTTTGGAATTAGGCACACCTTAACCTTAACTTCAAAAGTGAAAATGTTCTGAACTCCGCCTATTATTTTTAAGGGGTGTAAACAACCCCTTAATGGAAAAATTGTAATTGATCCATTTTGTCGCTAGAAAACATGTCTAATAGTAAGTGGTGAAATGGTAAAGTATTTTCTAACATAATTACCTCATATTAAAATTATTTTCAACCCCTTGAAAATCGTACAACCCTTGCAAACAACCCCCAAATTGGAAAAATCTGAAAAAAATACTTTGATATGACATAAAAAGATGTAACTATAGAGTAAGTAATATTTTATATTCTCTATAATAATTAACAAATTTTTAACCCCCTTTCAACCCTTGAATACTACCCCTTGATATTTTTTTTTTGATAATATGAAAAAGATTTAAATATTATTCCACACTCTCGAAAATGATTATCATATTCTTAAGCTTTTCTACCCTTAAAACTAACCTAACCTAACCTAAAAAAAAACCTAACCTAACTTTTTTTTTTTAGTGGGGAAATCCTCATTGATACCTTATGCCCTGGGGAAGGCAAAAGGTTTGCCAGACTCATACTGGCTCGCGGAAACCTAACCTAACCTATGTCTTAAATGTTTTACATTTCCGATTGCGATTTTAGGAATTACATACATTTCCTAGGAATTGTATACAATGACGGATTATATACATTTCCGTAAACATATACACATTACAATAGTTGTGGGTCTATATTATACTGCGTACCTTCACATTGCTCCAATTATTCACACTCCGTAATTTTCCGTTACTAAGTAGAAAAAAATATGATAAGTTTTTGGACCATAATTCCTTCAATTTTCACGCTATCACAATTTATAAAAAACCATTGTAAAGGTAATTAAAAGAGCTACAACATCCTGTATTGCAATATATAGTAAAAAACTTTTTTCTAAAACGGTGAAGGGTTAAAGGGCTTAAGAGAGGCTGTGATTGCGCTGCCATGCGCTCTTCAAACAATCATATTTCCGTCAATTTTTGTTTGACAGAAAAAACAAAAAAACCAAATTGTTTGTCAGAAAAATACCTACATTTTTTATTTATAAACTTTTATACGTATCTGTCGTCATTATTGAAATATAATGAAATAAACGTGGGATTTTTAAAAAATTGAAATTTTGTTTTTTTAGTTAATAGTGACTTTTTTGAAAAATATGTGTCCTGAAGCAGCCAAACTGATACTATCTATGAAACTCTTCATAATGAAGTTAATTCTAGGTGGAATTCGATTAATTTTAATTATGGTGGAAATGGCACTTATGAAACCCATTGATTTTAAAGAAAAAACATTAGTTGCTCCCCTTATTTGCAATACAGCTCACTTATTTTACGTGCAAAAGACTTTTAATAGTGCTCATTTTAAAGCTTATTTCAAGCACTACAAAACCCTTTTGTATTAGAATGCATACAATGCATCTGCTCGCCGCTAGATGGCATTGACCACATCGATTAAATTTCAGGCAAAATAAAAAACGGCTTTGATCTTTAATTTATAGCTTAATATTGCACTTAGAATACTGTATAAAAAACCAAATTGTTCATTGTTTTGCCTGCTACAATTTTGTTCGTTATAAAATTTTCGATAAAACGTATATTTTTGGAGATTTTTACAAAAAACCGATGAAAAAGGTGAAAAAATTGCGAATTTTCAATTGCATATAACTTAAAAAGTATTGGATTTTTTGAAAAACTTTATAGAAGATTTTTTCCTTAAAATTAGGCCTTCTATCGATATCCGAGGTTATTTTGAAAAAAAAATAATTCACCCCCGAGAAGGGGTGGCAATCACCCCCAGGGTGGTAGCGGAGTTCAAATCATTTTCACTTTTGAAGTTAAGGGTAAGACGAACCTAATTCCAAAATTGTATGCAATTCGGTTCACAGTAAAAAAATTCGGACCCATAATGCTTCAATGACTCCACTATAAATTGAAAATATATTTGCTATTACTATTCTAAAATTGATTGTTTAGTGACTAGATATTTTTTCAGTATAGGTCTATATTAATAGAAAAACTAAATGAGACTTTGGTGTAAGCTAGTATACAAAAGGCTATCTCTGAGACAACCAATTCTAATAGTTTGTAAGGGATTTAAACTAAATTTTATTGATTTTAGGATTTGAAAATATCAGAAGATAATATTCTATCAGACATAATGTCTGATTTGGATGGAAATGTGGAAAGCCCTGCCGGCAAACCTAAGCCATTAGTATCAATGAAGACCAATACAGTGGAATCAAGCAAAAAGGATGCCCAAAATTATTTTAAGAGTCTCTCCTCAGCAGTTAGAAAAACCACAACAACATTTAATAAAACATCTGCATCTGAGATCAAGAATGAGATGCCATCTCCTGTAAGTATAAACAATAGAGTGAATCATTTATATTATTAGCATGTACTGACATGCACATAACAAAATCAGTCCAAACACTAAATATAAATTCTAGTCTTACTATTATTTGAGTTACCATATTGCAGTTAATACTAGAGTTTAGAAAAATTGTTGGTATAATTATTAGGCCTTGTCACTACAGAGCCTAATATACTACCCTTTAACACTTTTAAGGGGAACCTCCCACTCTTCTGGGCAATGGTATGGTATGAATAATAAAATTACTTGTTAGAGATTTAAAGTATTAGGCAATATGCTATATATTATTGTATAGAATTGATGAAGTAACTTGCCATTGTAAAAATATTGTTGTTATCTGTTTTTTGAATAATTCTTGACATTTTGATTTGTAGAATGGTGAAATCCAGGTAACATTTGAAAAGCAATCAATGAAAAAGTCGGAATGGACAATTGATAAAGAGATTAAACAAGAACTTGAAGATAGTGCTGCAACTCAAAATATAGAGCAGTTTGAGACTCAAGACATTGACTTTGATGATGATTTCAGCAACCACTCTCAGCTGAATGCTGAAATTAAAACTAATGTAAAGAAAGAAGAAATTCCTAACATGGCTAATGCTATCACAGATGTAGCAGAAGAATTTCTCAATGAAAATTTCGATATATTTCCCACAGATGTTAAGAAATCACCACAAAAATTAAAACTGTTGTCAAGTAATTGGTCAGATCAAATGGGTGACAATCAAGCTGCTGCAAGTATTCAAACAGATGGTCAGTTACCACTACAGACTAATGACAATGGAGAAAAAATCTTGAGGTTCTTCTGGTTAGATGCTTGGGAAGACCGTTTTGTGAAACCAGGAGTAGTGTATTTATTTGGAAGAGTGTATGTTAACCCAAGTAATAAAAAGGCAGGCAGCGTAACTTGCTGCCTTGTTGTCAAGAATGTCAATCGGCAGATATTTCTGTTACCAAGAGAATATGTAAGTATCTGTGTTGAAACTGTGTTGGTATTGATCCTTCCTGCTGATGCTGGGAGAATTTTGACATGGCAATGTCCATAATCTCACAAAATGTTATATTTCAGTACGACAAATCTTATAACTGTGATTTTTATTTAGATATTATATATTTGCCTTATTCATAATTGTAATTGTAATTGCTTATTTGTAATTGCTTAGCTTTAGAAGCCAATGTGACATATTCATACATAAATTTATCTGAGATATGAGTTTTCAATTTAGCTTATAAAATTTTATATCACAGAAATAATGACAATTGATAAATATGCTGTGGTATATACATTACTATATTATAAAGTTTTTGGGAAAATCTAATTTTGAATTACGATATATTTTTATTGGTGTCTTGTCTCATTGTTTGGCTGCAATGCATTTTTTATTTAAAATTATCCCATTATTCCATTAAATTTGCATGTTACACTTATTTCTTCAGATTACTGCCAAGCATTTTAATTTACCTATGTAGTTGTTATCCATGTCAAGCTTAATGCAAGTTATTTGATTTTTAATATTACCTTTTCTTTAATCTGTTTTGAGTAGTTGAGTCCAGGACGCCTACGAATTACGAAATTATTTTTTTATTTTATAGCCCATGCGAGAATTTTAAATGCGAAGTATACATGCCATGCAATATCTATTCTTTCGATTTAATATAATTTCCGTTTTTTTTTTGGGGCATTGTTGTCATTGGTCAAGACTCCTTTTTTTTTTCAAATGTAATTGTCTAATTTGCAGGGCAATTAATTGGACACTTATTGGTGTACGAAATACTAGTAAGTTCTTATTTTAATGTATGCCATTTTCTATGCTTTTCAGAAATTAGATCCAGTTACACTGGAACCCACTGATCAGGAGGTCACAATGATGGATGTTTATGAAGAATTCAATGTTTCTGTAGCAAGTGAATTGGGTCTCAAAGAATTTAAATCTCGGAAAGTTACAAAAAACTACTCATTCAATATACCGGATGTCCCTGCGCAATCAGACTACTTAGAAGTTAAATATTCGGTAAGTTTTATAGTTATTTTGTACAGCAAGTATAGTCATTGCAAAAAGTAATGTTCTTTTTGAATAATTCAATAAAGGATGTTTTGTTTACAGGCTACAGTTTCAGCGCCGCCACTTGGAAAAAAATATTTAACTTTCTCACATGTATTTGGGGCCAATACATCTTCTTTAGAAACATTTCTGCTACAACGTCAAATCAAGGGGCCATGTTGGCTTGAAGTTAAGCAGCCGGAAACGGTGCAAGCTAAAGTCTCCTGGTGCAAGCTCGAGGGAGCCACAGATAGAATGGAAAACATTAGCGTGATTCGAAGTGGAAGCGATCTAGAGCCGCCACCGATTGTTGTCGCCACTGTGAGAATACCAATCATTAACTTAATAATAATTGCAAATGGAATCCTGGCCGATATACATTTTGATGATAAAATATTTCTGTTACAGATAAACATGAGAACCGCGGTAAATTCAAAGACAAGAAAAACTAAAATATTGATGTTAAGTTGTCTAGTCCATAACAGTTTTCCTGTGAACAAACCTCCGCCGAATCCCCTCTTCCAACAACATTTCTGTGGTAAATGTTAAGTCTTAATTGTGCAATATAATTGTATTACTTCTTTACAAATTCTGTGTATATTAACTTTTTTATTCAACTTTTTCAGTGATGACAAAATGTAACGAGCTTTGGCCCTTAGACCTAAAACAAGCTCTTTCACAGTACAAAGCAACGAAACTAACAAAGTGTGATACCGAAAGAGAACTGCTAAATTATTTCATGGTACAATTTTGGAAGCTGGATCCCGATTTGGTTGTAGGTCATGATATGCAAGGTTTTCAGCAAGATTTACTAATAGGAAACATTCTGGACTTAAACATCCCTAACTGGTCTCGTTTAGGTCGTCTAAAGAGGTCCGTAGTCCCACTGCGGAAGTTCGCCAGCAAAGATGCATTTCTGGGGCGCTTAGTATGCGACATTAAGTTGTCAGCCATGGAGTTAATTAGAGCGAGAAGTTTTGATTTAGATACGCTTTGTGTGAACGTTTTGAAGATGAAGGAAGGCGAAAGAGTGGAGGTTGCTGCGGAGGACTTGCCACGCTACTACGAGCAGAGCGGCGACCTTCTTCAGCTCGCTACGCTCAGTATGCAGGACGCCGCCGCCGTACTTAGGATTATGTGCGAGCTTAACGTTGTGCCACTAGCTTTGCAAATAACACAAATTGCTGGTAATGTCATGTCCAGGACGTTGATGGGTGGCAGATCAGAACGTAATGAGTTTCTACTGCTACATGCCTTTACGGAGAAGGATTACATTGTTCCCGACAAAGCATACGGCAAGAAAGCTGTAGTCGATGATACAATCAATGACGATCCCGATGAAGCCGGTCCAAGTGTCACTAAAAAGCAAGGAAAGAAAAAGGCTGCATACTCAGGCGGTCTTGTACTTGAACCCAAAAAAGGATTTTATGACAAACTAATTCTCCTAATGGATTTTAATTCTTTATATCCGAGTATAATTCAGGAGTACAACATCTGTTTTACGACGATCAAGAGAAAAAATGCGTCTGCCTCAGATGATGACCTTAACAATCTAGTATTGCCTGGGTCTAATTGTGATTTTGGGGTACTTCCAACACAAATTCGAAAACTAGTTGAAAGCAGGAGAGAAGTTAAAAAATTGATGAAATCTCCTGATTTGCCACCAGAGCAGTATATGCAATATAATATCAGGCAAATGGCTCTTAAGCTTACTGCTAACTCCATGTATGGTTGTCTGGGATTTACACACTCGAGATTCTATGCCAAGCCCCTGGCTGCTCTCGTGACCATGAAAGGAAGAGAAATTCTTATGGATACCAAAGACATTGTACAAAAAATGAACTACGAGGTAGTATATGGTGACACAGACAGCTTAATGATCAACACAAATTGCTTAGATTATGATTATGTATTCAAAATAGGTAACGATTTGAAAAGAGAAATCAATAAGAAGTATAGGCAAATTGAGTTGGATATCGATGGAGTGTTTAGATACCTTTTGTTACTAAAAAAGAAAAAGTATGCTGCTGTCCTAATCAGTAAAAGCAAAAATGGTGAATTTACATTTGCTCAGGAACATAAGGGTTTGGATATTGTAAGAAGGGATTGGTCGCAGTTAGCTGCTGAGGCGGGAAAGTTCATTCTCAGTCAAATACTGTCGGAACAAAACGCCGATGAGAGGTTAGAAAGTATACAAGCACATTTGAATAAACTCAAAGACGACCTGACTAATTCTAAGATGCCACTCTCAATGTTGACTATCACCAAACAGCTTACGAAAAACCCCAATGAATATGCAGACAAAAATACCCAGCCACATGTGCAAGTGGCTCTGAGAATGAACATAAAAAACAGTAGGCGGTTCAAAAAAGGAGACATAGTTCCTTATATTGTTTGTGAAGATGGCACTGCAAACTCCGCAACTCAGAGAGCTTACCACATAGAGGAATTAAAAAACTCTGAGCACCTGAAGGTTGATTACAAATATTATTTAGCTCATCAACTCCATCCAGTTATATCACGTATATGCGAACCAATCGAGGGAATGGATCCTGCTCGCGTCGCGGACTGCCTTGGCCTAGATCCCTCAGGTTATAAACAAATTATTAAAAAAGACAATACAAATTCAGATACATATGAAGTAGAAAATGAACAAGAGAAATACAGACATTGTAAGGAATTTGTGTTTACTTGCGTCAATGATAATTGCAAAATGGAAAATTTCATCAGAGAAAGCATGGTAAAGTTAGACAAAGAAGCTGTAACATTTTTGGAGCGCTGCCAGAACAGTAATTGTTTAACACGACCTGTTGACTATTTGGCGAGTATACAGAACGAGTTATATATACAGATCCGGCAATTTCACGCACAATATTATAGTGGGTGGCTGGCGTGCGAGGACCCAGCCTGCGGACACCGAACGGTGCGGTTACCGCAAGCCTTCGCTGGTGGATACCCTCTTTGCCGACAATGCGAGAAGGGTGTCATGTTCAGAGAGTATACAGAAAAGGACCTATACCAACAAATAAACTTCTTCCTTTTCTTGTTTGATATTAACAAAAGTAACACCACAAGTGAGTTATTGTTTAAATTTTTCTTCAGGTATATTATTATTCATGTTTTTTTTTTAAAAAAAAACATATCTGTACTTACCTGATATTTTCAATTCATATTAATTTTTGCTTTATTTTAAATTTGCAGAAACTCGTGTGGCTCCAAATGTTGGAGCAGCTTTTCAAGTGTTAAAGGAAACCACGGAGGACTGGTTAAGCCACTCTGCTTACTCTATCATCAACCTTTCAAAGCTATTTCGATTCTTCGGTGTTGACCCTAAAGGCGGAAACAAGGCTAAACCTGCTCATGTCGAGATCGACATTCTACCCGAGACTGAACATATTGATGCTTTGATGGAAATGGGTTCTTATTAGAAATAAATGTATGATTAATATTTTACAAGTAACAGAAATTCTTAATGTAATCATGACACCGAGTATGGAAGCATTAAAATGTTTTTTAAACATTTTCATAACTTTTGTTTTAATTATTAACAACTCACTTATGGTTCCGTCGGATCCATTCTATTGTGACTATTATTGCTAATCCATTATCTATTTTATTATTATTTTTATCTTTATTACCTATTATCTTCTATTATATAAAAGAAAGTCGTATTAGTTACTCCATTTATAATCCCAGAACGGCTTAATTGATTTGGCTGAAAATTATCAAAAGAGTGTAGTATGTACAATTATTGAGAATTATGTATTTCCCGCTCGATGCCACTCTTCCCTACTCACTGTTTCTCCACTTCATACTCTCTCGCACTGACCCTCACAACTCTGTGACAGCAACATGGTGAGTATGGTGATAGCCTGTCACAGCAGATCACAATATTCAATTTAATTCAAAGTTACTCATTGACAAACAATTTTATGTTATAGAGGTTGTGGAAACATTTCGTTATAACTGAGGGCCAATATAGAGATTACTTATTTAAGTTATAGAGGTTGCGTATTTTAAGTTGTAGTTAGAGGTTTTGGGCTCTGATGGGGATTATAGAGGTTTTTAAGTTACCAAGGTTTGAGTTATCTAGGTATATATCGCACACCTAGATCTAAAGGGAGCTAACTCAAAAATCTGAAGATTTAAATTAAACACACGCTAAAAAAAAGGATCCGATTCCTTACAACAATTTCGCCTCTCCCGAAAAAGTTACTTTTTTTGAGTTAGCTCCCTTTAGATCTAGGGGTGCGATATATTACCCTATTCTGTATTCTTATGAATATATATATATATATATATATACTTATATTTAATTGTCAGATTAAAAAAATCCTTCACAAAATCATCAGATTAAGAATTCACACTCTAGAATATCGAGCTGAACCACCTGTATAAAATTCTGACACGCACGAGTATTTCGTTGTCACATTTTTTTTTGCATTTGCAAATATGGATATATAGTTCTGGTCACGTCCAAATCGTCAGTCTTTATAATAGCATACTTTTTATAGCGAATTGAACCCCTCTTTTGAGTCTCTGACAAATCTGAGAAAAAACATTTTTTCCTTAAATTCTACCTGGTACCTAGTAGGTACAGCTACCTGTCACCAGCGATTCGTCAGACTAATATTTTTCTGTAAACAAGAGTTCGTAGTCCGTTTACGCTATTAAACATTGACGCGCTTGAAGATTTTTTTGTAACTGTTTTTTTTACATTTTTTTTAATTTATACACGCTTCCTCCACCACTAAACAGGTATACATCACATAAACTTTTTTTTTCTTTAGCATATAATCTTTGCTATCCAATAGGTCTTTAAGAGGATTGTGAAGCTGTTGATTTTCATACAAAAGGCGATAACGTTTTACACTCAGTAAATATAGTTAGATTTTTATAATTTTTGGATATGTTGTAGATATAATGAGAAACTACGCCTGTACGTTTTGATTTTTAAGAAATATTGCTTACGCTAAAATTTATTAAATTTATTAGATTTATATAGAGATTTTTAAATGCTAATAAATTTTAGCGTAAGCAATATTTCTTAAAAATCAAAACGTACAGGCGTAGTTTCTCATTATATCTACAACATATCCAAAAATTATAAAAATCTAACTATATTTACTGGGTGTAAAACGTTATCGCCTTTTGTATGAAAATCAACAGCTTCACAATCCTCTTAAAGAGCTCGAGTAAAAACGCATTCAGCACTCTGATCTCCCCTACTATAATATATATAGCTAACTAGCTAGCTGACCCAGCGAACTTTGTACCGCGATTTTGTTTTGTTTTTTGCAATTTTACCAAATTCCCTGACCGTATAAACCTTCCCCGAACTTACACGAATATTTCAAAAGCAAATTTACCCAGATCTATTCGGGCGTTCTCGAGTTTTAGCGAGACTAACGAACAGTAAATCGTTTTCTATGGATGGTGGGTGGTTTAGATGTACCTACAATTGTAGTCTGAGGAAACATCCACAATGTCCATCAGCCTACAATTTTTAATTCGTCACCTTCTTAAGTCGTCTATTTTCTGATATCGCCAATATCCCATTTTATCTACATACTGTACACTATTAATTTCCTATTTCACCGACAACATTACGATTTCGTCACCAGTGCCAACTCGTCTACTTCACTTCATCGACCACAGTGCTGCTTAAATCACAACTATCAAACGTGACTAAATGGACAAGGATAATTAACGATACAATAATATTGATAGGTTGTGGGCACTTGTAAATATGAGCTGTTTACAAGTACATCTACCATGTCGCAAAGGTAGTGTACAATTTTAGCCATACATAATCACACATTTCATAACGTCTTCCTTCCTCAGCCAAAAATAAAAAACAAATAAAATAACCATGTTATTTACTGACTAAAAAAAATACTTCACGTCATAATATGTACCTATAGCATGCATAGTACATACAAAGTGATCACGTTTACTTTTAAAAATCTTTAAAAATACTGAGGCTTACATCCTGGTTAACATGGATTTCTTTTATTTTATGCTACCAATACTACATAATTATACATTTGACGTTGTAACTTGTACCTATTTATTATTGATACCCGCGGCCGCGTCCTCTCATATGACCTCCACGACCGCCAAAGTTTCCTCTGTTTCCGCCTCCGCGCCTTCCATAATTATTCTGTTCGTAATTTCCAAACTGTTGCTGATTCATATCAGGCTGCCGCGTATCGTAACTGTCGCGCATTCTACCATTCATATAATTACCACGCGGCGGTGCTTGCTGATTATAAGTATTGTCGTGGCCGAAATTGTTATAACCTTGATGATCCATTCTCATCATGGGACCTCTGACGTCTGGCGGCATATTAATATGAATGGGCCTCTGATTCCAACTGGCTTGGTTATAAACTTCATTGACCATATTACCTCCCAAATTCATATTACTTCCCATATTCATATTACTACCCATATTCATATTACTGCTAATATTCGTATTACTGCCCATATTTATATTACTGCCCATGCTCATATGACTACCCATGTTTATATTATTACCACCCATATTATCCATGCCGAAATTCTGGTTAGGCAGTGAACCCATCAAAGGTCCTGGTTGATTGTTGTATAAGCTTTGTTGTTGCTGATGATTATTCAAAGAACTCTGATGCGACATTTGCATGTTCATGTTAGGAGTGTTGTTTATTGTCGGTCTAACGAGGTCCTTAGATAACATAGGAGTTTGAGCGACATCCCCGAAAGATCGCGGGTGCGTGTTGGCGGCAACGACATCAGCGGGCGGTGCTGGAGGGGCGGGAGCGGCAGGCGCTGGCGCGGCCGCGGCGGTGCTCTGGATGGACGCCTGCACCAACGCAAGCAGCCCCGCCGCCGATGTCATGCTCGACGTCACCTCCGCGCTCTCTGGTGACTTGCTCTCCTCCGGTAAAAATTGCATAGTTTTTGTTTCTTCCAACGACTTCTTCACGATTTCTAGTTCTTGACGCATTTGATTTTCCTTCACCTTTTGTGTTGCTGACTGGAACACCTGCAAAAACAAGAAAGTTATTAAGGTTTTTTTTTAGTTAAGTACCTACTTAAATTCAGTTTTGACATCGAGTATGACACTGTCAAAGTGGTCAGTTTGCATTGCATTAGATCGTTGTGCTTATAACTTGGCAGGTGGAAACTTGTATCGGAGCGTACTCCAGTTCATGCTCAAAGTGCGTAAATAACATTTATTAGTTATTCTGTCAAACTTGCTTCTTCGACGGTGTAATCATCGTCATCGTCGCTCTCGATCGCTACAGTCTTGATCTCCTGCCGGGTGGATTGCGGGGTGCACTCGGCAGCTGGGGGCGGCTTGTTGTCCGCCGGAACGGGCGCGGAAGGCGCGAGCGGCGCGGCGGAGTGTGCGGTAGCGGCGGCGCTCACGTACTGTCGCAGACGCTCTACGCGTTGCGGTTCGCGCGCCTCTAGCTTCTTCAAATATGCGATCAAGCTGTGCTGCTCTTCCGCGGACAACTCGTTGAAATTCTTAAGCAATGTCTCCAAATCCGAATCTGAGAGGCCATCCATAGCGTCCGGCGCGTCCTCTTTCTCAATCCTGAAATATAATATTTTTTTTGTTAAATACTATTAACAATTATATTTTTTGTAATTTAAAATCTGAATTGTCTGCTTTTTAGTGTAAGACATCTTTACTTCCAACGTCAAAACCTGAACTCACTTTTTTTCATTTTCATCGTAAGCAGATTGGAGCATCTGCAAGGCCGAAGCAGTTCCACTAAGTGGTTTCGGTTTTGCCGTGGATGGCGGTCGGATTTCATCGTGTAATTTCACTGCACTTTCTTTCATTTCCACACTTCGTTTTTTGGCCTCAGCCATGCCCACCTATTAAAATAAATATGTAATTATGTATTTATATTTGAAGCATTGCAATTAATTTTATAGTCTATTGATAGGGATGTCGTAAGTATGAGGGGAGCGAATGTTATGTAGCGACTGGTTGTGTAGTCTATACTAATATATCTATACTAATATTATAAAGAGGAAAGATTTGTATTTTTGTATTTTTGTATTTTTGTATTTTTGTATGTTTGTAATGAATAGGCTCCGAAACTACTGGACCGATTTCAAAAATTCTTTCACCTTTGGAAAGCTACATTATCCCCGAGTAACATAGGCTATATAATATCACGCTAGGTCTTATAGTTGCGTAGCAGTAACCGAAAATGTTTCAAAAACGGGGGAAAAGTATCGTTTCTGAGGCCTTCCGTGGCACGTAAAACTATGAAAAAAATCTTAAGTCCCCCCGTGCGAAGCCGGGACGGGCCGCTAGTGTATTATAAAGAGGAAAAATTTGTACCTATTGTTGTATGTTTGTAATGATTAGGCTCAAAAACTACTGGACGATTTTAATAATTCTTTCACTGTTGGGAAGCTACGTTCACCCTGAGTAACATAGGCTATAGAATATTTTGAAAAAAAAATAGGGATCCGTGCGAAGCCGGGGCGAACCGCTAGTATGGTATATAGTTGTATGTCGGTGTACTAACAACAGCATCGACGAGCTGCGCCAGTTCCTCCGAGGAGACATCGGTCTTGCCCTGCGCGATGAGCGCGGCCGCCATCTGCTGCGCGATCTGCGCGCGGTCCACCTCGCCCACACCCGCCACGGACACAGCCGCCGCGCCCGATCCACCGCTCTGCAATACACACGCTTAACTCATTTCATCGGTTCCCTTTATAGTGCTTATTACTGGTTAACACATTAACCTTGTTATTCATATTGACTGCGCAGATCACAATATGCAGTCATTATAATAATGAACCTTTTTTGTAAAGCATTTTGTTTACTTACTAAGAATTTATAAAGTTCCTATGTTCATTTATTAGCAATGGATATTTGTTTAGCTGGTTGATTTGGTCAGTATTTTATATAGATTAGTACTAATTAAGGAATAAACATATCGTAATATGAGATATTTTTTTAAATAATACATTTTGACGTGGTTGTGCGAGAGAGGCGCGCGCGCGGTCGTCGGCGACGTGGAGCGTGGCGGCAGCGCGCACGATGGCGTTGCGCACAGCAGCGGCCGCGCTGCCCGCCACCAGCCCCGCCTGCACCGCGCCCTTCAGCTTCTCCTTCGCAGTCTCCAGCAGGGCCACCGCACTCTCGCGCTCCAACAATTCCTCCGATGAATTCGCCATCTCCTGCACAACGACAACATTCATTGGAACCTAGTAGTACATTGTGTATGCATCAAATTGATTACCATGATATTTCTACAAGCGTACCTTCTCCATCTTAAGTGCTTCAGTCAAGAGATCGACCACTCGAGGACCGAGACTGCCGAGATAATCCTCCAGAGCCACCAGCAGCCGCAGAGTGGCGACCACATTTTCTGGTGGCCCCAGGTCCTGTATCAATGAAGTAGTATTATTTCTTATATAGTCATGGGCCCATGGGATAGTCATACTGTACAGATGTACTATTCAGATATACATTTAAGATACGATATTCATACGTTTGAACTTTTTGTAAGTAGTTAAATAAGTATAGAAAGGTTTTTACAAGAATTCATACTCGTATATACATATATGTCCGTAGCTAATTATGTTTTCTGTTTATGTATAACATATTCGCAAATGAAATCTTCAGGGTTAGAAAAGATCCCGAACGCCAAATACTTTCTGGATTCGACCATTGCAAACGCCGCAAAAATTACGCCAAACACTGCCCAAACAAGATCACACAATCGCGATAAACGCTTAATCGTTCAATATTAAATATATAAAAAGTTGAATATTGTCCATGGTTACGATTTTACAGAATTAAATGTCAAACTGGGAAGGTGACGTCACTTTTAAAAGTTTTTTTACGACGCGGTAAATATAAAGTTATTTACTAAATTACTTTAAATTGAAACGCTCTGTGTCATTATTTTATGTCTTATATACAACTGGAGAATCCTTCGAAGTCGTTCGCCTCTGCCAAATAATAGCCGCCTTTACACCTGCATGTTTTACTTACGTATTTAAGTAACTACGTAAGCAACCTACGATAATTTTTAAAGTGAAAATATTAGTTGTAAGTGACTTACTGTATGTTCTTACAACTTACGCAAATTGGAAAATCACAAGTCTAAACGCGTGCGAATATGTTTCCATTTCCAAATTTTCATAATTATATTCGACAAAAATGTTCCTGGGTGCTGTCTTAGCAAAAACCTCTCCATTATAAGAAGCCAACGATAATTTTAGTTCATTAATGTTTACCTACAATCTTAAGCATACGTAAACTAAATGTGACTTATAAATTACCAAGCAATATGCAATTATTTACTATTTTTTTTATATCATAGTATATTTTGGAATGAAACAACTTTAACGGATTTAACTCGCGTATTTTATTGTTATTGGCTGACGTTTCGGAGCCTTTACAGATTCCATAATCGTAGCACGACTGAACTGACAATAGTCTTATGCTAAAGTTTATTATCATAGTATATGATCTACTCCGTGTTATCATCAGCTGATCGAAGATCCGCCATTTTTAATTGTTTGCGTCAAGGGTCTAGTTGACGATAAGTTGGCGATCACGGTGAACGTTTACTAATCGTTTACGACTGTCACTGCGGCCTCTAAATGATCAATTATATAGAACAATATTTCGAACATAAAAGTTAAGGAGAGAGAGAGTGTTTAACGTCGAATGTATCGAATTATACAGAGAATTACCATCTTGTTCGGACATGATGCTCCAACTGAACATGAAAGCATTGAGCAGTTCGTATTTTTGTGAAATATAATTGATCGTTTAGATGCAAAGCATCTTTCAATCTTATTGTGCAATAAAATGTATTGCACAATGTTATTGTAGGTCTAGGGGCTGCCTAAACCATGTATGGGACTTCGCGATCGCTAGTTTTCTTTCAGCATCTGAACGAATTCAAATTGGAACCTTGTGTAACCCTTCTCTACTCGTTTGGACGACATGACGTCACAATCGTTCGCGGATGTCAAATCCATTTTGATTCGTTTCATTTAATGTTAACGCTAAACGTTAGCACCTTGTGTATGTACGTGTGAGCTTTTGTGTACCTGTGGGTCGGCGGCGCGTTGGTCCCTGGTGTCACGGTGGTCTCGTCGGGAGCGGCTGGCGTGCGAGGCGAGGCTGCCGGTGCGGGAGCGCGAGCGCGGCGCCGGCGACCGTACCTCCGGCAGAGATCCCAGAGACTCCAGGTCGTTGTCAGAGTTCCAAGGCGACGTACCCTCACTATATACATCACAATAAATAATACATAGGTACTACTACAATGATAATAATTAAAATGTAATACATTACGTGAACGGTGCAGATTTCGCGTGACTATAAATAATACTTATAATAATATTATCACTTGTGTATTCAAGAAAGTTTCTTGGCGCGTTTTACTATAACAAATTCGAATTCTTGTTAGTATAAACTTACTAGTAAACATTTCATATAGAACATTGTTTCTGATAGGTATCAAATTTTTAAAACCTCTTTACTTATAAATCCGAGCAATTTAATTACGTGAGGGCAATTCACTTAAAAAAAAAACTGCATCTCATATCGAGAGACAAATTGCTACACTTTCTACACTCAAATTTGATCTATTTTTTCTAATCACGGACATAATGTGAATGTACATAAAATTATTACGGTTTAAGTTCATCGTCTGATATGAGTACGGTCTGCATGGAGGGTGCGGGAGGGTTGTGTGATGGAGCGCACGCAGGCATTGGGCTGCGGTTGCGCAGCTCTGTCTCGCGGCGCGACAGCGGACTACGGCTGCGGCGCACAGATTCTAGCATGAAGTTCGTGCGGAACGGACTACGTCTGCAAGTATACAGTTAAATTATTTCGTGACATCATTTTCACGTCCAGCTGATTGTCTGACGCAATCGGTTGAAATAGGATCCAAATTTAATTGTTTATAAACACGTAAACAGTTATATTACTCTATTCTTTGAAGCAATTTTAAAATGAAATAATTTTAATACTATTTTGAGTATTAGTCTTGCCTTAAAGCATACTTCGGATCAATTTCAAATAAATGACTACATAATTATGATGCAGAGGTGAACAATATGATGTATTAAGTGTTACCTGCGATCACGTCTGGGCTCCGGCGTCCTACGGCGCGATAGGGAGGAACCGGGCGGCGAGCGGCGGCGCGGCAGGGAGGAGCCGGGTGAGCGCCTGCGGGTCTCCGAGGACCGGCGCCTCGGCGGCGGCGACCGCCGTCTGCCCTCCGGCGATCGGCGCCGCGCACTCGGAGACCTCTGTGTCTCGAACCTCGCTTTGCATTCCGGAGAACGACGCATTGGATCGGGAGGTGTTACACATAGTTTACGATAAATTTCATTAACCACGACCCTCAACTCCTCATCGTGCAAGTCTTTCATGCGTGATGTCCAAAACACAATCCATTCTGGCTTAAAATCATGTTTTGATGGATCCTTGCCCTCTGTAATGTTATTATGTTATTTTAAATATTACGAATAGCAGAACAAACGTCTATAATTTGTATAAACATATGCTACAAAGTAACATCATTTATAAAATTTTATTTATTTATTTTTCATCATGTTAAATGAGCTCATCTGCAATAATATATTTATATATTAGTAAAACTCACCTGCTTGTATTTCTTTGTACCGCCTATTCCAAAACTTTTTCCATTCTTCTGGATATAATGGGTGCTTTTCTGGATTCTTTTCATGATATGCTAAAGTCTTTTTAGCAGCGTCTTCAGCAGCCACTCGTTTGTCCTCAGCCAATTTTAGTTTGTATTCGTAGTTGGGTGCTCGTTGCTGTAATTTAGTAGACAGGAGTTGTTAGTAGGCCGATGGAATGGTTGGCTGAATCGTTGATAATTATAAAAATCAAATTACCTTCTCCTGAGATTTATCCGGTGCGTTTTTAAGAGCGTACCGGGATCGGAATGAACTGGTCTCCTCTTTCGACGCATACGGCTCGTATCTATTCTTCGTATATGAATCGTATTTGCCCCTGTGGTAACGGCTTTTATAAATATACATTCAAATAACAGGTATAGACTGCAGAAAAAATAATGTTTATGTTTATAAAGTACAGTTGTTTTGCGCGCGTAATCGCGCGCAAAATAAAGCGCACTCGTGTAAAGATCTGTGTTGTTATTAAACAAATAGATAATCCTTTCAGGTACAGATGGGTCAGTAATTATTTGCGCACTAAAAAATAACGTAGTGAAGAATAAAATCTTATAAATATTTTGCAACAAAAAAACGCAAAAAGGCGCTTTTTTTTGTGTTTTCTTCACGGATCATTTTCATTAGCGCACAGGCTTGGTAAACATGTTCAGTATATTGCTTGTTGATATTAAATAGTGTTTACCGGTGGTCGCGGTCCCTGTCGCGCCGGTCGCGCCGGTCGCGGTCCGCGTGCGGCTGACGCGGCGCGGGCGAGCGGCGCGGCGCCGCCTGCCGCCGCGGCTCCTGCTCGTCGCTGATGTCCGACAGAGAGTCCAGGGACTCGCCGCGACGCTCGCGACGGTTCATCGACCGCTACGATTATATGTAGATCGATCCAAAATTAGCGTTTCAGTTACGAATTTCTTATCTAAGATAATATGATAATGATTTCATCAAAATATAAATACTTAATGAAAATATTTAAAATATACTTACGGTAAACGTATTAAAATGCGGTTTCGATGACGAACTGGCAGGCGGTGGCGATGTTTCTTGATTCCTACGTAAATAAAACTATTGTCAGAAAGAGGATCCAAAACTTGCCGGCTAATGTGCCCTCGATTACTTTGTCTGCAGCTTTACTATATTTTATGTAAATTTGTTAAGAAACAGCTGATAACGAATACCAGCAACTGTAACTGTCGTATCTGCTGTCCAGATTATAAAATAACAAAAAATACAATATCTATAAAACGTACCTCCCGAGTTTGGAGTCAATATCTGAAAAAGAAATTGTTTATTATATATATGACTTTAGCAAAACCTTAGTTATGAATGTATGAAGTTACAAATGAAGAACCATTAAAATTTCATTTATATGCTATCACAAATAAAACGCACCGTGGCCAAATGTGTACTCGTATTCTGGAGTGTGGACACCTTGTGCATCTGCTGCAGCTAATTTAAACTAGAAAAGATAGTAGCTCAATAACATATTATGGTTTCTAACATAATAATTACCTGATTTTAGCAATGAGTTGATCAAGCCAACATCTACAACCTCCTCGAATGTAGGCCCATCATTTTCAGAAAAATGATATCCTTTAAATATCCATTGATGTATTTCCTCCCTAAAATAAGAAATATTTTAAAATAGTAGGTATTCTGAATACTTAAGAACTGTGTAAACTTTTAATTTTATGCTAAATCTATAAGACCACCGCAACATATTTAATTAAAACATAGAAGATAATTTTACTTGTTTTTCTCGTATTCCTCCTTATCGATGTTGACGGGACGCAGGCGGCCGTACTTGTCCTCGATGCGCTGAGCCAGCCGGTTCATTATCACGCCGACGCCTTCGCGGTACTTCGGCTGGGCGCGGTACGGCGTCAGAAGGTTGCACGCTTTAGGAAAGTGACGTACCTATACATTCATTACTTAAGTTAGTATTGCACACAGTCAGACTTTGTTCTTACACAAATGCTATGCTATTGCTAATACTCCATAGCAAGATTGAAAACTTGTCGGTGTGAAGAAAACGAGTCATTTTTGCTGAAAAAGGATACTATGTACAATTGTACACCTTTTTAGTCTTGAAAGGATATATTTCCATATCGGTCGTAATTTTTCGCGTTCAATTATCATGGTATCAATGAGGTATTCGAAAAACTCCACAAATAAATGTAAAAAACTATGTATTCTGACTATTCGTAAATAAAATACTTATCACAGTTGTCAATGCGATCTCTGAACAGGTAGGTAAGGTGGTAGTTATTTACGAGGTAGTTGTATCTGTGCCAGAAGCAGGTCATGTGGTTGATGATGGTGCGCGGATGGCCCTGCTTGGAGCAGAGCGTGCACATGTACGAGGGCTCGTAGTGCACCTGCTCGGGCGGGTGCTCGATCAGATACTCCAGCCCCAGCAGCGGCGCTCTGTCGACACACAGTTATCCACATAACATACATTCACACCTTTCACGATCTTAATAATATTCAAATCATTTTCAGCAAATATTTACATTAGTTATAAATTTATTAAATTGGATTTTAGGATGCATGTATTGTATATATAAGTTTGGTGAATATTAAGTATTTTCGTCTCACTATACACAGTGTTCGTAGATGTGAGTCGCTTATAGTTAAATAACACCTTTAATATTTTATTTTGCGATATTTGTAGTGTCTTTAAGTTTGATTTGGAGGCAGAACCCCATATTTCTATTAGATATTCTAGTTTAGGTTTAATCAGTGAATTATAAATAGTATAACGTATCCTTTTTGGCAGACATCGGACAATTCGTCGCAATGCACCTGTTAGTGAAATTATTTTGACGCGAAGGGAATCTTTATGTGGTTTCCATGAGAGCTTATTATCCAACATAAGGCCCAAATATTTCTCGCAATCTACGGTTTGCAGTTTTACACCATTTATTACTAGGGGCTCGTGACTTCGTATAACTTTATTTTTGGCAGCAAATATAATGTACTTAGTTTTAGACTCGTTAATTGTTAATAGGATGCGGAGGAACCAACTCTGGAGTAAAATTAAATCATTTTGTGCTTCCTCTATTAGGGTTTCTATTTTTGAGTTAAAGTAAAACAAACAAGTAACATCTGCGTACGCCTTCAATCCAATATTATGCATGTCATTTATGTAGATCAAGAACAGTAGTGGACCCAAGATAGATCCTTGTGGGATTCCGTATTTAATTTCCAAAGGATTACTTTTTACTATTCCTATCTTTGTAATTTGTGTCCGGTTATGGGCATCCTTTCATTTCGAGGAAAATTTGTTTGTGGTCAGACATAAATATTAGAATCAATTACAGCAATGTGATATTCATGACCTTTGACATTAGACCATAATATGTGGTCCAGGATAGAATTTGTCTCTAGAGTTTCTCGTGTACAATACTTTTTGCTTATTTTGTTTAGAATAGTATATCCGTGTTCACTCATCAATTTGTATTCTTCTGTATTCCTTGTTTTCTCTAATAGATTGTAATTAAAATCCCCGAGCACGAGAGTTCTCCTTTTGTGTTGTAATTGTTCTGACAGAGATGTTAGGAAACTATCCGCGCTCGTGCGTCCTGGTTTATAGATGACCCCGATGTCCAAGCCAAACTTCTCAATGTATATCCAGAGAAAGTTGCTATCGTCTTCAGATTTTTCTTCGACAATATGGTGCTGTATGTCATTATTCACAAACATAGACGCACCTTCTCCCCTTGAATGCTTCCGAATATTGTAGTAGTGGGTATAGTTTGCTAGATTAAGTGAAGCTGCTTCAGTTTCAGTTTTTATCCATGTTTCGGTTAGAGCTATGATGTGTACCTTCCCTATGGCTTGTATTATGCATTTGAGTTCATCAACTCTTCCAGCAGACGTCAAGCTTCGAACGTTTATATATAAAATAGAGTGAGATTTTTTGGTTTTGATGAGGTCATCGTAATTACTCACTAGTTGGTTCGTTATTTCTATTATCACACTATAGTACAGTCATTTGGTCGAAAAAGTTGAAAGTTGGAAAGTTTTCCGGGTAAAAATACTAAATGACTGAATTACTAGCGCTATTTTGTACTTTTGTAATTAGTTTTTTGACTCCAGTTTTATAATTTTTGGAACGCCTTTGATATACTTTATCCCAATATTTGTTTCTGCTCTACTTAGTCGGACCTTCAGTTCTTCTTTTATATTTCTCAGGTGGTTCTGCTGACATGGCGTTTTGTCAGAGTACAGTTGTATATCATTTCGGTAGATTTTTGTTCGATTCTTAAGAATGTTTTTTACAGTGGACACATCGTTAAAAGTGACCTTCCCCGGTAAATATTTACCTAGGCGCACTTTAGTTTTTGGACGGGGACAGTCTGCATTAATCATTTTGATCAGCTTTTCAACTTCTATAGCGTCAGAGGCAGTTCGTCTGCCGTGGTCTTTAGACTGTGGTTCTGGTATCCCAATAATTATTAAATTTTTCTCTCGCACACAGCGCTCATTGATTTCCTGCAGCATGTCATCGCACGTAATGGCCATCTCCGGTGGAGCGAATAATCCTGCCGTTGTAGACGTCTGCAGATCACGTACGTTGGATTCTAGTGAGGCGACCTTTAATGCTGTATCATTAGCATTGCTTCTCAGCTCTGCGACTTCCGATTTCAGATTGTCCTGTTCCAATATGAGTTGATCTGTCTTATGTTGAATGTTGTTTATTTGGGCTTTAATGGTTGAGATATCTTCTGCGATACTATCCATTTTAGCAGTTTGCTTTTGACTAAATTCCGATAGTATGGAGATAATTTCTTTGCGAAAGTCTTGGAAATTAGTTCTCAGACTCTCATCATTTTGTGAACGCTTCCTCTTACGGATAGTTATATTCTCTGATTTATCTGCTTCTATCTCAATTATATCGATTTTCGATAGATCAGGTTGAGACCGTGTTAAGGGAGGGCTCCTCTGGACATTCATTTTATGTCAGTTGTGCGTCGGTGATTAACTATTGGTTAAACCTCCGCTCAACCGGACTAAAACTTGCTGCCCACTGATAAGGGAGCCGCACTTGCTGATTCTGCTTCAGTTACAACACGACTTATTGCTCGTTTAGCTTATTCTTGATTATAGCTTTTATGACACTGGTCGTAAGGTCCTGTTATCACTTAAAGTATTAATTTGTAAGTACTTTTGAAATAAATCGCTAACATGTCCACACTACGCGCTCTCCAACTCCGAAGTTTTATTTTAATAATAATATTTGCTATATGTTGCAAGTCAGGGTCTATATTAAAACACATAAAATGAATTGTCATAATTTAAAGTAAATAACCATAACAATTCTAAGCATAATTGTAAGTCAGCATAATATTAATAAGCGTAATAGAAAATGCTTAATTTTAATGCGCATAATGTAAATACTCATAACGATAAACTAGCATAAAAATAAAAAGCCTAAAATTATTTTTTATAAATATGAAAAATTATAAAAAGTTTAAGTGTCTGTTCACAACCTCAACTCATTTAAATATTTTTTTGTGTGCATAATGTATATCAAATTTTCAATATTCAATATTTAAAAAAAAAGTTTTCATACATATACTTTTATTTACATCTATTGGGGCCAATAAAACGAAAAAATATGTTTAAACTGATCTACTTTTCTGGTAGCAAATCGATTCTGCAAGTGTCGCAATTTTAACCTAGCCTAACCTACTTTTCTGATAATTTTGGAATAATATTATACACAACACTAAATGATATGTCTAGGAATAACTATTTAAAATTTCTAGAATTGTTGTAATAATTTATCATGAAAATCTGTCTGAGATAATTTTCGGTATCTTAATAATCGACTTTTCAATTTTATGAAAACTGTGGTGCCCCCTTGTTTATGCATTTATTTTATTATACATATTAAAGTTATACCAGATAAGGTTATACCAGATAAAGTTATACTAATTAAAATGATGCTTTTTCATTATTATGCATTTTAAGCAGTATGCCATTTTATGATTAGGCATATTGTATGTTATGCCAAGTCTGTTATGCGTTTTCAATATATGACAATTAATGTTATGCTATATAAGGGGCACCCTGCAAGTCATTGTACCTAATCTTACATTTGTTACGCTGAGCACTTCAATGAGGTGTTGTTTATTCAAGATTTTACATTCATATAATAAAACCAAATATTGACGAAATCGGTGTGAAATTAAGCCTGAGGAGATAAAATGTACAATGAAATGTACCATATCGTCTAACAGAGCAGTTTTAGGACAGATTACTTATTACAACTGTAATTCCTATATTACAACTATAATTCCTATAATCCAGAATTAGACATTTTAAACTGCCGCACCTATATAGGTATTATAGTGGATACTTATTCATAGATAAAAAAAACTCACTTGACCCCGTCAACAATATCCTGAATATGACATAGCACATTTCTATACTTGTTGTGCTTTAGGTCCAGTTCTGAAGGATTCTTATTGTGATAATCGACTTCTTGTGCCATCTTCTGAAGAATTTTATCGGTTGCTGAAATAAATAAATAATAACAAGTAAATAATGCACAAAAAAATATATTAACATCACTTGAAATAAAAATACAGGTTTTGTTACAAACGCCAAATTTAAACTTAATAATTTATAAGTGTTATTTAACTGTAAAGTTTTAACATTGGATTGAAACAACTATAAACGGATTTAACTCGCTTTATTTTATATAATTGGCTGACGTTTTGGAATTTTTCAGTTTCCATAAACGTAGCACGACTGTAACGCATATATACAGTAATGCAAACTACCTCGTTTTCTAAATTACAAAATTTAAGTATTACCCTGTTCTAAAATATGAAATATTAATATTTCATTCTACGCATAAATTAACTATTTTATGTAAAGTTTAGTTCAGAATTGAATACATACTCTACATTTAAGTAGACAAAACGATAACAAATGCCAGTGGGTAGGGATTGGGTGGATTTTAATCAACCTTAAATATCTTACCTCCTCCTGCATTTTTAGTGCCACCTCTTTCACTTACAATGTACGGATGTTCATCGAAAATACTCTGTGGCCAGATATTTCTCATCGCTATCTTGCATTTGTGCTTTTTACCCGAAATATGAGTCTATAAAAAACGGAAAATATTAAATGACAATCAATTTAATGCGAGCAATCAAATGATAGGTTAATATTTTACCTGAAGGATGCTTTCACCGCTGCAGACGGCCGCGCACGGGTAACACAGATATATCCATTTTCCAGACACGTCGCGGCCGCGCCTCTCGACCATACACCGTGAGCTCCCATCTTCGACGGATATCTTTAAACTGTTCAGATGCTCTTTAAACTCTTGCTCAGCCTGTAAACAAACGACTTCAATTAGTGTCCACCTAAGCTTGAGAGCTAATTTAAAAGATGCAATGCCGTAACATATAACATCACATCATACCTTGTAATAATCTTTTTTTTTTTGGGTAAATAAGAAAATAAAACAGTTTTTGTAGTTTGTTCATTTTATTTATTTAATAAAGTCCTACTTGTTTTTTATTTTACTCACCGAACAACTGCATCATAAATTTGAACAAAATATCATGCACGTAAGCCACATCATGATAACGACCTGCCAATGAACACTCGCGTTCCACGACACGAAATTTACGAATATCGTTGAAAAATAAACGCTATTATATATACTGTAAGGAATAGAATGACTAATTTGGGTAGCACGTTTTACCTTTATTGAGTAAGTTATAACGATAACCTACCGATAGGTTATTTACAGCAAAGAAAACAAGTTCTAAAAACTTAAATTATATCATAGGAATATGACGGTCTGAAACTTAGGTAAAAACATTTTTTTTTTTTCAAAATTGTTTGAAAGTTGTCCAGGAAAAAACTGGTGGCAAACTAAGGGGCAATGAGCGCAGCAGGATCGAATCCATCCCCTCTTGATTTGATCACGCACTTGATAAGAATATTAATGCAACTGAAGTATTTAACTAAATTAACTTTTCGAATTTAGAAATAAGAACCATACTCCACTGGACTACATTCATACTAGATATGAATACATCGGGAGAGAAAACCTAAAATTACGATAACTTCAAACACTATAAACGTTTAATAATGTAATTATAAAAAGTAAAGTAGTGATATTTATATTTAAACATGAGCAGATCCTAGACGTGGCTAGCAGGCCGCATCTATTTATCTATAAATTATATTATTATATTCATGTATATTCTAGGTTCTTAACCTGGGGGTATTTACCCCCGCGGCGATAAAACATAAAAGTGTTTAGCGGGGGTAACAATCAACTTGTAGCTGTTTGTTAAAGTTTCAAAGTGACAAATCTGGTAGGGTCATAAGGGTAACGGTTCTAAAAATGTTAAGTATTGTATTATGCCATCTTGTAAGAATTATAGACACGATCACACGAGTTACAAGGCAATTTAATGCCTACCCTGTACCACTGATCTATACAATTTTAATTAGCCAAAACGCGATCTCTGTAAGCCGGTGTGGATTTGAGTCAAAGTTCAAAAAGGTTTTAAAATTCTTGCAATTTTATCAAATTAATAAACGGACATTATTAAATAAGAATCAGTGTTATTTTCCTACAAAAATTGTAGATATGCCGTAATCGCGTCGTCTCTTTTTTATATACCAAACACAAACGTCTCTATTCACATATTTTATAGATAATAGGCGAACAAGTTTCGCTTACAAAGAAATAATAACGATTGTAATCAGCGAGATTAATTATTGGAAATATGGTCGAAATCTTTGTCTTTTGAGAGGACTTACATGAAATTATTTATCGATTAATAGAATAATACAAGCTCTCCACCCTCGACTTGGCAAAGATTTTATCTATAATTTCAGTTTTATCCCATGCATTCCCAAATACGTTGAATAAACTCTTCAGTATATAAACATTAGAAAGAATAAACAGGTTTGTACCAGCTTCGACACTCTTAGGACTCCCCCCCCTGCGGTGTTTTTTGTATAATGGAGTCGAATTTCGTATAATTGCTGATGACGAACCGTATTTCGGAAATATTTTTGCTGGCGCCCTGCTTAGGAGATAAATTTTCGAAAATATTGAATGAAGATTAATCACGCCAATAAATCTAGTGCCAGACTTAACAACTAAAGCTTAAAATACTATTTTAACAAGGTTATTAATAATAACAAAGAGTATCATTCAATTGTAAAACAGGAGTTTAGTGAGTGTGTTTAATTTAATCTAGAAACTGAGGAATTAAAACTCTTCTCCTAAAGGACAATTATTTTGGTACAGAGTTGTACACACATTATCTTACTTAATAACTAATGATGAAGTCAAAACTTTAAGGTTAAGAAAACCGAAAAAAAAGAAAAGGTTTACACCTATTTTTTAAATTTATATAATAAACTTAAATAATTTATTTTCAAACTTCAACAAAAATAAATTGTTATACTTTTTTAACTTTAAAGCTGACCCATTTAGGTGAGGAATTATAGAACTTTTTTTAAATGGCCGCAGAGAAAATGGATATTATGGTAGACTTTTTGCATTCTTGTTCTAAGCACTTGTTTTAATGTCTATCAGGAAGAACTATATAGGTAACAAATAAAATTAATGAATAATCAAAATTTAACAGAAACTTTTTTATTCCACTCTATGCTCTCTGCATTTTATACTGATATTTTTTATTCTGTTATTTTTAAGTGTTATTCATTCATCTTTTGTTTTAATTGCAGATTTTGTTAAATATATAGAAAACAGAAGGTAAGCAATGAAGTTTTTATAAGGAAAACCAAGTTTTTTCCATTAAATTTATTATTGTGTGTCTTGCTGTATCCAAAATGTCTTAGTCGTAAAACACTTTTATGCTCTAGCTAGTACATAAAATGTCATTTTGTTGCACTTAAACTTGGCATAAAGACCAACATAAGGTCATTGAAACATCTTATATTTTTAGCATGTTACCTAGTGGATATTATTAAAAAAAGACTAATATTTACCTTTGTACTGGCTGATTCATCAAGATCAAGTTTTTTGGGCACTTCAGTAACGGAGTCCTGGTAGCCTTCAGCACCCGGAGGACAGTCGGGAAGGTCCATTTTGAAACACTACACTTGACAGTTTATGGCCTCAAAACGGTCATAAACTATTTTGTTATAACAAAAGCATTCAAATCACAATCTTCTTTTTGTGTCTTCTTTTTTCTTTACTGTAAAACAAATCACATAAGTCATAATTATCAAGGAATAAAGAAATAAAATACACTATTTTATATTAAAAAAAGTGATACTTACAAATTCCTTATACTCAATACTTACATGTTCTATTTAGGACTCAACATAGCCAGAACGCTATTCTCAAAACCACAAACATTACTTAATTATTTGCTGTTGTAAATTTTCTACCTCACGTTAAAAATATGAAAATAAGGTTTTACGAATAATTTATATCACACAGGACAAATATAATGATAACCAATGAAACAACCATTGATCACAATTGTGTAGGATATATTAACTTTGCAGATAATTTGCAGTTAGAATACAAGTCAAGCAAAATAACACATCAATAGTTCCAACACTTCCAACTATAAAAAAATGTGGAACTAATTCTTTGACTATTACTTATAGTGTTTAGTGAAAGATTGAATGAAAAAATATGAACAATGATAAATATATTTTTTTTACTATTATACTATAAATACTAATATAGAAAATAAAACACAATGTTATTGGCCACCACTTCTGTATGCCACAAGTCCATAGGTACTATCTCTTGAATTTTTTGTTATAATAATAAATATGTAATATGATATATATCCTTATTTTGTTTGAAGGGCAATGACAAAGGTGATGAAAATTAGTTCACACACTAATTAAAGCACCAAATTTATTTTTGTATGTTTTTGAACTAGCATTCATCACCATGTAACACATCATTATTAAGAGACTGTTAAAATAGAGGCAAAGTCTCATTTGAGTTTATATCCTTACATTCACACAATTATTAATCAGAACAGTAGTTCTAGTTCTAGTAAGTAGTAACTTATATACATTAAAAAACCTATGTTAAGCCTTTCATAATGACAATAAAGCAACATAGAATATTTATATCACTATTGTTACAAGTAGATATTATCTTTACAAAGAATTAAATAACATGTAACAATATTGATAGAAATATTCAATTACACAATCATTCATAGTCAAACAGTGGAAATTAAAATTAATTTGTATAAAATAATATTTCACTTTGCTACTTAAGAACGCGACGTGATCACAGCGGGCGATCTTACTTTTTACATTACCTCTAATGTAGGAATCACTTTTATTCACATTATAGAATTTATTCCAAGAAATTACATTTAAAAACTAGTGATAATGGATTCCAACTGCATTTGGCAGATAATTAAATAGTTATTTACTAACCTCGTCCAATGGAGATATTACAGGGTTTTCACATAAAATGTAAGCACGAATCGTGCTTTCGGAAACTAAGCATCTGCATTATTACTTTGGTTTTTAAGAGAAAGACTGATAAAAACCTCAATTGAAAGTACCAGTACTGATGCCAAGCAATCCACGTACTATTTTGTAAGACATTTACAATAGGTACCTACTAGACTATGATACACTCTCTTCAATCTTCATGCAATCATGCCATCAAACCATAACCAAAGAGAATGAACTTATTTACCGATCAATCATAAAGCCGACAATACACAAGGACTGATGCCATAGAGCTAAAATTAAAATCTATGTGTCAAAACATGTGCTAATGCACGCAGCATTTAATTTTTTGCCTTTTAACTTAATCGGAAACCATTTCAAGATAATTTGCAATCGTTAGTAAATATAACGCTTTGGAAATGTTTACCCTATGTTTACCGAAAAAAAACAATTAAAATGGTTTAAAGAGGAATTGACGCCTTAGAGCATAATAATATAGTAGAATTGATAAAAATGTCATCAGCTTTCGCTTCAAAGTAGTAATTGACATGAAATTTTTTTTTTATCCAATAGTACTTTTTTAATATTATATTATTTTTGATAAAATCATGGTTGTGTTGTTTTGAGGGGTATAGTGGAATGTAAACTGCCTGGCCACATACTCGTGTGTACGTGAGGGAAGTGACGAGGGAATACACGTATAAAGATTCTTTTTTTTTTTTAAATGCTTTAAAACATAGTAACCTTGTATAACAATTCTGGATTAGAAAACGTCGACTTGAGAATCTAGAGATTTTTTTACGGCCTAGAGAAGGTTTTATGTTAATAAAAAAAAAAGCTATTGATAAATCTGTTAGAAATAAAAACTGACGTTACAGCGCGCACTGGCGATTATCACCGCGCCTCAAACGTGACAGCCAATAAGGCCAATCAGGGCGCGATATTCAAATCTCGCCCTGACCCGGTTCTGGAATCGACGCGGGCTGGAAGAGTTGTTCGACCTGTTCGACGCCCAGCCCGCTTCCAGTAGCGTCGGTTGATTGCCTTTTGTTTTAGACGTTTTTAGTGTACTTAAGTTTTATTATTTTCACGAGTGTGTTCAGTGTTATACCTACTCATTAGTTCTTACGTTAAATTATAGTGTTCTCATCTAACTCCAGAGCAGTTTCATTTTACGCTGACTATAGAAACCCGGTCATAATATTAACCCCAACAAACCCTCACTGAGCTAGACGTGCTATAACGTTACTTTGAATCGATTTGAGCACATTGCAGAAACAAACATTCACTTTAATATTTTAGGAAATATAGTTTTTTTTTTCACTTTTTCGATTATATTGCTAAAAGCTGTCGATGAAATAGTTATAAAATGATAGAGGGCGTTCTAATAATTAAATGCGATGACCCAGTGCAGAAAAAAGCATTTACCTACATAATCTTTCTTTTGGTTTATAAACGATTTACAAATGTTGCTTCTAAATATAAGAATAATTCCTAACGCACGGTCAAAAACTGTTTGACTTTTATTTCCCCATTACATTTCAATGTACTCTAACAGATTACAATAAAGAAAGAAAGCACTTGTGAGTTTTGTTAATTTTAAGCCTTTTACAGCGTCCCCGTATCGGACTATTGGCTTGGCACAAGACCTCTAGAGATTAACTAGGAATAGAATTGAAGTTTCACTCTCGAACTTTTTAATGATTTCTATCTGCAATTATACGACATCTAACAGGGGCATCAATATTATGATCATTTTCAACCTACGAAAAAAACGGAGGAGGTTCTCAATTCGACGCGTATATATATATGTCGCAGTGATATGATGAAAACAGGGATTTGATTAAATCCCTCAGTGATATGATCAACTACCGGTAGATGATAAAAATATCACGCGTTGTGTCATTTCCCTAGCGAAATTCAGTGATTTGATCAAGTCTCCAAGTCATTTTAGGGAAATGAAAGAATCATAGAAATGGCTGCTAGATTTCTTCATTTCACTTAGTTATTTGATCAAATGCCTGGGCTGTTTTAGGGACATGATAAAACGAGTAATTAAGTCAACTCGGTTTTAACATTTTACCAAACACGTCTAGTGATTTGATCAACTCCCTAAATATTTTTAGAAAAATGATAAAAACAGGAATCCCAATCCAAATCCCTCAGAGAGATGATAAAATCCCGGCACATGCGAAAATATAACGCGTTGTATTATCAAAAGTATCGGTTCTGACGCTTCGCCGGCCGCTGCCGCGGCACGCTCGCTTCGCTCGCTCGGCTCGCGCACTGCAAGGTCACAGTTCTACCTAACACTCCTCCTCGCTTCGCTCGTCGTCGTTCCTAAAGGAGACCTTCAGTTGCCATTAATTACGATGTCCCCTACATTATACCCACTAATTATACTACCAAACACGTAATTATGGAAAATAATAGTTATTTCCTATCTATCTTGTTTCTAAGACTAGTTTTATCATTTCCCTAAATCAGCTAAGAGATTTGATGAAATGGTAATGAAGAATTCCACCAGTTATTGCTGTGATTCTTTCATTTCCCTAAAACTGTTTAGGGAGTTGATCAAATAACTAGACGTGTTTGGTAAAATGTTAAAACCGAGTTGACTTAATTACTCGTTTTATCATGCCCCTAAAACAGCTCAGGCATTTGATCAAATAACTAAGTGAAATGAAGAAATCTAGCAGCCATTTTTATGATTCTTTCATTTCCCTAAAATGACTTGGAGACTTGATCAAATCACTAAATTTCGCTAGGGAAATGACACAACGCGTGGTATTTTTATCATCAGCCGGGAGTTGATCATATCACTGAGGGACTTGATCAAATCCCTGTTTTTATCATCTCACTGCGACATATATATATATTTTATGTATGACCACGCATAACTTTTTACAGTGTGGTTGTGGTTGATTTTGATAATTCTTTTTTTATCGGAAAGGGTATACTTTGAAATTGGTCCCATTTTAATTTGGAAAAAAAAAATCCGACCCTAAGTGTAGAAAAATAGGGGTAAACTAAGTGTAGATTAAATTTTCACGCACCGATTGTATCGTTTGACCATGGGTAACTTTTTACAGAGTAGTCCGATTTTGATAATAATTCTTTTTTTATTGAATAGTTCATACCTCAAAGTTAATCCCATAAAAATTTGGAAAAAAGAAACCTACCCTAAGGGTGGGAAAAGGGGGTTAATATCAAAAACAAGGTAGGTAGCTATTTTAAAAATAATTCAAAGTTAAGCATGTAATAATTTGTATAAATTATGGCAACAAAAAACTATAAAATAATAACATTTTAGATAATAAAAAAAATTAACCGCCGAAAAAAAACTTAAAGGCAACAAAAAACAATAGCGCACTGAAAAGAGAAAAATAACAATTTTGTCTTTTATAACGACTATTATTTTGGTAGTAATGTCTGATATTTGCCAGCCTCAAACAAACTTGAGCACCTTAGTGAAGAGTTGAGAGTGAAGAGTTGCTGCACCAGCTGGCACCAACTTCAAAAATATCAGACATTACTACCAAAATAATAGTCGTTATAAAAGACAAAATTATTATTTTTCTCTTTTCAGTGCGCTATTGTTTTTTGTTGCCTTTTAGTTTTTTTTCGGCGGTTAATTTTTTTTATTATACATACCTACATACTTACTTTATTTTAAAATAAATAATGGAATCTAATCAGTCCAATAAGTGAAGCTGGTAATAGTACATTACAGACGGCGCAGGGAAGTGACGGCTTGCGAGCCGAGTATACAGTATAGACGGCCGACCGAAGGGAGGCCGGATATTGTTACGAGGCTTGCAAGCCCCTTCCCGGCTAGGCATGTATAGTGCTTTTCTCAAAGTAATGCAATGAAATAAATAAATACAACATTCAAATAGAATAAATTACACTTGAATAACAGGATTTTTTATTTTTTTACACCAAATACAACTTGATTACTTTATTCCGTTCTTGAGAATCACAACTTCTAACATGTACCAGTAAATCCCTTTACTTAACAACTTCTAGTTATCAATCGTATTAGCGTATAAGTCTTCAACAGGCCGTTAACCTCCAACCTCTAAACATTGCGAATTCATTTTACAATATTTGTCCAAAGATAGCCATCTCCTTTTTCGTTCCCGCGTCTTCTACCATGACAGCTCTGATTGCTGCTCGCCGCTGATTGGCCACGCTCGCTCGTCCGTCATTGGTCAAAACATACAATAGCCAATCATAGATCAGCGCGAATGTTGCCATTCGTAACTTAAATATACCAGTAAAACTAAACAAATAACAATACTTTTTAAAAATCATGACAAGTATAAAATTGAAATTAATCTAATAATACAGATTCTTTTTTTATTCTCAGTTCGTGTATAATATAGGCATTAACGCGAATATTTTTGGTACAATAAAGTTCTAACTTATTAAAAAAAAACGGTTGCTTAAACTGTTTATGAAGATCAACGCCATGTTGATATTCAAATTAAAAAGAAATTACTTCCCGGCCTAGGCCAGGAATGATATATTTCCTGGCGTGTTTTGACGCACGTAAGGACGATATTTCATTGCATGTTTGAGAAAAATAATTTTACCAGTTTTTTAGAACTCACATTAGGTAAGTACCTTAGAGCATAAACAACTGGAGAGGCCTTCGACAGACGTTCCCCTCTGCCAAGGTATAAGATAAATTATCTAACGCGTTTGTAAAAACTGTTTTCAAACCGCTCACTTTGACAGTGTCACAATCGAAGTCAAAGAGAAAAGAGCTCCCGAAAAATGTCTCCCTGCGCTAAAATAAGTCGTAAAAATCCATCCACTGCATCAAATATACAAAAAACAGTATTTCCTTTCATATGTAGGTATTTTTTTTGTTCATTAATTGTTATTTTAGAAATAATTATTTTCTCATTCACCACGTGAGAAGCATCGATTCAGGTATCGATTGCATTTTTATTCGTTTAAAATCGTTTAAAAATCTTTATGATAGTCTATGGTCACCATTGACTAACGGCACACATGTATAAAAAATTTGCAGAGTAGTGTATCCGATACTAGGCGCTAATTCGTTTGAATTAAAAGCGATAATAGCATCCAAAATCAAAATTCGGTTAGAGGTGTACTTACTGGATAATATAAATATCGATGAATTTACAGTACAGATGATAAGAAGTACCTACGTATATATCCGTATTAGGTATTATTTTGTTAAAATATTTCTATTTCGTTATCCGATTTTCAGCTTGGGATTCAGTAGTCTACTTATTTCTCCAGCTCTGCAGTAATAAACATTTGCCTATTTTTTCATGTTAGATATAGTAGGTAATTGTAATTATTTAAGCATTATTGCTAAAAGAAGTTTACTTGTTTGCTGAACTACGTAGCAACTGACGTTTAATTCTATAATACTATGAATTAAAAAAGTAAGTACACAATTATGTATGAAGTTAAAATTATTATATTTAAATATAAATTGGTTGATCCGCCATTTTGTGTCAAATATAGATAAATGTATCGACAGCCACTTAATCAAGCACTATGTAATCGGTTCAAATCGGTTGCACACACATGTAAAACTTGTGTACGGACCTGTCGTTTATAATAATGTTTTTGCTAGTGTGAATAAATTCCGCCTAGTGTTGACTGTTTCTATTAGTGTGCGTGTGTAACGATGAGAATTATTTTTACATCAGTGTGCAGTTTTTTGTATGTGTTCCTACCTCGTCCCCCGCTAAAAGTGGCTAAAAAATTTGTATGACAAATAGTGTCAAAGGCCTCTCCAGTTGTTTATGCTCTAAGGTAAGTACCTATATTTAGGAATGCCTGGTAGGTATCAAACATTTAAGTCCGTGAAAAAGTAAGTGATTCCTGTCACAATGAATAAGAGTAAGTACGCAGGCAATTAAACTTCGTAACTTCCAGGGGTCTTTTTGCATATTGTTATGCATAAATTATGGAGAGCGTTCACCGGCAATCTTTTTGGTGGTCTCAATCACTGTGACGATGCTAATTAAACACAAAGCCTTGCCTGATTCGTACCTATGGTTAATCCGTGATCAACGTAGCGTGGCCAAAACAGCGGACACCATGCGAGCGATCGCACGCGTTGAGGCTTTCACGGCACTTTTGGGTGTTTTCACCATTGTTAGTGTGGTCACCGGTAGCGATTACGGGATTCCAATAGAAATAAAATTGTGGGACTCAGGGAGAACGCCATTATCACATATGGTGGACGTCACAAATGAATTCGGTTTAAAGGTATTAGCGGAACACAGCTTTTTAAATGACAACAATATAGCATTTTCGCCATACGGCCTCATGGGAATTTTAGTGGCGTTATACGAGGGTGTCGACGGTGAAAGCTCGTACCAGATCCAGCGGGGGTTGCAGTTACCATGGAACAGAAATGTAATGCGGATAGGTTTTAGAGACATTCACCGTACTTTAAAGGTAAATAAAATTCATATATCGCACCCCTAGATCTAAAGGGAGCTAACTCAAAAAAAGTAACTTTTTCGGGAGAGGCAAAATTGTTGTAAGGAATCGGATCCTTTTTTTTAGCGTGTGTTTAAAAAAAATCTTCAGATTTTTGAGTTAGCTCCCTTTAGGTCTAGGTGTGCGATATATTCATATAACTTAGGTAAGTACCTATATTAGATTTGTTTTCTCTATTGCAGCAATTCCTATAGGTATGAATTGCAAGATAAATTGGTAGGTTAAGTATGATAAGTTAGATATATTTTATTTAAGTTATTTCTGACGCCTTTGCGATTTTTACACGTTTAAATAAATAACCACCCTTAAAGGTGTTGCTTATAATAACTAATACCCACAACGAAATACATATCATGAATAGAATTTATTTTCTTTCAAATCGGATTTTTTTATACATTTAGGTAGGTTTGACAATACCCCTGTATAAGTATCAAAAATAACCATACAAGGCAGTAAGTATAATACTAATTATGTAAGTATGTGAAATTGTCTAGCGTTAAACATAATTATGTACTTATTACCGTTAAATATAATATGTATTATGATCAATCGGTCTATACGAACAGGTACGAGAACAGTAGGTATACTGCGAACTTTATAAAGTTCACGAAACGTCAGCATCAAATCAATATAAGCGAGTTAAATAATAATAAGTACATCGTCGTACCTATAGCATGATATAGCAAAAGATTATTATGTAGGTCGGCTCACTCTTTTGTAAAACTTACTTTACTCGTATGGTAAGTAGGTAGGTAACGAAGTTTGCTTGCTGGCTTCAGCGCTGCAGCGTTAGGTGCACGGTAGGTTGTTTCATATATTATTATGACGATAGTGTTGACTATTTTTGCAATAAGTACTTATATACTTACAGGCTTCAGTCAATTCATAGTTCTTTTTAGGGTTCCGTAGCCAAATGGCAAAAACGGGACCCTTATAGATTCGTCATGTCTGTCTGTCCGTCTGTCCGTCCGTCCGTCCGTCCTATAAGAGCTACATTATTAAAATTTGGTGCGTAGACGTATTCTGTAAACCGCATTAAGATTTTAAAATAAAATCAGAAAATAATCCAATATTTTTGGGGTTCCCCATACATAGAACTGAAACTCAATTTTTTTTTTCATCAGACCTATACGTGTGGAGGATAGGTATTTTAAAATGATGTTTCTAACATCATTTTTTTCTAAATATATGATATGTATTAAGTACTATGCAAACTACTAACGAAAGTTGGTTTGAATGAGATCTAGACAATAGTTTTGTTTTTAAACGTCATAAATGAAATTACCTAATTTATTGTAGATAAAGGTACGGAACCCTCAGTGCGCGAGTCCGACTCACACTTGGCCGGTTTTTTATTATCTACTCGCCTACATATTAATTTTAAAAATTATATTTTCGAAATTTTGGTAAAATAAATTCCTAACGAGTCATAGTTAATTCTTAGTGTTAAGTAGGTAGATTAAAGTATAGGTACTTAACAGTACCTAATACGCGTTTAATAGTATTGGACAGCTACCTGTAACTAAGTATAAATAATTGTAAACCTTTTTTGTTGACGTGGAAATTCATTTACGCATATGAGGGTTATGTGGGACTAACCCGATTTCTCGCTCTTAACCATTAAAACTACTCTGACGTGTCCGTTTGTGCTGTTCGTTGGGACCTAAACGAAGTTTTATTCTAAAAAAATACAAGACGAACTTTTTATTTTTATTTTAGTAGGTTCCTATATTTTACCTTTTGTGATAAAACTTTACTTCTTATTTTAAACACTTTACTTTACTATTTCAGACATATTTCGTACCGGAGGAGGGTTTTCTCGCAGGATTAGCACTGAACAATGAGAATGTTACTTTCAATGACAGCTACAAAAAAATATTGCGATTTTATGGCTTTGATTTGGAATCAGATCAATTACCAACTCTTCCTTCAAGAAACGGTACTAATGAGACATCTACAATGAGCAGTGAAAGCACTACAGCTGCTTCTATATCAACAGCGGCGGGTCGCGAAGAGCTGCCCACCACTAACCCGAATGCGGAGACAATAACTGAAGTGAACACGCGATTACCCACGACTTCACCGTCAGCGCCGGCTCCGTCTTTTGCACCGAATGCGGAAAGTCCGACTACATTTAATTTTATTCCAACTACCGAAACTACTACTGAAGTTGTTTCTAGTACTCAAAATACAATGGAAACGACGGAAATTATTTCTGAAAATGTGAAATTTACTACAACCACATTTAGTATGCCGACCGTCGTCGTTCCAGAAGATTCAACTGATTTGAATATTTCCGTCTCGACCACTTCCACGTTTTCTTCAAACATTGAAGAAGTCACAATGAGTAGTACTTCAGAGCAGCAGGAAACTTCCGTCACAAATTCTGATGAAACAACTAGCTCTGGCCCTACTGATATTCCAAATGATGAGAACATAGAGCGAACTACTAGGGCAAGAACGCCATCAGGTGACATTGCAACAACAATTAATACTGAACCTACCGTAGAATCGCTCGAACGTCGCAAAAAATCAATTGTTGATTTCATTTTCATGAATCCTTCCTATACAGATGATTACTTATACAGATCATTTGATATTCCTGTCGCACAAGCAACGAATTCCAGCGGTGAAAATAGTAATATTTTTCTTGCGAATGGACTAAAAAGCATTCCGGTAAGATATTACTTATTATCATACCGAAGTATTTTACATTTGTTAAGTACCTAACTACCTTATTAAATATGAAGGTTTAAGTTATGCACACCATAGAATTTCTTGTATCAAAACCTACCCACCAATAAAATAGATATAGATAAGATAACTTTTATAGCTTCATATAAAAAGCATACCTACTCCTGCAATGCACATAGACATATTCATCAGTTTTCATCAGTTCAGGTCCAAAATTGAACTAAATCGAGGAAGTAGGTAAAGTGCAAATAATCTGCGATAGTCGGATTGGAATCTTCACGGTGTGCCGGACTGTTAACAAACATACAATTAAGTGCTCGTGAGGGTTCCGATATTTTATTTAGACTAATTTAGAGATATAGAACTCTTAATAAAAGACAGTAAAATAGCGTTGAGTAAAAATAACAATGGCAATGAGTGTTCATATTTAAAATATAATGATACGCATCCTCACCAAAAACCTGTAGGTAGGTACCTACTAAGTATTTACACTTTAAATTCTCGTAACTATGTTGGAGATGTCAAAAATGATTCATAGGTATATATTTTTTAGGTATCTTATATGCATTACGATACAGTGCTTGAACACGCATTCCTCCCGCACCTGGAAGCAGCTGCGTTGCGTCTGCCATTGGATAGCGATCGCTACTATCTGCTAGTAGTGTCACCGACGCGTGCCGGGCCCGCCGACCTGCGCCGGCTGCTGGGGCGGCTGGCACGTCGGTCCGACCTGCGTGACGTCTACGCCGCACTTCGACCGAGACGCGTCAAGGCTTTGGTCCCAAGCTTCACTGTTAAAGGACACGTTACCCTTACGGCTGATTTACAAAAGGTATGAACTTATTTTGTTACTCACGATCATAAATTTTACCTACTTATATTTTATATTGTCCATGGGTAGTACGTCAGGGATTAAATAAGAAAGTAAATTGTATTTTAAAGGTCGGCATTCGTGATGTTTTCGAGCCGCGGCAGCGCGACTTCACGCCGATGACGCCGCAGTCGGGCGTGTTCGTGCGCAGCATCGAGCAAGCTGTCTCAGTGGCCATCCGCAAATATGATAATAATGAACAACATACGAGTAGTAAGTATGACGCTATTTATAATTTCATATATAAATACATTCATGAACACAAATATCCTTTATTTTAAATCGGTTAGGTATCTATACTAATATAAAGGTTTGTTTGTTTGGATTAAATAGGCTCCAAAACAGCTGGGCCGATTTGAAAAATTCTTTCACAGTAAGGAATCTACGTTCACCTTGAATAACATAAGCTATAGAATATTTTGAAAAAAAATAGGGATCCGTGCGAATATTATAATTAGGTAGTAATGCCAGAAATGATTTCTTCTTAAAAAGTCTAGGTAACTATATATGTAGGACATATGATTAAAACCTAACTACCTAGATAAGTAAGTAAGGAGTATTATTAAGAGAATCGCCAGTGCCTGTCACAGTGCTCGCCGCGGAACGGTGGTTCCGGTGCTTGACCTCTTCTATACTTATTGCCCAAACTCATTGGAAGATATTTACTAACGCATTTTATACTTATATACACCTAGTAGGTACTGCGAAACTATGTTCCTACTGCCTTAAGAAGATAAACACCGGTTCGTACATTTTTAACTCGCAACTTTATCCATTCAGATCGCTAGGTACTGGCGGCGATTGTTTCCGACATTTAGATACCTATATTATTATGATTGACATATTATTATATAGAGACAGGCCCGTGTGGAAATTGTTCTACAAATATCTAAACAATCCAAGCCAAATGTTTATGAGTATAAGCCTCTCGATATACTTAGGTAGGTATTACAAATTGATATACTTACCTACCTATGAGTAAGTTCAGTCTGTGGCCGGGGTCAGAGCGACCAGCGCAGTCACGCTTGCATGCGTTCCGCCAAACATCCTTGACTACACCGACAGCGAAATAGGCAGGTCTGTAGCCACTATAATTCACGAAATTGATTTTACACTTTTAATTATATTACTAACCATGAAGGTTTGCAATTTGCTTACTCATTAAATATTTCAAATAAGTTTATTTATTACTTCCTTTTTCTGAAATCCAGTTCCGATGACGGGACCTGGAATCTATGGATGGAGGGTACTCCTTAAATATAGACTAGGCAACACACAAGGGGTCAAAGTAAGGTCATAAATTTATAAAACGTACTGTGCAAACAAAATGATTCGATCTCTATAGTACCTAAACCGGAAATTAGGTACATTGTTGCCAATATTATTCCTATTTACCCTTGCTCATACACAAACATAATTGAAATGATTACGATTTGCAAATCATATTTCAACCCGCGATTAGGTATTCAGGCCGCGTAGCAAAATTGTATCTAATGGTAATTGACGATTGCTGAGTTTTCGAGATACTGAATGGACGCAAAAGCGCGTGTCGCCGTGTTGCGCCATCGGCCGTCCCGCAACACATCAATACAACGCCTGCCGCGCTTTTGAATAATTAGATTTATATCAATTAAAGTTTCATTATACAAGTTCACTTATAATTACTTAACCAGTACTTATCCACCCATCTATTAATAAATTGTTAATATTTAAACAGTGAAACCGTAATAAAACATGTTTGTGTTAAACGTAAAAGAAATAAAAAAATCTTTCTTAGGTAGATAATGGTTAAGGCTGTCATACTTTTTTGATTTCATCATGAAATCTGGCGAATATTTTTAAGGAAAAATGTTAATAAGCGGAAGAGCCCCTCTCCTGAAGACATTATCTTTAACTCTTTAAAATGACATTTTCGAAATCTGGAAATTAGGCACCAAAAACTCTTACACAAACCTGACACCCCTTACCTGTATATAATACTGTAAACCAAAACATTTTTTTACGAAATTTGTTGGCCCTATTAAAATGCGATTCAAAACACTTTTTTCCAGGATACGTGGCTAACCAGAAACCCGTGCATTTTTCTGCGACATATCCATTCTTGTACTTCGTGATGGACGCCAGCATTCACGTGGCTTTAATGGCTGGTCAAATGGCTGATCCACTTAATTCAAGAATACTATAGTTTATTCTGATGATATACCTATCTAGATAGTTTTATTTATCATTTCCCATCCATTGATTTTCTGTATTCAGTTTGATTTGATGATTCCACGTAAATCAAGCATAGACTCTGTATGTACTTACGGGCGGATGTTATAATAGGAGATCCGGCCCTACATCGACCTTCACCGCGGTACTAATAATATGTAGATTTATATAATAAATTTAGTATATATTATACATTACATAAAATTAAAAGTGGGTTGGGTAAAAAATACTGGACAGACTACTTTATTTTATATTTTTAATTATTCTACTATAATTACCATCGGATGATGATCATCGGATTTAATCGAGCGCGACAGATAAAGATAGTGCGAGTTAATTACATGCCAAAAAGTGTATAAGTATTCCACTAATTTGACAATTTGATGGTGGCGCAAAGTAGGAAGAGGGCTACAAACTTGTAAATTAAACGTCATGTGGAGTTTCTCAAGCGCGACTATTTTTTATTTTATTTTTGTTTTGAAGGAAATGATTCAAGGATAACGAAAAATATAGAATTTGACGATTTGCACAAGTCGAAGTAGCAAATATTCGTCGATTAAATTTCTATATTATATGCATCCATGGTACTTTAGGTACCTAAGTACATAGGTAAGTTTTAAATAGGTTCATATGGACCCGGTTCGGGTGTTGCAATTCTTAAACATTATAATACCTAAATATTAACAATTTAACCTTTTCGCCGCCACGCCACAATACAAAACGCTGGGTTTATGACGCCAGAACAAAAACAAGCGCTCGAGATCGACTAAACGTAGTAATTTGAAATGGTGTATCGATATTTAAATAATTCCTCGATAATTATAGCTATAAAGTCGAAGAAATGTCAAAGGATTAATACAATATTGTTACTACATGTTAATTGATTATTAACATTATAAAACAACATTAAATAAAAAATATGCTATAAATATGTTTTAATACTCCCATTTTGATTAATTAATCGTATTTAAGTAAATTAATTAGTGAACTTACAATTGTAGAACTACACATTTATAAATTCATCTAGGTACATTAAAATTTTCGTAACGTGTATTACAACAAACAAAACACAGTTTGTGAGCACAGCACTACGCCGCGGCTATCGCTGACTTGGGCTTCAGTACGGGCCGTATTTGCTGCATTTTATCAAGGCGCGCAAAAATGTTTATTTATTCAATGATGTTATATTGTATCACGTTTATGTATAAGGTTTACGGTAATTTAGGCTTTAAAGCCAATAATAAAAGTTCATAATTTGTATACGAAACTTTTAATTTACTTATAATTTTCGCCTCTAACTTTCAGTCGGCAAGCAAAACAATCTAAACTTTAGGTACTTCAATACACATACTTAGCTTACCTATATTATAATTATAGGTATCTATATATACTTTACATAATTTATTATATTGCTCTTCTTACATATTTCTTATTATATATTCTTACTACGATTATAAAAACTGTAAAGAATCCGAAACGTCAGCAGAAGTTAAATCCGGTGCGATCAGCCGTTTCATTCCAAATAACCGCGAAGGCATCAGAAATAATTAGATTATTTTAGGTTCACTCCCCTCAGAAAATCTGTCGCGTTTGAGTATTTTTTTTTAATTTTCATCACGCACGTACGATTGCCCCCCACCACGCAGTCAGATAAGTACAATACCCCCACCGATGCTTTATGCTATCGTAGTGATCAGGTCCTGGAGGACGTTCCGAAGTCACGATAGCGCCGAATGGTTTAAGTACTAAGTATGTAGTTAAGTACTTCTCATAATTATTTCGCACACCTAGATCTAAAGGGAGCTAACTCAAAAAAGTTACTTTTTCAGTAGAGATGAAAAACCGATTAATATGTCCATATGCACGCATGAGTTTTATGTATAGATTTATGTTTTTTATAATGAAGCTAGCAGAGTTATATTAGCTTAAATCTGTTTTAGTGGTAGGTTGGTTTTACTGGAATCCGATGGTGTGCATAACTCAAATCTTCAGGTTTTTGAGTTAGCTCCCTTTAGATGTAGGTGTGCGATTTGTAAATGTTTGGCCAGCATGGGGCATACCAATTATGTAGTAAGTTTTGTTTATAGTGAACATTAAGGATTTGTTAGATTAGCTCAATGAAACAGCAATTATTTTTTTTTATGTTTATTTTACATTAAACCTTTCACTTAGCTCTCTTGGATTTGATCTTCCTCAGATAGAACTCCAGCTCTTTGCCTTCCAAAACGTAGCCATCTGCACGGCCACATTGACCAGGGCGACTCGCTACACATGCTGTAATAGAAGATTATTGATTAGTTGTATAATATAACATCATTTATTGTGAAACCCATAAAAATAATAATCAGAGTAACTATGACAAGTATATCATTTAGCTGCGTAAACTGATTCCAAAACGGTCACAGCTTATGATGCAGCTTCACAACTTCTCGATTTCATCATAAAGGAGTATATTGTAAAAAGTTCATTGCTACATCCCTACTAATATTATAAATGCGAAAGTAACTCTGTCTGTCTGTCTGTTACGCTTTCACGCTAAAACTACTGGACGATTTAAATGCAATTTGGTACAAAGAAAGTCTGGAGCCTGAGAAAGGACATAGGCTACTTTTTAACCGACTGCAAAAAAGGAGCAGTTCCACGCGGACGAAATCGCGGGCAGAAGCTAGTCAATTTATAAAAATAATAATTTACATTGGAATGAAACAAATTTATTTATTATACTATTAAACTAAACTAAAAGAAAAAATATTATCAGACCAAGCAAGTGACTAAACATTTATTTTATTTATTAAAGTCTATTACTACTTTCATTCTTTCCTTGAAAAATATCACTTCTCTAAATTTTAATAATGTATTGCAACTTACCCAATAGTCGTCCAGTGTGGAATTGTTCCTCGAGAGCAGCTTCAACTTTTGAGAGACGCTGCCTCGAAATATATTTCTTGGCGGTTTTCTTACTGCGCTTCTTGTTAATGATGGCATCTTCAGCTTCAGTCTGTAGTATTCAAAGAAAAAAAAACAAAATTTCTTAATGAATAATAAGGTTCTAATAGCTACAAAAATTAACATCTCAATATTATATATAATTTTTATTTAATTATGTGCTATCCCAAATTATTATTACCATTTTTTCATAACATTACGAGGACTATAAGATGTTATAAAAAGTAAAAATTAACTAAATGTATCAGTTTTGGCATTTATCAACATAAAGTAATCAGTTGACACGCAAATCATCACACTATTCAACCCTGACTCATCATAATAATATACCTCAGTTGCACAAATTGAAACATGCACTTGCTGTCAGTACATAATAAAAAAAAATACTGTATGAAAAATGCAAATAATAATGATCAGCAATTATAAACTATATTGTTGTTTATAATATATTACAAGAAACAAAATTAATAGCTTTATTTTGTTTACTTTTTAGATGAAAACCACTGAACTAATGTTCTAATTTCAGTTAATCAATTTAGGATTTTAATTGGTGAAGTCAATCAATAAATTATAGACATGAAAGATATTCAAGATTTGATTAGATGTCCTTTTTAAGTAGAAATATTTTTGTGATTAATAATAACTGATAAACATACAGAGCAAATTAGTATGACAATTTTGAGTTTTCTTTTTCTACTTCAATATAAGCTAAATTACAAGGTAAGGACAAAAAGCTAATAGCTTAATCAAATCTATTCAAAGTAAAGTAAAGACAAAAAAATAACAAAAAGAATCTATATAGTACAATACTTACTAATTTTGCCCCCTTCTTTCTGCCCAAAGGCAACAAGTAATGGGACTCGTACCACTGACGGAAAGGAGTAGCATCCACCACAACAATGGCATTCTTGACCAATGTCTTTGTGCGCACCAATTCATTATTAGATGCGTTGTAAACAACATCAATGATGCGGGTCTTACGTGTGGAACCTGCCAATAAAATTATAATTTTTACTTTATGCTATAAGTAAAACATCTACTATCTATCACTATTATCATAAAAGCATGAGTGTTCACATTTCCCTATATTTATATAATTGAGTAGGCAACTTTATATATACAGTCAAAAACATTTATAATGATACTTCAAATTTAGATTTTACATGTAGATAAATTCTTAACAGCAGAGCATAAGTTGAAGCAAATATAATACCCTAAAGACTGAGCTATATTAATAACTATTTTCGCTGTTGCAAACACAAACCAAATTCGCTAGCAAAAGAAATTATGAGAAATGATAATCTCTTAAGACATATTCAACAATTTTATACATGTGGTTCCCACATGTATGAAACAATATAGGTTAGTAAAATAAAATACTTAATAATAGTTTCAAACTTCCACAGTGCAGGTTTATTGAACCAAATTGACTTGCTGAATAGTTAAGATGAAAATTACATTATCTATACAGAACTGCCAATACTACTTGCTATGTTTAACCAAGGATCAAAAAACCAGGAAAAGCTAAGATATTATGAATAGTCCCCAAAAGTTTCAATAATTTCGTGACTATACTGCATATCAGAATAGCACTACTTTTACAGTAAAACACATTACAAAATTCACAAACTTAATAAGAAAGATAGTAATTATATTTACATTAAATAACAATAATATTATACCTTATTTAATAAGCAATTATTAATACACATACCTAAATGTTGTTAATATAAAATTCAAACACAACTTACATTCTGAGCCCCAAGAGAAGTTTCCAGTATCGAGACGGAGGGCACGGTATTTCACGTTGCCACCACGAGAGCGTACCAAGTGAATACGCTGGGAGCCAAGCTGAAAGAACACGAGGACAAGTCATACACATAACCTTAAACTACCAATGAGCACTTGATAATAAAAGAATAAGTGTCAATAAGTTTCATACAAAATCGGAATAAAATAAGCTGCATTTAAAATGTACGTAAGTAGGTAATTTTATTAAGTTTGATATTCACCTTAGTGTTGGCAGCCGGGCGACCCAACTCATATTTCCTCTTCTTACGAATGGGCGCACGCTTGCCACCGGTGGCCCTTCGCTTATGCCAGTGATCACGACTGATACCTGAAGACAGATCACAAATTAAAAGAATAAACCACAAATCCGGTAAGGTATTACTAACCACCATCCATCACTACCATCAATAATAAAAGCGATAGATTTCAGAGAAAACCATAAAATAAATCTACAAACGTAAATATCAACAGTAATTCGATGAATATTACACTTATGAATTATATTTAAAAAGCAAACAATGAGATAATTTCGGATTTTAATTTAGTAATCACAATGCCACTCACCCATCTTTGCCGGATCGCGAAAGAAAGGATAAGTATAGAATTTGACGGAACCACCTCTACTCTACTAGTTGGTCCGTAGTCTATGGAACTGATTGTCGGATTGTCTATGACCCATTTTGCAAACTGCTTTAAGGGGCCCGGTACACAATAACGCTGATCCAGATCTACTTAGAAGTTTAAATTAACAGCTCTTCAAAAAATAAGTAGTTCTTGGGTATTGATCAAATTCTCCAACAAAAAAATTCTTACAGTTATTATATATGCAGACTAGACAGACTACTAAAGAAAAATAGATTTGCAATAAGTACATATATCTAACCGCTAACGGCCAAATAATATATTTTTATTACAAATACGTCTTTTACAATATATTCCACTTTCTATAGCTGATCTGCCACATGTACGCGTGGTCACTCCACCCATAAAGCCACTAGTCCTGCTCCTCGTCCTTCCCACGGATCCACGTTTACTCGGTATTTTTGGCGTAAGTCAAAGGGACCGACGAGTGGACACATAGCCGCGAGAAAAAGTAGAATCTATTTTAATTTATTATTATTTTTTTAGATATTTTTTCAATTTACTTGCTTTATGCTATCCTAGAGCAACAGATCCTAGAGGCGCTATTAATAGAGAATAGAATATAATGATTTCTGATGCTTTTGCAGTTACCTATTTTACACATTTAATTCGAGTATTTTATTTTCGCAAAGCAACATCAGGGCAGAGCGGATAGCATAGTCTGGCCTAGCCATAACATAGTTTGTCATAATTGTTTTCCATTATTTTAATATAATTTATCTCGCATTCCTCATTTACAATAATGAATTTTCATCTCTAAATCTATTAAGAAAAAATCTTATATAGAGTTTAGGCATCGTTGAAGATTTGTTAAATCTTGCACTGTTTTTTAGTTGAGATTATTAGAATGTGTCTTTGTTTTTTATGTTTGACAAGATGACTCGGATACTTTTTTGAAGGCCATAAAATGGGGACCCATAATTATTCAAACACATGTACTTGTTTGTGGACGCTTGTCAAGGCTTGTTGTTGTTGTTGAGGGTGTAGAAGTAGCATTAAAAAAGTTGTAAGGTTTCTGCTACACCAAAATAATAATGGAATCATTGCTTTCTGAATCTGTGGTAATTGACATTAGAAAGACGCTTTAGCATCATCTGTACTGTCTATGTTCGCTTGCTCCGTACTAGGCTGAATAAAGTGCGTTCAGGCGACGGCTTGAATATAATCGAGCTTTTACTTAATACCTATATTGTACTACGAGTCGTCGTCTTGTTCTTAATAATTTTAATCGATTTTTACTATGTCCACCGACTTCTACATACGTTACTATGTTGGCCACAAGGGAAAGTTTGGGCACGAATTCCTTGAGTTCGAGTTCCGGCCTGATGGCAAATTGCGCTACGCTAATAATTCTAATTACAAAAACGACACGATGATTCGTAAAGAAGCATATCTTCACCCATGTGTCATGGAAGAACTTAAAAGAATTATAGTAGATTCTGAAATAATGCACGAAGATGACCAACTGTGGCCACAACCAGATAGAGTCGGACGACAGGTTAGTTTTTATTTATTGTAAAATTTCACGATGTAAGGTGTAACAGTAATATGAAGCGACAACAGTAGACCGACTTAAAACATATAAATAAAATATTTCATATGTTAAACTTACAGACAGCATGTTGTGATGCACTTCAGGCACAACTATATTAATTAGCATTACACTTTCTATCTAACTACACAACCTTATATGTTGTATTAATTTGAACCAATATGTTTGCTTTACTCTTTTGATCTATTTTAAATTAGGTATAGATAATCCATTCTTCAGCAAATCTAAATATTTGTATATACAATAAAAATTGGATCCAACAACTTTGAATTACTGAATTTTGGTTTAATTATACAAACTGAGTACAATAAACTTGAGTAAGCAGAATTTCATACCATTGTATATTCATACCATTTTAGCCTTAATAACATTTTAACTATATGTGATGAACATTATTTCAGGAATTGGAGATAGTTATTGGTGAAGAACACATCTCATTCACAACTTCAAAAACTGGAACCTTGATGGATGTTAGTCAATCTCGTGACCCTGAAGGACTGCGTTGCTTCTATTTTGTGGTGCAAGACTTGAAATGCCTGGTGTTTTCTCTCATTGGTCTTCATTTTAAAATCAAGCCCATATAATTTCATCTATTATTTAACATTGTATTGTATTGACTTATAATAAATATTTTTTTCCTATTTGTTAGTAATTTATCTTGTAGCTAGCTGTCCCGGTGAACTTCATGCTACATTTTCCATTCAAAAATACCATTCCATATGAAATATATAAGGGAATAAATTTCTTCATTTTTATTTCTAACTAGCTGACCCAGCGAACTTCGTACCGCGTTTACAATTTTTTTTTTCTTTTTTTTTTTCCAAGTTTTCTCACCTTTTAAACCTTCCCTGGAGTTCCACAAACATTTCAAAACTAAAATCAGCCAAATCGGTTCAGCCGTTCTCGAGTTTTAGCCAGACTAACGAACAACAATTCATTTTTATTTATATAGATATAATTTTCCAAATTATTCCTTTACAAATATGCATTTCTAAACAAAAACACTTAAGTAATATCACATGAATGTACAAATTCCTAAAGAAACTTTTTTATTTTACCAAAACAGGTAGTGTAAAATGTGTTTTCATACGCACAAAGAGCTTTATTAACATGTTTTTTACTTACAATATGAGACTTACAGCTCAAGTTTTTTATTTTACCGTAACATTACAAGTGCTGTATTCTATAAATTCTATTAAGTTAGTGCCTCACTTCAAACTATAATAGACTCAGTTTACTTATTTCAACGAAACATTAACAATTAACTAGTTAATTTATATTTAATAACGACGGTTAATTTCTATTTAAAAAATATTGTTTGTATAATTATGATAAACATACGTTAAATTTATTTAAATAAACAATTCACCATAAGTCATGATCTAAGTAAATAGGGAAATAGGTACCTACCTACTGGATTTATAATATTTTAGCGGCACGTGAAAAAATATTCTTGTTATTTTTTTTTATCAAAAAGTTATTAACCGTACATGTGTTTTTTCCTGTACCTAAGTATAAATATATTTCTTTACCTCGAAAATGTGTATAATGTGTGGTAAGTATATAAAATAGTATTAAATTGTTGTGGATTCGTAATTACATACTTGGCTCTAATAATTACCGCGCTCGTCATCGATTCGCGTTTATATTCTCATCTCGTACCTGCCTATATAATTATTAACCTACGAAACTTCATCATAAAATAATAATAGGTACCTATATCTACTAATGTGTTATATCAGTACACCTGCTCGTAATGCCGATTTTATTAAATATTTTAAGATTTCTAGTCCTTTCTTTTATCGTTAGAGATATATAATGCTTTTGGCCGTAACATAACTAAGTAGTACTGTAGTCTTAATCTTAAATCTAATCCTATCCTTAAGTTGAATTAGTACCTACTTCACTTCAAACTATGTACCTATATGTATTTCAAATAAGCATTCACAATTTACCCGGGTAGGTAATAGCTTTTAATAGTGACCGTTTTATTCTACAAAGAAAATGTTAGATGGTATTATTAAATTATAAAAATTGTATGTATAGTTTATACAGAAATAATCGATATTTTATCATAGAATATTTTAATTGTGAATGTAGTCATAGACAATATTATCTATTTGTCGATTGCTTACCTGTTGTTTGTGCGCGCATCGCTAATTTAATATGTCACGCAAGAAAAAACCTTGATATTATTTTAACGTTTTGCAAATTAATTAAACCAGAGTTTAGATAACAACGTGTTTTTCCTCTTAAAAACAAATTTTCAAGCGAGAGATATTAACATTCTTGGTTCTCTTACCGCGCTCGTCTCAACTCTCAACTCGTCAGCGACTCACGCTTTTTATAGTCTTGCGTATTTCGTTACTTTTAACATTTTTGTGGGTAAAAATATAACGCATATAAGTAATATTATGTAACAAAGAGGACGAAAAATACCTACAGTATATGGGCTACATATTACCCCTATTTTTTTGTTAACTCCAGTTGCATTAGCTTCACACTAAAACGTCTTCTAAATCACCTTGTTGCTAAGCCTTTCGCCTTAACACGTTTATATTACAATGTATTTAAATACTTATTTCTTACTTTAAATATATATAATAATTTCTGATACCATCACGGTTATTACCTTATTACACATTGGAATGAAAATAACTATGACGGATTTAACTCACGTATTTTATGTATTTTAAAAAATATTTTAGCGTTGCACTATCGTCGGCACAATCGTGCTACGAATATGGAAACTATAAAGTTTTGGAAACGTCAGCAAATAAAATAAAATTTACGGTTTAAATCTGTTATAGTTGTTACATTCCAATTTAAACATTTATTTTATTCAAGTATTTATAAACGTCTCTCAACTATCATGTTGGTTGTTTTCTGGTTGTTTTGTATGGCAAGAAGATCCTAGGATTTTTTTAGTACATATTCACGAATAGATAAACTATATCGAGAAGTTGATAACATAATAATATTTAAAACCTAGTAGTAAGCTAAGCGGCTGCTAACGAGATTAATAATGTGACAGAATATCTAATTTATCTATTTAAATAATTGGTATTTAAAAATCTTATTTAATTATCTTATTAACTGAATACATTATAAAAATCTATTTTAATTATAGTATAAAATAGTTCTTTTGTTTTATCCAAAATTTCATTATGACGAGCATCGTTTTTAATAAAAAGTTAAACGTTAAATGGAACGTATTCGGCATGTAAGCATTAGCAATGTTATGTTTATATAGCTTTGCGCGTTGCGCGCGCATCGCATCTGCCCGACCCCAACCGATATGGCGGATAGGCAGTGAAGGGAAGGATGTTTGTCGTCTTTTCTGAATCTGAAATTATTGACTGTATCCAATGGCATAAAAAGGCGATCTCGTAAAATTAAACATTGTAAATAGTCCTGTGTATATATAGTGATTATATTTGTGGTTCTCTCTTAAAGATTTTTTGTGAATAGTGTATTATTTTAAGTGTTTATCCAATTAATTTTTGCCAATATCCTTACTATAATTTTATTTTTATTTATATTTTATTTTCTAAAAATCTTTTTAAATAAGTCGTCATTTATGATCGATTTCTTTATTACCTTTGTGTTTGGATCCGTCATAGAGACATCGCCTACAATATTATGGTTTTCTGAAGCGGCTGTCATCGTAGTTTCGATTATACTAGCTGTCATTCGAAAAGACAAAAAGACGCCTTTATACGAGTAAATGTGTTTTGAGTGATGGACTTTCTTTCTAATGAATTAACTTTTATGATGGTGTAAAAGATTAAATGCATTCTTGAATTGGAATTATCGTCGGAGTCTAGTCTTACTAAGTTTAAAACTTGTAAGAGTTAAGTGTTTACGTTTGAGAAAGATCGTGAAGTGAAACTGAATGCTTGAGCCTCACGGCAGCCCGATGAAGTGGCCGGGGTCCGGAGCGGAAGAAGAGCCGGCTGAAGCCGGCCTGCAGGGCTCTCGGCCCTCGCAGGCTCGCTCTCAGACCCAAGACGATGCTGTTGTGCATTACGTATTTCAACGGGAACGGGACCGGGAAACGCATGACCCAGAGATAGCTTGCATTCCTAAACAACGCTGGGCCGTTGGCGACGACACCTGTGCTGAGGTATGTACCGTTTAAAACAGCTGTCTAAAATTACTTCCATATTCATGACACAGTATCATGACATTTTTTACTATTAAAATTTGATTTTGATAATAACCATGTAATTAAGTTGCACTTTCAAAACTGGGCTATTTTTCAAACAAATGCTACCAGAACATGGATTTGAAATTTGAATACAATGAGCTGAAATTTGGCAACAAAAGCATCCTGAAAAACCAATATTATCATTAAGCTGATGTAGTTTTACTGTAGGGACTGTCACTCCCTTATTGGAAATGTCACAACTGTTAAAATTAGTTAGTATGTTTTGTTGCATATTGTAAGCACAAATGATAACTGATGATGAGGAGGGTTTAAAGATGCAACAGAAATTTGTAACTAAATTCCTTATTGCAATATTAATACCTACAACAGTTTAGTCAGTGTGGTTTATCATTACGAGTACCTGCTGTCATTTCATTCTGTAGGTATAAAAATACTTGAATACTGCAGCTCCTTACAATAGAAACTCTCAAAGTTAAGAACAACACATTGACAAAATGTACATAGACATGTCTCTGATGATAGTGTAACACTGAAGTTGTCAGCTCTGTCGTGCTATGAATATGGGAACTGTAGTTTTTGAACCATTAAATAAAATATGTATGATATCTGTTTATAAATAGCTGTTTCATTCCAATGTGTAATATTTAACCAAGAAGGAATCAGAAATTATTAAATAGAAAATTGACAACTATTTTCTGTAGACAGTATAATATAAAAAATGCATATACATATATAGACAAACTAGCTTCAGCCCGCGACTTCGTCCGCGTTGTATCTCCTTCTTTTTTGCAGTCGGTTAAAAAGTAGCCTATGTCCTTTCTCAGGCTCCAGACTTTCTGTGTACCAAATTTCATTTAAATCAGTTCAGTAGTTTTAGCGTGAAAGCAACAGACAGACAGAGTTACTATCGCATTTATAATATAAGTAGTTTTTATACCTAGATGTCTGGGACGCTGCGTAAGTGGAATACCTCTTTAAGTGAGACTAATTTACAGGTACCTTGGAAGACTCAGTTAACCAGGTTTCACTGTATTTAGACAAACTAGCTTCAGCCCGCGACTTCGTCCGCGTGGAACTCCTCCTTTTTTGCAGTCGGTTAAAAAGTAGCCTATGTCCTTCCTCAGGCTCCAGACTTTCTGTGTACCAAATTTCATTTAAATCGGTTCAGTAGTTTTAGCGTAAAAGCGTAACAGACAGACAGACAGACAGACAGAGTTACTATCGCATTTATAATATAAGTAGGAAAGTAGGGATATTCTAAATATATTGTCACTAATTTACTGTACTATAATTATTAATATAAACTATGACTTAGTCAAATACCTAAAATAATATTTATTCCTATAATAGTATAGAAATGTCAGCTGAATTGAAGCACCAAATTATGTCATATCCAAATATAATTATGAATTACTTGGAAATAATATTAAACACCAAACAAATATGCTTCAAAATGATTGAAATCTTACCAATTTTTTTGTTTTTTATATCTTTTTTTTGCGATCAGTCTTTTTAACCCCCGACGAAAAAACGACGGGGTGTTATAAGTTTGACGTGTCTGTCTGTCTGTCTGTCTGTCTGTCTGTCTGTGTGTGTGTGTGTGTGTCTGTCTGTGGCATCATAGCTCCCTAACGCATGAACCGATTTTGATTCTGTTTTTTTTGTTTGAAAGATGTTTATGTCGGGAGTGTTCTTAGCTATGTTTTATAAAAATCGGCTTAGTAGTTTTATAATTAGGGGGGGTTAAAGAGGGGATGTAAAAATAAATGTCTACAAATATACTCGAGTGGGGTATCCAATGAAAGAGGGTGACGAGTACATTACAAAATTGAAATCATAATGAAAATCGGTTGAGTGGTTCAAAAAATATTGGGAGTGAAAGTGAGGATGGAAAACCAAATGTCTACAAATATACCCGAGTGGGGTATCAAATGAAAGAGGATCACGTGTAGATTACAAAATTGTAATGAAAATCAGTTGAGTAGTTAAAAAATTATGGGAAGTAAAAGTGTAAATGGTAAACCCAATGTCGACAAATGTACCCGAGTGGGGTATCAAATGTAAGAGGATAACATGTACATTACAAAATTCCATGTGAAACGGAAATTAGTTAAAAATAATAATATGTAGTAGATACCTACTTACAAAAAGTATGAAATAAAAAAATAAATTAAAAATTTTACAAACCCCCGACATAAAAACCTAAAAGCCCTTTAAAAAGTATAACAATAATAATAACTTAATATATGTTACTTACCTTAATATTAATATTTCTACAAAGAAAACGTCATGTCGGGGGGGGGGGACCGCTTCTCATTTAGGTGTTACTACCTAATACCTACAATCTTCCTAAACCTACGGTCCCCCCCCCCGACATGACGTTTTCTTTGTAGAAATATTAATATTTAGGTAAGTAACATATATTAAGTTATTATTATTGTTATACTTTTTAAAGGGCTTTTAGGTTTTTATGTCGGGGGTTTGTAAAATTTTTGACTGTAAGCAAATCTGTTGAAGAGCAAAGGTGTACACTGTACAATAGTATTGAGTACTGTTGAGTCCAATGACCACTGATAGTCTCTACTTTACGTCTGTGGACATGTTGGTCTGTGGACATGTTGGTCTGTGGACATGTTGGTCTGTGGACATGTTGGTCTGTGGACATGTTGGTCTGTGGACATGTTGGTCTGTGGACATGGTCTGTGGGTATTTTGGTCTGTGGACATGTTAGTCTATGGGTATGATGGTCTATGGATATGATGATATGAACATGTTGGTGCCAGTTCAAGAGGTTTCTGGCCAACTCATTGGTGTGTACTTCTAATCTTCTGCTATAGTTTTCTGTGTATTTTACAACTTCTTGCTTTATTGTAGGCATATCCAAATATTCATGTGTCTCTGTAGTTTATAATTGTTCAGAGAACATTGTTTTGGAATCTTTGAAAAATTTCTATGTTAGAGTTATTAGGAGTACCCCACAAGTTCAAAGGGATATGATCTGAGTCCATAATGGGTTCAGAATTACTTTATAAATTAAGATTTTATTCTCCATAGACAAAATCTCATTTGTGTTGTATGTGCATTCTATATGTTAGCTGACGGTCAAGATGCGCTCCTAAATATTTTACCGAGTTCACTCATGGTAAAACACATTCTCCAATTTTGACTTCCAGACAGGTGCCTCTGTTTAAACAGAGGTAAAGGTTATGAGTTGGGATTCTCCACTTAGTCAGCCAGAGATGTAGGATCATGTAGGTTATCAAGTGCTTATTGGATTGGGTACTTTTTATTGTTAGACATTACAGTAGTCTTATCTGTAAATGTTGCTATCATCATAGTGTTTTCAGTGGTAGGCATACTTGAGATATAAAAGTTGTAGAGAAAGAAGAAAAGAAGAGGCTCCAAGACAGAACCCTGTAGTACTCCTGCTTCAATTTTATAGAATCTTGATTAAGCCTCACCATACTGGACTCAAAATAGTCTAAATATAGTAATAATACCCTCCAGGTATGAGCTGATCACAGATTTGAACATATTTAAACTGTTTATTAGGTGATTCATTATGATGGATTTTTTCTAACTAATTTTCACAGTCAATTTTATTTCTTATATATTTAATTTATTTCTACTGGCCCTTTCCAAACCACTTTTTCTGAAGATGGGCTAAGTAGGAGTTTATGTGTATAAAGGTATATATCCTTTACTATATTGTATTATATGTTCATTGTATATTGCACATCTATATCTAAAGGGGGCTAAAAGCTAACGAAGTTTTGAGTAATGCACACTGGCGAATTTATTAAAGAGACTTAACTACCCTAAGACAGATTTAAGCGGACACTTTATATAGATATAGATTTTAGCTTATATAAAAGGCGTTAATCTATATAGAAAGATCCTTCAGAGCTAATGGATATTTTGGACATAAATATGTACTAATAAAACTTGGGCCTCCTGAAAAATTAACTTTTTTAATTTAGGTCCCTTTAGATCTAGATGTGCAATATATTAAAATAAATATTTATTTATTCTTTATTGCATAAAAACCAACTAATATACAAAAGGCAGACTTAATACCATATGGCTTTATCTACCCTTTAATATATGTTTATGATATCCTAAATTAAATATACACATATATATATATATATATATATATATTACATTATGTTTATGATTATGTTATATGTATTACATTATGTTTTGTTCTGTATACCAACTGAATAATTATGTTAATAAAATTACACAACATAACCTCAAAGATGATTTCTAAGATAAAAACTATCCTTTAAGTATCCATCCCCAGGACTCTTCAAAGCAACATTTAAATTGATTCAGTGGCTTGAGGATGAAGAAGTAACAGAGAGACCGAGACAATTTTGCATTTATAATATTAGTATGTATTTGGAATTGCCTAAATAATAGTAGCTTTTCGGGAAATCCCGTGCTCAATTATTTTTAATAGTTGTAACGTGTACCCCCATTCTTAGTTATGTCCATCTGCCAAATTTAGGTAAATAGCCTTTACCTATTCCGACCTCTGCTTATGTTTTACAGATACATATAATTATTTTTTTAAAGGTTTCCTTACAAACGTGGTTTTATTTACATTCGTTGCTATTGAATAGTAATATTCACCAGGGAATACCTGAGATTTTCTTTGACTCCACAACTAGTCTGTCGTCACCAAGCGTAAAGGAATGTAAGGAAACAAGTAACCACGACAACAATAGTACATTACTGCCGGCGCCGGGAAGTAGGGGGTTGCTGGCCGAGTATACAGTATAGACAGGATATTGTTACGAGGCCTGGAACCCCCTTCACGGCTAGGCATGTAGTGCTTTTCTCAAAGTAATGCAATGAAATAAATAAATACACCATTCAAATAAAATAAATTACACTTGAATAACAGGTTTTTTTATTTTCGCTCTGATTAGAGCTGTGTGCTGATGTTTAAGCGCGATTGCGCTTAATTGTATTTTTTTACACAAGTTATCCATTTTCTAAAGTATGTGATGAATTAAACACCAAATACAACTTGATTACTTTATTCCGTTCTTGAGAATCACAACTTCTAACATGTACCAGTAAATCCCTTTACTTAACAACTTTTAGTTATCAATCGTATTAGCGTATAAGTCTTGAACAGGCCGTTAAACTCCAACCTCAAAACATTGCGAATTCATTTTACAATACTTGTCCAAAGACAGCCATCTCCTTTTTCGTTCTCGTGTCTTCTACCATGACAGCTCTGATTGCTGCTCGCCGCTGATTGGCCACGCTCGCTCGTCCGCCATTGGTCAAAATATACAATAGCCAATCATAGATCAGCTCGAATGTTGCCATTCGTAACTTAAATATACCACTAAAACTAAACAAATAACAATACTTTTTAAAAATCATGATAAGTATAAAATTGAAATTAATCTAATAATACAGATTCTTTTTTTATTCTCATTTCGTGTATAATAGGCATTAACGCGAATATTTTTGGTACAATAAAGTTCTATATTGTAAAATATTTTGTAGAAGATAAAGGAGCTTTTAAGTAAATGTACATAGCTACGTGCTGCCTGGAAATGTTCTTAAAGTGTTCTTAATATAGTTTCGTGATTAGTGACTTAAGACTCAGTGTTAATTATTTTATGTCTTAAGTTGTTCTAAGGCACAATGTGATGTTTCTCGCCGGACAAGAATACTAGCATTTATTAGTTTTGTTTTGTCCGGCAGCTTGAGCACGTCATGCTCGCTTAAAGGGCTTGCTTACAGTGGCGTTGTTGATCGTGTCGCCACCTTCCCTACAATATGGTTGAGGGAGGCGATGGCTGAGATACACGTTATACTCGTGAACGGGTGCTGGTTGTGGGGTCCGGTCTGTTCATGTCTGCAAGTGGGGACTTTAGTGATATTCACATACTTTTGCTTTGAACGAATCTGACTAGAGACATCATAGTGTCTTTTTTACTCTGTGTATTTTTTTTTTTCTCCTGTAATTTTATTTTATATTTGACTAAGGTAAAAGCACTAATGCTCGACACTTTAAGGACAAGTCAAACTTCCTTCTTCAAAATAAAATATTTTTATTAGACAAAGAATGTTCATTTTTTTTTTGCTAGCACATCAACAACTAAAAATTAAATTTTTCATACAAATACTGTAATAAGTAACACGTTTTTTAAAATAAAAATATTTTTGCATGCATTGTCATAAGAACTATTAGATGACAGCACCAAAAATTGAATTCACTAATTATAGACATTAATTAGCACTAATAGAAGACATAACTTAAAATCCCTTTAAAATATGTGTACTCAAAAGAAATCGACAGCAAATAATAAAAAATCAACTTATTAATAAACAGATAATCAAATACTTATATTCTTATCCTTATCACTTGTTTTAATCATTATATTTACTTTAAAAAATCAACATAAATAGTTTCAATTGGCTTATAATATAAAATCACATAGTGAATTGCATGTTATACTTAATTCTTTTGATAGGTATACTCATCTACAAACTTCAGACTATTTGAGAACCTCTAAATAAAACCAGAACGCAGAAATTTTCGTCATCCAGTAAGCTATATAATCACATACATACTTAAAATTCAAAATTTCAAGACTGTAGGTCATTTAGTTACGAAGTTAAGCAAAAGCAAAGTTTCGCATTTATCTACGACACTCGTTCACTCATGATCATCAAAATAACTAGTACTTCCCATAAACTCAGAGAGCTGAAATTTGGTACAGAGTTAGGGTTTAGTGACCACCTAAAGGGAAAACTATAAAAAGTAGGAAAATCGAAAAAAGAAAAAATGACATATAAGAAAATCGAATAAAATAAATCAATATATTTTCCACGTTTCTACAAAAAAAAGTGAAACCCCATCAAAAACATTCTATATAAAACTAGCCAAGCCTCGATAAAGCAGCTTGTTTATCTCTAAAAAGTAATGAAATGTAGACGACAAACTCGTGCCAAGTCTAAGGTTCCTTACTGCAATTTCTTTATTATTATAGTCAATGTCGTGTGACTTGGCCGTTGAACATTCTTTACTAGGTACCTACCTATATTTGTTAAGCGAGAAAATAGCCCATAAAAATGAATCTAAAAACAATGGAACTAATAGTTGACACATACTTATACCCTAATAGTTGACACTGTCTACTGTTGGAAAGCCTTATTCAAATCGCACGAAAGTTAAACATAAACTTTATTTACAGGACGCAGATATTAAATTTGCAAAAAGAACAGCTGAAAGATTTAATTTGTTGTGACCCCAAAAGAAGACACACATGTCGTCTTTTAGGTTTTTATCATTTTTTGGTACTAATTGTAGACACCCCTTTAAAATATTATAAAAACTAGACGGAATAAAACATCAACCTTCTTAGTTTATCAATAACTTCATATACTTACGATATTTAAACAAAAAGAAGCAATAATCTTTAATATAGAAAACAAAATCATACCTGAGAAAAACTGGTTCCCTTAAGAAAAAACGTAAGAATTACCGCGCACTTGACAACCTGCTTACATGTTTATTTAAAACTGACGCAATTTTGAAAATTTGCTAAAGAAAGTGTACGAAAGTTTTTGGCCACGTATCATAGATAACACTAGGCATCTTGTAAACCCATAGTGATGTACTCTAACTAAGTATTATTCTTATTTCGAACGGTTTTTTTCGAAAGTGTCATCCTTTAGTTCAATGTCGAGCATTAGTGCTTTTACCGTAAAAGCACTAATGCTCGACACTTTAAGGACAAGTCAAACTTCCTTCTTCAAAATAAAATATTTTTATTAGACAAAGAATGTTCATTTTTTTTTTGCTAGCACATCAACAACTAAAAATTAAATTTTTCATACAAATACTGTAATAAGTAACACGTTTTTTAAAATAAAAATATTTTTGCATGCATTGTCATAAGAACTATTAGATGACAGCACCAAAAATTGAATTCACTAATTATAGACATTAATTAGCACTAATAGAAGACATAACTTAAAATCCCTTTAAAATATGTGTACTCAAAAGAAATCGACAGCAAATAATAAAAAATCAACTTATTAATAAACAGATAATCAAATACTTATATTCTTATCCTTATCACTTGTTTTAATCATTATATTTACTTTAAAAAATCAACATAAATAGTTTCAATTGGCTTATAATATAAAATCACATAGTGAATTGCATGTTATACTTAATTCTTTTGATAGGTATACTCATCTACAAACTTCAGACTATTTGAGAACCTCTAAATAAAACCAGAACGCAGAAATTTTCGTCATCCAGTAAGCTATATAATCACATACATACTTAAAATTCAAAATTTCAAGACTGTAGGTCATTTAGTTACGAAGTTAAGCAAAAGCAAAGTTTCGCATTTATCTACGACACTCGTTCACTCATGATCATCAAAATAACTAGTACTTCCCATAAACTCAGAGAGCTGAAATTTGGTACAGAGTTAGGGTTTAGTGACCACCTAAAGGGAAAACTATAAAAAGTAGGAAAATCGAAAAAGAAAAAATGACATATAAGAAAATCGAATAAAATAAATCAATATATTTTCCACGTTTCTACAAAAAAAAAATTGAAACCCATCAAAAACATTCTATATAAAACTAGCCAAGCCTCGATAAAGCAGCTTGTTTATCTCTAAAAAGTAATGAAATGTAGACGACAAACTCGTGCCAAGTCTAAGGTTCCTTACTGCAATTTCTTTATTATTATAGTCAATGTCGTGTGACTTGGCCGTTGAACATTCTTTACTAGGTACCTACCTATATTTGTTAAGCGAGAAAATAGCCCATAAAAATGAATCTAAAAACAATGGAACTAATAGTTGACACATACTTATACCCTAATAGTTGACACTGTCTACTGTTGGAAAGCCTTATTCAAATCGCACGAAAGTTAAACATAAACTTTATTTACAGGACGCAGATATTAAATTTGCAAAAAGAACAGCTGAAAGATTTAATTTGTTGTGACCCCAAAAGAAGACACACATGTCGTCTTTTAGGTTTTTATCATTTTTGGTACTAATTGTAGACACCCCTTTAAAATATTATAAAAACTAGACGGAATAAAACATCAACCTTCTTAGTTTATCAATAACTTCATATACTTACGATATTTAAACAAAAAGAAGCAATAATCTTTAATATAGAAAACAAAATCATACCTGAGAAAAACTGGTTCCCTTAAGAAAAAACGTAAGAATTACCGCGCACTTGACAACCTGCTTACATGTTTATTTAAAACTGACGCAATTTTGAAAATTTGCTAAAGAAAGTGTACGAAAGTTTTTGGCCACGTATCATAGATAACACTAGGCATCTTGTAAACCCATAGTGATGTACTCTAACTAAGTATTATTCTTATTTCGAACGGTTTTTTTCGAAAGTGTCATCCTTTAGTTCAATGTCGAGCATTAGTGCTTTTACCTTACTGGAAACCTTTACATTTCCAGTAAATTTAATTTAGTCTTTTGACATCTGGAGACCTTATACATCTCCAGTACCTATTTTTATTTTTTTGTTGTTTTTTTTTTCTCCTAATATTTTGTTTTAAATGTAATTAGTTTACATACATATTGTAATTTGTACATAATTTATACTTAAGTGAAATTGTAATATTATTATATATTGAAAAAATTATACCTCATTGAGTTTATTCTCGATTCTTCTCAAGAGATTTTTTTTGCTGAATAGAAAAAGAATATTAATTTTAACGTTGACATTCACAAGTGCCTGTAAGAGCCTAGCCTGAATAAATGATTATTTGAGTTTGAGTTCTAATCTATTAAAAAAAAAACGGTTGCTTAAACTGTTTATGAAGACCAACGCCATGTTCAAATTAAAAAGAAATCAATTGCCGGCCTAGGCCGGGAAGTACATATTTTGTGGCCGCGTGTGGCGCACGTAAGACTTCTTCAAATTTCTTCCCTGCCTAGGTCAGGAACGATACATTTCGCGGCGGGTTTTGACGCACGTAAGGACGATATTTCATTGCGTCTTTGAGAAAAATACATTATCTCAAATTCTATTATTCTACCACCTGCCATCTCGAAATTCTAGACTATACATTTGGAACTTATCAACAACATGGCGAAGTAGTACCATAATATTGCATTGCCTTCATATTTACGCAAACATAGGTAACTCATTTTAGCCATTTGGGAGGTCATATAAAGCGCGCACACTCGCCCATGACCCTTAGGAGATGTCTCTTGCTTATCAGGTTTCGTACTTACCTACTCGTAGGTATACTATATTAATTAATAGTAAAACTTTAAAATGTGAAAACCGTTTTGTAATCTCTCAAAATCACACACATAATCTTCGCAAAATATTTTTTATTAGACTTATTGAAATGAAACTAATACAACAAGTTTAACTCGCGTATATTTAGTTTTATGCTGGCGTTTCGAAAACCACTGTTCCCATACACGTAGCTGACTGAGCTAACAATAGTTTGCTACGAATATGTTTGCTACCTGTAACTTTGTTTCCGACTTTTGAGCTTGAACTCTAGAATATAAAATATAACTTAATTGAGATTCTAAATGTATATATATTCCCTTTTTTGAAGTTTTTTTAAAAAAATATGTAATTTTTACAATATATTTTTTTTTTCAGAACCAAGACAAGTGGAGACATCCTGTTATGCATATAAACAATATGCACCAACAAGGGCCTGCTGTTCAGTTAAAAAATGCTCAAACTAACCAACAGCAGTTTATTAATCAGGCCATTGCTTCATCTGTTGGTAATTTGGCTATCAATCCGTCTGTAATTGGTAGTCACCCTGCACATTTGACATCTAATATGGTTCACACACAACTGGCGCCCATTCAGAACCACAGCATGGCAAATAACTTGACCATACAAAGTAACGCTATGATGCTACCACCGCTGCAGGGTTTACAGAATGCTCCTCAACTAGGGCAACAAGGACTCTATGATATTCATCAACATCACAGTAATCCAATTCAAGCAATGAATGGCATGGGAAAGAGCGGAGAACATCTCATGTATTTAAGTCAGCCTGGAATCCTTGCTCCCGGAACAAATCAATTTCTTCAGCAAGGACAGAATCAACTAGGACTTGCGCCTGTGGCCGCAATCAGGAATCAGGTAAGCTAAAACAAAACTAGAAGTATTTTTATGTTGTTCGATACGATATACAGCTTTATGTACATATGTACTTGTGTTATTCATTGAGTAGTATTTGTCTTAGTGTCAGACATATTATTAACACCGGTGAAACAAATTAATAATGTTATACTCGTGATGATGGGTGATAAAAATATATTCTACTAGCTTCTGCCCGCGACTTCGTCCGCGTGGAACTCCTCCTTTTTTGAAGTCGGTTAAAAAGTAGCCTATGTTCTTTCTTGGGCTCCAGACTTTCTTTGTACCAAATTTCATTTAAATCGGTCCAGTAGTTTTAGCGTGAAAGCGTAACAGACAGACAGACAGACAGAGTTACTTTCGCATTTATAATATTAGTTAGGATTACGAGTAGGTAAACAGAAAACGAAGCTGGACACTTGCTGGTTATAATTAGGTGTTAAGTTATTTTATCTATCAAGATTATTTTTAAGATTCCGTATCTCCTAATGAAAGTGAAAATGTCCGTTAAGTGCATATCTGACTCGCGCACTGAGGGTTCTGTACAAACTTATAGGTAAAAGTTTTAGTATTTTTATTACTAAATTTAAAAATGTACCTACTATATAATGATACTAAAATGTATGGTTTTTTTTAAATATTTTTTCCTTTATATGTGCTATATGACGTTGCTTTATAGCACACGATAGAGTTCACGAGAAGTACCCTGTAGGTTTTGATTCTTTTCGACTAGGCAAGTGTCGAAAATTAAGGTTGAAAAAAAAAATATATATATTATATGATGTAACCAAAAATGTATTTAGTGAAGTTTCGTAAAGCAAAAAAAAAATGAAAACGTCGGAATCCAGGACCAGTCAATCAATCGGTATAAAAATTTAATGCATTACTAGAGGCTCAAATTATAAATTTAAAAAAATATTTATTGTTATGAGAGATTGAAATGGTTGCAGTAAAGAGAGTTAATCCCTTGTTTTTCAAACTATCGTATATTGCGGAAAACCTGACCTACGCTTAATATTATTATTTTTTCTCCTACTTATAGGAAATTAATTTATGTATTTAAATATTTTAAAAAGAACATAAGTTTAGCTTTAGGACCATATTTTTTTTTATTTTAGTCATACTTAAAAATAAACGTAGAATTATTATATTATAAAAAATAATAAAATTTCATTTTTTTCTTTGTTCTTTTTTTTGTCAGAAAGTGTATTATTTTTGAACCAAAATAAATTCTTCATTCCTAATTTATCCGAAAATGATATATCACATGCCCTTATATGTATAGTTTTAGACATATTATATTTCTTAAATTAATGCACGGCAACGTCGAACTTCTCTCCCTCCCCCCACTAAGCGTGGGATGGCTAATGATGGCTATCGACGTTGTTTCATAGTAAATTTCAAGAGTTTACGGGATGTAAGCACCCTGTAGGTTTTGATTCCCATGCCAGTGTCTAATATTAGGTTTTATAAATATTCAAACTATAAATTTATGGTTTTAAGAATGTTTTCTTTTCTTTATTTGTGCTATAAGACAGAGAAAATTTGGTATGAAGCAACACCAAATTTCAAGATTCTGAGTTCACCGCAAGTACCCTGTAGGTTTTGATTCCTTTGTAAGTATCGATAATAAGCGGCAATAGGCTTTTTGACAATGCGAAAAATAAAGTGTAAATAACTGTTAACAGTATAAATTAAGAGTTAAAAAATGATTATTCATTAACGTAAGTTGAAAATAATGATGGATTTATTTAAAAATCCTTAAATAAAAATTACATTTTTTAAACGTTTGTCACGTGACACAAAACGCTCCTGATTAGCCGAGTTTTTCGTGACGTCACATGCCCGTAAACTTTGTTTACCTAGTTGTGTTGCGCCTAGTTGTCAAACAGGCATGTGACGTCACCGACCTCATTGCGGCGGCATATTGTCAAAGTAGCTTTTTGGCACACTATTTAAATATTGAATTTTTAATTCGATGTTTTTCAGCTAATACATACCAGATTTAAAAAAAACAACTTTTGCTGGGTTCCTTAGACTCTACTACATAATATAAAATGGATTTTAAAAACATGTCAAATACCCTATTAGACGCATTTCTCTGCAATAACCGCTATATCTTTAGATTGCGTTGGGTTAGAAGTTTAATTTTTTCACAGCCTCAAGAGACAGCAGACCTGAATATTTGATATAAATTTCAGCTAGAACCTCCACGCGTTCTTGAGTAAAAGCGGTTTGGCTGACCGACAGACGGACAACATAGTGATCTTATAAGGGTTACGTTTTTCCTTTTGGCGATGGCTGAGTCTATTTATTCATATAAAAACATAAAAGATTTGATATTGATTCTTCACTAAAAGACGTTGTAAGAGTATCTAATTACGTAGTAATTTAAGACAGAAACATTGACCGACTTGGTGATACATGATCTTTTTTACGATGTTTGTTGATGGTAAGAGACTTAACATTATTTTACAAGATATGTTTTTGATGGCATTTGGTTTTTTATCAATATCATTGTTTTGATTTTTTTAATGGCAAAATCGATTTTTATTAAACAATCCATTTTACGAGATCCTATTTTAATTGATACCCCACTTGTAGACATTTCGTTTTCCCTACATCCATTTTACCCCCAAAAACTTTTAAACGGCTGTACCGCGTTATTTATCAAGAACATTAATTAATTATATTATGATGATTAAATCACATTACTTTACTAATATTCTCACTTCTATACTAATGTAATAAAGAGGAAAAGTTTGTTTGTTTGGATTAAATAGACTTCTAAACGACGGGACCGATTTGAAAAAATCTTTAAATGTTGGGATGTTACACTATTACTGAGTGACATAGGCTATAAAAAAAGGGATCCGGGCGAGGCCGCTATTTTATATATAAAAGCAAAAAATATATAAATAGCTCAAATAGTTCAGCAGCTGTGATGCTATAGACAGACAGACAAACCCTTTAATATGTATAATATCCCAATTAATGCGTGGGATATTAAAAACGTTTTTAACCCCCGTCGCAAAAACGACGGGGTGTTAAGTTTGACGTGTCTGTCTGTGTGTGTGTGTGTGTGTCTGTCTGTGTGTATGTGTGTGTGTGTGTGTGTGTTTGTGTGTGTGTGTGTGTGTGTGTGTGTGTGTGTGTGTGTGTGTGTCAGCGTTGCCACACGTCCCGATTTTGAAATCAAATTTTAATGTCCCGCGCGGGACAGGCTCAGTCCTGCTTTTCGGGAATAACTCGATTGTGCATGCAGCCGTACAGTTCTTAGGCTATTGTTTAAAATTTCCATATTTTTGTAATGAATAAAACTTTTTTGATTTTGATTTCTGTTTTTTTTTTAATTTGTTTAATTCAGATTTTTTTATTTTTACTTAACTATTTAACGATAGGGTAAATTTTATATTACATAATATATTATATTAAAATACAATTTAATATAATATAATATCATATTTTTATTAAAATATAATTTCTATGGATATTTTTACTATCTATTGTCACATAAACGTAAATTGAATTCAAATAAAAAGATAAATAAGTATTAAAAGAACTTTTGATTATATAGGTAGGTACGTCTATTTTACTATGTCCCGCTTTCGACGAAATAATCCCGCTTGGCAAAAAAATATATCTGGCAACCCTGGTGTGTGTGTCTGTCTGTGGCATCATAGCTCCCTAACGCATGAACCGATTTTGATTCTGTTTTTTTCGTTTGAAAGGGGTCTTTGTCGGGAGTGTGTGTGTTATTAAAGAGGGGATGTAAAAATAAATGTCTACAAAGACATTTATTTTTACATCCCCCCTCATATGGTATTCATTTTAAAACAACAAATTAGAATTTTTCATTAATGTGTTATGTGGCTTAACACATTCATACAAAAATACAAATCTGACATAGGAAATAAGCAATAACCAATTTTATGCTCTAGAATATTCTACGTTTTTTTTTTTAATAAAATAGATCCATTGGAAAGCAGGTATAACTGTCATAAAAACTGAAGTGAGTTTTAGTAGAAAATGAAAAGAAGCCATACACTTTTATCGAAATTTACGACATTTACAATTAATAGGCAATAAAAAATCTAACACGTATCTTTAGCATAAGACTATTGTCAGCTCAATCGTGCTATGATTATGGAATCTGTAAAGGCTCCGAAACGTCAGCCAATAAAATAAAATACGCGAAGGCATCAGAAATGATTAACACGTGAAAAGTGTCTCGATTTCATTACTTTTTCGTTCGATTATAGGTTCCACTCACAAAAAAAAAATATACTTACTTAATGATCGGCATTATTATATATGGTTTTTTTTTTAATTAAAAAAGGTAATTCCTTAAAAACACTAAAGGGATAACGGGAAGTTAGCTATGAATAAAAAAATAAATGATCGTTGGAACTATCAAATGCAATTTAAAAAATAAAAATTCCCTTGTATATTTATTTGTTCGCGTGGACAGTATAATCTTTTTGTATTAATAACTAGCTGACCCAGCGAACTTCGTACCGCGATTACATTTTTTTTTAATTCTTTTTTTCTAAGTTTTCTCACCTTTTAAACCTTCCCTGTAGTTCCACAAACATTTCAAAACTAAAATTAGCCAAATCGGTTCAGCCGTTCTCGAGTTATAGCCAGACTAACGAACAGCAATTCATTTTTATATATAAGAAGATAAAGTATTTATATAAATGTACTTGAACATTTAAAACCTTAAAGAATATAAAAAATCATACAAAATTACATCCCCTGTTTTCCCTCAGCCTGTTGCTCTCATTAAGCTCATTTACGTTATTTCAAGGTTCTAGTCCCAAAGTAAAACACGTTGCGTTGGTATCAGTCAATCAGTGTAAATAGTTTCACCTTTTATATTAATTATTAGAAGCAATATTCAAGTAAACTGGTTTAAAGAACAGTATTTAATTGAAAAAAGCGCCATCTATCGGAGTTCAGTGCAAGTTGAGGTATAGGACGCTCCGCCCTGACTCCCGGCCAAGTGTTTGTGTATGGGCCGTTTTAGCGCAGGCGCTGTGGTTGGCGTACGTCCTTTGTTCGAAACAAATCAACATAGTACATCAGTTAGGGTCCTTCCATTTAATAATTTGCTTATTATTGTCGCAGTTGGATAAAAATCTGCGTGAACGTGTATGTTATAGTACATTCTCTTTAAAATCAGTGTTGTGTCCAAAATGTAATAGGTTTCTCTCATTTAGCTGTCTAGAGTTTTAGTGATACATGAGCGAACTTTAGGCGGTTTGTACGCATGAAACCCTTGAGTGATTTTTTTTTTGAAGCTGATGTGAAGGATATGGGCCCGGACATGGTAAGTTTATGGTATTTATCTAGTTTTATATTATTACACTGATGCGATTTTAAGTCATGATGTAACATAAAATAGTAGATTTTAACGCAACAGGTCAGTTTTTGTTTTGTTTACTTGTCGCCGGCGTCCGCCATTTCTGGTTAGGATTTCTTTTTGTCAGTGTTATACTTTATTATTCTGAAATAAACGTAGTTCGTAAATGTCTAAAGTATCAATTGATTGTTATTATTATTGAGTCGAGATAAAATTTAACTTCTAATAGTTGATAAATGTTCATGTAGGGATATGGATTATTTCCGTCGCCATTACGAATCGGTGTTACCAGATTTTTTTTTTGTAGGTTCTTGACTATTTTCTTTTATCGTATCTAGTACTTTTGTGTCAAATTCTGTTCTGTTTTACCCTTCTGGAACCATTGTGTAGGGTGTTTTCTATTAGAGTAAGATCCCAGAGCGATCTGACGTAACTTATTTTCTGACGAATGAAACCTTAAGATTTCAGTAGCGTCTAGAGTGCCTTGAATATTTACGGGTTTGTGAAAACTGTCAGAGTGACACCAGGGCTGGTACCAGGTGAGAAAGGTTACTAAAAAAAAGAGTTATTTTACTTATTTTCTCATGGCTGATATTTATATATATCATGTAGAATATTATTTTAAAGTAATGGATATTAGTGTCGGACACTTTTGATTGACCAGAACTTTTGTCAGACGCTTTTAAGCTACCCAAAAAATGGATCTCAAAGATGGATGAACATAAGCATATCATGTTTAGGCTCATTCGACTCGGTATGACGAGCACTTTCTAAACAGAATATGATGATGGTAGTGCTGATGATGAATCCTGAAGACTACTATGGATCTCGAAGTTGGATGATCATAGGCATTTCGTGTTTGGGCTTATTCGACTCGGTATGACAAACACTTTCTAAACACATGATGATAGATACCCCACACGTAAAGGTCTGAAGAAAAAAAAATTTTGTGTTTCAGTTCTATGTATGGGGAACCCCAAAAATTTTGTTTTTTTTTCTGATTTTATTTTAAAATCTTAGTGTGGTTTACAGAATACATCTACGCACCAAATTTTAATAATGTAGCTCTTATAGTTTCGGAATAAACTGGCTGTGACTAGAGTACCCGATTACTTGAGTAATCGGTTACTGAGTAATCAAATTAGTAATTGGATTACATTTGTAATCGATTAATGCCAACACTGATTGAAACAGATGATGCTCGTCATAGTCGAATAAGCCCAAACACGGTATGCCTATGATCATCCAACTTCGAGATCCATAGTAGTCTTCAGGATTCATCATCATATTCTGTATAAAAAGTAAAAGTGCTTGTCATACCGAGTCGAATGAGCCTAAACATGATATGCTTATGTTCATCCATCTTTGAGATCCATTTTTTGGGTAGCTTAAAAGCGTCTGACAAAAGTTCTGGTCAATCAAAAGTGTCCGACACATATATCCATTACTTTAAAATAATATTCTACATGATATATATAAAAATCAGCCATGAGAAAATAAGTAAGATAACTCTTATTTATAGTAACCTTTCTCACCTGGTACCAGCCCTGGTGTCACTATGACAGTTTTCACAAGCCCGGAGATATTCAAGGCACTCTAGACGCTACTGAAATCTTAAGGTTTCATTCGTCAGAAAATAAGTTACGTCAGATCGCTCTGGGATCTTGGACCATATGAAATTACACTTATTGTTTACCTGTAAGACTTATATAATTATGTCAATTTATTTCTTTGTATATAAGTAGGTACTTACCTACTTTTAAATTATAACGTGCACCTAGGTTTTGTGCTGTGTGAAATTAATAATTCTAATTAGGTCATAATTAACTACTTGATAAATCAATTGTTATGCCTTGAAATATTACCAATTTTGATAAAATACTTCAGTGACATTTTGATAGCTTACCTTCTATTAAGTTTATAATTGTAGACTAAGGTAACCTCAACAAGTTATTATATGAATTAAATAATAATTTTACGAATACACTTAAACATAATTATCATCCTAACTTCCTAACTAATATTATAAATGCGAAAGTAACTCTTGTCTGTCTGTCTGTCTGTCTGTTACGCTTTCACGCTAAAACTACTGGACCGATTTAAATGAAATTTGGTACAAAGAAAGTCTGGAGCTTGAGAAAGGACATAGGCTACTTTTTAACCGACTGCAAAAAAGGAGGAGTTCCACGCGAACGAAGTCGCAGGCAGAAGCTAGTTCTTTATAAAAAAAGAGCAGTTTATATCAGTGTATAAAAATGTAGCAAGCTTCTAAAAATATCAAATTTGAATATTTGTTTCCCAAAAAAATATTATTGTTGGAAATTTATTTGAATTTAAATTTTTATTTCATGTTTTTATTACTTTGATATTAAGTCATAATTTCATTAAAGTTTATATCATACCTTTACTAGAAAACACATTTCGAGTCGTCATTGATATACATATATGTCGCACACCTAGATCTAAAGAGAGTTAGCTCTCTTTAGATCTAGGTGTGCGACATAAAATCAGTTTCACGCCTCTCCTGAAAAAGTACCTCAAAAAAGGTACTTTTTCAGGAGAGGCGTGAAACTGATTAATATGTCCATTTGCACGCATGAGTTTTCTGTATAAATTTATACTTTTTATAATAAAGCTAGCAGAGTTATATTAGCTGAAATCAGTTTAATGTAGGTGGGTTTTGCTGGAATCCGATGGTGTGCATAACTCAAATCTTCCTGTTTTTGAGTTAGATCCCTTTAGATCTAGGTGTGCGATGTAATAGAATCATAATAATCATCATTAGATTTTAACCAATTTTAAGCTTTTTTATGGTTTTAGATATATAAGCTAATAAATAAGCTTCTCTTGTTGTATCTATTTTTCACCTTACAGCATCCAAAAGGTTTTGATGATGAAAACATAATATTGTTTTTAGATGAGTTATAAAAAAAGAGTAGAGTAAATAGATAGGGTATTTATCTTTTACTGATCTGTTAGTACATTATGTACATATGTGCATTAAACACTTATAAGGACAGATGTTTAAGCTTAACTTTGCTTAATACTTTTACAGTGGGAAACTTACTGCAATGTTTTGTTATTATACACATATTATTCCATCATTCGCAATGAAAATGTTAAGATGTTAAACAACACTTTTGATCAAAAATAATACAAATTTTACAATACAAATTTTGCAGTTAATATATTGTTTAAGTCACAAGCTTCCATATTTCAGCATATTATCACAATATGCATTAAAGTCAAAGAATCAGCCAAAAATATTTTGTGCAGAGGTTTGCAACTAACATGCAAAGAAGCACCATATTGATAGTGTTAATCTGTGTAATGGTTTATTTACCTATATAACACTATTAATGAAATAAATGATCATGAAAGTAAGCAGATATTATATCCTTCTAGTAAGTAAAAGTATTTCTTTAACATGTTAAGGACACAATCACTATATGAAATTGTTTGCATCAGAATTGACTACTTTTAAAATAAGTAACTACATACTTGTTTATAAATTTTGAAAATTGTTCAAAGAAAAGGAAATGCTAAAATGGCTATGAAACTCATGGTTTGTTTCAATGCCTAGTAGGTATAAACTGATGCTAAATATGTGAGTGCATAATATGTTGTGTATCAGCTTATACTGGAAATCTTTGTTTTATCATTCTGTATATTCTGACACTTGCTAAGTACTTATATAAATAAAGTATACCTACTTCTATCTATGCTTGTTGAGAGTTAAACTCGCACTTGACTGTTTTTAGCAATTTTATCAGTGATTTTAATTTAATTGAAAAAGAAGTAATAAATTAAATTAAACAGTAACTTAAGTAAAATTTGCTACAATTTTATGTTTAGTAAACCTGTTGCCTTGCTGAATCTGAATCTATTGTTAGTGATAATATCAAATTTACTTCTGCAGGTATGACATTGTATTTTATTTTCAAAATATGAAATAAAGTAATTATTTTTTGTTTCACCATAATATAAATAAATAGGAATGACAGTATATAACAGCTATATATCCAGAATAATGTGAAGCGTACATAAATAAAATAAGACTTATTTTTCTTTACTTTTCTTAGATTGCACCTGCTGCAAAGAAATTATGGGACAAAGGACCTGGGGCTGGAGGAGATAGCAAGGGCCCACCTCATCTTCCTCCATTGCAGCTCAATCCTGAACAGATGTGGCGTGATCCAACTTGGTCTGCTCAAGGTACTTTGTTTTAATAATTTCCTTAATTTGTAACTTGTTTCAAGAGATTATGCAGTTTTTTTTGTCTTGGTAATTTTTGACGTGGTTTTAGTATGATGATAACTTATTATTTTTTCTAGCTATTGAACACAATGTCGGTGTACCGATGATGGGTACACGTCGAGGTGTGGCATTTCCAGGGGGAGATGCTGGGAGCATCTTGTCGCCACGTGACACCGCTGGTCTCGGTGTGAAGATGGTGGAATATGTTCTAGGGGGATCACCTACAGGTAACATTTTTAAAGTACGACAGTTATAATCGGGCGACTTCATTATGACAGTAGGTACATTCTGCAATTGGAAACTTGACAATTTAAAAAAATTGGTTGTCTATACTAATATACTAAAGAGTTTCCTCTTTAGTAGAGTTTGTTTGTTTTGATTGAAAAGGCTCCTAAAGGACAGGACCGATTTGAAACTTTGCATTTGCATGTGACATAACTCTGTAATGATAAATTAACAAAAATAATACATAGTTTTATATAATAATCATATAAGAAACCCGTTCCTCTGTTTATCATGACCAGGCTGCTATAACCAGAGATTTTACAGGAACTCCATGATAGGTCAATAGCATAGGTCCTAACTTATACGACAATCATGGTAAAATTCATTATATACCGGACTTACTCTCTTAAATAACTAGGCTAGTTATGATTTTACATGTGTATTGTTGTATCAATTTTGATAAGTTTTGGCAAAGTAAATAAACAAATTCTTACTATCACGAAAAAGTAAAGAATTCCACAGTAGAAAAAAGGATGGACATATATTCAACATGGGACCTATCGAAAACATATTTTACAGTAAATCTTAAAATGATAATAACATTGTTATTTGTTTGGTTGTAATGAATAGGCTCAAAAACTACTGGACGATTTGAAAAAATCTTTCACTGTTGGAAAGCTACACTATTCCCGAGTGTCATAGGCTATATAAAAAAAGGGATCCGGACGAAGCCGGGGCGGCCCACTTGTGTTTTATATTTATATACAATAAATTTTCCAATGTTCGTTTGTATTGTACAGCAATACGGACTAATTTGATTTATTAATAAAAACTGTACAATCTTATATCTTAACTTCTGGTTAAAACATTTTTGTTTAATAAACAGAAGCTGGAGGAGTGACAGCTGTCGGAGGAGGTGAAAAAGTGGCTGGAGTTGTTGCGGGGTTGCGTGGTATGGTTCTTGAAGATCGTTCTGAAGACAAATCTGCTTCGCCATTTGATAAAGATCTGCACGAGATACATGAGCACGGTCCTCTGTCTAATGGACTCCACAATGGCCAAGAGGACGACAAAGCTTTCAAGTGGGTGCACTTCCACTTAAGTTGTTAAATATTTTACTAATTTATTAATATAATTATGTAATATATAAATAATGGCAAAATGATCGTTCTATATGAAGGAGCGCCCAGTATTAGAATGCATTGCCCGATAATATTAAAAAAGCAAAAATACTAGTGGTACCAAAAATTTGTGCAAATCATAAAGGATTTTTCATAATAACATATATGTGTTAGTAATCTTTTGCGAAAATAAATATTTTAAACCATATTAAGCCAAGATAAATTATACAATTTTATTGAAATAGATACATCATAGCAAAGGTTTTAATTTTAACAAGTATAACTTCATTATTACACATTATAATAAAACGAAGCTTTCGTAAACTTTACAGTTTATTCGAAGGAGGAGGCTATGCTATGTAATATATGTATTTATTATGAATTGTAAGAAAAGTATGATGTTTAAGTCTGCGCATAAATTTAGGAGTGGTATTATTTGTATCTGCAAATGAAAAATAGGAAGTGTCTGTCACAATCTATTTTTTCTGGAACTACTGGACCTCGATGAAGTTGAAATTGGTATTCTTAAATGTGAGGTTACATGTTTGTATTATAGTAAAGGATATAAATATATATTTAGGTTAAATTTTTGTATTATAGTTAAAATACAAAAATGTAACCTAAATATATATTTTTTAATATGGAAGTCACTTTTGGCAGTTATTAGTTCCAAGGTTTCATATCAAACTATGAAGTGGTAATTTTCGAATCTCCTATCAGCTATTTAACAGCTAGAATTTACAATACTAAACAATCAATAGCCAACCCTACACGTTACTTCTAGGAAAAACGACAAAGTTTCATAAAATCCTATTGTTTTATTCTTTATGACTTGTATAAAGGGATGTTTGAAAGATTAAATAATATCAGTGGGTGATTTTTATCTATACTGCTATATTATTAACATAATAAAGAGGAAAGGTTTGTTTGTTTGGATTGAATAGGCTCCAAAACGTCTGGACCGATTTGAAAACATTTTAATTTTAAGACTATTATTATTATAAAATCTGAAATGTATAACAATGAAACATACTTATAATTATATAACATTATCAGGTACATCTTTAATTTGTATAATGAAATAAATGCTCAAGTAGTTTTTTTAAACATAACTATTAACTGAAGTATTGGAATGAAATCGCAGTCATCATAAATTATTATAATATCATAATTTAGTATCATAAATGCAATATTGTATTTGTTTTGATGACTGAGTATTTATTTATTATGTATATTAAATGCGACGAATACGATTATTCAAGAAAACAGATTTGAGTGACTCTTAAGGGACTGTGATAAAAATTGGAGTTATTTTACTGTTATCTTTTTATTATATTAACAAGTAATAAAAGCTTCTTTGTAATAAAATAATCTTCAATTTTATTTGGGTAGATAGATGCAGGAGCATAAATTTCAGACATCGTCACGACCGTACCCATGATTACAATTAAAAATATTAATTAGGTACAATTTACTACGTATAATCGATTTTAAAATAGGCATTTTAGTTATGTAGCTATCTCTTTGGGTCGCAAGACGTTTTCAGTTCGGACTGCGACTGTTCACTAATTTCCTTTTTTTGTGGTTGTGAACTCTAATATGCGTCCTTCCGTCCAAGAGTGCTTTTTATGTTGACTTACAATTATGCCTAGCTTTGTCATAATACTTTTTAGGACTATTTAGTCAGCAGCAGGTATGTAGTCCCAATATTATCCTAATCATATAGACTTTAATTTTAGGACAAATATTATAAGGAAATTTATATGTATATATTATATATCATTTATTTTCTTCTAGTCGCACTCCTGGATCGCGGCAGCCGTCTCCTGCCGAAGAAGAAGGCGGTGGAGCTGTGGGCATGGCCGCCGGAGCCGTGCGTAATGGTGATGCCGCAGCATTTCAACTTCTTCCACCACACGCGATCCCCGCACCTGCGCCGGCACCACTTCATCATCTGCCCCATCTGTCGCACCCGCAGGTACTTACCGGTGCATTTTCGATGAGTATCTGCTAAGACTTTTAAGATGTTATTTTGACGATAACTCTTTTTTATACTTTTTCTAATTCATACTTACCTAGATTTAGGAAATTTAGGGAAAAAACGAAATCTTTATACTGTTCTTTACACATCAATATGTAAATTTGTTGCTTTCGATTACACGTATGTATTCGAAATCGTAATCGAAATTATACACGTAATCGAAAGCAACAATTCCATCAGTTTTATTAGTGGAGACTATAGAATCCTCTAAATGAAATTGATTTCTAATTCATCTCCGTAACCCCAAAAATACTTTTAGGGTAGAAATTATACAATTTGTTTAATTAATTCTCTAAAATATAGTAAGTTGTATGTGCAACCTTGAAACTTTTATTTCTGCCGAGTATTTCTATGTAGGGTTCTTACTTCTTAGTAAGTTCAGACAATTCAGAACAAAGGAGTTACACACAGACAAATAGTAGGATGGTAATGATGTGTAAAACAAAGATTTAGTCATTCTGAACAGCAGCTTTTACATGAGTTAATTGCTATGACATGAGCAAATAACATGACAATGAATATAAATAACTTTTTAAAGATGTCATAAAAATTGTTTCAGCATCATCCGGGAATGCTTGGTGTAGCTCCGTTGCAGGGATTGCCTCATCCACAGCATCCTCAAATCCACCCAGGTACATAATAGTTAATATGATATGCCACACAAGATAATTTTAAATGTTACGTTAAAGTCTATTCGATTACTTGGACGCGGTCATCTCGCCTTATTTATTTTTTAGAAGTCGCTCCGCTCCATACATGGTATGAGATTAAAATAACTATATACAGTACCCAAAATTATTAATTTCTCAAAAATAGTATATACAAATATCTCTGATACAGATTTCAGAATATTTTTTAAATATTAGCTATTAAATGAACTATTTAAATTGTCAGGAATGACTCTCAATGATTCGATGAATCAACACATCGAGCTCGTCCTGCAAATGGAGCAACACCCCCAGTTCGACAACAACAGTTTCGCTAGTACGCAGCAGGTATGTCAATTTAAGAAACTCATACATCATTTCTTATATTATCGGAGAAGATATGAAACCTATAAAAATATATGCTGTTGTTTTGGGAACTTTGTAAATTATCTTCGCAGCAGGTGAATATTAAATTAATGTAACACTAAGAAATTCCAAATTCCAATCAATGGATTATGTGCGTTGAATGTGTTCGAGTTCTTTCGAAAACCAAGTCGTTTCTAGTTCAAATGTCATAACATTAAAATTCTATTCAACCAGCCCAAAATATTTTTCTTACTGAAGAAAATAATAAGTCGGGTGCACGCGGGTGTATCCTAAGTAAGAACTGGTGTTTTTGGTATCAAGCTCTCGTATGTATGTTTTTTTTAGAATAGATAAAATTTGTGGATATATTGTGATAATAATTCCCAGATACGTACACATTTTTATTATAGGACTTATGACTTGGGTGCTACAGACCCAGGAAAATAACAGCATTAGGAAATACAGCGGACTAGAGTGGATTGTCTTATAAATACGGGATTTCACGAATGAGTTGACTTTGATATCAGTGTATTTTGAGTGTTAAGCTGTGGTACTATGCGGATACTGATAATTTACTTTATCTCATAATATTTTTTTATGCTTTCGCTATTACACATTGGAATGTAACAACTATTTTTCTATCTCTTTCTAATTTGACGATTGAAATAATTATAACATGAATATATCTTACTGTGACGTGTAATGAAACAAAATAAAAAATGAACAATTATAATTGATTGGAAAATTTATTTTAAATAGGCAACATTCCTATTGTCACATAATACAGTGAAACCTGGTTAACTGGGTCTTCCAAGGGACCTGTAAATTAGTCTCACTTAAAGAGGTATTCCACTTACGCAGTGTCCCAGATATCTAGGTATAAAAAAATACCTGTCTCATTTACAGAGGGTTCCATTAACAGAGGTAAGAAAAGAGATAATCTCTGTTATAGAGGTGTATTCAATAAAGCAACGTATTTATTTTGTAAACAATTCACTATTTTCCATAAAAAATATCAAAAATGTGGTTTAAAGACAGTTCTCCTGAAACTAATAATTCGTTGTTGACATTTACAAAATTATTAAAAGTTGGAGGCAGATTATTTTACTGATTCGGGCACTGACGTTAATTTTAGTTTTTTTTCGTAATAATAAAGACTTTGTCGTCGTTTCGGTCTTTTTTAAATAAATACCCGATTAATAGAGAAACCGCATTAAAACTAAGTTATATAAGGGCCGATTTAGAGTAGTTCGAGTAGGTAAAAGAGAGAGGAGACATCCGAGGTCCAAGGTAGCCTATGTGTACCTACTGATTTTATCCCAGTTACAGAGATAAATACACGCGACTTCTCAATTATAGAGGTAATTATGACAAGAAAATAGAAATAACTTATCCCAGATAAAGAGGTTGCTTTTGTCTTACTAACAGAGGTAATTCATAGCCAAGGTGCCGGGACCTCAGCATGTGTTCCAGATATGGAGGTTTTTCACTTATCCAGGTCCCTCTTAAACAAGTTTCACTGTATATATTCATAGCCACAAAAATACGAGAGCGGTCTAAATGTTCAATGTGTATGGATAAAGCACGTTATCCACCTGATCATCCACTTTTGCAGCTTCTTTGTATTTAATGTAAACTCTACTAATAATATTAATATTAAGAATAATAACAGATCCAGAATATGTGTGTGCATTTTAAAAGTATAGATTGCCATGGTAGATTTAAAATAATAACAGAAAGTAAGTTATATCTTATATGGTTTACTTGGTTACCATAAAACCCTGGGCTTTCAGACTGCTAACGGAGCTATGTGCACAGATTGATAGAACTCCTGTTATTAACTATTATAGACGATGAAATTTAGTAAATTTTGACATTTGATAATTATGTAGTCATCTGATCAGATCTTTCGCCTGGCCGAGGGTGGCGTGATATTCGTCCGCCACAAAATATAATACATTACAATTACAAACTCAAGAGTAACACTAATAACCTATAATTAAATACACAGGTCTTAATAAACTTTCAAATCGAATGACATTCTACATTGATAGTGTGTAATATAAATTAGTTATGCACGGATATCGATGGTATTATTCTGATCATTCGTTGAATGAAGTTGATTTTTGACACAAAAACTCAAAAGTAGATTCGTTCTTCTCGGTAGGGCCAATTAATTGTGTGTTTAATTCCTCAGTACGGTGGTGGTGTGGCCGGTGTGGGTGGAGTTGGTGGCGTTGGAAGTGTTGGTGGCGTGACGGGGGCGAATGCTGGCGTCGCTACCGGGGCAGCTGCTAATCTGGTTAATGGAGCTTCCGTGGTTCCGTCGGCACCGGACTCTTCTCAACATCATCAACCATTTGACGTACAGGTAAGTGGATAGTTAATTAACAAGCTATTTAATATAAAATAATGAAAGGTAAAAAAAAAACAATGTTAAACAATCAAAAAGTGATAAGGTAGTAAGTGCCAATTTACTCACGTACACGACCTTTTTCATTGTTACGTCAGCAGTTGATTGTTAGATTAATATAATCAATGTCTCAAAGTTTATATTTCCACGAGATTCTATGTAGTAAGATTTTTGTCCTAATCGTATATTGCGGTACTTATATAATTTTCTTACAGTCATCTCTATTTTTATTCGTTTTATACGTATAAGCTACATTTTGTAGTTTCATTTTTTTTTATCCCATTTAGACATGATCTTATATTTCTACTAAACTTTTTAGAATATGCATTAAATATCTACTTTACCGTGTATACTCTCGATCTTTTTCTGTAAGACATGTGTTTTGGCTCTTAAGATATTATAATAATATCTGGGCGACTGGTTCTTAAAACTAGAACTAATGAACGAATGATTACAACGATTGATTAATATTATATAATAGTGGTTCGCCCCAGCCTCACCCGGTTTCCTTTTTTTATAGCATATGTCACTCGGGAATAGTGTAGCTTTCTAGCAGTGAAATAATTTTTGATTTTTCAAATCGGTCCGACAAGTGGACCGATTTGAAAAATCGGAGCCTATTCAATCCAAACAAACAAACAACATTTTCCTCTTTATTATATTAGTATAGTTAATCATCTTCTGCCCGCGTCTTCGTCTTATTTGGCACTTATCATTATACATATTTTGGATAATTCACACTGTATCATTGTAAATTACAGCTTATATATTATTCTGATGTGTAAGTTATAATCCAGTAGTTTTTGCATGAAAGTGTAACAAACATACATCCACATATCCGTATATTCTTACAAACATTCGCGTCTATAATATTAATAGTATTCTGGGAAACCAATGTCTAAAAACTACGCTACGCTATCTTAAGGAGCGGTGTCTTCCAGCACAAGTAATATTTCGCTGAATATGTGGTACTTGGTCCCCTTAAATCATAACTCTGTGTTTTTTAATGAAATAAACAACAATGTTTTTTTTAAGAATTTTGATATGATATAAAAAGAACTTTCGAATGTAGCTTACTTAGCAATATTTGATTATTAACGACATCTATGATTATTTATTTACCTTTTAAATCTTCTATAGCTAGACGAATAATAATATATAATTTGGTTGGGTTTGAACATTCTTTTTTTCACAACATTATGACAAGGTGTAATACAAAATATGTATATAGAAACGTTACACGGTGTCCTGACTGTATGTGCCTCTAACGAGCGACTATCTCCGGCCCTGTTCCCACAACGCTACATGAGGAAGTAATAAACATACACCTTAACTGCACACACCATTACTGATTGTATGTGATAGTATCGCGTCGATCGCAAGACGCCACCAACAGCTTCGATGGCGTGTCAATAACGCCTTATCGATCAAGAATGATGTGGTCGTCTTACTGTTTACGCATTGTTACATGAATGTGAAGTTTCATAATAATATATATTTCAAGTAATTTATGTAATCGTTTCACATAAACGTAGAACAAAAATTTAAATCTTTTTTGAAACTTTAATAATAATTATAAGTTCAACAATTACAAGATATGAAATATATATACCTACACTGCCCTTATAAAATAACTAGTTAATTTGACAATTTTGTTTAAATAAAAAGTGTCCGCACGTAACTATTTGAGTTAACTAACTAACCTTATTAAGTATTGCCTATACTCAGTCAGCGTAACAAAGTATCTGAAGAGAAATTACAATACCTATAAATTATAACGCACGTGGTTTTGGGATCCCGATCCTCTTACAGTCCGTAAACATTGAGGTACATAGTCACTTTATTAACTGCCAGTGCAGTGTAAGATCGATTATATATCACATATTGTTTAATAGGCCTAGTCTCCACAAGAATATAAGGTCATTGAACTTTTAGTTACAATTACTCGTAACTGGTATTGTTTGTAAAGTCAGCAACGCGTGTGAAAACAATATTCAGGTTAATTAGAAATAAAAACTTCATGTCAATTTTTTTGTATTAAACTCTTTACAGCATTCAACAAGAGTTGCTTTGTTTCATAATTACTTATTACATTAATCAAACTTAGCTTTTAAATATTTTATGAATAATAGTTATTTAAGCGTGCCATTTACTCTCGTCTAAAATGATATCAATCAAGTAAAATTAAAATTTTAGAGATGTACTATTTTAAAAAGAAATCAACTGACTGACTGGCGGCAGAATACATAGCTGAAAATGCTTATATAAGCACTAAGGAGCTGTTTGTGTCTTGTAAGTCAGAATCGCTTTAACAATTTAACTTACTGTTTTCAGTATTCGATCCCATAATGTATTTTTCTGTCCTCCGGCCAGAAAGCGCCAACTTTCTGGCCGCCGCGCCAAATGAAATTGCCGCTTTCTGGCTTCGTCGAACAGAAAAATAGTATACCTACTGACCTCGGTCAGATCACATTTTTGTCAACCTCGGCTTCGCCTCGGACGACAATTGCGTGTGATCCGAGACATTTTTATTTTACTGGCCTAGGTGCGTAATGTACTATTTCTCAAACATGCAATGAAATATAGTCCATACGTCCGTCAAAACTCGCCGCGAAATGTGCCGTTGCGGGCCTAGGCCGGGAAGGAATTTGAAGAAGTGCACCACACTCGGCCGGGAAGTAATTTCTTTTTAATTTGAATATCAACATGGCGTTATTCAAGTGGAATTTATTTTATTTGAACGGTGTATTTATTCGTGAAGGGGCTTGCAGGCCTCGTAACAATATCCACACTCTCTGTCTATACACACTCAGCCTGCAAGCCCCTACTTCCCGCAGCCGGCAGTAATGTACTATTATAAAATCTTCTTTAGGCCTTACAGGTTCTACTTACTGTTGCTAATATTTACATAATTAACGGGTGTTCACTCGACTATTCATTACTGGCAATTAATTCCCGCGGGTTGCGCACCGCGCCGCTGAGATCGACCTCGTGGGAAATTAAACTGCGCGAGCCGTCTTCTGCCTCCCACCGCCTCTCGTCTAACCTTCCTTCACATGGGCTCAATTTCTCTAAGACTATTTCCGAATATGTGACTGTTAGAAGAATTCAGAAAGAAAACTTGTTTTTTTTATTGCGTGATCCAATATAACTTAATTTACTTACTGTAGCGAAACGGGTTTTCACGTTTCATATTAGGTGGTATAGAATTGTTACTGTCTACTTAAGTAAGATTTTATTTTATTTATTTTGAAAATAACATTCAGCTTACTTAAAAACTCGCGATCTTATTGAATCTTTTAAAATGTTCAATAACAAAGTGTTAAAAATTGAGGCTACCTTTAATAGTTATTACATATTTGTAAATATTTATGGGAATAATCGGAGCATTTCTGTGTTTTTAATCAGCTATTTTTGTAAATTTGCAATATTCTTTTATGAGAGCTATGAGAGCATTAAACAGGCAATTGTAACGGAATAAGGCAAAAGATGAGAGTAAAATAAATAATACATTAAATGCTGTTATTTACTATTCTACTTCTTGCTTTGATTACTTTTTCGGATTTTTATAGACTAAATGATAGCAAGACTTAAGACCTCGGCCCTCATTCTTAATGACGTCATAAGAGAAGGCAGCAACAGGTTCTCAAGCTCTTTCAGTCAGTACTTTGATGGGATTTGGGCCTGAATGTCTTGCAAACCGCCGCAAAACTGGTATCACGATTTCTTTTAGATAAACGCGGCTAGCATTGTATGACTCATCATTTGCATGACGTCCTTACAAGATCTTCCAGGATCTTCTTTATTTACTGATGACCCTAACTTTGATCCTCTTACTATAGCTTTGAATCCAGAAAGAAAGGTTCGTTTTATCGTCGAAGGACATGTCGCGAAAGAACAAGCAGGAGCTACTTATGTAGTCCAATGTTTGTTTAATGCTAGCTTGGTTGTACCTCCCTCGGCTTTCTAGTTCTGCACTCATATTTATATTTCTCAAACGACACGCACGCAATTGGTCGAAGATCTAATCCGAATATATTTAAAACAGTACCTCCTTATTTCAATGATGTGTAGTGAATTTGGTACGTATTATCATAATCTATACTTCTATACTAATATGATAAAGAGGAAAGGTTTGTTTGTTTGGATTGAATAGGCTCCAAAACGACAGGACCGATTTGAAAAATTCTCTCACAGTTGGGAAGCTACACTATTCCCGAGTGACATAGGCTATAAAAAAAGGGATCCGTGCGAAGCCGGGGCGGGCCGCTAGTCTCGCCTTCTAATTGTAGTGACATCATTGCAGCCTTTTAGGTACTAATAGTTGCAATGAGTTGTTGTTAAAGCTGGACTGGATTTATGCAATTTTTTCCGAAGTTGTCATGGGAACGGGAAATTAAGATTTAACCATGGCGAAAAGTGTTGAGGTTTATACCTAATGTCGAATTATTAAAATGATACTCGTTAATGACATTATATTTCATGTTATTGTGGACTGAATAATTCATAAGTAATGTATTTCATAATACAGATATGCAATTAATATAGTGTCATCGAAATTAGTTTGTTGCCACGTTTGCCAACCCACGTGAGTAGCGCATTAAATATGTATCTGTAATCAGCGCGGTGCCCACAGTCCCCTCTGTTTCGGTTTCTAACAACCACAGTAGCTCGTTCTTCCTTTTATACAATTTATGTAGGTTAATCTTGATAATGAACATAGTCTGATTCCTATCAAAGCTATAAAGCGTATAAAGTTAGAAAAAATGGGATATATTTGGCTCCTCGCAGATCTCTCTCCAGATAAATAAATAGTAACTGAATGTAACGATCACATGTCTATAAACTCTTGAAATTTATTAAGAACTCCGTTCAGTCATGGTGCCAAAAATGTAACCGACTAAAGTTATTAGGACTTAGTGATTGCTGATCACTTAGTAATCGCGATTATATGACTAAATAAATATAATATAATACATAGACTTAATAGACTTGTAAAGCATATTGATCGTACATTTTATTCATATGTTCATATTCATTAATTTATAATACGAGTGGCGAGTAGGTAAATTTCGTAATGAATTCGCGAATCGGATCCGAATCGTTCGGCCGCACCCGATTACACCGCCATGCTTCACCGATTTCAGAGAAATTGACGATTAAATGTTACCAAGGCATTACAAAACTTAACCATTTAACGAAATTTACCGATGCTTTAAGCCTACTTGCCAGATTATTATTGAAAGTCGATGTAAGTACTTTAATTCAGTAATATTATTACTCTTAAAGTTAATAATGTCGAACAATGCGGATTTAAGCGAACCTGAATTTATTCAAAGAAAGTTACAGAGCCAGAGGGCGTGTAAGCTAGCTTGTCGCTGGGCCGCTGTTATGGGATTATTCTCGCTTTGACTATCAACTTATCCGCATGTACCGAGTTGTGCTCTTCTTGCTCGCCAATTTTAAATCCTAATTGGCTATTTAAACTCTTAACTGCTCCGACCTAGATTTATTAGATTATGCAATTGCTGGGATATTTATCTTTCTCTGGGCTATTTCATTGAAATTCGAGCAAGAGAAAAAGATTTGTCGGTGATGTAAATAAACATAAAACGATTTATTTAGCTACTTACCGATTTTTTTTATGAAATAATACAACAGAATTAAAACCGGGTGGCTAGATTGCAATACAAATTGTACGATTCGTCGCTCACGCACACAAGCAACCGGACAAAATCATCGGTATGAACGTTTCCTTTGGGTCTCTATGCGAAATCGTGTAACCTAAATATAATAGACACCTGGGTTTCTTCTGTATGTTGTATTTATTGTTGCCTCGGTCGCACTAGCACCACCATCAGAGTTAAATTTTTTCGCCGACTCCAACTCTTATCACACGAACTTTGACTTAGTAATAATGCTTCCCCACATTTTTAGGGTTCCGTATATGAAGAGTTAAAAGGGACCTTATTACTAAGATTCCGCTGTCCATCCATCTATCTGTCACAAGGCTGCAGGTATCTCATGAACCTTCAAAGTAAATTTTACAGATGTTGTATTTTTGTTGCTGCTATAACAACAATTAGGTGCTAAAAACTTTTCCTTTTTTATAGATAATAAGTACGGAACCCTACGTGTGCGAGTCCGACTTGCACTTGATCGGTTTTATAATACCATTTTCGGATAAATAAGAGATAATTAATCCATTTCTATAACAAGAATAATGCACTTTCTAATAAAAAAAGAATAAGGTAGAGCAAACTAGAAAATGTTAAATTATTATTTTTACATAATTACAGGTATATTTTATAAGTATGACTAAAATAAAAAATATAGCCATGAAGCTAAACTGATTCCCTTTTTAAAAATATAATATATGACTTCCTTTATAAATCTGTTGATACATAAGAGATAAAAAATAATGAAGTCGTCTGGGAAGTAGAGTTTAGGAGTTTTTTTTAAAGCTCATGCTACCTTCCTTCTTTACCACCTACTGCAGATAACACTTTTGAGCATAAGTATATATATTTTTTAACTTTATAATTTACGGTTCTAGTAATGCATTATAAAACTTTTAGTACCGATTCATTGACTGGCACTTGATTCCGAGGTATTGCAATTGTTGTGCTTTACGGCATTTAAGTAATAATAAAAAAGAAGCACGCCATTTATATTAATACAGATTAACATAATAGGAGATATCAGTATTTATAACATTGATATTATTATTTTTTGTTTTGATGCCTAAAATCTTATTATTATCCAGACGGGGGGCGATGAGAGATTAATTTGTCTGCCTCCGTTGCTACCACAGCGGCACCGGAGATAACATCCTCGTTCTTCCTTATTGCCACGCCGCGTCGTGCCTCTGTCCGCTAACTAACGCTTATTAAACTTCAACAAGGCACTCTGATCACTTCACCTTCTCTCTAAACTTAGATTAATCGTTTCCACGGCCCGTTTTCTAGGAAAAGTCTTAAAACTTTAGTAGCTTAATCGTATAAATAATGACTATTTGCTTCTGTTCAGGGTTCGGCAGTAAACTAACTAGGAACCTTATTAATTTCTATAAGCCCGTCGGTACGTCTGTATTATAGGTCCAAATCGGGATGAAATTCCAATAGATCTTGTCTTGAATACCAGCTCCTTGCGTGAAAGGTAGCAGTTAAATGTATGAGAATTACACAGGTTTTACATGTTATTTACTTGTAATTATGACAAATCAGAGGATGATGATTTCCGAATTGTTAATTTTGTTTTTCTTTAAAAAGTATAACGATCAGGGTAAATTCCACATCTTTATTTGACATTTTTATTATAGAAATGTAAATACTTTTTTTTTCTATTCCCAGCTGATTAATTACGTATGGGTCGACCATTTGCCTATATATACTCTGATTTTAGAAGTAAAATTGTATGTTTTATAAACAAACAATTTATTTAGCTACGACACAACACGCCAGGAAACAGTTTGCCCGTTGTTTAAGAATACAGTACCGCATTGCCGTTGATGCGACGCCCTGTCTTGTGCGACAGTCACGCGAACAAGAACCAACCACCTTATCAGTTGCAATTTTCGTATGTTAAATTTTCTTTGAATACTCTTTGAACACGTCCTGTGCTTTTCAAGGAAAACACAGTAAGTAACGCTTACCAAATAGTAGTAAGATTATTTTTTCATATTCATTATTATTTTCATTTAGTTATTAATAGTGTACACCGAGGCCAATATATTTTCTCTTTAGTTTAATAATTATATTCTTTTCTTTCTCTTATCATTTTTAACTCTATTTCTTTTGTCTCGTACATAGCTATTTCGATTCATTATTACTTAAATAACGCTCATACCGAACGTAATAAATTTACGATCACAAATATCAAAATAGTACGGTGGAGGTCAGACTGGTAATTGAGAAGGTTTTTCTTTCTGCTTATTGAGGTTTTTTAGACCGAAATGGGATATTGTTAACTAAATTAAGAAAAAGTCTGTATTCGCATTTTAAAGTAGTAATAAGTTATAAATATCTTTGTCATGAAGGAGGTAGGTACTGTTATTTTAAATTCTTGCGTGTAATCGCAAATATTTTAAAAAATACTATAAACAATGGATTTTATGAACGGTCGATTTGATCTCACACGTTTCTGTCTCCCCTCGGCTCAGCTTAAAGTAATACTACCGAGGTTTGGCTCTTTATATTTGTAGCGGATCTCACTAAAGGATTTGCTGTCTGCAACCCGCGACCGCCGCTAGGATTTCTCATGTCACCATCGGCACAGCCCGGCTTAATGTAGACACCCAGATTAATGAAATGTGCCCTTCTGCAGACGAAACTTGATCCCTTGTTTAGCTTGTTAACCTTTGAATGATAAAACACTTCTTTTGGTATCGTAGGAAGCTTCCTAATGAAAAATCTTATATTCCTTTGAAAGTTGTGTTGTTGTAATTCGTGCCGAAAGAGGGGTCCGTACTAGCTTCAAATCACTTATTGAGTGCCAATTTTTGTTTTCAATAATCATTTATGTTATCACAAGGCCCCATCAACAAAAGATGATCGCTAAAAATATGAAGTAATTTAAACAAAGACAAAAACTGACTTGAGAGGAAAACTCATCGTTTCATTATAGTTTAATTTCACTGCAGAGGATACTACTAGTGTTTATTATTATAATACCGACTGCATTAAAGAGTATAAGTAATGCATACTAAGATATGAATTACTATTTACCACAATTTAATATGTATATGTCAAGTCTATTTTAAATATTTCTTTCAATATACTATAAAGTATTATCTTGTAACTGTAGTGAAATACATATATATTCTATACAACTAAAACTATAATACCTATAAAAAAAAACAACGCGACGTAACGGCAGTTTAGAAACGGAACTTACAATAGAGCACGTAGTCGCATAACCTTTCGCTTTTGTATATGGAATCGACGAAGTTTCGAGGGTAAACCTATTAGTTGGAATTGATTTATATCAAAACGTAGGTACAACCCTTGGTTTGGATATTTTACATAGAATGGTAATGAATTCTAATATCTATATATAAATTATATCCTCAAAATGAATAAAATGAAATGCTTGAACATCTTTTTTTTTAAGTTTCCTTTTTTACATATTTGATACATCAACGACTACAAAAAAGTAGTATCATCTTGTATGGATAAAGCGCTTATCCGTCGTGTATACGGCGAAACAGAATTGAAATTTGAATTAGTGATAATATCTTCGTATCTCTAGCCGTAAAAGGCCCCTTTTTTTAGCCCTTGTAATACTTATAGTCAGTTGACCAAACACCCTCAGATTTATCCTAGTACGATATTACCTACATCAAATAACATTTATAAACAAGTTATTCTGCCCGGAAACATTTCATAGACTAAAAGGGCAATTTAATTTATCTTGCGATATCATATGGATAAGTCTTTCTAAAATACTGTGTGTAGTTAAAGTTAACCATTTATTCAGTTGTATCGTTTGTGAAATGATATTTTCCCCTAAATAAATTTCGATAGGTAAAAAGTTTTCGACATAATAATATGTGAATTCTGTCGGAAGGGTAATCCGGCGTATCTTCGAACGTTTGAGACGCCGTCATTGCTGTCCCCTATCTTTACCGGTTGCAAATAATATTATAAAGGATCATTTGAAACTATATTTTTACCAGTACTAGGAGATCATTCCATTTAGTTTTTTTTTACTTATTGACTCTTTTCTTAAATGTTGTATGAGACATGACGGCGTTTCAAACGCTCGAAGATCCACCCTATCTTCAAACGATAATTCCGCGAAAAGCTGGGCCGCCGGACAGCTCGTTGTAATATATTTATCAAACAAATAACTGAAAATGTAATCGTAGATTTTTAGGAATCGTGCAAAATGACTTAAAGAAAGGATGCCATTTTACTATTTCGTCTTTTCTTCACCTTTCCTGTTTTATAGAAACACGAACCACTGACTGACATTTAAAGTTCAGTCTGATATTTGCATAGACAGGGTTTGTTTAGATATTGTTATCCGTTCCAATAAACAATAATACATCAGAACAATTTTATTATGCACACTTTACAGCCACTATGATTGATATTGAAGGCATATTAATGTATACCTACCTCTATATCATCATCATCATACATAGTATAAAACAAAGTCGCTTTCGCTGTATGTCCGTATGTATGCTTAGATCTTTAAAACTACGCAACGGATTTTGATGCGGTTTTTTTTAATAGATAGAGTGATTCTTAAGGAAGGTTTATAGCCCCCGTGTGAAGCCGGGGCGGGTCGCTAGTAAATAAATACAGTGAAACCTGGTTAACTGGGTCTTCCAAGGGACCTGTAAATTAGTCTCACTTAAAGAGGTATTCCACTTACACAGTGTCCCAGATATCTAGGTATAAAAAAATACCTGTCTCATTTACAGAGGGTTTCATTAACAGAGGTAAGAAAAGAGGTAATCTCTGTTATAGAGGTGTATTCAATAAAGCAACGTACTTATTTTGTAAACAATTCACTATTTTCCATAAAAAATATCAAAAATGTGGTTTAAAGACAGTTCTCCTGAAACTAATAATTCGTTGTTGACGTTTACAAAATTATTAAAAGTTGGAGGCAGATTATTTTACTGATTCGGGTACTGACGTTAATTTTAGTTTTTTTTCGTAATAATAAAGACTTTGTCCTCGTTTCGGTCTTTTTTAAATAAATACCCGATTAATAGAGAAACCGCATTAAAACTAAGTTATATAATGGCCGATTTAGAGAAGTTCGAGTAGGTAAAAGAGAGAGGAGACATCCGAGGTCCGAGGTAGCCTATGTGTACCTACTGACTTTATCCCAGTTACAGAGATAAATACACGCGACTTCTCAATTATAGAGGTAATTATGACAAGAAAATAGAAATAACTTATCCCAGATATAGAGGTTGCTTTTGTCTTACTAACAGAGGTATTTCATAGCCAAGGTGCCGGGACCTCAGCATGTGTTCCAGATATGGAGGTTTTTCACTTATCCAGGTCCCTCTTAAACAAGTTTCACTGTATATGTATATTTACATTTCCCATTCTGTCTACGTTAATGTATGCAACGTTTTATAGTAAGCTTTCTGGCACAATCGCACTAATGCCGTGGTGGCTTCAGATTTGCGTTGCCTAATTAGCCAAGCGTTTGCATCAGGCCCGGTGCAGCGGTTCAAAGGATTCGCCGCTCATTACGCATAGTACGAACCGCCCAAAGTAAACTCTCCCCTTTTTACCACACTACCTACTAACCGTCGTGTTGATCTGATTCAGTAGTTGTATTTTTAATGGTTGGATATTTCGGCTATTTGTATATATCAAGTAGTAATGCGGTGCATAGAGACAGTCACGGAACAGATATCAGCGGGCAGCGCGATGCTATGTTCGCGGAAGGCGCGATAAGATCGCGTGAGAGGAGGGCGAACGGGCGCGGGCTCGCTCCTCCCCATGCCGATGAACTCCATTCCACCGGACGATTCGTCACGCTGCGTTAATGGTCGCATAGCACGCTATTCTTTACTATCTATAGCACCTCGACTGCATTGAGTTAAGTCAAACCCTATCCCTACTAATATTATAAATGCGTTAGTTTTAATATAATATAAAAAATAGGTTGTCTATCCATTAATCTCTTAATACGAAGATGATCAGAAATAGTAACTGTACCTAACAGTTAATAATAATCTCGTTGTCAATTTGAGTTACAATTTGTAAAGAAGTGCGACATGCAGTTGCCTGGTCGGTTGTTTTAAGAGGATTGTGAAGCTGTTGATTTTCATACAAAAGGCGATAACGTTTTACACCCAGTAAATATAGTTAGATTTTTATAATTTTTGGATATGTTGTAGATATAATGAGAAACTACGCCTGTACGTTTTGATTTTTAAGAAATATTGCTTACGCTAAAATTTATTAGCATTTAAAAATCTCTATATAAATCTAATAAATTTAATAAATTTTAGCGTAAGCAATATTTCTTAAAAATCAAAACGTACAGGCGTAGTTTCTCATTATATCTACAACATATCCAAAAATTATAAAAATCTAACTATATTTACTGGGTGTAAAACGTTATCGCCTTTTGTATGAAAATCAACAGCTTCACAATCCTCTTAATGGTTATTTGTAATTAATATATATATATTATCAACGTTACTCTGCATTCAAATTTACATATAGGGGTTGCGCGTCGGAATACATTTTATTATAATAAGGGTGAGAAAGATACGGAGGTTGAATGTGGTCGACGACGAATATGTACCTATTCAATAATATTCGTAATGTGCTTACAAAATTTAATAAAAGTCGAGAATGTTATACAAGAACTTTAAAATTTTCATCCAAAAAATACAAATAATACTGATTGTATTTTAGTAAATTAACAATATGTTTGATTATTGGGTTTCAGTGATAAACTTTTTTAGTTAACTTGTAACATGATACGTGGGCGTACTAAAGGCAGATGTTGGATAGTATGTGAGTACTTCATGCTACACTGATTAAACTTAATTATCTGAAGCCATTCATACGGGGAGGGGGCTACCATCTAACGCACACACGTATCTCATTAGCACATGTCTCCTTGAACGTCCATGTATTTTTAAATTTGAAGGTACCTAGAGGCCCCAAAGGTTGTAAATTTCTATCCTAACATTATTCATTGACTTTTTACCTAATGTTGATGACATTGACTTTAAATAAACAATCGACTTATATAAAACTTATATATTTACGGTATGTATAATTCTTTGACCCGAAAAGACCGTGAAAAACGTCCGTAAACGAATTTCAAAAATGGGTTTGACTTTTTTGAAAATGTATAATAAAAAAACCTTTCAAACTGTATTATAATACAATAAATTAAAAATTTAACAAACCCCCGGCATAAAAACCTAAAAGCCCTCTAAAAAGTATAACAATAATAAAAAGTTAATACCTGTTAGTTACCTAAGTACATAATTATTAATATTTCTACAAAGAAAACGTCACGTCGGAGGGACCGCTTCTCATTTAGGTGCAGGTGTCTACTTAATAATATTTGCAATGTACCTAAATGTGCGTTCCCCCTACATGACGTTTTCTTTGTAGAAATATGAATACTTTGGTAACTAATAGGTATTAACTTTTTATTATTGTTATACTTTTTAGATAGGCTTTTAGGTTTTTATGTCGGGAGTTTATGATTTTACTAATTTAAATTTTTGAACGACTCAACCGATTTTCTTTATACTTTCAATTTTGTAATGTAGACGTGATCATTCATTTGATACTCCACTCAAGTATGTTTGTAAACATTTATTTTTCCAACCCCTCTTTCACCCCCTTCTTATTATTAAAATACTAAACCGATTTAATGATGATATACGCACACAAAAAAAACACACACACACACACGTCAAACTTATTACACCCCGTCATTTAATCGTCGGGGGTTCAAAAAGTTATCGTGAGAAAGAAACTCATTCTTTTGAAATGATTTAAATCGACTGAGTATCTCATCGATCATCCTGCATGCGGATCGAACTCCTACTAGACCGGTTTATTTGAATATCTTTTACATTAATATTATTATTAATAAAAGATAATATCGTATCTACATAATATTTTTCAAAGATTATTGGCTTCATTTCTGGCTGTTCGACTGTTCACCCGTGATATATAGCGCGGAGCCCGCGGTTTACGTGCTCTCTCTCCATTGAGTAAAACGCCGGACGCTCTAATTTGTTTGTTCTTACGCGGTCAACCTAATGAATTGTCCCGGGACATGGGTTTCTCGGAGACCCACACAAAATTGCGTTTACGCTCCTAAACCGTTACAGACCTGCAAACAAATCGTTAATCATGACATGAAGATACAGCACAGCTTATTAACTCTTTATGTGATTTAGCTTACAAAAAAAAATTTAAAAGTTGAACGATTCCGATTGTTCTTTATTTAGATAGTTAGGGAGCATTCAAGTAGGTATTACATAACGCAACTTTTGAAGATTATTGAAAAAAAAAAAATAACTTTCGTGTTTTATCTATACTAATATTATGAAGAGGAAATGTTTGTTTGTTTGGATTGAATATGCTCCAAAACTACTGGACCTATTTGTAAAATTCTTTCACTGTTGGAGTTACATACCGAGTTACAGGCTATAAAAAAAGCGATCCATGCGAAGCCGGAGTGGACAGCTAGTATTTAAATAAAGAACAATGTTAAGACTCTCCCCCAAATTGCGTTACGTAATATTTGAACGCCCCTTTATCTGATAAGTAATTAAGTCTAGGTAATTATTACTATTACACTAATTTAATACACTTAGTAGTATCAGTGTTCAGGGGTATCACATGTTTATTATAATAATGAAGCATAGGTACTTGTAAAAAAAATATAATTAAAAAAAAATATACATTTCATTACATATATCTAAACTAGGAAATGATTTTTTTCGTGAAATTACCTTAATGTTAAATGTACTAGTACATTTAATATTACAAATGATCCCTATATAAAATAAAATTTAATATTCAAATAAATATTATGAAATATCCAGGTACCTATAAATGATGTTAAGTAAGTAGTCCGAAGCCGTTGTGAAGTCAATAGTTTTAAATTTAAAGATATGTAAAAAGTAGGCCATGCCATCCTTGTTTACCTACAGCATATGTATACGTACGGTAGTTAGAACAGATCTACTTCCCAGAGTTATGCTGTAGTCTTTCGCGTCAACACTTTCCGACGCTCTGCAAATAACTAAGTAGTCGGCACTGATTTAGCACAGATGAATCAGTCGCGTTCAGGTGAGCTTCGCATTCCTTTGCGCTCTGCCCCTGCCTACCTGCTCTCCCAAAATACTTTGTGAACACTAAAAGCACACGTTGGCTTATTACTCCGTTGGTCGGCTATTTTTACATCTTAAATTCACTTTTAAATCGTATACCTAATTGTTTTTTCTTTTATTTCTTTAGACCAATATCACGGAACCAAATTTTTCAAGCAGTGCATAGGTTCTAATAATTTAATGTATATTTACATGTCATAACATAAACAAATATACTTTGAGTATAGATTATGTTGAAGCGTCTGTATTGCCAAGTCACATATCTTCAATTCACTTATTTTTACGACGGAGCCTTTACAGATTCCTTAATCGTAGTCGTGCTACGATTATGGAATCTGTAAAGGCTCCGAAACGTCAGCCAATAAAATAAAATAAAATACGCGAGTTAAATCTGTTTAAAGTTGTTTTATTCCAATGTATAATAACCGCCAAGACATCAGAAATTACTATGGTGTTTGTTGCCAAACTCCTCCGGCACGACTGGACCCCGATTTTAACAGAATTTTGTGTGCATAACGGGTAGGTCTGAGAATCGGTCCGCATCTACTTTTTTCATACCTATCCGTAAATGTTGAGGGTGATCCACTCCAAGACATTTTTTTATGATATAGCGTTGAAAATACATACAATACCCTATACGATCAACCCCTGCATAGTGATACAAATTATATAGTTACATTTCTTCACTCAAATCCTCTTAAGTGTTAAAAGCCACTCCCATTGCAAGCAGTGCTACCAGTAACTTGAACTTTTTAAAGATTTCTTTAATTTATGTATATGTATCTCGCGCCGCGCCAGCGATGCGCGCACTGATACAATGTTGTGTATGACTATTCACTGTTTTAATATTATTTAGGTTCAAAGGTATTTATTCTCATAAATGACATACGGGTCATTCCAGCGAAACCGGCACCGTAGGCATAAAATATAACTAACTTAATTTAGACATAAATACATATCTAGAGAATAGAGCATTATGCCTTCTTTTATTAATCAATGAGTTTTTCATTTTTATATCAACATTTTCCATTTTATTCGTTTCTGACCGTACTCCTAGCGCCAGCTGTTGTTCACGCTAAAACGCATAAAACTAGCAAAGCATTACGAATGAATGAGGAAGATGTCTTTTTCATTAAAACTAGTCATATTTTAGACATTTTACCAATGATTATCAATTTTCTGAACCTGTAAACATTGAAAAGAAAAAACATTTTTTTTTTGTTTATTAGGGGAGATAGGGGAGGGACGGGCAGTCGGGAGACATAGGCACCCCCCTTTATTTCCAATTCTAATATATATATTTTTAATTCCCTATTTTGGTACATTAGTCTACCCACTGACCACAATGTTCATCCATAGAATACGTGTTATTTCGTTCATTTGTGAAATACAGGCGCATATTAAGTTTCGACACCGATCAATGTAACTATTTTGTTATGATTTTAAAGTAAATGAAAAATATACCTGCTGAAGGTATGTTCTTTTTTAATATTTTTTTTTAATTATATATGTGCTAAGGTATAAATTAGTTTGCAAGTCACGCTAAAATATATAACCAATTTTTTTTACGAGAATATTAAAATCAATAAATATGCAGAGGGAGCAATGGCCACTTTTTTTGAGGGAGGTTTGGGCATGCCCAATGCAATATAAGAAAATATATAAAAAGAAAATATTGTTGCTTTCACTTGCAAAGATATCTGAAACATTGATACATAAAAGATTCTTCATTGAAATGGTAACTTCACATTTTTTTACCTCGAAAGAAGAAAAATTTGCGAAGTACCCACATGATGTATTCTTCAAAACTTCATTATGTATTGAAGAAGCCGCAAGTTCGTAATTAGCCTATTTTGATTACTTTTGTAATTACATATAAGTTGAGATTATATATTTGACCATAATTTACTTTGTATATTTTAAATATTTTATAAATATTAAGTGTTTTATATGTCATGCCCAAACCTCCCATAGCCGGTGTCCGTACCTCCCTACCATAGGGAGCTTTGGGCACATTTGACATGGTTCTGAAATCATGGTATAACTTAGAGACTGCTTATAATTTGTAAACTGTTGTTTATGAAACATCTAGCCAAATATATTGCGCAACTCACCTTGGAAGTAAATTTTGATTATATTAATAATTTAATTTTTAATAATTAGTTACGTGAAAAAGTGCCCATCCCTCCCCTATCTCCCCTACTCCAAAAAACTACTGAAATGATTACTTGTAACATTAGATAACTCATCTAAAAACTGATTTAAAATAAATACAAAAGAACTGTGTTTATATTTATCATACATTTGTATGCCCAAATGTTACTCGTCCCACCCGTCACAAAGTACTGTCCCACCCGTCACAAGCTTTGAGAAGCAAAATTATTTTTATTTTACGAGTTATTTGCGTAAATTTTACTAATACCTAATCTATACAATATCAGGAACTATATAAAAATAGGTTGTTTAACAAAAGTTACATAGTTTCTTACGAATTGCGAATAGTAGTCAACTCTGAGAGGAGAGGTACTTTGAAGTCCGAACCGTCACACTTCTTATACCGTCAATTTCTCATAATAATAATGATATTTTCATACTTTTTTCGATGGTACAGTATGCAATGACTATTCAAGTATTTGATAATGTCATATTCAATACGTAAATCGTTGCCGTTTGTCAGAAATAAAGCGAAGTGTTGGCAAAAATGAGTATAAATGTCCCACCCGTCACAATGGAATGACCCATACATAACATAGCTTAATGCATTACTACTACTGTTGCGAATAAGCTGATTTGTTTTAAATGCATTTATTAAACTTTTTATTACGTTGACGCCAGTTTGTTATTATATACCTCCAAAGGTAAACATTATTTTTCCTAACTGGGTTCTAATCTTAGGTAAGCATGGATGGATCTTTTAATTGTTTGTTTGTATAATATTTTATGTATCTTGTATGTCTGTATTTATAATTATAATGATAATGGTGAATTTTTATAATTTAATAAATTCCCTTTACGAGCTATATTGGAAGAATATTAAACTGTGTTTAATGGAATAAATTAATACTTATTCTCTTACTGTTGTAATATTGTTTTACAATTTCAACTCATTTTTTTACTGTAAATTATTCTTCAATGTGATCGTATTCATAATAATGTACTTCCATTCTACCACAGCTACTTATGTCAGTACATAGTAAACGTTTTCTTCGTTCTGTTTGGTTCACCACTTAATTAGGTACCGCTCGTAAAACTGTCTTCCTCATCTTATATTTACCGCGTTTGCCCTTTTTATTATCCGATTACATGGGCCGCGCGCTTTGCAAAGCGTTCTGTAGCGCGAGGGGAGCAGTTTCATTTGTTTTCTCAGAAATTACTTCACACGATCTTCCAAGTCCTTCGAAATTTGCCTTCACGTCTAAACGAAAACAACTTGTTGCGAGTGAACACATTTTACCGCACCTTAATTAAGTAAGATTCTTGTCATACTCGTTTCTGAAATCAACCCTGTGTAATTAATGTCCTCCCCGATATGATTACATTCAGTAGGAGGTTATCAGATCAGTCCATTGGGAGTGAAAATCGTGGAACATATAGATAACAAAATGTGATAAATTAGTGCAAAACTATTATTTTTGAATTTAGTTGGTCGTACGGGAGTTCGTGTGGATAGCGATGGTCCACGATATGTCTGCACTGCAATTAGCAGGGTACTCGACGTGACGCTCCCCACAAACCATACTACGTAGTCCACTCATGTGACGTCGCGCAAATTAAAACGCGGCTCTTGACTGGATAGATTCATCCGATATTTTTTTTTCGAAAGGTTCAACACGTATAGAGACTTATATTTACTCTAGTTTGAATGGTTAAGTTTCTAAATTTGTTTGGTTTTATAGTAAAATATTGGTAGCCAAAGCTTTTCGGGTCGGGTTCACCGTCCCGCGGGCGCGCCTCTTTGTAATTGAGTGCGCCCGCGGGCCGATAATTGTGCCTGCCCGCTAGCGCCAGTCGGTAGCAGCGCGTAAATCATGTCCGTTACTCTCCATTACGTCGTAACACAAATTGACTAGAGATTTTTTTTTCTTAGCGAGGGCTCTATTCTCTGTACACATTATTAATGATAGGATTATTTTAGTTAATTTAATATATTCGTGATTAGACAATTGTATGGTATTTGTATAGTCAAACTTGTCTTTGAAATGTAGGTATTTATATTTATTATTCAATACCATTCGATTGGTAAGACGAATTTTATAATTGTTAGTCATATTCTATGTTTACCAATTTAATTAGGTGATTAAGAGGGACATCAAATGTGGCTAATTATTAATCAACAACTTGCAAGGAAACCTAATATCAGTAAGTAATTAATGAAAAACCAGATTTTTTAATAACTTCTTTCTAAAATTAAATAGCGAACGATATTTATCAAGGACATACACATACAAGATGGCGACCATTATCAGTTGCTATTTTTGAACAATAGATAATACAAACGCAGGATAAGTCATGAATAACCAACTTATTCATTACATGAATGACATTAAGGGATTAAGTAGTGCTAGTACTTACTTAAAGACTGCATACCCGCTAACTTGGGTAGATGGCTAATTCATAGATATCAAGTTAGCGGGAGTTATGCACAGTCTTTAAGTAAGTTACTAGCACTACTTAATCCCTTAATATCATTCAGGAGCAATAAGTCAGGTCTGGTGGCAATGGGGTCTTGCTAATATATGTTAGCTTATGATTAAAAAAGGATATAGTTCTTTAAAAACTGGATGAAGTTACCGTCTAATAAACCAAAACCTAAATGGTTCAAATAAGCGCTTTAAATAAGCGTTTCAAAGCTACAATGTTACAGAGAAAATCCAGACGAAATTTTTTATTACTGGTTAAAAAGGAACCGTCATCAAAATGTTTTAGTTTTAAAGATATTGTTTTTTTTTATTGTAGTATTATTTTCTCTCTAGTTCGTGAATGTTAACTGCTCTTAGCAAACTTCTACTTTGTTCAACATTAGGGATGTCGAGGTTAACACCACTTGTCATGACTATAAAGCCGATGTAACACTGACATGCGATGTTTTTAAACAAACTTTATCTTCGTATAAAACAGAAAGAGTACGATAAAACCATCGCGTGACTTGAACTCGAACTGAAGCGTCGTTGGATGCCTTGATTAAGCAAAGCGTTTTCTTCTGACGAAATGAAATATGGAATTCATTATTTGTTCATCAATAGTATGCTTGTCTAAGATGCAAAGTTACTAAAGAACGCCTCCTCGTTCACACTTGCCCGATTTCTTTAACCTGAAATGTTGTTTTTTTTATTTTCAATCCAACACAAGAGCTTACACTTTAACATAGTAGAGTGATTTCTATAGTGAGTCAATAATAAGAAAATATGATAATCAACTAGTATTCCTAGATATAAAAATATATCCTATCGGCTATCGTAGTCTAAAGTAGGCTATAGGATGTTTATGTGTTGAATTTCATCCATTTGTATTTGGCCATTACGCAAATATTACACGTAAAAACCTAAAATCCCTCTAAAAAGTGTAATAACAATAAAAAGTTAATATGTATTAGTTAATTTTAGTTTCCACATCCCGGCTGAACCGATTTTTATTAAACATGGCTAAAAACACTCCCGACATATACACCTTTCAAACAAAAAAAAAAAACAGAATCAAAATCGGTTCAAGCGTTAGGGAGCTATGATGCCACAGACAGAAACACACACACACACACAGATAAGTCAAACTTATCCCCGTCGTTTTTGCGTCGACGGTTAAAAAAATTACTGTATTAGATTTGAATTGAATTTTACATAAGCAAACTATTCTGTTAGGAAAATTGTATATCTACTATCTAATAAGCATAAAATATGTGTGGAGTAAATGAAAAAGAATTTCTTTAATTATTTTATTGTAATAAATTCAACAAAAACCTTGAAGGGTCATTTTAGCCATTTTAACTCTACCAGCCCCTCGCACTATTGCCGAGAAGAAACGTCACTAAAAACTGAACGAAAAATGTCTTCATCTTTAAATATCAAATGCTAGCGGATCCGGCAGACGTTGGGTGGGTGTCTTGCCCGGCAAGCACAATAAAAACGTTTCTCCTCTGGATAATCGGGTAAACGTAGCCTATTTGTTAATTGTTTACTACTGACACTCACTTAAATTATTTTCATATTAGCTCCATCAACACAATACCTAATCTGGGATTCTGATATATTTATAGATCTTGATATATTTATAGTATGGATGGCTGTCTGTGTCCTGCATTGGGAAGATTATATCCTGAAACATATACATCTAAGCAGATTCAATTCATGAATTTTGAGCATGCTAGACGAAGTGGTACCAGTAGTTAGCTGGCACTATGGACTTATCGGCGTGACGTCAGTCCAGGGGCGGTGCCGACGTAGAGGCATGTAGATTGCGAAATTGATTGCATGTTATCTGATGCGGCACGGGTTCTTCGCTAGCTTTTAATACGGGCGTTCGCCACACAACACGCGATCCTTTTGACAGGAGATCGCCGTGCGGGCTCCCCTTCAGCCGACTGTGGTAATTATCGCGCAAGCCGTGTGCAACGGCGACGTCTCCGACTCTAGACAGAAACCATAATTGTTGTACACACTTCTGTGCCTTTATAATTTTACAAGGTTTTATTTACACGGAACATACGTTAATTTAGAAAATGTAAAATTTATGTTAAATGATTTAGGTAAGGAGATAAATTAAAAACACCTATTAGGTGGATCGGAATTCGATACCACTATTAATACATTTCAACATCCTTTTTTGTGGTACCTTCATGTCAATGGTAGAAATCTAGGTGCCGACTTCCTAAGATCCTTTGTTTTTTTTCTGTAGCTATAAATAAACTATTTAGAACTTCATACATAAAAATAATAAAAACAAAATCCCGATAACCTGACTACAGCTTTGACGAAGCAAAGATTACACTCACTTGATTCGAATTACTACATGAATTTAACTCGCTCCGGTAAGTGAAATAGGCATGATAATCCCCAGAGATCCTAAATGATGAGGTTCGTTTCACGTCAGTCAAGTGTCATTATCAATAACTGCGAGAAACATGTCCCCAGGCGGCACATACCTATATCTCACCATTGATATCATGATTACAATTCATTTATAAAATGACGAGTAACGTCCAGCGCCCAGACTACATGTTTCTGATCTAATGTCACTTAATATCTGAAAATCTTAATACTCTTGCTTCTTGCTATTAACTGAAAATAAAGTTTTACCTGCGCCCAAATTAACAACCAATGCGGCCAAATTTACGCCGCTTGGATTCAGGATTCTTTATTGGACCTTTTAAAGTTATGATTGGTGTATTTAAATTTGACGCAATGTAGTATGATCGAGATAAGAAATATGACCGCTGCGTTTTAAATCCGACAAATTATGCTTTTTTTTAACTTTAGTTTTAAAGTATTTAACGAAATGTTTAATATTCGATCTCGCTCAGTCTTTGTAATCGCGTAATATAAAATACTTTTATACTCTCCTAAATCTTCATTATGAAATTCTTCCAAAAGTAAAGAATATAATCCATGTTCATCTCTTCCTAAAATCTACGGTCTTGTCCACAGCCTTTTTTGTAATTCATCTTCTAGTTCGACTAGTGCGAATTAGCACAGTTTTCGAATTAACTGTTTTAAATGGATTGTTCTTTCTTTTTGAATGCATTTCATTTTGTCTGTGTGGTCACCTGATCACTCCAGTAAATACTTACTAGCTTAAAAATCTCTAGCCTCATGTAGACATAACTAGCATGCTCCAAGCCAGGTCAGCAAGCCAGGACAGTTTTGTAAAATACTAGCTTGCTATCCTAGCTTGAAAAACTAGCCTTGTGTAGCCCGGGCATACAGGTCAAATAAACATCTGTTTATTGCTTCGAATAGTGTGGGATTTGAACCCTCTCTTACTTCTTAATCAGTGATTACTCGTATTCAAACAGTTGTGCAGAACCGAACATATACATGTATATATAATATGTATTTTTTTATATAACAAAATTTAGTCAAGGTTGTTAGTTTTTGTAGATTTATTTAGTTTTAATCGGAACGAAGCCCACGTAAATCGTTGTTATCATAATATTTTTCCTATTATGAAAAATGCGTATTATGCTATTGTAGCAATCTGCGAGGCGGCTAAATGAATTTTAAATAAAAGACTGAAGAGTGCCGATGGCGACTGACTCGGACCAAAGTTTTGTCATTGTTTCTATATTGCGCGAGGCAATTAGCGCAAACCGGGCCGGGCGCGAGTCTTCGCGCGGACCTCCCGCGTGCCCCGCTCTCTCGCCAATCAAATTACGAGAGCACCGCCACTCACCCCTCCCAAACCATTACGGAAAACCTTTTGAATTCATATCGCAATATCGACACTTCAACTAACAATCTAACAAAATGACTTCGTTATTGCCAATGTTTATATGTATACTAGCTGTTTGCCCCGGCTTCGCACGGATCCCTGTTTTTTTTTTAATATAATATAGCCTACTAGCTTCTGCCCGCGACTTCGTCCGCGTGGAACTCGTCCTTTTTTGCAGCCGGTTAAAAAGTAGCCTATGTCTTTTCTGAAGCTCCAGACTTTCTTTGTACCAAATTTCATTTAAATCGGTCCAGTAGTTTTAGCGTGAAAGCGTAACAGACAGACAGACAGAGTTACTTTCGCATTTAATATAATATATAGAGCAAAGAGCAATAGAGCAATAGAGCAAAAGTCCCAACCAAAACGACTAAAAATCACTATCTCAATTTAGTTATCTGCCTACTGCCTACCCCCTAAGAACGATGGCGTGATTATTTATAGCCTATGTCTATTTCTAGGTTATCATCTATTACCATACCAAATTTCATCAAAATCCGTTAAGCCGTTTAGACGTGAAAGAGCAAAAGTCCCAACCAAAACGACTAAAAATCACTATCTCAATTTAGTTATCTGCCTACTGCCTACCCCCTAAGAACGATGGCGTGATTATTTATAGCCTATGTCCATTTCTAGGTTATCATCTATCACCATACCAAATTTCATCAAAATCCGTTCAGCCGTTTAGGCGTGAAAGAGCAACAGACAGACAGACAGACAGACAGACAGACAGACAGAGTTACTAACGCATTTATAATATTAGTAGGGATGTCACTCGGGAATATTGTAGCTTCCCAACTGTGAAAGAATTTTTCAAATCGGTCTAGTCGTTTCGTAGCCTATTCAATCCAAACAAACAAACAAACCTTTCCTCTTTATAATATTAGTATAGATATATATATATATGCAAAAAATATAGTTTGTTCTGGGTTGCATGATTTGTGTTTATTGTGAGAGCAAATGTCATTTGACGATATTTTCAATTATCTAAATCATTGCTTTCGCCACACTAACGGGGTTGCGTAGTCTATCCGATTTGAAGAAGAAAGGCGCGAGCTCCTTGCTGGCATCTTTTATTAATTTCACATGAATGCTTTTCGTTGTTTCTATTTTTAAATTAATGGTTTTTCATTTTGACAGTTCCTTTTTTTCGTTGCGCCGTTGTACCTAACTAAATAGTATTACTACAATACCTTCAATTTATTTAATTGATGAAAACGTTGTTAGCGTTAAAATAAAATACTTTAATCAGTTAAGTCCAAAACCAACGCCAATAAGTGGGTGAAAAGGGATATTAATATATTTTTACTTCAGAAAATATTCCGGAAATTTGGCATATAGATAAATTAAAAACTGGCGAGATCGACTGTACTAAACTATTGACATTTACAAAGTAAACTTACCTAGGTAACCTTTGCCTTTGCAAACCCTCCCTAAACTTTTAAAGGCTCGCTTAATAACACAAGCGATTTGTGGGTCTCCCCTTGTTTACTCTCTTGCTTTACTGAGGTAATTTGATGATTTTGACTTATTCAAACTGTTGGGATTGTTGGCCACAGACGGAACATTTGACTTATGTCCGTACCCACGAATTAATAAGTCAAACGTCAAGAGTTGCTTGCCCATTAATGAAGCATTGCATTGCATTATGGAAGCAAAATATGTAGAATATATAAAATCAAAACCTATTATATATATATCATAGGTTCGTCGATCGAATTCAGATCTTTGTAAATAGGTTCTTGATATTTCACCCCCTTCTCGTTAACAGATAAGAGTCAGTACTTTGCATTCATTTGTAATTCTGATCACAAATGTCATCAAACTGCATTTCACAGATCTGGAAGATAGCCAGGCTACCAAAACAAGAACATTTTCTATAAACTACACTTGTAAACCAGTTCTTTTTTCCAAAGAAAAAATACGTAGGTATAGGTATATAAATAGGAATTAAAAAAAAAAAACAAAAAAGAAAATGAAATTGCCGAGTTAGTTTTTTAGGTAGTTTACGTTTATTGTAGCCATCGTGCAATTGTACCAATAGTCTAAACTTTATAAGGGATCAAAGCATATTATCTATTGTTAACATTATTTAATTTATCTAAGAAATATTATCTGGATTTTTGGGTCAAAAAATACAAATTGCTGTTAAATGATTTTATAGAAAGAGTTCATGTCATTTGAAGAAATTGCAATTTTCGAACGATCCTCGTTAATATGTCAGTATATCAGAAACTTGTTTAGCTTTCGAAATTACTCTAGCTTAGGTGAGAGAGATGTTTTTATTCTCTCTACACGTCCACAGCCGCCCGACTCGGCGACGTGTCGTTCTCCCGCGGGACAACATCCGTACTTTCGAACGGAGATATTTATAGCCGCCCCAGAAGCCGCTATTACCTAATGTAACGTTTTATGGAGACCCTTATTACGGTTCCCTCACCGGTGCTGCTTAGACTTCCGTGTATATATTTCTGAATGAAAACCTTAATTCCTTATTTAACGTAGTTCTTCATAATAATTTAGTACATAAAATATGTACAAGCAGACTAGCAATATTATATATTTCATCAACAAAAGGGAATAGTGGACGTTTGGTCACAAGCGGGTCGCAAAAACGCCACGTCGAAGATATACTTTGCGGCAATCGTAAATCGGTCGCGTCCCTTGGGTATGAAGGTACCGCCGCCGCTCCGATGCCGTCGCTGTTGTGGCTGGCTTACCCGCTCCTCTACGCCGTATACGCTAATCGCACTCCGTCGCTACTCGCTAGCCGCCCTTGCTACACGCTATCTTCTGTGCATCATGTTGTAATGGTCGCTAGAAAGCCTCTTTTGTTACGCTTGCGATTTGTTATATTTCGCCGGCTTTACCAAGATACCTGCTTTGACTCACGTAATTGTTGTTTAGATTCGGTGGTTTTGATGCGTATAAAATGCTTTGTCACTTAAATCTGTTAAGCTACTCTTCGTCAATGCCAGTTATATACCCCTAACTTCTTTGTTAGTGATAAGAATTCATTAGCAGTGAGTTAAGTTAATGGAAGCCATTTATCTTATTCTCTTAAAATTTGAAAATGAAAGCCATTGTTCATTTAATGATAAATATCTATATTTATGTTTATCGAATGCGTTAAACTACATTTTTTTTTAGCATTTTATAAGGAATATATATCTTTTCTTTTAGTTAGTCTTTTGCAGTTTTCTGTATCTAATTTAGGTCATGCTCGTGACATGATGTAAAAAAATATATTATGTGAAGTATGTGATAAGATCCTAAAGTGTGATAATACTTAAAAATAATAAGTGTAAAAAAGCAATTTATCGTAGACGCAAAGCCGTATGGTCCACGGTTCGATGCTCATGCGGCCGTTCAACTTGCTATCGTGCTTAAGTTACCGTTTGTTGTTCAGAACCGTCACTTCCTACATTCCGTCATTTATATATAAATAACTTAGTATCAAACGAATTTGTACTGATATTATGTTTGTTTGATAACTTAACATGTCATGTGTTACGTTGTAGACATCTGTCCTATTGAAATAATGATTCCTACTACTCGTGACATTCTTTGCTTAGTGACAATTTTCGCCGCAAGGGCTTTCTCTCCCCAACGATGACTTTGCTTAGTGGACGCTCGTTACTATGTCACCTGTCTTCTCACACAACACCTCGTCACTCTGTCGCTAATGACGACATTATTCTACCTCAAGGTGTTTTTTACAGTTATATGTTAGTAGAAGCAATATTTTGCTGCATTTTTGCTTCTATTTATAGTGGAGTCATTGAAGCATTATGGGTCCGAATTTTTTTACTGTGAACCGATTTGCATACAATTTTGGAATTAGGTTCATCTTACCCTTAAGTTCAAAAGTGAAAATGATTTGAACTCCGCTACCACCCGGGGGGTGATTGCCACCCCTTCTCGGGGGTGAATTATTTTTTTTTCAAAATAACCTCGGATATCGATAGAAGGCCTAATTTTAAGGAAAAAATTATCTATAAAGTTTTTCAAAAAATCCAATACTTTTCAAGTTATTTGCAATTGAAAATTCGCAATTTTTTCACCTTTTTCATCGGTTTTTTGCAAAAATCTCCAAAAATATACGTTTTATCGAAAATTGTATAAAGAACAAAATTGTAGCAGGCAAAACAATGAACAATTTGGTTTTTTATGCAGTATTCTAAGTGCAATATTAAGCTATAAATTAAAGATCAAAGCCGTTTTTTATGTTGCCTGAAATTTAATCGATGTGGTCAATGCCATCTAGCGGCGAGCAGATACATTTTATGCATTCTAATACAAAAGGGTTTTGTAGTGCTTGAAATAAGCTTTAAAATGAGCACTATTAAAAGTCTTTTGCACGTAAAATAAGAGAGCTGTATTGCAAATAAGGGGAACAACTAATGTTTTTTCTTTAAAATCAATGGGTTTCATAAGTGCCATTTCCACCATAATTAAAATTAATCGTATTCCGCCTAGAATTAACTTCATTATGAAGAGTTTGATAGATAGTATCAGTTTGGCTGCTTCAGGACACATATTTTTCAAAAAACTCACGATTAACTAAAAAAACAAAATTTCAAATTTTTAAAAATCCCACGTTTATTTCATAATATTTCAAGAATGACGACAGATAAGAATAAAAGTGTATGAATAAAAAATGTAGGTATTTTTCTGACAAACAATTTGGTTTTTTTGTTTTTTCTGACAAACAAAAATTGACGGAAATGTGATTGTTTAAAGAGCGCGTGGCAGCGCAATCACTGCCTCTCTTAAGCCCTTTAACCCTTCCCTGTTTTAGAAAACAGTTTTTTTACTATATATTGCAATACAGGATGTTGTAGCTCTCTTAATTACCTTTACAATGATTTTTTATAAATTGTGATAGCGTGAAAATTAAAGGAGCTATGGTCCAAAAACTTATCATATTTTTTTCTACTTAGTAACTGAAAATTTCGGAGTGTGAATAATTGGAGCAATGTGAAGGTACGCAGTATAATATAGACCCACAACTATTGTAATGTGTATATGTTAACGGAAATGTATATAATCCGTCATTGTATACAATTCCTAGGAAATGTATGTAATTCCTAAAATCGCAATCGGAAATGTAAAACATTTAAGACATAGGTTAGGTTAGGTTTCCGCGAGCCAGTATGAGTTTGGCAAACCTTTTGCCTTCCCCAGGGCATAAGGTATCAATGAGGATTTCCCCACTAAAAAAAAAAAAAAGTTAGGTTAGGTTTTTTTTTTTAAGTTAGGTTAGGTTAGTTTAAAGGGTAGAAAAGCTTAAGAACATGATAATCGTTTGCGAGAGTGTGGAATAATATTTAAATCCTTTTCATTTTATCAAAAAAAAAAATATCAAGGGGTAGTATTCAAGGGTTGAAAGGGGGTTAAAAATTTGATAATTATTATAGAGAATATAAAATATTACTTACTCTATACTTACATCTTTTTATGTCATACCAAAGTATTTTTTTTAAGTTTTTTTAAATTTGGGGGTTGTAAGATTTTCAAGGGGTTGAAAATAATTTTAATATGAGGTAATTATGTTAGAAAATACTTTACCATTTCACCACTTACTATTAGACATGTTTTCTAGCGATAAAATGGCTCAATTACAATTTTTCCATTAAGGGGTTGTTTACACCCCTTAAAAATAATAGGCGGAGTTCAGATCATTTTCACTTTTGAAGTGAAGGATAAGATGTGCCTAATTCCAAAAATTTCATGCAAATCGGTTCACAGTAAAAAAATTCGGAGGTAAGGCCGTATTTTTCGCTTCAATGACTGCACTATTACTATAAATACTTATGTTACATTATTCGTATCAAAAGCTTACTGAGGTGTCTATGTATGGTTGTAAAAATAATAATCTGTCATTTAAATTTACAATTACAAATCGGTCTCGAAATTGTATTATTAAATATATACCCAATTTAAATATTGAATATACATATATAAAATAAAACTTGTATTGACTAACTTTTTTTATTAAGTATAATTCTGCTTTTTAAGTGTACCGTGATATTTGCACTTGTTAGTAGTTGATAGATTATAGATTTTTTTAATTAAATAATAATATCGTCTCACATATCTATACTAATATAATAAGGAAAGGTTTGTTTGTTTGGATTGAATAGGCTCCAAAACGACTGGGCCTATTTATTTTCCTGTTGGGAAGCTACACTATTCCCGAGTAAAACAGGCTATAGAATATTTTGACAAAAATTAGGGATCCGTGCGAGGCCTTGGCGAATCGCTAGTTTGATAATATAATTTATGTCTGTCACGTAGGCTATATAATGTAGTAAATTCTAGTCTAACGTAAATCACGTTTCCTTAGTTGAAGCTTTAAAATTGACACAAAATATCATTGATTTTTCTTTAGCGCTGCTATTCATTTTCGCCCATTGTTCTTCGAAATTGCTTTCGATGCTAGTAGCTGTAGTTAGGCTTACGTGTTTTGAAGTATCTGCTGTATCTGGCAGCAATTTTTAGTAAAATTATTTTGTATATTCGTTGTTAGTTTTACAAATAGTAATCGAGAAAGCCAGCGGTTTTGTCCTTAAAATCCAATCCGGACTAATATTATTCAATACGATAAACTAGACTTAATTAGACCCTTCATAAATATTAAATTTCAGGGTCAAATTGTAATATCATCCAGAAACACACTCAATTATAAGTTACTTATACTCGTTTACCTATAAACATTATGAAGTTACAGGACAGTACAACACTGAGTTTAAATGAACAATGATTAAAAAATAGTAAATCTATCTTACCGAAACCAAAACTGAAGGCACTTTAAGGCTTTTATACATTTTATTGATGTTCGAAAAAAAATGTACATGTTCTTTAATTTAATTTTATCCATTAACTGTAGTAATAGGACCTATAATATAAAACCGTGTATTTTTTTGTTCTATTAGTGAAGGGGTATTTAGTCCAAAAAAGAATTACAATTGCAAAAATATGAATTCATGTGAAGTATTATAGACGTGTACTGCGATTTACAGATATGTTCTGTCTATTTGAATATATAAATGAATAGTGTATAGAATAACCAATAAAATAGTAGTGTTTAGCTATAGTTGTTTACTCGGTAGCGGTAAAAGGTTTGCGATTCCCTCGCGGCGTGGAGCCGCTTGTTTTCATTTCGTTATTTACTTTTAATTTGGCAGCAAGCGGATGATGCGGCTCTGGCATCGGCATGTCGTGTGAATAATTGAACCTTATACAACGATGAGTGTCTGCCTATAGCTTTTATCATCGGTTTTTAATTCATCTGTTTGGCCAGTCAGTACTCGCGTATTGTTCAGGTTACTTAAATGCTATTAACAGCAGAAATAAAAGCAATTAATCTGATGCACCTCACTAGTTTAAGATTTGCATCCAAAACCAGCATTTTTTTAAATGTTTAAATTCTGTTCTTGAATGGATTAGGTTTACAATTAGATTCGGTTGGTGGTGCGGCGGCGATCCAGTTCGAATTCAAATTCAAATCGAAATAACATGCAGTCTATCTTCCTAACAATATTGCATTATTTATTTACTATTAATAAAAAAAAAAACAGTAGTACCCAATCATGAGATGTTTAAAGAAATATTTGAAAAGTATTGAGTGATACTTGCAATAAACACGCCTTTATTGGTATATTTATGTAACAGGTAAGCAAATAATTACAGAGTTCATTTAAAATTCCCGGCTTGACATTTACTGTCGAAAAGAAAGTTAATTACTTTCCCCTGACTGACAGGGCACAATGGCAAGATGGTCGACTTCCTAAAGTCCTTTGAATTTGAAAATTATTAATGACGTGATTTTATCATTATTCTAAAACTAGCTGAAATACCGAGATACGTACGTATGCCAACAATGTTTAACTTATGGCATTGTAATAATGGTATAAAAAAGGTCATTTTATATACTGACTTTAGATTTAAAGAAAAACGGTACTAATTGTTTTATTATTTTTGTTATAATCACAATTTGATTTTTGTCTATGATTCTATTTAACTTGTAATTGTATACTAATCGTATTTCTATAGACAATTCCCACCATCATTTTCCACACTTTAAGGGATGATGTTCGTGAGTAGTGATGGAATAATTCGGGCTCAAACTATTTCCATACCAATGTTAACTACATCGGTTCAGTGTCTTAAACACGAAGAGGTAATAGACGGACATACAGTTACTTCAGCGTTTGTAGTATTATAATAGGGAAAAATAATACAGGAGCAGAAAATCTAATCTGAAACCTATAAAGACAAACGAAACATGCTAGACCATGTTTCTAACTTGAATCCAATTTACAAGAACGTCCCCTAGAGAGATATGCCGAAACAATGATAAAAGTTGTCAAAAAATTGGATTACATCTCAGCCGGTGAAGTTATGTGTCCTTTGATCATGGTGTGGGAATATAACAAATGTTGAAAACATCAATGGTAGGCAGTTATTTCTTTGTTAGCCGTTTTTACGGTTTCAATGCTAACCGAGAACTACTTAAAGAAATCTAATTTCCTGGGAATACTATTTCACATGCACACTTAACATCAGAAATCGTCTGCGTAGAATACCTTAGCTTCCGGTAGTTTAGTTGATGTAACAATTATATCACACTATTGTAGTAAATTCTGCTAATCGTTTTACATAACACAGAAGGTAACATATTATCATATTAGTAGGGATTAGCTATTGCTCGTCACTTTTTCGAAAAACTTGCCCATATTTATGATTTTATCTATATCGGACCACATATTATACCCTATTAAAATGACTTCCACGCAATGGAGTCCCATTTAAAATGTCCCATAACGCATAAATGTGCATCTGTTGTTCTGTATGTTGAAATTTCTACTACGTCCACACAAAGGTTTCTAGTTCCGTGTTTTATACGTCTGAAAGCTGAAATAAAAAAAACATCCCCTCTCTCAGTAGGTAAGTATATTTTTTGTATCAAGGTTTGTTATTTTTATTTATGCTCTTTCTACACAACCTATTGTTATTATAGTATAAATTATAATATAAGCAAATATTTTTGTACCTTCTGTTAATAAAAAAAAACGAAGATCAGTTCCAATTTGATTATTGGGTCTTTTTATTATTTTTAACGTCAAAATTACTTATGTTGAAGTTTCAAATATATTTATAAATACAAAACATCTTTACTTTGCCAAAAAATAAATATACAGAAGATTGTCAATAATCAATATAATATATGTAACATTTCACCATTATGCACACCATGTTCAGATGGGCTACTTCTTTGGCAGGGAACCGCTTATAATATAACAGATACGTTTGATTAATCTATAGGTACTAATATTATACTCGTAAAGAGGAAAGATTTGTACCTATTTTTGTATGTTTGTAATGAATAGGTTCAAAAACTATTGGACCGATTTTAATAATTCTTTCACTGTTGGGAAGCTACTAAACTGACTAGAATATTTTGAAAAAAAAATAGGGATCCGTGCGAAGCCGGGGCGAACCGCCAGTGTAATATAAATAAAAACTTTCTTATCCTAACTACTTCATAAATTTGAATATTTTCATTTACCATACTCTGATTTCATGATTTGGTTGGCGTTGTATTTAATTCTACACGTAAGAACGAAATAATTAATCACGTGGCTTTTGAGCGGGGTACCACGTGCTATTGCGAAGTTAGTAGGAATCATTTCACCGACCGCTTATTCATTCAAATTATTTTAACTCCAATTAAATTAGCCGAAAATTATTGTCGGAAAAATAACTTCTTGGAGTCCAAAATTGTGGTTTATTTATTGAATTTCTAACTTTTCCTTGTGTATTATAGTTGAAAGAAAGTAGGGTATGATTAAAAATGGGTGCGCTAAAGTTGAACCAATTTTTTAATGTCGATTACGGAAGTCCGAAAAAAATATTCCAAAATTTTTTCATCCTAATAATCACTACTCATAACTACTTTATTCCTAACGTTCTGGGTTCCTTATCGTAATTCAACAACTACCTATTAATAATACATATGAGTAATAATATTATAAAAAAGTACTTTATGATTTAGAATGTTATGAAAAAATATTAGGAGTGTGTTTGAACAGTGAAATTATTAATTTAAATTTTCGGAAAACTGAGTGTTATGGACTGCGATAAAGTGAAATAAATTGTCGGAACGAAAACTTTAGGAAACAACATTTTAGGAACAGTGATCATTACAAATCATTAGGAAAATCAATTTCGGGTGATGAACTTTAGCGAACCCAATATGGACCCATTAAAAATACAATATTACATTGTTTCCATATCCTGCAATTATCTGAGTTTCAAACCTTCTACATGTATGCGAAAATCGACATATACCTAGGTAATCCCCAGTTGTAAGTACATATTTACTTAACTTGACAAATTTTACTAATAACTACATGATTATAATTTTTACCAAGCTTGTGTGTTCGTGGATTGGTCGCAGTAAATAATAATATATGTATAGCGAATCAAATGTAGCTCGATTATTACAACATAAAACTCTTGCTCTGCATTTTGTTTCTTTGTTTAAGGTTCGTAGACTATTGTAGTTTACATTGATTAATATTAGCTCAGACCGCGATTTACGTCTAAATTTCAATAACGCACTGGAATAATAAAGAATTGTCTTATACCTAATTTTTCATGGGGTTCGGTTTTCAAACATATTCTTAAGTATATTTTGAAGTTTTATTAAAATACATCATCCTTTTCGAAAAAAAAAAAAATCACCTCTTAGTATCTTGTCTAAAACCGCAAAAGGGCCATTCTACTTTTAAGTGCAGGTTTTCGTGTCCTCCACATAAAATCATGTAACACGAATATAAACTATAGTAATGTGGAAAAATATAAGAAAAATTCACAGTACGTGAAACTGCCGCATTATTACTTTAACTTCTGTTAACATTTCTGTGTCTTCAAGTTCTTAAGAAATCAATGTATGCTATCAGATTAACTCGATTACTTCTGAAAATGAAATCAATTAAAAATCCTAAATGCAAATAAACAGAAGGAAACAGAATTATAATATCAAATATAAGCAGCAAGACTTTTTTAAAACATTCGAAAAGCAGATTGATGCAGGGCGACTGCTGCAGCAACGACGTCTGTTGTCAAATCGGTAGGAGGCGCAAGGGGGCGCGGGCGGTGACCGCGTCGGCAGGTGCGCGCCGCGTCAGTTCCGCGACTCTCGCCGCTCCGTCGGCACGTGCTGCTAAACAGACATGTAGTCCCTACTAGGGTTTGCCGCTATTTACTAACTTTGTGCAGTGCCGTTCATTTTGACTTCACAGTTTTAACTTATAGACATGGTTGTGTTAGAAAGCAGTGGTGCCTTGCTTGAACCGGCGCTGGCGCTGGACGGTGCGGCAGCCGCTTGTCTCGAAAGAGCTTATGCGCAAGCTGACGTTTCTCTTAAACTTTTACCTAAACGTTATATTAATATTCATCAATGGCTATCTCCTGTTACCACAACTCAGACTACTGCAGCTGCAGCTGGAAAAGATCTGAAACTACAAATAGTAAGAGTTTATCTATTATAAGGCAGATTTTATTTAGTTACTTCTGTGAAAAATATACACATTTTCAACATTCTGGCATGACTTATTAGTTCTTGATTATTGTAGTCGGCGCACTTAAAATATATTACTTATGGTTTTTTTACAAATTAATTATGTATGTTTTGTTATTGTAGAGGTATTTTTTTTCCTTGAGTTAGGAATTAAGTCTATTCTATCTGCTTGCCAAGCGAAAATAATAATATTCCTGCTGCGATTCCAAATATTTTTTTTAAAGAAATAAAGTTGCAAAACAAACCACAACTACTACGTAAAAAATGGTTAATATTTTCATATAAACTAAGAAAAATTACAAGGTTTCAATAATCTCCCAAAAACATATAAATATGGATTATATTTTAATTATAAAACTGTCTTTCATATTTTTAAAAATCTTGTCAAGAATAATAATGTGAAAATTCAGTATGTTTATGAAACCCAATACCAACATCTTATTTTAAGATAATAAACAAATCCCTATTTTTACAAGTCCAAGCACCTGTAAATTGTTTCATCATTCAATTGATGCTTGAGGTATATATTTTGACCCTAAGCTTTCAAGTTCCTCTAGTACCTCTTGTTTTTCGAGATGTTGATATGAAACTTACACCGCTTAAAGTATGTAGGTAGGTGGTGTAGGTTTCTTATCAACATTTCGAAAAATTAATTATATACTTAGAATATTTTTTATGTTTATTGTTCTTAATTTTTATACCTTATCATAAATAGGTATGTGTTTACATCTTGGTCGTTTCGTTGTTTCTCCTCTTTTACGGCTTCCTATATGGTATCGCACTTGAAATAATTATTTGTTTTAAAAAGTCGAATCGTAAGAATGTTTGTATTGCCTACTTTGATTAATGTATGTATAAAATAATGGAGCGCGCCATTATTTAATAATGTTTGATTATTAAAAATTAAACAATTTTTGTTTGCTTATCAAAATAATAATTGACCTATATTAGTGTATAGGTATATAAACTCAAAAAAATATTTTTTTTTACATTTATATTAAAAAATAAATATTATGCAGGTTAAAAATAATATAATTCATTAATTATATCAACACGCTAAAACACAGAAGTTTCTAACAAATCTAAATTAACTGGAAGCTCCTCAAATGTCAGTCTATTTTCTTGACATGTTACTTACTAAACAATATGACACTCTTTTAAGAACACACTATGAAATACAATACGCCATGTCACGAGTTTACAAGGGAGTTATATTACAGTGAAACCTGGTTAACTGGCACTTCAAGGGACCTGTAAATCGGTCTCACTTAAAGGTATTCCATTTATCCAGTGTCTAATTTATAGAGTTCATTGACATTTGACAGAGGTGAGAAAAGAGGTAAACTTTAGCATAAGACTATTGTAAGCTCAGTCGTGTTACGATTATTTAATCTGTAAAGACTCCGAAACGTCAGCTAATAAAATAAAATATGCCAGTTAAATCCGTCCAAAGTTGTTTAATTCCAAGTAAGTTCTGTAATGGTGCGATTTTATTAAATAAAGCAACGTATATATTTTGTAAACAAAATGTTATTTTCCATGGAAAACATGAATAATGTGGTTTAAAAATCGTTCTCCTGAAACTAATAAGCCGTTGTTGACGTATACAAAATTATTATTAGTTGCAGATTATACGGATACGGGCACTGACACTAACTTTAGTTTTTTTCGTAATGATAAATATATTTTGTCTTCGCTTCGGTCTTTTTAAATTAATACTTATAGAGAAACTGCATTAAAACTAAGTATAAGGGCAGATCTAGAGAAGTCCGAGTAGAAGAGAGATGAAACATCTTAGGTCCGAGATTGTAATACCTACTGACGATATAACAGTTACAGAGGAAAATAAGATACATATATATATAGAGGTAATTATGACGAGATAATCGAAATAATCCCAGATAAAAACTAACAGAGGTAATTCATAGCTAAAGTGTCGGAACCTCAGCATGAGTTACAGCTATGGAGGTTTCTCACTTATCCAGGGCCCACTTAATCAGGTTTCACTGTAAATGAAGTTTCCTTTTATTATTTATTTTCTCTTTTCTTATTCATGTAACAAAAATCATCAGGTAATTATAGTTTCAAAATATTAACATAATTACTACGTAAGTATGAGAATGAATACATTGCAGATTTAGATACTTAGAAGTCTTGAGTATTAGCTTTCTAAGCGCTACGTAGATTTCAACCATTTAATATAATAATATGTGTGGCTATTGATTGCCGAAACGATTTTAATGAAATGTGAAGAGCATATAAATTTAGATCGAATTCACGATGTCGTGTTCAGGGGGTGAAATTACCAAATATCTATACTAATATTATAAAGCTGAAGAGTTTGTTTGTTTATTTGTTTGAACGCGCTAATCTCAGGAACTACTGGTTCGAACTCTTCATTATATTTTAGAGCATTTCTTCAAAGCCTCTTATACTAACGAAGGGTTTAATATCACAACTGTGAATTCCATACTGACACAATTTGATAAATGTATGAAGCGCCTACTTACTTTGTACCTGCTTCGGAGCGTGTGTTGTTTATATACCTTTATATTCTTACATTTATATATATATATAAATATAAATCTAAAAAATCCTTTGTCCTGAATGACTGGCTAACTGACGGACTGAGCCTAAACAGCTGATCGTAGAGACCGGAAACTTTCTATGACGTAGGCATTCGATAAGGATTTCCCGAAATTCTACCCCTAAAGAGACATAAAAGGGTGGCAAAGTGTGTATGGGACGCAATTACCTAATCGAGTCTACTTCAAATTTTGCATAAACATTATTTAACAGAATTGTTGGGCGACGTTTTTCGTATATAAATTCATCCTCTAGGGGTTGTGGTTAAAAGTGCGAGTTGGACTTACGCACGAAGGGTTCCATACCAGTCATTATATAAAAACGGCACAAAAATCACGTTTTGTTGTATAGAACCTCTTGAATATTTATTTTATTCTGAAATTAGTACTTACCGTTATGGCGACAGAAATACATTTTTCACACCTGTGAAAAATATAACGAGATAACTATCATGGTTCATGATATGCAGGCTGGTGACGTTACCGTAATGCGGTTATTTTATTCTTTGATACTGGTTAAGAAAATTTTATTTTTCATAGAAGTTAAAATTATTTTTTTCACTCAGATTTTATGTATATGGGGTAATTTATCTGAATATGCAGTAATGTAGCCACAAATAACATTTTAATGATATAATTGTTATTAATTACGATCTTTGGTTTAATACCATTCGTATTTCCTTTTTTTTTATACTCTTGTCTTGGTCTAAATATCATTATAATATAATTGATAACAATAATTCAGTCGACGTTATTCGTTTGTTTTTATTATATAATGTACTGTATTTGTATTACCTTGTTTGTTGTTAATATTGATTTCGGTAATAGATCAAATAACGTCATTCATTACATTGCCAGTCTATAGTTGCTTTGATGCGTAATCTACCCGCTGCCGCGTATGCCGCCCGCGCCGTGCGCCGTATCACACCGCCCCATCTCCCCGTATTCATCGTGGCGGCTAGAAAAGCGCGATCTGTACTATATTCCTTCTAACTTAGACTTCGGCAGCTCTTTGAGATTTCGCATTTATCGTCCAAAACTTTCATTACCCAAATTGAATCGGGTGTTACATGCCCATTTTACACATTAACTTCAATTTATATTTTAGGAATCTGTCTATCTTAAAAACTTTGATATCTTAGAAAATATGTAAAAGTTATATTAGGGTAAGTCCGGGGGAGATGGCCATACGGGACAGTTGGCCAATCGAAAAAAAACATAGAAGATGTGACTTTATTTCGTTAGTTTTTCCTCAGTTCGGTTCACGTCATGTGTAGGGTCAAAGGTACGGCCAAAATTTTGGCAAGAAAAATACGGGAATTAAGAAAATCCTTGTTAATTGTTTCGACTAGTCAAAATATTTTTTAGGAGATTCATGAGTAATATGGTTGTGGCCTTAGTCTCTTAAAATAACGATTGTTTTTGCTTTTGTCACAAAATATACGAGTGGTAGTTTAAAAAATACTCAATTAAACATGTGCTTGTTTTTATTTTTTTATTTTATAGGTATGGTCATCTCTCCCGGAAGAAATAGGAGAGATGGCCAGTTGAAGTCGGTGTATTATGGCCATATATATACTTGGATAATGGGCTGCTAATTATGTTTGTTTTAGATACCTAAGAAATACTAAAGAAGGGATTTTGCTGTAAGAGGGAATTGGTCAAAAGAAACACTAAAAGTGGCTATGAATGATATAAAAATTGTTCACGCAACTATAACTAATGTATCATGCCCAAAAACTTAGTTTTAATTTTGGGTACACGAAAATTACACTGAATATGATAATATGCGTTCCAAATGTGGTCAAGATAAAAAAGAAATGTATAAATTAAAATATAAAACAAAATAATATACTTAGAATAACTTATAAGCTATGGCCATCTTAACTTTTAGCTTATGGCCATCACCCCCGGGCACCTCGGGAGAGATGGCCAATTGTGTTTTTTTTTAAAGATTTTCTTTTAATGTGATGTCGTTAAATATAAATATTTGTTTGCTGATTTTCTCAAAGTTAAATGTTTAAAGTTTATTAATAAATAAAAAAATAAACGTTTGAGTGTAAGGTTTCTTTTTAATAGCGTCTAAAAAAAACTATGGCCAACTACCCCGGACTTACCCTAAGTGTAGCAAACAACTGCACCTGTAACTTGATAGGAATTAATTTTATTTTCCTTTACTTAATAAGCCTTGGGTACATCGTTGAATAATACTTTAATGATAAAAATAGCGGTTCCGAGTTCCCTTTATAATTTAGTCCTGTCCGTCTGTAGCAGATAAATTACTCTAAAAAGTAAGCGCGTTTGCTTTCCAACAGAGATGAAACAAATCTGCTATTAACAAGTAAGCAAAAATGTTCATAAATTTTATACCTACGGTTTCTGAAGTTCGCTATTTATATAACTCATTTTAAATATTTGAGATCAATTCCGTCCATAATATTTATAGAGGTCCCAATCTTCACGATATTTCAAATACTAACAGGACACACATAACGCAATTTTTGGTTGACTTGGGTAAATTATATTTTAATGAAAGTCGTTATTTGTATTCGATATTAATAAATATCTAATATCTTTTATTGTTGACATAATAAAATTAAATGTTAAAGTAAACGGATTTAACTCCTGCTTCCTATTTTATTTTATTTGCTGAAGTTTCGAAAACTTTAAAATTCCCATATTCGTAGCACGACTGAGCTGACGATAGTCTATGTAAAATTATGTAGAAGTCGGAAAATTAAATATATCTATCTAAATAGTAATGTTTCACGAGTTGGTATAGTTGGAAATTGACTTGCCAGTATTTGAACTTATGCTTCAAGTCGAAGGTACGTGGAATCTTGGTTTATATTCAAGGTAAATTTGCATTTAACGTATACACAGTGATATATCAGTTTTATATGTACCTACACATTGAACACTGCGGACTCGGCGAGCAGGCACCAACACAATACATGTGTCTAAACAAAGAACGAGGTAACGCGAAGGCGAGGGTGGAGCGCACGAGCGCTGGAATACATTAGCCGCCACCAGCAGAGTGTCGGCGTTGGAGCGTTGTAATATATTTTACTAGCGGTCATTTTCGACAATTAACCACATAAAATAAGTGAAATTATGCATGCCGCCAACGACGGCGTATATCACGTCCAGTTACGGGCACGATACGTACCTTCTACCTTTTCATTCATTATTCAAAGAAATGTTTCGCTCTACCAAGCCGCTTCCGGAAGCGCAGGTCTGTTCTTGTGATTGATAGAAACTACTGACTGTATGCTACTTTTATTTTGTGGCTTTGTCCTAAAAACCTCTTGCAGTGTAATAACCTTATAGATTCTTAAATCATAACCTAAAATGTAAAATTTCATGATACGTACTTCTAAATCAAGCAGGTCCTCAGGCCGTTAGCTTCATTTTCTCTTGCAATTTCCTGCAATTTCCGGTCACCTTTTAGTACACAACCAACCGGACTGGAAAATTATTTTCATGTCTTAAATTATTTTCACAGCAACGTACGCGCATAACCTAACATAGTCTATCAATATTGTAAATCTCATTTGTGTAAGATTTTTCTTCCTCTTAGTAGAAAACTTTACTGTTGGATGTTTAATTAAAACGCATATTAATATTATGAAGGGTCAACGCCGAAACCAGTGACTAGGCGCGAACTGAGGATCATTTAACATTTTGATTTATTTTATTAAATAGTTGGTTATTTTAGACCTTTACGTATCCCGTGTGTAGGTAATTATTGAGCGGACTGTATAGGTAACTGTCTGTTTTTTACTTGCTGAAATATATGCGTCAGCAGTCAGGGCGGCACGGCATGGATGAACCAAACTGTTTGCAGTTAATTTCTTTAAGTACTTATACTATATATGCAAGCGGAAACTCATACAGACGATTATATTGCTATTGAAGCTGGTTTTTTTTTTATATGCTTTCTGTTACTGCCCTGCTTTTAGCATAATTCCACTAATTCAGTTTAATTGCATAATTATATATATGTGAAAATATATTTTATAGAAATTTTGTATGTTACGGTTGCTACCACAACATGTCTTGCCAAGACTCAGAATCCTAAGCCATGTTCTTTGTGAGATATGTTTACTGTATTGACTTCAAGAAAAGTGATTATTTAAAGCACTGCTTATAGAAGGGCATTGTAAATTGATTCTTAAAATAAAATGAGAAAACTATTGGTAAGACACAAGAAAGTAATATTTCGGAGGTTCCTTTTTGTTGTCGTGTTATTGAACTCTGCAAACCATTAGTTCAAATCGTAATAATTACAAAATATCTTGTTTTGCTATTTTACGACATTACCTTGAGGTGTGTGTGAATCAGCAGACGGCACGCTCACCGGTGTGACGACGGTGGTTTAAGAATAGCTTGCGCTCTATTTAAGAGTCCTGCGTTTGTTTGCCAGCGATATGTGTCATTGTTAACTAATTTAAGTAACAGCTTCTGCCAGATGTTACGACACACCTTCGGGGAAAGATGTTGAAGTGCAATACTAAGCCCTTATGAATTATGGTTAATAATGCTTTATCTAGTTATTGAATTACTATTTTAATAAGCTTTTTACACCGTCAATCATATTTATATTTGGGGAACTATTTGAAAATTAAAGTAAGTATATTAAAAAAAAATGTTGCGCTGAAACTAAACTTGTACAATGTTATACCTACCTACATATTTAGTATATCTACCTATAATCAAATGTATAGTATAAACTAAATAGTGTTTGTGAGTTAACATATTCACACATGCGTATAATCAATAGTGTGTAAGATATTTTAAAACTCCAGGATATGATTTATTCATTCGCTCGGCAGAACATAAGACAAATAATGGACACTTTACGATTGAACTAATCGATAGATTTATGAATACGTCATGTAACTATTAAAAATTGGTCTCACTTAATGGGGGTTACTAATTTTCAAGCTTCCGTTTTGAATACATTAATGATAATATTACTTTTTTTTAAAATATTTACTAAGTAAAAAGTAAATAAATTAAAATTGCGTTAGTAACCGAACGAACTATGGCCAAAGTCCCACAGTTAAGTGAAAATTACCATTTCGAGGTAAATATTTATTTAATGGGTTATTGTGAAAAACTTTCTCGTTTGTATTTTGGAACTATTTTATGAATATTCCAGAACGACTTAAATATTGTACAATAGTGAAAACGTTCTAGAATACCAAGACTTGCCAAAAGGGCTCGCTTATTTTAATTTATAAAAAATATGGCCTGTAAAATACAATATTCCTGCGTATGCAAATTGCGAGCGAGGTTGATTCATGAGCCCCTAACACAATAAATTTAAAGTATTTCGGTTTGTAACATTCATAGCGACTCTTCAAAATGAAAACATTTTCAAAGTTATTACGATCTCTTTTAACATTATTATTAACTATTCGGTGGTTTGTGGTAATAGTACATACATTTTGATGCTAGTAGGAAAATTATTGACTAGAACAGTATGAATAAAATGTGCCAAAAGGAGAGTAATGTCTTTTAACATTATTAACCATGCATAACGTTACTATAATAATCCTTCTTTCAATTGAATTATAATATTTAAAATACATATATAAACAAAAAATGCGGTAATCATATTATATTATTGTTATTCATCATTCGTACCTATATGATAGGCGTTAATTAAAGTTTTTATTTTTGTAATGTAAAATTTGATTTATCCTTTTATTTAACATATTTTTTGATCGTATATTGTTAAAAGCCAGCAACAAAGAAAGTATTAAATTTAGCATTTCATGCGAAGATAAGCACGGAACGATATATTTTTTAGCAGGTATATTATACATTTAAACTTGTACATAACTTATATTTGACTCTTTTGAACTGCTATCGTGACATTACCGGTGAAGAGTAGTGTAAACATCAGAAGGCATACAACACGATACCGTTTAGCCTGTTAATTAATTGCCATGACCGGGACCCGAGCTCCTGAGTGCTGCGGCGATCGTGGAGCTTGTCGCAGGTTCGTTATGGAAGTAATGAGTGCGACTATAATACGTACTGAGCGAGCGATGCTGAAACTTGTTCGGAGCCGTGCCTGCAACCGTGCCTACTCCTATTTTTATTGTTCAAATTCTAGACGAATTTATCAACTAAACTTAAAACTTGTGCTTTATCATGGGTATTTCTACCTCTTCTTATTTGGCTTTTTAGTTGTATACGAGAAGAGTTCGTATTACAAAATATGTATCCGGATAAATCGACTATCATACAAAGGAGGTTCTCAATTCTGTTATTTACTTTTATTCAATAGGTACCTATTTACCGCTAAATTGGAAATTGTTAATTCCCGATTTTATATTTTTTTTATTTAATCAATTTCTAGTTATTAGGTAATGACAAATTGATGGAAGATTATGCATGTAGCTATTTAGAATCAAAAAGTGTACTTTGCAAACTCCTTTTAATTAATTTTATTGCTTGTTAATTTATTTTACAATTTATCTTTGTAGATAGACATACACTACATGACTTGACTTTATTGGGGTCTTCTCGTGTGATTGAGCCGACGAGACGTGTCACTTGATTTAATTAAGAGCTGCTTTACCGCCCATACTTCCCATCTAACGCTTCAGAGATGGTTCTTGGTAATTTCGAACAGGGCTATTACACGGCAGATTTATTTCAATATTAGATCCGTCCTACGTCAGCTCTGATTGAACATTTACAATCTTGCTTGATTATTGAAGGTAGCCAAATCGGCATAGGCAGATGGTAATAGTGAATGTACCTACTACGTTGTGTACTAACCGTGCGTGTAGATGTTCAGAATTTCGTTCTAGCGTATCTGAAATTCTTACATTTATGTAAATTAAATATATTTAACGATAACCAGATATTTTTCAAGCTAATTTGAGTATTTTACTAAGATTTATTCTCCAGGCATAAAGAGAGATTATTTGCACAAAGCTTACGTGGATGTTTTAGAGAAAGCAAAGGTATAGGTTAACGTGGAAAGGGATGTGTTAAATCTCTTAAATCCGCTAGTGATTGCATCGTTTATCCGAAAATAGTCGTCATAATTCAACGGGCAACCTCTGACTTAGAATTGTTACGAATGTGGCCAATTTGTTATAGCCCAAGAGCCAGCGGCCCCCAGACCTTCGTTAAAGTATAAAAGCTGTAAGTTTCTCAATGTATGCCCCCAACACAAGTAAGAACGAACCCCATCTATGAAACTTGGGTCGCGGTGGCTTTCGCAGGTATCAGGTAATAAAGGCGTGTAAAATTGTGTGTTAAATTCGTTAAAGTATAAAACTCAGTTTTTACATATTTTACGTATAATAATCCTAGAAGTCACCTTGTCGAAACCCAGACACTTCGTACGGTTGCAACCCTCTCCCAGACGCCCTTAAAGTATATTTAATTGTTACTATACTTACGGTATACGTACCACATAATACAATGACAGCTGATGCGCAGTAAAACGTCGCAATGGACCGAACGCTGTATTTCACACGCACCCACTGACACATACCGTCATTTGGGGTCTTTAGGGACAATTTTGAACTTTGACTAAGAATTTCTCGGAATATTTCTATGTAAGTTAACAATGTTAATATTTTAAAACTTTAATCTTGATTCCGAGAATCGTTTGGTAATAAAATATTCCATAAAAATATAATTTTAACTCCCTTTTTTTAATAAAAACCGGCCATCCCTATTTATACTGTAAACGGGGTCTATAGCAACTAATAGGGGTATCAATAGGGAAAAATGGTTAGGGTTGTCACAAATATGATACACTGATAGGTAAGTACTTAGGTGGTCCTACTTAGGTACTCTGAATGTACTCAATATTGTAGAATAAATGCATATTATGCCTATTTCAAAACGAAACTAAGTTTTGGTAGCCCTGTCCCTGTGCACCCTGTAGCGTCCTGATTTCAACTTATTACGTTCCTATAAACCGCAAATGGCATGCCTTTTGACCCCGCGTGTGAACTCTATTGAACCCTGGTGCATCCCTATAAACCTCGTTTCTTAAAAAAAAATCTCATGCTTTAGTTTTTTACATTTTTTACTAACAAAACAAAGAAAATCTTCATATACCGCGTTTAAAATAGGTTCCGGATGAACTAATGAACATCTTTTTCACGATACAAAGTGTTTACTTCAAGTGAAACTATGATGTTTTGATGAAGATTTGGGGAGCAAAAAAAGTACCCCTAAAGAGGCCTAACTTCAAACGGTTAGTTTAACAATTTAGCATTATCTACATTTTTTCCAAGTGTTACCATTGCCGAAAGCAACTATTTTAGTATTATTTTAAACCACCCTGTGTTCTGTGTCATTGGTAGATTTTTTTAAAATACCACTGTTATAACTTTCCGGGTTTTCATCCCTATTCACCTCGCCATTCCTAAACACCCCGTTTGACATATATTACTATACCGTAAGTATAGTAACAATTAAATATACTTTAAGGGCGTCTGGGAGAGGTTTGCAACCGTACGAAGTGTCTGGGTTTCGACAAGGTGACTTCTAGGATTATTATACGTAAAATATGTAAAAACTGAGTTTTATACTTTAACGAATTTAACACACAATTTTACACACCTTTATTACCTGATACCTGCGAAAGCCACCGCGACCCAAGTTTCATAGACGGGGTTCGTTCTTACTTATGTTGGGGGCATACATTGAGAAACTTACAGCTTTTATACTTTACCGAAGGTCTGGGGGCCGCTGGCTCTTGCTCTATTATACTTGTGAGCCGTGATACACAGTGTACCTACAATTTTATTGAGAACTGACGAAAGATTTTGATGGCGACTTCGTTTATTTTTTAATTTATTTTCAAAAACCCTAGACCATAACTTATAAATTAATTTCGATTTTATTTGTAAATGAAGCCAAGGATTATTAACTACAAATTGTCTCAAGATATCTTACTTTGAAGTCGTCAGGTAAAGCCGTGAAAAGCGAATTCCGGCAACGTTGCGTGACTTCACTCGATATCCCTTGGCAATACAGGTAATTTGTCCCCTGGAGAATATAAATCTAAAATGTTAACTTTAAATGCATCAAATTTCAATTAATATGTATCCATCTTATATTCTATTCTCGTGTCCCGGTGTTTGTTACCAAACTCTTTCGAAACGGCTGTACTGGTTTTTATGAACATTACTACCTACATACGCCCTAAATTTTTGTTCTTCTACCACCCATCTCTATTTTTAATAAAACATCTCGAAATACGCAGTACGAAGTTCGCCGGGTTAGCTAGTAGAAGTAAATGTAGGTAATATAACATACACGGATTTTATTAAACACTCCTAACTCAAGAAGGGGTGAAACGATTTAAATTCATGGATTTTGATTTGTTGGATTTGTCTCCAAACCGAATAGTAAAACTACTAAAAACATTGGAAAATTGAAAAAAACAAAAAAAATACTATAACAAACAAGGACCACGTCGGCAGGGACCACTAGTTAAAATAAAACAAAAAGTATTTGCAAGCAAAAGAAACAAAATTTATAAAATATTCTTCGTGGAAACCGTCTACAACCAAAATTTTATAAGTTGTATCGGAATAATAAACAGCGGTAATTAGTTTTTTTTTAAATATTCACCGTAAGCGTCTAATGCGCAACCCGTGTCGGCCGTCATCACGCGTCGCAGGAGAAGTTTGTTATTAATTCACTGCCTTTCACTCCAGTTCGCAGCTTTTATTCGTTTAAAGAAAATGTACATAATTATTTTCAAGACCATACGAAGTACCTACTGATCATAATTTTTTGTTTATTTATGTTTTATATCTGTCCCTCGCGTATGGTATTTAAAATTGTAAAATAAATTCTCTCGCGTTTTATTTATATTTTACTGGGATAATTTTATATACTAACCCTGGAATTAAAATAATAATGTCGAATCAAACATATTACATACCGTACCTATCCATATGTGTCTATAACTTGATACTTTCTTAGTTTTCTAGCATACAATCACATTATTTAACTTCTTGTTCATTTGAACTTCAACCAATTTTTTTATCTGCTAAAAAATTAGCAACTTTCACATTTAGCAGGTCATTAAGCCTAATATTATTTCCCAAAAGGAACCCTGAATCAAAATATCACAATGAGAAAACATATATTTTTTAAGTTTTATAGTAACAATAGTCACAAAACCACATTCAGACAGAACGATAAAATCTGCAATATTAATTATTATCGACCACATTCAATAACATTGTATGATGTGCACGTTGCGTATAATTCGCTATACAATTAAGATATGAAAAAGGTTACAATTGTGCTGTTGTTCAAAATAAAGTATTTCAATTTCAAATCTTTTAGTAATTATAGTCTGGCACAATCGACAATCATTTGACGACCAAAAAGCATCCACCTGGTGTTGATTGTGACATTGTCCGCTACGAGCGCTACGTTTTGCGAAGGGCGGACGGTGCATCGCGGATGCATTTGTAATGCAAATTGTTACGCTCACCGCGATTCCCGTCGTGCTTTCACGCCTTACCTGCCTTACCAGTGATAATTACACAAAACCTCCAGACTTCCCGCCTGTCTCGTCTATTTATTTTCACGACCTTTATATATAAAAGCTTAATAATCGTCTTTGGTCTATAAAGACCATTTCTCAGTCGGTACAAAGCCGTTCTATCCGTTAACTAAAGAATTACATGAAAAAAATCAATAGTATAGTCTTACTGCAAGAAGTTTGTGTGAAGTATCGTGAGAACTTACAGAACTAGACTGAACGTTATCATATTTCAAACGGTTTCGCAAAACGAATAAATAAGAACGAAGGCAAGAAGCGTGCGGTGAAACCGAGTCAAAGCGTGGGTATTAGAAACGCTCCGATTACCTCGCTCAGTGGAGCTCCTGTTGTACTACTAGTTTACGGGGCGTCATTTCACCTTTACTTGCGATGCCAAGATGTACTAATGCTACCATGACAGTAGTTGTCAACACTGTGAAAGAATAAAAGAAACGTTAGACAACGCAAGAAATAAATTATCAATCAAAATTCAATGCAAGTTCATTCATTAAATATTATGTGCTATCTTATTCTATTATCAAACTGACGACGGGCTGGCTTTCGGCAATTTTAGTAACAAATTCTTATTTTACGACTGTAAAAAACTTATGTTCGTCATAGAGCGTAAAGTCGAAATCGGTTAACCTTAAATTTTTGTATGAGCTCAAGAATAGTGACAATAACAATGACTTCTTTGCGTTACTTCCCGATGTCATGCTGTATGCGGATAAAGTAGGTAATGAAAACCGGCCAAGTGCGAGTCGGACTCGTGCACGAAGGGTTCCGTACCTTTATCTATGATAAATTAGGTAATTTGATTTATGACGTTTAAAAACAAAACTATTGTCTAGATCTCATTCAAACCAATTTACAACATCATTTTAAAATACCTTATCCATAGATACCCCACACGTATAGGTCTAAAGAAAAAAAAAATAGTTTTAGTTCTATGGGGTTCCCCATAAATGTTGTTTTTTTTCTGATTTTATTCTAAAATCATAATGCGGTTTACAGAATACGTCTACGCACCTAATTTTAATAATGTAGCTCTTATAGTTTCGGAATAAACTGGCTGTGACATACGGACGGACGGACAGACAGACATGACGAATCTATAAGGGTCCCGTTATTGCCGTTTGGCTACGGAACCCTAAAAAACGTTAATATTGTTTTATAATTTGATTGAACTGTAGACGCGTCTTAATGGATGTTTAGGTAAATATAGACGGTGGAATCATCCACTGGCGTTTCAACCACCGTCAGTCCCTAGTTCTGAATATTGAGGAAACGAGCAACATCAAGAATTCAGTTTTGATGCGACGACATACTGCGCTCGTACATGTTGTCAGAAATAATCGAGTTTAAATCTTATCGCAGATTATTCCTTCATTATTCAGGACAAGAGAATGACGGTTAAACGCCCGTGGAATTACTCAGACCAAGATTTTAATCTTTTGTATATATTTTTTTTACTTACCAATATAAATATTTATAGACGTTCTCTCCGAAAGCTGTTACCTACTATTCGGAATCACTTACTGCGGCTACACTGTTAACTTCCCTACAACACTGCAATTGTGGTTTGGTTTGCTTAGGTAACTACGGCCTTGTAGACCTTAACTTAGGCCTACTATGGGTGTAGCTACCGACGTATCTGCAGTATCAATAATTATAGGTTACCCTTCCTAAGCATGGGCGTGCATTCCATATAGGCACAATGGTATAAATGTATGGAGTGCCTACCCTGACGTAGTACATCGCGCCTGTTCCTAAGGGCCCCTAAACAATGTTTTATACGGTGCCCCGCTAAGGCACGCTACATTTCAGAGACCTACCTACCCTCATAAGTTCTATACACTGAGTTTTAGTTTGATCGTAACTGGGTATTTTACGTTTTCTATACATATAACTAATAATTATTATAGTGACGTTAATAATAGCGACAATGATGCGCTACGACTTATTAAAAATATAGCTTTACCGCAAAATGTTGGTATTGATGGGATGCTATAGTGTTTTATTAACATCCAAAATTTTATGAGTCTATCGCACCTTCCGTATTATTTTATTTTATTTTCCAAATTGTCAAAGAACTGTCATGAGTAGGCTGTTGTCATGGGCACTAGTACCGCTGCCGGCTTGACCGCGTTCCACTAACGGTATCCACCACGAAGCATTTCTCTGCGCGTGGCACACTTTGTGCGTGCATTCACCTCGGCCATCACTTTATAACGGCACTCATTTTTCTTAATACTTAGATTTTATTTAAGAACTAGTGGTTCGTCCCAGCTTTGCACGGATCTCTATTCTTTTTCTTTTTTTTAAAATATTCTATAGCCTGTGTTACTCAGGGCGAACGTAGCTTCCCAACAGTGAAAAAAAAATTCAAATCGATCCAGCCGTTTAGGAGCCCATTCAATTCAAACAAACAAACAAACTTTTCCTCTTTATTATATTAGTAGGTATAGAAAATATTTAATGTATTTAGATCATACACTACTATTGCGTTACAGCAAAACTTAAAAGTAATCTATAGTTTGCTTTGTATAATCATATTGACCTTTATTAATAGATAATCGCTTGTATGCGAATAACTTATGGAACCCTCTCCAAGCAGTTGAACTCGCACTTGAGAGGGCTCTATAATATATTCTTGCCTTTATGTTAGGGGCAGTCAGTACGACTGCGAACCCTCATGAAGAAATCGCAATGAAGGGTCCTGTTAGGAAGAAATTTAAGCTATGGTAGTGCGACCCGAGTCCCTAAACGCCAATTCATTAGATGACAATGACGTTACCTGCTCTACATATTCGCAATACGGAAATGATTTCTTTGTATGACACGACCGTATAGGTATGTCATGGTAGACTATCTATACTAATATTATAAAGCTGAAGAGTTTGTTTGTTTGTTTGTTTGTTTGTTTGAACGCGCTAATCTCAGGAACTACTGGTTCGAATTCAAAAATTCTTTTTTTGTTGGATAGACCATTTATCGAGGAAGGCTTTAGGCTATATAACATCACGCTGCGACCAATAGGAGCGAAGAAACAGTGGAAAATGTGTAAAAAACGGGGAAAATATAAAGCCTTATGAAGAAGTGACAGTTAGAAGACTTTGACAGATCTTTGACGAAACAATCGTACGGGCAGGACGACGTCTGCCGGGGCCGCTAGTTACATATATAACTTGTCAGTTTATGAAGGGATTTGCAAGTTTATTACGGGATAAAGTAAAACGTACTTTTTACATGTAAAATTTGTATTAATTGAAAACAAATTTCAATCCATAAAGTTACCTATAAGGTACCTTAACTTTCTTAATATATGGTATTACATTTAAAGGGTTTTTATTTTAATGAAAAAAAGCTTGGTATATCTAGTGGAAAATCTGAGGAGGAAAACTGTTTGGAGAACTATTTTTATCGACTGACCGCTTAGTAGGTACGGACTACCTAATATTACGAAAACCTTCACACATAGGTATCACTGCACATTCTTGTCTCAGGTTTTCATTTTCACATCATATGGAATAATATAAGGAACATGTGAGCTGCTCTAAATATATTACAAATTTACTTTAGAAACACTCCCTTCAAAGAATAGATCGAATTACCAGGTGTCTTGTGTATAGTAGTCATTATTGATATTTATACTAGTTAGGTATATTGTAGCACTTAAAAGATCAAATGCGCCTAAGTTAAATCATATACGCTTATGGTTTTGGTTTTTACGCGTAGATACATACATACAGACAAATGTGGCAGGGGGCTGTTTTATAATATACATGGTTAATAGTAACAGGCCTACAAAAGTCTATCGAATTCATGATTTATTTAACTCTAGTATGAAACGAGATTATCGACACCATTTAATTGCCTCATGATAAATATTATGAGAACTGATTATTCCAAAGTAGTAGTAGTAGAAGTTTATATATAGTATATATTTACTGTGTCCTGATAGCTAATTGTACTAAATATATTTAACATCGTTTTAATATCGGTATGAGTCCTCGGGAAGTCCGCCTCTCTGAAGTCTCAGCAGCCCAGTTAACGGATCTAAAGATTTAAAGTAAATTTTTAATTTTATCGAAATCCTTAAAATGGCTTATATGGCGAAAAGCTATTCATGTACATCCAAACATCTAGAAAATAAATAACTTTTCCTGTGTTAATAGATTGGTATAACGTCGCCAAAATATGTACGATCCATAGAAATTAAACGAATGATACGTATGATCCGTGGAAATGAACCGAATGTTTTTTTTTGAGAATAATAATTGATGGTTTGAGGGACGCCATTTCTTGCGTGCGTATGATTACTTCACTTTGCATTATTTATTCATATTTTCACCACCTTCACATCCTTGAATGTTTCTTTTGCTTTGGTTTCTTGTTTATTTTATATGAACATTATATCACACTTGTGCGTATCATGTTCTGAAATTAATAAAATATTTGATAATCAACGGGTCATTTTCATATAAAGTAGTAAATCTAAAGTTTTTTTATCTATCCCAACCAGCAAAATCAGTACTTAAAATATATTCTGGATATACTTACGGATATATATATATATATATAACCATAGTTTTCCATTATGCACATAACAGTAGTCTTTTACATAATACCCATAACTAGTGATCCTCTGTAAATCTTTAGATGCCGAGCCTTTCTATCATGTTCATTCTTTTTATAGCCTTTAAGGATTTAGATGGAGTAGGTGACCGAATATTATATTATCATACGTTGTTTTCAAAAGTTTATTTTATTGATTTTGGGCAAATTTCCGATTAATTTGACTTTTAAGAGGATTGTGAACCTGTTAATTTTCATACAAAAGGCGATAACGTTTTACACCCAGTAAATATAGTTAGATTTTTATAATTTTTGGATATGTTGTAGATATAATGAGAAACTACGTCTGTACGTTTTGATTTTTAAGAAATATTGCTTACATTTATTATTTATTAGCATCTAAAAATCTATATATAGTAATCTATATATATAAAAGAAAGTTGTGTTAGTTACCCCGTTTATAACTCGAGAACGGCTGAACTGATTTGGCTGAAAATTGGCGGGGAGGTAGCTCGGAGCCAGGAAAAGGACATAGGATACTTTTTATCACGTTCCAGTAAAAAAAAAAGAAAAAAATATTAAGCTGATTTGTTAAAAATAGTATAACAAAACGCATCAATGACAACTGTCAAATCGACATTGCCGGGCGGGACGAAGTCTGCCGGGACCGCTAGTAGTCTATATATCTTAACTAGTAAACTATTATTGTTGGTACTGTGGACAAGACAATGATGTCACTTCGAATATTACCGACTTATATGACAGGCTTTGTTTCGTTGATCAGAAACTTCGATCGCGATCCTTTCCTTGCTGTTTTCGGCCTGAAATCGCCAGTTCCCAAAAAAATTACAAATACATTTTTATTTTACCGTATAAAAAACTAATTTCGTCTGACATTTTTTTATTTAAGCACAATAGTTTCACTGGCGATAAGGCCAATTACTTATTACAAGTTAATGGTAGGTAATTATATTAACAATTACGAAAACACGGCTACTCAAATTTTATAATTAATATTAATTTTAACTCTACGAGAGTAAGGTATTTATTTATTACAAAATTGTAAGTCTTGTTTACTTGATTTCTACTCTGAAAATTCGAAAAGAAATAATTAAAGTTTTTAAAGACAGATGAGTTTTTTAATAGGACTGATTACTTATTGATATATGATTTTATTAAAAATCCTACAAAAGTATATTTGAAGTGTGATGATTTGTATCTTCCTTTTTTATTTTGGTACTTATGTACTTTTTGCATAAGCGATTCCTACGAGCGTAGTATGTTCAAATCAGATTATTCGCGACTCAACAGTATTTGCACATTGTCTTTTGCTGAAGCACATCTAAACTAAAAGTGATCGTTAAGTTTACAGTGATTAGATGTAGATTCTGGTCAATTGTAGTAGTTTATTGTACCTACAGTTTTATCATGTGTCAATTTATAAATTCCAATGTATGTCAACCTCTCGGAGTTACCGCAAGACGAAGCGTGTCAAAAGAGCTTAGTGAAGTCTAAAATATTAAACGTATTGTACCTATACACCATTCCTTTATGTGTTTTAAAAGAAACCTACATAATGACATCCTTAATAAATCACAGAATAAAGCGGCATAAATCTGATTAGACTGGATTTGACCGAACCCGCATAAGCCTTATTACAATTATGAATTATTTTTATTAACAAAATTTCAAAAGTTCATGTTTACTTAATCGTTTTAGAAAGCTGGATGACTTTTTTATATGTATTGTATGTAAACTTGGTCACCATTAACACTGCTGAGTAAATGTGAGGTGTGGTTTAAGGTGACGTCGCATCGCAAGTTGCCTCGCTCCTAAGCAGTGATGTTCTGTTTTTACGAGTTGGGTGCGTCGTAGCTCGGGCGCGCCCGCTAATTTTGATAAAAGCATCGTGTGGCCGCACCCACCATCACAGTCACCACCAATATAACCCTGGTCGTTTAAAATTAATATCTGCCTACATTATGACTTTATTTACATTATTGATTAAACTCAAGCTGTAAACGAGCTATACCTATTCCATCTTTTTTAAAAGTCCAATATTATGCAGATTCCTTTATTGACTATAAAGATGTAATATTGCACCTGATAAATCTCCCAACTTTATTGGTACGTACACATCGCTATTGTCAAGAGCGTTAGTTTATTCCGAAATATTAGACCACCTTACCTTAAAAATCGCAGTGATATAGCTTAATTAGTTATATAATTAATTAAGCTATAATCATATGATTAATTATACGATTCCGTTCAAGAAAAAAATAGCTTTTACAACGATAAAACTATCCCAGCATAAATGTACTTAAAATAGTTTTCCTACTTTAAAAAAGTGCTGGAGAAATGCCTATATTATTGTACTAGCGGTCCACCCCGGCTTCGCACGGATCCCTATTTTTTTTTTAATTATTCACTCGGAAATAGTGTAGCTTACCAACAGTGAAAGAATTTTCCAAATCGTTCCAGTCGTTTTGGAGCCTATTTAATCCAAACGAACAAATCTTTCCTCTTTATTATAGGTATTTGTATAGATACACTTAGGTATATTTCCTATTTCATTGGAAAAAAATATTTTTCATTCAAAAAAATCACTTAGTAGGTATACGTATTTTCACTTTTATCAGTCATTTATAGGATGAATTTGAAATAAGTAGTAATAAACGAGGAATATTAGTCAAATAAGGACAAGAATATCGGAATGAGAGATAGTCGACTATAAATTTGTATAAACCATTATTATAACACCCTAAAACTTATTTCAAAGTGGTCCGTCGCGTCTTGAGATTTTCCAAGTTCAAGGAAAAAAAACTTTATTTTTATTTTGCACCGATTGCAAACCTCTTGTTTCCTATGGGTTTTATATTTTTTGAATGTACTAAAATATTGTAGAGGATTAAATCATTTTAGAGATAGAGGATGATCGGGTTAATTAGGGTTCACCTCGGAATGATATTACTTCTTACTTAGTGTTTATGAAATTTTTAAATCTTCATAGGTATCGGCACTGCGTTGGCACTTTGACACCTATCAGTATAGTCGTTATATATAGGGTTTCATACACACAACACTTAGGTGTTTTTTGAATGAAATTCTTTAACTACATGTAAATTATGACGACTAAAAAAGTATTATTTAGGGTATCGAATCACTTTCTTATTTGTTATTGTTCTAGCCAAATATCCACCAGAAAGAAAAGAACTAAATACGAAATATCTACGAAAATAACATTACCTATGTTTATAACATAAATTTCCTATAAATACTTACATACTTATAACTTAAAGTAAAAACCTAATGCATGTTACATACTTCTTAGACATGTTGTGCTATGCTACTTGTGTATTTTACGATTTTTAATTTTTCACAAATGGACAATTTACCTACATACTTAGGTACACACACACACACTTTGTTGTGTGGACCTTTCATAGTTTTAGTTGCATTGGCGATAGCGAGAGCCATGGAGATTTTTAGGACCTTAGGTCTGCCCTTTGATAATTATGGTCGCCGATAGTAAATGAATCATATATAATCTTAAATTAAAATAGAAGGGCGTGGGTAAAAAGTGGGCGTGTCTTTGCTCCGCCCAAGTAGTAGGATCCGCCCTTCGCCCTTCAGCCACGTTTTCTCTGGTCAAGTTGATTTTGAATTTATCACTTTTATTTATTTGCTAAGACTATTAAATGCGACGTATCAAATATTGCGTCTATTTAACAATGTTTTTTAATCTATTTTATACACTTAGTATAATAGATAGGTATATAGCCAGGGTTTACATCGCGGGTAGGCAGGGAAAGGCAGGCAGGCACAACAAAAAAAATGGATGCGGGGGCAGACGAACAATATCCCTACTATAATAACTGATAATTCTAATTTATATGTAATAAAACTTTATCAAAGACATGGAAAATACTACATAATTTTAAGTTACAAATATAATTAATATAAATATGTACCTACCTATATATATATATCATCACATATAAAATATCTATCTATTATATAGTATATTTAATATTTTCTTTGCACCTAACTCCATGGAACATATAATAACAAATTAAATTCCATATGTGTAATCATCTTATTTCTGGGCTCAGATCTCTTTGAGAAGTTATTTCTAGTATTAGCCTAATTCTACCATGTTGATCTTGGATTACATGAACTTTTTTATATACCTACATATTGCGTCACAATGATTTTTCGTCACTAGAAATATAGTTCAAGAAAGCAGTATAATACTTAGTGAACTATAAAGCATAATGTGTTTGCCCAGGCTGAATGAATAAAAGAAAGAGCAAATAAAAGATTTAATTTGAGATCTAAGTGTACAATGAAAAGTTTATAAACAGTACTTACTTAATCCTACTATAATTTGAAACATACTTAAGGCAGAATAGGTAATAGTACAAGTACATAAGTCTTACTGCTTTGATTTTCACAAATGCCGCCTTTATATGTGCCTACATAATTATTATTAACAAACGGACCGCACGCGAGCAGCCGACATTGAGCTCTCAGGCGCCGCGCGAAGGTCGACATTATTTTTCACCTTGTGTGACCTTGTCAGATATAGATAGGGTTGTCAATACTTTGAGTAATGAAATACCTGTTATACTATAGTTTGTAGTTCATATGTGAATTACGATATTTAGGTATTTACTACCCACACATCTTATAGCTTTAATCTAATAATATTATATCAGCACTTGAATAAAATAAATAAGTGAATAAAGATTACAGGTCGTCATACCGTTATACCTAGCTATAGATAAATATTAAAATAAGTTTTTTTTTCTCCATACAGCTGTGGAGTAGCCACCCTATACCTAGTACATATTATACACTTATGTTTTCTGAATATATTGGAGGTCGAAAAGATAGTTTCCGAAGAGTTCATACTGATCTTTTCCGAGTATTTTATAAATGGAAAACCAATTGCACTAAAGACTTTAATCAAAAATGTTATAAAACATGGAAGTTCTTTCAAACGTTTTCGCTACGAAAGCCAAAGATAACGTTGTCGACCGGGGCCGCAACCCGCGGGGCAGATAAACTCATTATAACAGGATACGCCAAGCACGGGCGGCGAGTGCGACGGCGAAGAGCACGCCAGCCTCCGGTATCCTTGTAATCTCGTTGCGATTCCCATCCCCGTTGACTCTGATTCTCTCCCCAAATTACCTTTTGTACTTGATCGACAATCTAATTTGCTACCATCTAAAATGTTTTTCCTCTATTCGACGGGACGCTTGAATCTTTTATAAACAACTAGACACTTAAGAAGACGTTTTACATTGGGTGTCGATTATGTTCGAAACACGTAGCACCTTGCCGCTTTCACTAAAAGCTTCTTGTTGACGCAGCAATTGTAGAAGCACTGCTCCGTGCTTGTATTTATAATTGATTGCTTTGTCGTGTAATTTGTTTGCTGTTTCCACTCCCGGGTGAAATGAGCAATTCTCGCGAGAGAAGCCCTTTCTCGCTATCGAAACTTTGGATGATACTTATTACTCTCTTATGGGAATTTGACCTTAGAAAGTCATTTGTAAATAAAGAACTGTTTACCCGACTACGGCATAGGCACATGGCACAGTAAGAGTTAGTAGACTGTGTAAGTATTTGTTTGTTCATTTTCTATCGTTAATGCATAAACTTTTGAGCAGTCCATAACTAATAGATAGTGTGTTTGTTGATCTTTTCGTTCCATATGAGAGATAGATTACATTTAATACAATAGATAATATCCGAAAGGAAAGTATCTATATTGAATGTTTTACCTAGGAGTTATGAAAAAAATATGATTAATTAAATAATTTATTTCCTATTGAATGATAGTACTTTTTGATAGCATTTCCTGCTAGTCGTCGTCATTGTCATCAACAATAGTTGTGACTGATGAACATTATTAACCCCTGACGCAAAAACGACGTGTTGGTTTGACGTGTCTGTGTGTGTGTCTGTGTGTGTGTGAAAGTATTAATATGTTTTGGAATGAAACAACTATTAACGGATTTAACTCGCGTATTTTTATTTTATTTTATTTGCTGACGTTTCGGATTCTTTACAAACGTCAGCAAATAAAATAAAATAAAAATACGCGAGTTAAATCCGTTAATAGTTGTTTCATTCCAATGTGTAATAACCGCGAAGGCATCAGAAATTATTATATTAATATGTTTACAAAGAATACGTCATGTCGGTGGGACCGTAGGTTTACACATTGTAAATATTAAGTAGATAGGTACCTACACCTAAATGAGTAATTAATATATTTTTTTTCTTATTGTTATACTTTTTAGAGGGCTTTTAGGTTTTTATTTCAGCATAAAAACTTAAAATTAATAATGCTTAAATAGAGGTCTAGTAGAAAAATATTATGAAACATTTAGCTATGAATTATTCGACATCGCTATTCTGTAGTCAATACATGGGTGGATCAAAAAGTACCCGTGTTCGGAAACAGACGATGTCGTTGAGCTATGTTGTTATTATCATCGTGTACTTAAGGTATTTAGAAATTAAAAAATATATATTTGTTCAAAAACAATACATTACCTTTTATTTAGTGGCCAGTTTTATCACAAGAGTGTTGTATTTCGCGGTGACATGGAAAAAGATCAACATCGTTTCGTAATTCGGTTTTTATTTTTAGATGGAAAAACATGCGATGAAATAAAAGTAAAGTTGGATGCTGTCTATGGGGGCCTTTCGCCTTCTGTGACAACCGTCAGATTTTGGTTCCATGAATTTAAACGTGGCACACAACTGTTTTAAATGAAGACCGGCCAGGTCGCCCTCCATACGTGGTTTCCGAAGAGGTCATTAAAAAAATTCATGACATGATTATCGCAGATCGACGAACTAAAGTTTGCGAATTAGCTGACATTGTAGGCGTGTCGTACAGAAGATTTTTCAGTATATTATGTAATAAATTGCACAAGAAAATGATGTCCGCCCTTTGGCTACCGCGTTTACTCACAGATGAAAATAATCAGATTCAATGTCAATGTCAAACCTATGTTTGGATCTGTTTAAGAGAAACCCGATGGAGTTTTTGTCTCGAGTTATGACTGTTAACGAAACCTGAGTATATTATTATACGCTGGAGACCAAGCGAGTCCAAACAATAGATTTTCCCATATGAATCTCCTCCAAAGAAGGCGAAAACGGTCCCATCTGCCGGAAAAGTCATGGCCACGATTTTTTTGGGATTCGAAGGGAATACTCCTTATTAACATCTTACAGAAAGGAAGAACAATCACAGGGCAATATTATAGTGAATTATTGGACCGATTCGATAAAAAACTTAAGAATACACGGCCCCATTTGGCTAGGAAAAAATGCTGTATTGCCCCGATAACGCACCAGCACATTCATCCAGGTTTGTCGCTGTCAATTTAGTGGAATTTCGCTACGAATTGTTGCTGCACCCACCATAATTAATTGATCTGACGTCCTACGACGTCTTTTGGTGCCTCAAAATGAAAACTTGGCTCGGGGGTTAAAAAAATCAGCTCAAACGAAGAGATGGTTGCCGAATCAGAAGCGTATTTTAAAGGGTTTAAAAAATTTTTTTTTTCGAGTGGTTAAAAAGGTGGGGTTATGTGTAAAGACCTCGAAGGAAATTATGTTAAAAAATAAAATAAAAAATCTTTAAATAAAAGTTTTTTCTGTCTTAACGCGCGGGTACTTTTTGATCCACCCACGTAAATGATACACATTAGCATTTGGCTACACTGTACCTTTAAGAAGTACGAATTATTTTACTGTGAAATTACTTTAAATTGATTAACTCCTACAGAATTTCTACGATATTGTGTCCAACAGGTTGTTTGAAAGATCAAATAGGGAGAGGCACGAGCGCGCGTTCCGTCACTAATAACCTCGTAATTGGTATCGAAGCTCGGTGCAGCCGGATTACTGAACGTCTAATTGAATGCGAGACGCCACCTCACCTCCTACGCCGCCGCTACAGCTGCCGCACCTTCCAACGACAGAAACGACTTAATTCTGTTGCGGTCAAGTTGGTCTATTTTGCTCCGTGTGCACGTGCCCGATCCACGCTAGACACTGTACACCGTTGAATTACATTGCCCAGATGAATTAAATTGCCGTGGAAGCAAGAGCCTGCTACCTACTGGAATCAGTTAAGAGATCAAACGTTACTCTGAGGCGAATGTAACTCCAAATTTACCCGCCGCAAGGCAAGTTACGACATCAGATAATCATTCCGTGTCAATTAGCTAATGAAAAATAATAAAATAGGCTTGCTTCGAGCTTTACAGTGTCAGTAATTATAATTATGGTGATGGTTAAAAGGCATCTGTTTCAGAAATGAAATTGAAACCTTTGTAATACCTAGTTATATTACAAGATCACTGTATATTATACGGGTAATGAGCACAAAATTATTCGTTGAATCAATTAAAAAAATATGCAAATATAATTTTGTTTTCTGCAAATATCTTACGTTTTGTGCATGGCTAATAACTATTACTCGAAATAGAGATTATTAATAGTGTTATTACGTTTAATTAAAAATATCAGATTATAATAATATATCTTATACACTGGTAACGATTATTAACTACGCGAAAGGTTTGCTTTTAGATAAATGCTCTAAGGATAGCAATTGCAGGGTCGAGACTGTGGCTCAAGCTCGTACCTCATTACTCTGACCAGATTTTTACTTTAATTTCATTTGAGTATGTATCTTCATTGACGTACTTTTCATTCTAAACTTAATAATTAACAAGGTTTTTAAGCTGTTATTCACTTTTGTCATTCGTAGGGTGCATCAGATTAATTATAATACAAGTAGATTAGGTCGTGAATCCGTAAATGGTTTGCTTCGTTTAATAAAAGCATTACTGATACTTTTTATGCGAGCGGAATACGCTAGATAATTGTTGGTAACAACACGTGCAACAGCGAACTTAACATGCATCGTTATTAGATTTTTTAAATAATGGATTTTATATTGTTTTCGTTCTAGTAGGTGAATTAAGATGCATTAATAAACCGCCATTCTATTAGTAGTTGCCTTGACTTTGGATATCCTATGTATTTCCGAGCTTTAAAGTACTGACATAATTGTTTTTTGGGCAATAAAATATATTTTTTTGAAAATGAATGAAATATTAGAGTTTAAAACTAAATGACATCTTTTCAAGTTGATGTTGTTTTGTTGATACTACCACCTAATTTTATTTTTTAATCAGGCTACATAATATGAAATTAATTTTGTTACGAAACGATTGAATCACCTTTTTCTTAACTTTTTCGCTTTGTTCAAACTCCTGAGATGTTGAATTTGAAGAAATCGCCTTTACTAAAAGGGTTTTTTGTAAATTGAACCCCTCTCCCCTCAATGATAGGTGGTTCAGTTACGTCATATAACACCTATCAAACTAAATCGGGAATAGTGGAGAATTGAACATATGTTTTCTTTTGTTTCAGCAACTATTCAGATCACAACAAGCCGCGGCCGCCGGCGGTCAGGCAGCTGCAGCTCAATTGCAACTTTTACAACAGCAACAGCAGCAGCAATTTCAACTTCAACAGCAACTTGCTGCCCAACAAGCCTTTACCCAAGCCCCATACGTGATCAATGCTGGGCAAGAGGGTGCACCCTATGTGAGCGCATTGATCGCCGGCGTTCCACCATATTACGGTGTAGCTGCACCATGGGGAGTCTATCCTGGCTTAGTAGCTCAACCAGCTCAGCAACAGACACAACAACCGCGCCGACCGTTGACACCCCAACAAGGGGAACAGCAAGTAAACGGTCAAGGGCAGTACGTCATTCCATATTATGATCCTGGCTCCCTTGTAATGGGTGGTCGGAATGGTACACCATTACGTTTGGTTTCGCCTGGTGGTGTTCTCGCTCCTCGTCAATATCAGCCAGCACCTGCCCACCCCGCTGCCTCTGCCGCGCCTCCCGCTGGGGCCCAACCGCAACCTCAACAGCAGCAACCTGGTGAGTAAGACACATAATAATTTATTACATAAATATTATAATGATAGACATGTATTATAATGTTATATTTTACAAAATCATTAAGATTTTGTACTCAAATTGAATACTGAATATATATTTTGTTTTATTTCGTTTCTTGAAATGATGTTTTAAAAAAAGTTCTGTATCTGTTACTGTCCAGAAATTTAAAATATGGCACTAGGTTATTACAGATTTTTATTTATCTGCAGACTGATAGCTATTCTACGTAACATAATTATGTCATCATTTGATGTATCCATTCCTACAAATTTAATACATTCAATAAAAAAATAATATAAATATGTACATATATATATAATGGAATTTAGTAAAATCGAGAAAATGCACATCGTTTGACTGATACAGACACACAAAAAGAACGGGTTCTTAAAAATTAATCTCCACATAAACGTATGGTTTATACTGTTTATACATATAATAAATTAATTTGAAATAATATGCTGTACAATAAACGTAAAAAAAAATAAACCCGGTTGTTAGATCAGCATGCAGAAAGGGGACGAGTTTTCGATATCTCAGCTATCAAAAATCTGGATTTGGAATTAAGTAATCAGAATGTAGACTGTAGTTCATGTTATAAAAACATTATATCATCGGTCTGATGGTGGAGCCACTAGATAAGCTGTTTAAACTAAACGGGGTACACATTAGTAGGTATAGGTGGGTTGATCTAGATTTTTTTCACTCAAAATTAATAAACCATGAACCACTAATGAATTTTCTAACCTACCAATGAAACTACATAAATATTTTATTTTTTAACTGTGTTTATTACCTGTAAAATATTTTTATAATTATTTGCTAATTTATAAATAGGTAGCTAAAAATAGGACGATTTAAACTTAAGGTCTGCTTCACATTTCCTAAGCAAATCTAAGATATATAAATTGATTAGAATAAAAAACTAAAATTATATAATTTACAAGAAGCTTACTTAGAACTAACGATTCAATACAAATATTATCTACTAATCGGTTTAAAATTTAATTAGGATTTTATAGACATTGCGAAGCAGGCCTTTAATATACGCTGTGGTGTATAAAATTGACAGTTGCTGTAATATATTTTCGTAGTTCCAAAATGTGTAAAAAATTTAATACCTACACATAATTATATTTCTAAACTAATTATAAAAATAGGTAGCTAGTGGTTTATTAGTATCCTAGATGTATTTAATGCATGTTGAATGAAACGTGTTATGTTTTCGCATCGAGGCCGGCGTGGCTGGTGAGTGGAGAATGACATGCAGAGCGGAGTGTTTGCAGCGCAAAGGTATGTCATGTTGCAGGGGGCGCAGGAGGCGCACGGCGTGATTCGCTCGAGTTTGGCGGTGGCGGGCCGGCGGCTGCGCTGCAAGAATATGCACGCAAGTGGGGACCGTCGCCACTGTCTCCACCGCTGGGTGCAGCCCTCGGCCCCGTCGGCTTGCGTACTGTTTCTGCGGCTCCAGGCGCCGAGACTGCTAAGTACAGGTGCATTATCTTCTATGATTGCATTAAATGTTGACGTACATAAAATAATAAAGCAGAATAAGCATTTAAATTACTGCTTAACAATGTATATTCTTAACAATATAATATCAATGATATCAAAAAATTATACCTACTATACGGAGGATGTTCTAGTTTCTAGCTATGCCGAACCTAAAAGCAAAATATATATTTTTTTCAAACATGCAATGAAATATCGTCGTTACGTGCGTCAAAACCCGCCGCGAAATGTGCCGTTGCTGGTCTAGGCCGGGAAGGAATTTGAAGAAGTCTTACGTGCGTCACAGGCGGCGGCGAAGTATGTACTTCCCGGCCTAGGCCGGCAATAATTTCTTTTTAATTTGAATATCAACATGGCGTTGGTCTTCATAAACAGTTTAAGCAACCTTTTTTTTTTAATAGGTTAAAACTTTATTGTACCAGACATATTCGCATTAATGCCTATTATACACGAACTGAGAATAAAAAAAACTGTATTTTTAGATTTATTTCAATTTTATACTATAGAAAATGGGTAACTTGTGTAAAAAAATAAAATTTTGGCGGGATTAGAGAGAAAATTAAAAAAATAAAAAATCCTTTAGTCAAGTGGAATATATATTTTACTAGCGGCCCGCCCGCGACTTCATCTGCGTGGATCTCCTCCTTTTTTGCAGTTGGCCAAAAGTAGCCTATGTCCTTTCTCAGGCTCCAGACTTTCTTTGTACCAAATTTTGTTTAAATCGGTCAGTAGTTTTAGCGTGAAAGCGTAACAGACAGACAGACAGACAGACAGACAAAGTTACTTTCGCATTTATAATATTAGTAGGGATTTGAATGGTGTATTTATTTATTTCATTGCATTACTTTGAGAAAAGCACTAAGTATACATGCCTAGCCGTGAAGGGGCTTGCAGGCCTCGGTAACAATATCCAGTCTATACACACTCGGCCAGCAAGCCCCTACTTCCCGACTCCGGCAGTAATGTACTATTATGTCCTCGGTTAAAACCTTATTTCATTGTCTATAAATAACCGGCCAAAAATAATTGACAAAACCTTTGTGTGTTTTTTTTTAAAATGGGATTTTAAAAAGTACTACTTAGTCGTGGGCCGATTGCATTATGAACGTTAACTACCGGAGAAGAATTTCGGGTCGTTTATTACGACTACAAAAGAATGTTGACATTTAAACAAAATTAATAAATATAAGTTTACACGTAGGTTTTGGGGCATCTGCTCATTTGTTAGCAATAATTTCTTTTTGGTTTCGCGAATTTCAACGAGGGAGAGAGTCCGTCAAAGATGAAGGTAGACCTGGGAAGCCGCGGACGCGGTGGTTACTCACGAGAATTTTATCAGAGTAGAATAGACTATGGGCCCATGTTAAAAAAATGATGGGTCATTTGAACCACCAGATGACCTATGTAGAACGATATAAGAGTATAAAATAATAAGATTTAGCATTGTGCCGTCACTTGTAAGCTGTCCAACTGAGTGCAGGTGAGAATTCAAAAGTACAGGTAGAGTGAGTACATTTTGGTCATATATTTTTGAACGGCATTGTTACCATCGATAGATCCATGAAAAATAATACTAAAACGCGTAGTGCCGTAAAAAAATGGTGATCCAAAAAGTCGGATATTTTTTTTGATTTTCCGACAATTTCCAGGGTGAATTTGGTCATTTGATACAGTACGGCATCAGTTTCATACTATTTCAATACTGCTTCTAATCCATCATTCCGCAACGCCGTAAAAAAATTAAGCGACAAGGGGAAAAAACCGAAGGTTGCAGCCCCCTCTCTTGCCGTGGTCCAGGGGGTGATTTGATAAAGTACGGCTTCGGTTCCAAAACATTATCTAGCACTTAAAAGTACTATTAAAAATAATGCCGTCAAAAAATGATTGTTCATTTGAATGTATATCAATAATTATCTTAATTTCATCGTATTCTTGATTTATAAAGCTGTAAAATCATTTGACCCTGTACGGGAACTATTTTTCTAACATAATATTGTAAAATACAATTGTTATATAGTATTGCCGTTCAGCAGAAACTGTTCTGAAAAAAGTTATGGAGAAATACAAAAACTGAAATTTTGCAAATTATTGCAGAAATTTAAATATCATAAATTAATGAAATATAGCAGTTTTCGTTCAAAAATATATGACCAAAATGTACTCACTCTACCTGTACTTTTGAATTCTCACCTGCACTCAGTTGGACAGCTTACAAGTGACGGCACAATGCTAAATCTTATTATTTTATGCTCTTATATCGTTCTACATAGGTCATCTGGTGGTTCAAATGACCCATCATTTTTTTAACATGGGCCCATAGTCTAGAATGGATTATTAAGAAAAAGATAAACATTACACATAGGAAGATACGGGATAAACTGAAGATTGGACCGCGAGCAATTTATAATATTTTAATAATTATATACAAACATGAAAGGTTTCTTCACGATGGATACCCATTTACTCGCTTAAGATCAGAAAGCTCACAGGGTAGATTGCTGTAAATATATGCTTGAAAATTTTGAGGATGGCGGATCACAACGGATTTTGTACGTCCTGACAAGTGATGAAACTTAGATAATTATATAGCTACGACCCACTGACGAAGTTACAATCGATGCAATGGATGTAGGTAAGAGGAAGACACTATGCCTATTAAAGTGGTAGTGGTAGAATGCTTTTAAAAAAAAAATACTATTTTTTTTCCGACGCAGTGGGCCTGTAGCAGTTATTTCTCTAGAAGACCGAAGAACCGTCACTAGCCAATGGTATACCGAAGTGTGCATACCCCAAGTATTCGAGCAAGGGGCGTAGACAAGGTGCCAACGTTCAACGTTAAACGAAACGACTAAAATGTATGGAAGTTGACATCCGCGAACGTTTGTCACTTACGTGACAGTCGTTCGGGGATGTCAAATCCCATACATTTTGGTGCCAACGTTCAGCGGACGGACCCGCAGCATTATTTTCCACTAGGATAAGGATAAAGCTCTCGATCACAATGCTTATCGGACCCACGTTTTTTTAATAATTTCCGTGTTTAACTATTGCCGCACCAATTTCTTACGGGTATCCCACCATTAAAAAAACCATGCGAGGTCGAACTTTCAACTACTCGAAACGACACAGTTGATGAATTCAGAAATGCATTTTGTAAGACGGATGTTTTTATTGTTTTGAAAGTTGGTTTAGTCAAATGAAAAAATGTTTTGAGTTTGCAGGAGAATAGGTAGCTTTTATTTGTATGAATAGAAAGAATTTTTCAGAATAGCCCTCGTAATAAATATTTTAATATATTTGACATATAACATGTTTCTAGGTGCCTAGGCTTACAATATAAATTAATAACTAATTACTTGTCAGGGTTGGTTGCGATAATTGTATTTTGTTTGTGGTATAGGTACTTTGGAGTACATAGTTCTATTTTGACTACAGTTACATCCATTTGAAATGATGGGATAGGCAGAAAAATATTTTAAAAAAGATAAAAAGATATTTTTATTGTTAAAATTGTAATTTATTTCGGAGATTGTAAATTAATATTAGTGGCCATAATATTAATTTACAATCTCACATGGTGGACGCGGAGTCTCATATTTATAAATTTATTTACTCTTTGTTTTAGTGGATCTGAAAACTTGCGCAAGTGCCAAAATAATTAAACTATAGGAACCTGACCTCAGTGAACTAGTGTATCTATACTAATATTATAAAGCTGAATAGTTTGTTTGTTTGTTGGTTTGAACGCGCTAATCTCAGGAACTACTGGTTCGAATTGATAAAATCTTTTTTTTTTTATTTATAGAATAGACCATTTATCGAGATAGGCTTTAGGCTATATAACATCACGCTGCGACCAATAGGAACGATGTAACACTGGAAAATGTGTAAAAAAAGGGGAAAATAACTATTCCACCCGGACGAAGTCGCGGGCTCAGCTAGTAGTAGGTAATTATTAAATTAAGTGCCACGCCAGAGATATTACTGTGAAGTAGGTAGTGATAATATTATCTATAATTTTTCCCTTCATCTCAAGTAATAGCAATAAATTCATTTTTTTAAAACAAAAATAACTTGTGTAAATAGTCCTTCAATAAACATTCGGTTGTTTCCTATACCAACTTCAGCTCTTTTATGAAGTGAAAAATGTACCATATAATGTACAAATTCTTTACAGGCGGAAAACGTTTTAAGCTTCCTAATTTTTTGCTATTAAATGGTCTTGTTAATCTTATATTTATTTTTTGTGTAAATACATTTTTTCAAGAAGGCTTATATTGTAATTTTTGTTAAAAAATAAGTTTAATGTGCAAATTGTAAATAGTTACTGTATAGTTATATATTGTTTAATATAACATATATTATAATGGTACTTTTGTTTTTATTTCAGAGCGGTCAGCAGTTTAGCGCAAGGTCTTACTTCAAACGCCATGTTTGGTTCATCGTCCTCGTTGCTGAGCAAACTAAGTGGAGTGGGCAATATATCAGGTACTTTTTATAAATATTAAGGAATATAATATACTAATCGACAAAGTTTGATGACTATAATTTATTTTTTAAATGTAGGGTACGGCTGCTGGGGTGAATTAGCAAAATAATATACCTATTGTAGAAACGGGAAAGTAAATACAAATAACACACAAGGTTTCACAAGTTAACAACTATTGTGAGGAGAATAAAACCACTTGTCTACTTATATAATACTTCTATAATAAATACATGGACAACTAGTGTAATAATAAATGGTCATTACAAATATTTTTAGTAAATTGGTCTCTTAGGAGTACTCTACTTACCCGTTGTCTCAAAATATCTCCCATCAATGACAGAGAGAGAACGAGACGTCAAACTTATAACACTCCGTCGTTTATGCGTCGAAGATTAAACATGATTATGTGTAATGCATGTGTTTGATGACCTATCCCAATAACGGAATTATTAATTAAAAGCGAACACCGGAATTCAGACTCAGAATTCGGCTTGCTACTGTGGAAATGTGAATTCAACCTCAAGTGTCCCCTTTTTACAGAACTCGTGGGTGGTGGAGTTAATGTAGGTGGCGTAGGCGGCGTGGGTGGTGTAGGTGGCGTCGGAGGTGTATCGGTGGGCGCGCTGGTCGCCGACAAGCCGCCAGCAGGTCGCTCCCGCTTGCTTGAGGACTTCCGCAACAACCGCTTCCCTAACCTGCAACTACGCGAGTTAGCAAATCACATCGTTGAATTTTCACAAGACCAGCATGGATCCAGGTATGTCACGAGTTCGATTAGTAGACTAGTGATTAGTCTCTTTGCAAATAGAAATAAAATTACACCAAATTGTTTACGGAATACGACTACTGCCTTTTATTGTCATCCGTGGATGCGGACGTGGCTCTCATCTACGGTTGCAGATGTGGATATTCAAATATTACGTAAGCGCTCTACGGGAACGGGGGACTTTGCGATGCTTGTTTTTGATGACATGGAGTGCTGGGGGGGGGGGGGTCTAGATGGTGATTACGTTAGCAATAGTTATTTATTTTTACACAAATGACAATCCAGAATTAGAATTGTAACTGCTGCTCATTATCATTAAAAACAATATTAAAATAAAAATGCATATAACTAAGTAGGTACCATTGCTTACGTATGCATGGGGAAGGGTTAGTGAAATAGTACTACTACTATTTCACTAACTAAATAGTCGCTTATGTTGCTCGCTCATGAGAACCCTGTTTGAATCGGTAATAGATAGGGCATAGATAGGTGATATTAACGACCTGAGCCATGGGCAAGTGCGATAAGTGTGTGAACAGCGCACACGCCTTTCATAGATCTTTATTTAACAAACAGGAAATTAGACGACGTTATCGCCAGTTTTTATGTACTCTCTTCGTATTTTAAGTATTTATGGGCAATATTTTTCAGAGATTAATATAACCGAAATAAGTGAATTATTCTATTATTGTTGTCGTGTATTACAGATTTATTCAACAAAAACTAGAAAGAGCTACAGTCCAGGAAAAACAAATGGTTTTTAATGAAATTATTGGCGCTGCCTATAGCCTAATGACTGACGTATTTGGAAATTACGTAATACAAAAGTTCTTTGAATTTGGAACCACAGAACAAAAAACAACTTTAGCACAGAAGGTAAAATAACTTGTACTTGTTTGACTTATATTTACTGCGAAACGCAATGATACTTATATGTTTTTATTTCTACTATAAAAATCGGTCATAGTGCGTTTTTACAATATCCAAGTAAAGCTGTTTGTAATTTATAATATACATAATATTTGTCTCACAGTCGTCAACGTTTACAAATGAGCGTCGACAACGGCACGTATTTATTTTTTGATTATTTGGATTATTCAGATATTACAAAACACATTTAAACATTATATAAAACCTACATTATAATTATTAAATTTAATATCCTTAATTTTATTATAATATATGTAGTTATTAAAACTTTAATATCTTACTAAAGTACCAAGTTTCGAAATAATACTATCGCCGGCATTTTACCTTTATATAATTTAATAAATGCTGGTAAATCGACTGTTTACTTAGTGTTTCATTACAATTTTAGGTTCGAGGACACGTTTTAGCGTTAGCTCTCCAGATGTATGGTTGCCGAGTTATACAGAAGGCACTGGAGTCGATTCCGGCAGAGCAGCAACAAGAAGTGGTTCGCGAACTCGATGGACACGTGCTTAAGTGCGTCAAAGATCAAAACGGCAACCATGTTGTAAGTGAATATCCTAATGTAGCTATGATACTTAAAGACCATCTTATTTGTATTTTGTATCTAATTGTGTAAAAAAAATTACCTTATTTTTTAATATATTATCTTGTCATTACTTATGTGCTCAATGCGGTTGATGAATTTGGACGAGCCGGGGCGATTTTGTTTAATATGCATTAGCGAATATCTTTTATGTATGCGATTTGTAATGATTGTGTAGTACTGATATCCTGTGTAATAATTATGTTAGGTTATGTGTGATATCATATTTCAGGTCCAAAAATGTATTGAGTGCGTGGAGCCTTCAGCTCTGCAGTTCATAATCAACGCGTTCTCGGGACAAGTGTACGCGTTGTCGACTCATCCGTACGGGTGCCGCGTGATCCAGCGCATACTCGAGCACTGCACGCCCGAGCAGACCGCGCCCGTCCTGTCTGAGCTGCACGCGCACACCGACCAGCTCATACAGGTATAGTATAGTCTTCTGCAAGAGCCGAGTATAAAGGTAACGCGTTTGAACTGACTTGCAGTCGTTAACTATTTAACATTCTTTCACCTACAGAATACTTAGATAGATGATCGTGCTTGGCAACTAGTTTATCCCGCGCCTTTTTAACGTCTTGTTACTTTCTCTTACTTTGCTCTGAAATCTAATTATTTGTAACTACATTTATAGCTTTATTGTGACAAAAGTTCAAAGTTTGTGTTATTACTTACGAGAAAAATGCTTAACTTCGTGCTGTTCATTGTACAAAACATAGCCCAGACTTTTAAAAAAATACAATACGATAAAAACCTGAAGTTTATTCCTTAAATCTGAGCCAATATACGACTCTAATACATTAGACTTTTAGCAAAAGTTAGGTATTTTTTCTTGGGCAGCATTGATTTTTTTAAATATGACTAACTAGTGGTTCGCCCCGGATTCGGACGGATGCCTATTTTTTTTTTTTATTTCAATATATATAGCCCATGTCACTTAGGGTGAACGTAGCTTCCCAACAGTGAAAGAATTTTTCAAATCTGTCAAGTAGTTTTCGAGCCTATTCATTACAACCAAACAAAAAAAGTTTTCCTCTTTATAAATATAGATATAAAGAGCTAATAGCCATATCTGGTTACTAGCGGCCCCGGCAGACGTCGTCCTGCCCGTCCGATTGTTTCGTCAAAGATCTGTTAAAGTCTGTCACTTCTTCATAAGGCTTCATATTTTCCCCGTTTTTTACACATTTTCCACTGTTTCTTCGCTCCTATTGGTCGCAGCGTGATGTTATATAGCCTAAAGCCTTCTTCGATAAATGGTCTATCTAACAAAAAAAGAATTTTTGAATTCAAACCAGTAGTTCCTGAGATTAACGCGTTCAAACAAACAAACAAACAAACTCTTCAGCTTTATAATATTATAGTATATAGTATAGATTTGCTTTGCATTACACTTAGGGTGAGCGCACCTCGGAGCGCTCCCCATTTGTCCGGTGGAGCAGTGACGGCCCCAGGGCCAACTGCAAACAGTCACTCAGAAAAAAAAAAAATGCATTACACATATTGAGTTCAGAAGTTAACCAAATTTCAAATAATCGTCTATAAATATATACGGCACACGCAAGATCAGCAAAATTTTACTTGATATTAAATATTAAATAAACATTAGCTGTTTTTTTTTTTTGAACAAAATTGATTCGCCAATTAGAACTTGCACGTGCATGCATACTTTAAATCCTCAGAAAGAACAATTTACTTCATTTTATATACCTTCACAATTTTATGCTTACGTATCTACTCACCGTTAAATTACAATTAAACTAGAAAACTTATATGAATCCTCAGATAAAAAAGAAAACAATGTCACTCAAACAACAAAAACGAAGTTGAAACTTTTTTCGGTTCTGTGACTAACTTCATTAGCAAGCCCGGCTTTTGGGCGCATAGAAAAATCAACGAATTCACTACAATAGAAATGTCAATTATTGACAGATCTTAATAGGTTAGAAAGATAAATTATCGCTGCAAACCAACTTGAAGGCAAGCCTCATTGCAAGCCAGCGCGTGCGAGCATGATGTCGCAATTAGTAGCGGTTTCGACTATGCGACGTGAGCTTCGATTGACGCTTCATGTAACGTATTATTGACTCGCGGCCCTGCGAGCAAATTCATTAGCACAATTCATGAGCACTAAACTGGTCGAGTTTTCGAGCGCGAACCAAACGGGTTGCATCTTGATATTCCTGATAGACAATGCTTTTATTAGGGCAAGCCGAGCTATTCGGCTTGTGTGAAGGGCACGCCCATAAACATTACGTGACGTAAAATACCTATTTGAACGAATGATTACCATGTTCGGTATTGCAAATAATTGAGGGGTAGCGTGAACAAGAGTATGTAATGTTCTGTATGTGTCTTTAGGATCAGTACGGTAACTACGTGGTGCAACACGTACTGGAGCACGGTGCGGCGGAGGACCGATCGCGCCTGGTGGCGGCCGTGCGCGGCAAGGTGTTGCAACTCTCGCAGCACAAGTTCGCCTCCAACGTCGTCGAGAAGTGCGTCACGCACGCCACCAGGAACGAGCGAGCTCTCCTCATCGACGAGTTGTGCGGTTTCAACGATAAGTCAGTACCAGCACATTCCTTACCTACCTACTACCAGTCATCATACCTACGCGTGTAATGTGTTTGTTTATTTCTAACCTATCGGCTAAAAGTTCGGTATTAATATTGATCGTAGTCGTGCATTTTTCAGTGCCCTCCACGTGATGATGAAGGACCAGTACGCGAACTACGTAGTTCAAAAAATGATCGATGTGGCCGAGCCAACGCAGCGCAAAGTTCTCATGCACAAGATCAGACCTCATATTGGCTCGCTTCGCAAGTATACCTACGGCAAACACATCATCGCTAAACTGGAAAAGTTCTTTATGAAGGCGCCGGAATTGGGCCCCATCGGTCCGCCACCGCCGAACCCTGTCCTGTAGTCTGTGTAAAGTATTATTAACGTCCGCGGGCATAGGATGATGCGACGGCGCGGGTGTCCCCGCCTATTATAAATTTTGTGAATATTTGCGATTGTACATTTGTAACTAAAGAGCTCGCCGCTTCTTCGCTCGCCGCTCACTGCACGCCGCTCAACGGCCAACTCACCGCCCGCTGCGTCCCCCTCGTAGTCTTAAGTAGCGGCCGCAAGATGCCGCATTAAATCTGATTAGATATTAATATTATCGTGCACCCCATCGTATTTGTGTATGGTAAGCTCGTGTCGTACAGACGTATAATTATTATGTTAGGTAGATGTATTGTATTGTATTGTGTCGTGGGCGGGTGGGACAGCAGGAGGCGGAGGGGCGCGGGCGGCAGCAGACGCGCTCTGTACATACGTAGCGGCAGACTGATGTACAGAACGATACGATATACTGTAACAATAGTTGTACAGCGTCGACGCCAACTCTGGTGCTCGGCCGTCGCGTCACCGTGGCGTATTTTTTTTTACGTTTCTAGCTAATAAGTGTTCTAGTATTATTCGTTGTTCGTATGAATCTATGTATAAATATTTGAACGTCTCTCATTCTCGTGTAATTTATAAATTGAAGGAAAACAGATTACGGTCTAACGGACCCTCATGTTTCTATAATTTAGCTCGTTGTAGAATTACAAATTAGCTGGGCTAGGGGACCTTGAATCTTCGAAAGTGATTGAGAAATGCCACAGGCAGTTCTAGACAATCGGCACTATAGCCGTGATGTAATTTATGATTGTATTTTGCTATTCTTCAAGTCAAGCTCTCGTTTTAAGTTAAACCTGGCTTTTAATAATGCGTATCGAATATTGTTTAATGCTGGATTGTATAGTTACTTTAGGTTTGTGAAAATGATATTTTTGTATATTTTTATGTAACTAATTTAAGTTATTTAGTTAATGAGCCTCCTATGAAGATAGGAGCAAACGCTTCTCGGTCGGGGTATGCTTCTTTGCTGAAAGTGAGGCCCTTGTTAGGTTATAGTGATGATTGTAAAGTCCTGTACTGATAGTTGTAGCTCCGAGGTCTACCTTGCCGGTTATACGTCACAAGAGTAGCTGCTCCTCATTCCCCTGTGTAATTATAATAGGAAGCGTAGTTTCCTATAACACCTCAGATTTTTTACATTTAGAGGTTAACTGAAAAAAAAATTATTGTATATGATTGTACAAAATTGTTTACAAATTGATTTGTAATACCTGTATGTGATGGAATAAGGCGGAACGTCAAGAGTGGCGAGGTGTGACTGATCGCGGCTCCGGCCGTCCCGTCTTGTAGGTTGTACTAGATAACATTTATATGATGATCCATCTATTTAGACATTAATTATAATAAAGCATTTCTGTAATAATATTACAAAGTATTCATATTGTTTTATTTTTATCTCCAAAATCACATCATATCCCTATTTCATGTATCTCTGTAACTATTACCTACTTAATTTTAATCAAAATCAAAAAAAAATCAAATTTATTTGCAAGAGAAGTGGTACATTTGAAGGTAACATAAATTATTATTAATTGTTCAGCACATCTCGCTCATATAAGCATGCAAATATTTGTCATTGGTGTTATTTTCCGTTAGTAAGAAATTCCATATATAACTAATCATTAATAGGTTGTTATTACACTCATTACATTATACTGTCTTAAATTATTACAGATTATTTTACTAAGTTTAGGTATGTCAATATTATCAAAAATTATATAATATTCAGTCAAATCTATAATTTAAAAAATCCTTTATAGTATAAAAACAATTGGCTCTTAAAAATGTATACATTTTAGATTTGAATTTCAATATCGGAAGAGTTCTAATTGTTACTGGAATCTTATTATATATTTTAATACTCATATTATAGGCACTTTTAGTTGTTATTTGTAGTTTATTATGTTGTGGGAGAAGAAGACGATGTCGTCTTTGGGGCCGATTTGTTTCCTTGTCCACATAAGTAAATAGCTCTGTATTCAGTATAATGGATATCTACATGAGGTTCAGTATGATGATGGCCATAAAAGATTTGAATAGTAAACTATCCAATGTTTTAGTACCTCTCTAGTACGACTGCACATGCGACCAATGCCAATACGTATCTTGGCCCATCATCAACTACACAAGCCTCGAGTCTCCATGGGCCGTACAAATCGGTTGCCGCCTTAGAGCATATTATACAACTGGAGAAGCCTTCGGCAGTCCTTCCCCTCTGCCAAGATCAAGTTAAACAGATCAAGTGCGTTTGTAAAAACTGTTTCCAAACTGGTCACTTTGAAACTGATGAATCTATCGATTAAAATATATCAAAGAAAAAAAGAGAACCTACCCGAAAAATGTCTTCCTGCGCTAAAGTCGATCCACTGCATCCTTAGAGCATGATATTATTATAATATATATTATATATGGACCGTGTTAAACGTTCGTGTGTTAACCCACAAAAAATCGGGTTTTGAGTTATGAATGCAGTTTTATTAAATAGATCATGAGGAATACAGCAGTGAAATCCATTTTGTTAAAAAAAAATCGTAGAATATTCTAGAGCACAAAATCGGTTATTGCTTTTTTCCTATGTCAGATTTGTATTTTTGCATTAATGTGTTAAGCCACATATAACACATTATTGCTTATTTCCCATGTCAGATTTGTATTTTTGCATTAATGTGTTAAGCCACATACCTAAGACATTAATGCAAAATTCTAATTTGTAGTTTTAAAACGAATAGGTACCTACATACATATTATGCACTAATTTTTAGAAAATGTAATAAAATAAACAACTAACGCATTAAAACTTTAATGTAAGTACTTATTTATTTAAAGTTTTTATTGTTGTATAACATTTATCAAATAACATTATAAGTTCTGCTAAAAATGAGAAATAGGTACAAGTTGACACTTTATCATATTAAAAAAAATATTTTAGGGTTCCGTATCTTAAAAGGAAAAAAAATAACCCTTACAGGATTACTTTGTTGTCTGTGTGATCCTTTACCTCAGTAACGCGTGGAGGTAGATATCAAACTAAAATTCATAGTAATATCAAATACTCAGGACTACCGTCCCTTGGAATTGTAACATAATCACAAAAAAATCGCCAACGCAATCAAAAGAACCGCCGTTTATGCCGCGATTGACAAAAGTTTTTAACACTCGCTGGGAAATCAAAACCTACATGTTACTCCTCGTGAACTCAGGATCTTGAATTAATTTAGTAGGTCCGAGGTAACGTCATATAGCACGGATAATGAAAAAAATACGAAAACCATACATTTTTAATGACATCATTAAAAAAATATATACCTACAGGTTATTTATAGTACGGAACCCTTGGTGCGCGAGTCTAACTCGCACTTAACCGATATTTTTTTATAATATACATCATTAGATTTAAACAAGTGTGATAAAAATTAGAATATTACACATAATAATATTATAGAATGTACGAATTGTCGCCACAATTTATGAACTATTCGATAAATGGTTTTTAGGTGGTTTATTAACTTTTTAGGTACGGAAGTATATATTATTGGTTTAATTCAATATGATAAAATAATAATAATAAATCAATTTGGTTAAGATTTTTAAGTAATTGAAATAATATAAGTGTTAACTTGTTGTACCTATTTATCATTTTTAGCAGAACTTATTATGTTATTTAAAACAAATTATAACAATAAAAACTAAATAAATAAGTACTTACATTAAAGTTTTAATACGTTAGTTGTTTATTATTTTACATTTTCAAAAAAATAGTGTAAAATATATTCATTATAAAAGAACAAATTAGAATTTTGCATAGTGTTATGTGGCTTAGCACATAAATGCTAAATGTAATAAACCTTATAGCCGTTAAGCATTAACCATTTTTCAGCATTTTCTATTTAATTATGAATTTATTGAAATAAATACATTTATATCCTTAATCTATGCACTTCAACAAAAAAAATGATACCACATAACAATATATTTTTGGTTAAAAAAAGCGGAAAAAGAAGAATGTTCTCAAAAAACTTTAAGCGCCGATATCTCAAAACTAGCTCGGTGTGGGTTGACACACAAATGCATAACACGGACCATATACAACTGGAGAAGCCTTTGAGTGTTTGAGTGCCTTTGACAAGTTTGACACTATTTGTCATACAAATTTTTTAGCCACTTTTAGCGGGGGACGAGGTAGGAACACATACAATAAACTGCACACTGATGTAAAAATAATTCTCATCGTTACACATGTATGTACACTAATAGAAACTGTCAACACAACATTATTATTAACGACAGGTCCGTACACAAGTTTTACATGCGTGTGCAACCGATTTGAACCGATTACATAGTGCTTGATTAAAAGCTGTCGATACATTTATCTATATTTGACACAAAATGACGGATCAACCAATTTATATTATTATTTTAATAATTTTAACTTCATACATAATTATGTACCTACTTTTTTAAATTCATACTATTATAGAATTAAACGTCAGTTACTACGTAGTTCAACAAACAAGTAAATTTCTTTTAGCAATAATGCTTAAATAATTACAATTACCTACTATATCTAACATGAAAAAATAGGCAGATCTATTACTGCTTAGCTGGAGAAATAAAATAAAATGTTGTACAAGGTAGACTACTGAATTCCAAGCTGCTGGTACGCCTAAACCATTTAAAATTCGGACAACGAAATAGAAATATTTTAATAAAATAATACCTAATACGGAAATATACGTAGGTAAGTACTTCTTATCATCTGTACTGTAAATTCATCGATATTTATATTATCCAGTAAGTACATCTTTAACCGAATTTTGATCATGGATGCTATTATCGCTTTTAACTCAAACGAGTTAACGCCTAGTATCGGATACACTACTCTGCAAAATTTTTATACATGTGTGCCGTTAGTCTATGGTGACCATAGACTATCATGAAGATTTTTAAACGATTTTAAACGAATAAAAATGTAATCGATACATGAATCGATGCTTCTCGCTTGGAGAATTAGAAAATAATTATTTCTAAAATAACAATATACGAACAAAAAAAATACCTACATATGAAAGGAAATACTGTTTTTTTGTATATTTGATGCAGTGGATGGATTTTTGCGACTTATTTTAACGCAGGAAGACATTTTTCGGGAGCTATTTTCTCTTTGACATCGATTGTGACATTGTCAAAGTGACCTGTTAGAAAAGAGAGTGTTAGATAATTTATCATGTACCTTGGCAGAGGGGAACGTCTGTCGAAGGCTTCTCCAGTTATATAATATGCTCTAAGACTGCATCAAATATACAACGTGTATTTCCTTTCAGATGTAGGTATATTTTCTGTTTGTTAATTAGTTATTTTTCAAATAATAATTTCCTTATTCACTTCGCGAGAAGCATAGATTTATCATACCGATATCGACTGTATTTTTATTCGTTTAAAATTCTGCATGATAGTCACCATAGAATTGGCGACACACATGTATAAAAATTTCATAGATAAGTGTATCCGATAATAGGCGTAAATTCAAAGCGATAATACAATCCATGATCTAAGTCCGGTTAGAGATGTACTTACTGGACAATAAAAATATCGATGAATTTACAGTACAGACAGATGATAAAAAGTACGCGTATGTTTCAGTATTAGGTATTATTTTATTAAAACGTTTTTATTTCTTTACCCGAATTTCAAATCAAAAATATATAGTGTCAAAAGCTGCTCCAGCTGTATAAGCTCTGTTACCCCCCACGCACTGAGCGAGCGCAGTAGCTTAATATCTAAAAAATAATATTCCATTCTCTGACAAATGCAGACCCTTAACTTATCAATAAAATAATAATGCGCCTCTGCATAGGTTTTCATATATAAACAATAACTACGAAAATCTAATTTTATAGACCTTTGACCTTGAAAAATATGAAAACACGGACACCCAACGATAGGTAGGTTTAGAGACAAGTTTTAGGGGGCCATAGTAACGTATACAATTTTATCTATAATAGAGGTACCTATAGCCGCCTATCTCTCATTCCGAGATTCTTATCCTTATTTGACTAATATTCCTGGATTATATAGTAAAGGTGCAATATATACACCTTTATAAGTATATCAATGTTCGTCATAATCGGAGATAATACTAGGTACCTACATAGGTATCATAAATAAATCATGATATTTGAAGTTTCTGTTGCATTGTGTCCAAAATCCGATCCAATCTAATACTTAATTAGCCACTTGAAGCTTAAGAGATGGATTTACGTGGTGGAGATTAATTTTACCAAAAATAATGCTTGTCACGTGTCTCTCGCAAAGTATAAACTAGTGCAATTACTTAGGTAGGTATTTAATTATCCGAAACTGCCATATTACAGACTTTTGTTTGTACCTTTCAAATGCTGCAAGGTGGAAATTTCGTACATTCGAGCCTCGGGGGATTCTAATAAAGCTAATGAAATTATGAACAAAAAATACACCTAATATATCAGGAATTCATTGAATTTAATACAAAAAGGGGTGCGCCAAATTTGAACTAAATTTTTAATGTCGATTATCGGAAGTCCGAAAATGTTGTTACTAAAAATTTACATCCTAATAGTCACTACTCATAACTACTCTGTTCCTAACATTCTGAATTCAACTTCATAATGTTTGTCGCAATAAAGTTTATTATACTACTATAATTTATTCTTCTATATTTTCTCAACATCCATCTTTTACAATATTATTCATCATCATATTTTTGTTATGTAGATTAGTTTTAATTCATAAAATTGAACAATATTAATTTTATAAGGGTAAGTATGTTTCTTGTGCTTGGGTTTGTAAAAATAACAGCTTCCAGAACAGTAGGTTAGGTTAGGTTAGAACTGCGATCCCCCCCGATGGGTCCTAGCCTTGCCGTGGCGGGGGGGCTTAGTAACCGTGGCTTGGTCACCCACGGTGAAGCGAAGAGGGATCCGAGGAGGGGGTCGCTCCGACTGGGCTTTGGGACAGCCCTAGTTCGGAAGCGACCAAGTCCGGCCTGTATGGGCAACTGGCCGGACGGACTGTGGGAGGACGTCTGACGTCCTCGGGCAGCCGAGGCGGATCGCGGAGGAAGAGGACTGCCGGTATTGCGGTGCGCCGCTTTCCCTATCCTCCGCGATCTGGCGGGGCCGCACCGTCAGATGCGGCATCGGTGGGGCCGCAGGAGAAGAGGAGTGCCGGTATTACGGTGCGCCGTTCTCCCTATCTTCTGCGGCCGAGTTATGGTAAGCGGCGGAGCCTAAGACCAGATCCGCCGCTGGGGGCCGGAAGGGCTCACACTCACGAGTGCTTGCTTTTCCGGCTCCCATGGCCTCCAGGTGACGGGCTCGGGGGAGCTTTGGAACCCACACAAAGGAGGCCGTGTGGGAAGGCGCGTCTTGTGTTCGGACGCGCCTTACACGGGTAGGGGGGGGGATGCAAATCCCCCAGAGGAGGGATGCGTTCGCGGATGTCGCAAACGTTCCCGTGTTCCCGGCACATGGCGGAGAGGTGGAACATCATGAGGTTTTAGTGGGTAGGCCCGCCTTGGCGGGAGAGTCCCACATAACCACACCGTTCCCCCGGATGGTGTGGTATGCGTAATGCATTTCCTCATGTAAAAAAAAAAAAAAAAAAAAAAAGGTTAGAACTGCGATCATAACAGAATAAAAAGGGCTACCAGAACAGTACCTTCTATCAAATACCGGAAAGTAGGTCACACTAAGAAACAAGCAAAGTAAAAAAGCTAACTACCTATGTAAAATTCTGTAAAGTAGGTAAATACAAACCTTCTCTTTTAAGGCATCCAAGCGCGTTAACCATTGACTGAGATCGGTATCTTACGTATTGCATATCCTCAATAAGAATCATAATTATAATCGTGTACCCGCACATTACATGATATCCGCATATTAATAATATGAGTAATAATATTAGAAAAAAGAACTATATGATTTTGAATGTTATGAAGAAAAATATTAGGATTTACATAAAGTTTGAACAGTGAAATTATTAATTCAAATTTTCGGAAAACTGAGTGTTATGGACTGCGTTAATAGTAAAAGAAATCGTAGGCACGAAAACTTTAGTAAACAAAATTTTAGGAAGAGTAATCATTAGGAGTACAAATCGTTAGGAAAATCATTTTCGGGTGATAAACTTTAGCGAACCCAATATGGACCCTACAATAAGTTATAAAACACACTGGCCGCTGCCGCGCGACACATGCCTTCCAAACTGGATCGTACTACAAAAGCCCCAACGACGAGGTAGAAAACGTGCACCCACGTGGAGGATCCTCCCTTCAATCATGACTTAGAACCCTAATTAACAGGCTTATGAGTCTTATACTAGACACGTAGAATATATTATATAGTCCGGTTTTGCCGTAAAGTTCTGCAGCAGGCAAACTAAACTTATTTCAGAAATGTCCTAAAATGAGGTTATTTTAAACAAAAATGATGGAAATGAAAAAATAGTAAATAAGTACCTACCTTATATCATTACATTTTTTAAAAAAAACGGTGTTTTTTTTTTACTAGAAGCGTATTGGTTTAATTAATTATTTATTATCAGGAATTCATTGAATTTAATAGTTTCTCGTTATCGTTGTGTCATTTATCATCTTCTTTGTTTTCCTTGGATTCCTTTGATTTGGGTTTGAGACTTCGTTCACGATGCGGCGACCTCTCCCGGTCCCGTGAGCGGTCTCGCTCGCGCTCCCGGTCGCGGTCGCGTTCGCGGTCCCGGGATCTGTCGCGCAGCTCTCGCGACTCTCGCGCTCTCGGTGATCGTGACCGAGACTTATGCCGTCGGGATCGAGACCGTGACCGCTCCCGTCTGTAAGATCTGAAACAATTATCGTGTGCTCAGTAGTGCTCACTGCTCAACACTCGTACTTTTTTACTACACAGGAATATTTATCCCTCACAAAAAGTTACCAAAAATACCCAGAAACTATATAAAGTTTCTAGAAAATGTATTATGTTGGATATTCCACGTCGATCTTCACAAGGTTACAAAATATGTGCGTTTTTCTATGTTTTATTATTTCAACCATTGCTCTAACCGGTTTCAAGCATGGCTCGGTATTCCAGCTCGTGATTACTATGCAACTTCGCTTTGAACTACAGAATCACTTACTTTTCACGTATTCTATCAGGTTTAATAGAACGTGATCGCTCGCGTTCCCTGTCCTCCTGCAATATAAAAGACATTTATATTCAATGGATCTAATGGAATGATATAAACACAAAGTAAGTTAATAAGTAAGTAAGGTATAAGTGATTTAAAAGAAATGATGACTCGAAACATTTTTCAAAGTAAGAAGCTATAACAAAAAGAAAACATATGACTGAATTTTAAACTCGAGTAGTTTTTTTTATTGATGAAGTGTTGTTATATAAATAGTGCGTCGTAAGTGGACTTTGAAAATATTGTAAAAATGTTAGCCTACTTTTATTTATTTATCAAATAGTCCTGGTCCAAGAATCCCTTAATTCTATGATAAACAAAACTTTAACTTGAATATATATCGATGAATCTGGCTCCGCATGGTGCGTGGTTCTACGAATTTATCACCGTACAGTAAGTACAGTACACAACCACCACGAGCCGAGCACTACGCTCATGGCTCTTCTGACGATGCGTGTTAGTTTGTGCGTCGCACGCACAAGGCATTTTGTCATCTCATAGTGCATAGTCAAAGTAACTAGTAACTAAACTAGAATCCGAAAAAAAAGAAATCCACTGCACAGCTTTCAACGAAATGCACAACATATGACTTGCTCGTCTGTGTTTATGCCGCCGCACCTTTGAAGTTACCCACAAACGCCGGATCGGCCACACAGCGATGGACGTATCCGCGCGACCACAGTCCATACCTGATCCACGGTCGTGCGTGTACGTCCGCAATATCACGCACCGTGAGAAGCCAGTTAAGATTTAAGAGATATAACAACATTTACATCATCCCGACGATCACGATCGCGTCTATCGCGGTCGTGTATATCGCGCGGTGGGCGGTCCCGGTCGCGCTCCCGGTCATGCAGGTGCGGCGCGTGCGGGTGCAGGTGCGGCCGGTACGGGGACCCGTACGGCGCCGGCATCAGGTGCGGGCCCGGTGGCGGCGCGCCCGCCGGCGCTACGCCCGGCGGCGCCAGTCCCGCCGGCGGACCCATCCCGCCCGCACCCATCGGCCCCGGAGTCAGTTCTTTAATGTCATTCGGTGCCCAGCCGCTTTGCTCTGGATGACCTAATTATGCAATAATCTATTTCATAATAAATTCGTATAATCAAAGAAACTCGTTTAACACTTCTCATAAAACTATGTATTATGTATTTATAATTTAATTAGTACCCCAGGGTTCGTCGTATGGCTGGTGCGGCGGCGGGTAGTAGTGGTCGGGCGGCGGTACGAAGTAGTCCGCCGGCGGCGGCGCCAGGTCCCGCGGCAGCGCGCCGCGTCCGTACTCGCGCCGCTCCGCTGTCATCACCTGCACACACACACACACAACGCTCACGAAATGCAACTCACTACTCTTATTGCGTAATACAATTGGTATGAACAACGACTTAAAAAATATCTTTAAATAACATATTTCATTATGGTGTTCCAATCATTACCATCATCAATCATATCAGGAGGATACCCATATAATTGTATTGTCATTATTATTAATCTGCAATGATGTTTATACAACCCATAAACATGGGGCGAATTCTAGTTCTGAGATTTCATTACAGCTTGAACTGATAAAAGCATATTAAAAATCACAGAATAGCTATGCCATAAGGTGCATATAACTTCCTCTGCTAACCATAAACAACTCATTAGTCTTAAAACAACATTGATTGAAATGCTAAACAACATTGATTGAAATGCTAAATAATATTAATCCATCATACCAGTAAAAGTGGGGTATGACAGCTAGTATTCTTACAAATTTAAACTTAAAATTGAAACCTGAATAGTATTCTCCCGAACTTGGTAATTGTTAGTCATTGGAGACTGCATTCCATCATCACTTCTGGGTGGACCTGTAAAAGAAGAGGTTGAAATACATTTTTTGCAGCTCTAATTTTTGCAATGTCTGTATTGAGAAAAAGTTTGATATTTATAAGGTGACTAAAATAAGAAAAGTGTGGAAGAGGATAAGTATCATAAAATGACAAAATATGTATGGTAGTTGAGCATACAAAACTTAATCAAACCTGATCGCAAATATAGTTAGATACAGGCAGCTGCTCAAATTATAAGGTATTTAAGATTAATTGTTTGACATAGATTTCGTATATATGTTAGATATGACATGATATAATAGTAACCCTGCATCCGGCGCAAGTCGGGCGGAGGCGCGCGCGGCGGCGGTCCGACGTGCAGGCCGACGCCAGCCTCGTTCACGCGCATGCGCCGCTGCCGCTCGCAGTATGCACTCCATGTCACCTCATTGAAGCCATAGTTGAAGTAGTCTGCACGTAATTACATAATGTAACCAAATAAAATCATAATCAAAACAAAAAGTTAACAGAATTTGATTTATAAAACCAACAAAGAGCATGTTCAACCATGTGCAATATGTAGCATATGCATGCGGTTCCATGATGTGCATCACTAAGTACATAAGAATATAAAATTACACTTTGGAAATTTGATAATAATTATTTTCTTTAATTCCATCTTTATAGTATTTTAGTACTAGACTCAAACGGCCATATGGACTGACTTGCCTGATATATCGGCTCCAGGTTTGTTCCATGGTTTGTCTTCTATAGTGTCAATATTGAATTCAAGAGCTGGCACTCCATTGATGCTGCCTGGTCCATCTAAATCTTCCAATGTAACTTTGCCAGCTGTAGGACCGGTGCGAGTTTTTTCACCACTTCCTGCAGCTACAAGTCCCCCTCTCTGAAATTTTATCACACAATATTACGTAACCAAAAAAGTGATATGTGAACCTTCTATTAGTTACCTATATAATAATAAATACTATTGTCACCTTTATATTTAAACTTGCATATGCCTGGGAGCTGGATTTAATATCCCCAATAGTGACTTTTACATCATCACTATCGTCAGAATCTGAATCTGCATGGTCCTGAATGGCTTCATCACCATTTGTTTGATCATGTTGATCCTTATCAACTTCAGCAAAGTGTTCATCGTTAAAATGGGAGTCTTCATTTTCTTCTGCTTCATTCTCATTTTCTGCTTGGTCTGTCTCTGCAGCCTCCTTAAAGTAAAAATAATGAAAGCAATTAGTAAAGAACTTTTGTGCAAAAGCCGAATGTAATACTGCCTGAATAAATATCAAAAATTAAATTCAAATAAGTCAGTTACATTATTATAAAAAAAAAACTGTACATCATTTATGACAAATACAGAACCTTGTATACAAATAAATCAGAACAATGCATCCTAATATAGTCTTGACTAATTCAAATTCAGAAAATTAACCATCATTATTCTTAAAAGTATCTTGTCAAATATAAAATGCCTTGCATAAAGCTTTTATTATTAAAATATTCATAATTGAATACATTAAAATAGTAAGTTAGAGAACATGATATTATCCAATTGTAGTATGTCACCTATCTATACTAATATTATTAAGAGGAAAGATTTGTATTTTTGTATTTTTGTATGTTTGTAATGAATAGGCTCCGAAACTACTGGACCGATTTCAAAAATTCTTTCACCTTTGGAAAGCTACATTATCTCCGAGTAACATAGGCTATATAATATCACGCTAGGTCTTACAGTTGCGGAGCAGTAACCGAAAATGTTTCAAAAACGGGGGAAAAGTATCGTTTCTGAGGCCTTAAAAAAATCTTAAGTCCCCCCGTGCGAAGCCGGGACGGGCCGCTAGTATAGTATATAGAGAAGCTCAGAACATAGGATTGTGTTTGGAGGAATAATAATTACTAAAGATTATTAAAGATATACAAAAATACATTCAAAAACCTTTATTTATGCTTGAAAGCAAATATTTAAATAAAATTCACAATAGTCACCAATAATTAATGTTAATACTGTATAACATACCTCTTGTGCGTCGGCATGTACAAGGCTCTGGACCTTATCGGTAGTCTCCGGTACCTTGCCTTCTCTGGACTCGTTTTGAGCGTCTCCGTAAAGCCAACTGTCGTCATTATCGTCTGCTGGCGTCGCCTCAACATCGGCATCTGCCATCTTGTCAAATAATTTGACGATTCTGTGAAATTCTAAAATGCAGTTTTATTTACCCGCATAAAACCCTCTTACTGCAGTAAGAACATAGCTATAAGGAGGTGAAAAGATATTAACAATAGGCAATTTAGCAATGTCCCACACCACCACAAATTGAATAGGTTCAGTTAATGTCAAGTCAACAGATATAGAAATAACCACGGACGTGAAAACACAGATCAAACTCATCTATTACTTTCCAATGTCTCTGGAAATAACGTCATGTCATTGTGTGTATGTAGTTCACCCGAGTAGTGCGAGTTAATAGTGCGGAGTGTGGATGCGTAAACGCGATAGGTACGATACGTTACTGGCCAGAGATCCTAGACTGAAATCGTTAGACACATAGATTTTTCTTAATTCGATTCAACGCTGACGTAACCTAAATGTCAGAATCAGTATTAAACAATTTGTTCTGAGAACTCTTTTTCGATATTCATTTTGTTATTGGGCTAATTTTAAAAAGATCTTATTTAAAAGATTTTCCCATTTGTTTCGTCGAGATGGATCCTATTGCTGTTTTACAAAGTAGAATAGAGCAATTGGAAGCTAAGTTGGGTTGTGCCGTGAATGTTTTATCGGAAGAACAACATGGTGACTCTGCGACTAATAATTTACTCAATGCTGCTCAGACCGTAAATAATGCTACCTCAGGACATGAGAAACTCACAGAAGCCATGCATATGGTCAATGAACTTAATAACTATACGGATCCTAACTTAGCTGAAATGGTAAATAAGTTTGTTTATTTAAATGTTTAGTTTTATAAGCACAGTACTTAATAAATACTCCGAAAAAAAAATACCAAGTCCACTGAATTTAACTTAAACCAGAGTAAGAAATATACCAAATATGTTTTATTTTTAAATATTTTATAGAGTCAGCAGAGTAATAAGCATTTGGTGGAAGTAGCTGCGGCTGAACCTGTCATTCGCCACCACTGTCACTGTATGAACCAGTGTAAACAGGTAAATATTAGATATGTGATGGATTTTCTTTAGTAAATTTATCCTTGTGCAAGAATCCATTATTCAGGTTGACACCCATTCTTATGTATCCAACAAGTCTAATGACCAGCTGTGTCGGAACATGGAAAAAAATTCAAGACTGTTAATAAAATTTGGGATGATAGCTACCATTCAAAGTGAGAAATATTTAAACTTAGGTTATCTATTTAAAATAATGTTAGGGATTTTATGTCCAATATTAACACTGTATTGAGTAAAAATTCCCATTTTATTCTGACTTTTAAGTTAAGCTTTGTATTTACATATAATATTTTCTGGTGTTAAACCCCAGTACCTACATAGATATTTGTATTTAACTTGCAACGTAAATTGTATGTCAATTTGATTAAGATTTGTTAAAATTTCAGGCCATACCAGTTCTGGAATCAGAACCTATACAAAAAGTTCCTGAAATGCAAGCCACAGTAGACAACATGCATCGGGCTACTGCTGAAGTGAAGTTGGAAGCTGATGCTGTAAGTATTCAATATGAATTTCACTTGGTGTGGTAGCATACTCAAAGGTTTTTTATTGCTCCCCGTACATGTATGCATTGCGCTCCATAATATAACATAAATACATGTAGGGGTGACTTACAACTACCCTTACAATACAAAATAATGAATATTAATACCAAGAAACTGATTATTTATTATTCTACTTTCAGGTTTCTCAGGGCATTCAACAACTAGCTGAAACTTGTGGTTCTGCTGCTGCATCTGCTTCAGAACAGCTTACTAATGTTGCTCAAAAAGTGGAACAAACAGAGCTTAAATTGTTTCCTAAAAGGAGAAATGGACTAGACTAATTTTTTTTTGTATTTAAATAGTAAATATTTACTTTTCCCAAACTACTAGTAAATAATATTATGATCTGCAATCGAAATATCATTATGCTACTTATCTGCTAACAACACTAAGCTCAAACATAAATCCTATGTACCTATATCATCTGGTCATGAGCAGACCCCTACAATATACTTAAATATTTGCCCATTAGGTGTCATAATTGAATAACTTATTTTGAAAGACTTTTTTTTTTAAGTGCTTTGCTCATTGCCAATATGTAAACATTAAAATTTGCAAAAAACCTCTACTTCACTTTCTGATACTTTGATACATTGCCTCTAAATTCTCTGAGATTGATATGTTTGCAATATTTTGTTACTTACCTGAAATTTACTTTTTTTAAAATAAAGCTTAGAATTATTTATATGCTTTATACTTATTTATGTAAAAAACAATGTTTTTAAATTATTCACCCATCCCCCTCTTCTCTCTCCGCATCTAGTATCTACGCACAGGTTGTACCTACCTGTTTTCAAAATGGATGAAGTCACGCATACAAAATAAATTTTATGTGTTTTTATTTCGAGATAATAGAATGAAACTCGCGTAATTACCTATTTTATTTGCTAAGATAAAATAAGTACTTACATAATTAAATGCTTTACATAGTTGTTTCATTCCAAAGTGTAATAACTGCAAAGGCATCAAATTATATTATTTTATTCTCCATTAATAGCGCTTCTGGGGCTTGTATTTTAACCAATTCCGAGCTAAGGCCTAAACCGTAAAGTTGGAAATACCAACCGGTTCCTGCTATACATTCGTATTTTTCACTGCAAAATAATGAAGTGTCGTCACTCAGTATACGCATGCTCTGCATTAGTCCTTCATACTTTACTCGCGTACTGGAGTATATGTGGCAGGGTGGTAATGTAATGTAAAGTCAGAATTAATATAATCACAACCTATGTCGTAGAGATTAAATACCTAAAAAAACAAACAGTTTCGAATTCTAGGCAATAGTGAGTTGTTTAGAGTCAAATTTAAAAAAAATCGATAAATAATTTCTACATATCATGACGTTTTCTTTGTAGAAATATGAATACTTAGGTAACTAATATTAAGATTTTATTATTGTTATACTTTTTAGAGGGCCTTTTTTTATATATGATATTTGACAGTTAGGGCCACCCCACATCTAGCGTCTTTCGAACGTCGACGCCTCACCAACGCTGCGGCGTCTCTCGAACGTCGACGCCGCGTTAGCGCCGCGCCTCCTGGACGTCAGTGGCGGTTGTCGAGCGTCGGAGCGTCTTGTCGGCGCCCACGCAGCGTCACTGCGACGGACAGAGCACGCAATCCACAGCGTCTCAACGAAATTATTTGAAAATTAGGCACCAGATACACGTACTTAGGGCGGCCACATACATTCGGAATTCCGTTTCGGAAAAATTCCGAAACGGAATTCCGAACGCATTAAATCCATACAAATCTACGAATCTGTCACACACTTCAGTTTTTTTCCGTTCGGAATTTAGATCAAAATTCCGAACTGAAGTGTGTGACAGATTCGTAGATTTGTATGGATTTAATGCGTTCGGAATCCCGAAACGGTTTTTCGAATCGGAATTTCGAAACGGAATTCCGAATGTATGTGGCCGCCCTTACTGTTCGAATTTGTTCGATTATCAAATAAAAGTCATGGATTCCGTCTAAGAAACACTGCTTTTAACGTTACTGTTGAAACGGAAATTATGTAAAAAGAAGAGAAAATATGGTCGTTGATATTGGCAAGATCCTCTATGGAGTTCTGGAATTCATGAAAGTGACTATTTTGTGTTGTACAAACGAGTGAAAAAAGGTGATAAACACTGCGCTGACTGGACGTTGGTCGCCGCTCTCGTCATGTAGGCGCCGCCCGGACGTTACTGCGACGTCGACGTTCGAGAGACGCCGCAGCGCCGCGTCGGCCCGGCGACGACGCCGCGCGGGCGTTGGTGAGGCGTCGACGTTCGGACGACGCTAGATGTGGGGTGGCCCTTAGGTCTGCACCATTTTCTACAAATTAGTCTTTTCTAGAAAAAATAGTGTGAGCATGTCTATTATATTCCAATGTATTTGTTCCACTTAAGTCCTTACTACCCATAGAGAATATCTCTATGTTACTACCACATTTTCAATCTGTTCGGCTAAAGATCGGCTCTGCTTCGGTCTGATTTGAATTGTTGACTTGACGTTTGATGTCAGTTGACACGATGTCAATTGTCAGGGAGATAGAATCAGATGTAGAATGTAGATTATTGCGCGAGTTGGCGAGATAGTAGTAATCAGTCTGAAATATAATAAAAATAGTTCCAAATCTAATTATAAAAAAGCTTGAGAACATATAGATAAAAGTATAAAGGTTTTAATTTGTTTATTTGCCAAATCAAGATATGGACGCAGAATTAGGAAGTTTATGTGAAGATGATTTTATGCTTCCTCCTGTGAAATACGAATGTATGTATTTAACCCAACACTATTATTAGTTATTTCGCTGTAATTATGATGTATATTTATCGTAATTCAAATTATTTAACTCGTAAATGCATTTAAAAAGATGCATGAAAAGTTTACAGTTAACAACTTATATGCTATGCGATAAGGTGTACCTTAGTTTCACGTACTTAGTTTAAAATCTACGTTAAATATGAATGTGTAAAATAAAACATTCATGGCATTTATAGTAATTTCTTAAAGAGTTAATTGTTATTTGTTTTTCCTGTAACACATACAAGGTAGCTTATTATATTATAGCCCATGTAAGAAGGCCAGTCATTAGTCATATTTTGTTGATGATACTGCAAATCCACTTAACAAAACGAATTTATCAAATTTAAGTTTGTATGCTTGTGGGAAGAATAACATAAATAAGAAGAACATAAAAATATATAATTCTATCAAGGGTGTGCATTCCATATAGACAGTGTCGCTGATGTATGGAGTGTCTACCCTAGCGCCTTGCTTACGCTCCCCCCACTGCATGCGCCTCTATTCTATACCCTTCCTATATAATTTGCTAAAAGTCAGTTACTAGATATTTGTAATGATGTGGGTTTGACCTGACAACTTTAAATAATTTATAATTGTTGTGGTCCTAAAAAAACATGGACTTGACATTATGCACAAAAAGGTAAAATAAAGATTGACTGTGATAAGATTTACCAGTATTTACGAGATTTGAATATTTATTATGTTTTATAAATGTTCTTAATAATACTGAACTAAGTGGAAGGATTTTTAATTGTAAAAATAACTAGAATACTAATATTTATTTTCTCTTCCTCTTTTCAGATCTTGACCATACAGCTGATGTGCAGTAAGAATCACACTATCTATTATAGAGGATTAAATAATAATAATTGATTGCAATACTTTAGGCAGCCAATAATACACATCTTATATTAAAATTCATTATAGTCACATTGTAGATTATTTCCAAAAATTTGAAATAGAAAGTATTATACAATTACTCTTTTATCACACAGGTAGATTTTTAAATTTGATTATGGTTTTAACTAATTTATAAATTATCTTTTTTGCGGGCACATTGAAATACATATTACAAGTTTGGTTATATTATTTTATGCTCTAGATGATGAAGTAATAGTCTGTTTTTGTACTGGAATTATACTTCATAAAAAATTACATTCTGGTTTTGGGTATTATTTAGTATGTTGACTGTAAACAAAACTTTCTTTGGTTGTCATCAAGGATCACCCTTAAATAAAACCTAATTATTTTATAGCTATAATAGATATTTATAGTTACCTACCCCTCTGCTTGTAGAACAATATGTATAATTGTGATACAAATTACAATTTATTTTCAGACTTCACGCTTGGGGTGACAGTTTAAAAGAAGCATTTGAACAATGTGGCATGGCTATGTTCGGCTACATGACAGAACTAAATTATGTAACAATCAAAGAAGTGCACACCATTGAAGCAAATGCTGATGACTTAATGGGTCTGTTATATCATTTTCTTGACGAATTACTGTTTCTGTTTTCAGTGGAACCATTTTTAATATGCAAAAAGTTGGTTATAACAGAATTTAACACTGAGGAATTTAGAATAGTTTGCAAATGCTATGGTGAAGAATTTCAGATTGGTAAACATCCACAAGGAACAGAAGTGAAAGCCATTACATACTCAGCCATGCAGATTATCGACGACCCTAAAGATAATAAATATGAAGTATTTGTAATTATAGATATATGAAATATATATGTAAATAATTATTGTACTTACAGATTGTTTTATTGTCTATTCATTCCTAGCAGAGGTGGGAAATCATTTATTAAAAAAGAAAGTAGATGTAGTTAATGATTAGATTTAAATGTTTTGATTTTCATTGTTTCAAGTTCTTTAAGATCTTTTTCATGGTATAGTTCCCTATACATATTTTCGTCCAAATCCATATACTTAAGTATGTAATTTCTGACAAACTATAAAAAGGTTTGTGAAAACAAAGCCGATTAATGATAAGTTGTAGGTACTTACTTGAACAAATATATCTACTTACCTACTTAAGTTCTTTTTCCTGGACAGACGCACACAGGTGAAATTTACTCAAAAGCTGGCCAATATTACGTTAAGTGTGTTTACGCCTGTACATTGCTGTAGTTTAAAATAATAGTTTGAAAGTGCTTTAGAAAAATTAAACTTTATTGATACCATGTTTAATTGATATATATTTAATGAGAAAGTTAAAAAATTCAATTAAGATAAAGAAATTTTTGTACTTCTTTATCTTAATTCAATAGTTCTTTTCGACTAAGTAATTGGAATGCTACGCTGAAAACTGCTTGAAAAATTGTCATGAGTAATTTTTAAATTCATAAACATTGTTGAGTTTTAATCTATTTTGTTTAGGTGACGCAGGTAGACGCAGTTTATTTTATTGTCATATGAAAGCTATAGATAATTATGTTCTTTCGAAATATGTAAAATAAACTAATTGGGTGCGATTGAGTATGAAGTATTTCACTATGTAAAAAAAACTAAACTGTTAAAGTATATAGCCTTCTATTCAAAACTATTTAACTATGAAATCGTAAGTTTTATAAGCGTTTTAATTATACCGAAATAACATGCTTACCTGAAGGTAGACTCCATTATGTTTTACACCTAATATCAACTAAATAAAAACTAAACTTTGTTGTTAAACTAATTTTCCAAATTCTAATAAATTACTCCATAAGTAAAACTGTTTAAAAAAATCTAGTGCTGTGGGTATCTAAATAAAAAGTGTCAAACGTTCGATAGATAATTAATAGATGGAGTCATATTATGTCTTGTTCCTAAATAAGTTTACTATTTTTAAATCGGAGTAACTTTGTCTTTGGCAATATTGGCCATGAATTACGTAAATTTCACTTTGTGAGACGTTCAAGATTAATATTCTATGCTAAATCTAGAAATCATCTCGAGAAAATAAGGTAAGTACCTACGGGTGGTAAGTGAAGTACCCACCTGCCTACTTACCCGAGAATAAATAATTAGGTAAAACCAAAACTGACGTCACTATAACAGTAAGTAAATATTGTATGCTATCTGTAGCATTATTATACCCAAGCGTTGCGTCTGCGATCTGCTAGCCTGAAGGTGCCCAACCAAGGTGTAATACCAGAAGCGTAGCAAGCCGTCGCGGTTCCCCGTATAAAAAAATGTTTGGAGGCCCTTAGGAATGGTAACCGATAACCGATATAGAGTGTTGCCAACTTTTGATCGCAGTTTTACGCGGAAAAAAAAGAAATTAGTTTTTTTTACTTATATTATGTCTTATAATTAATACGGACCCTGTCTAATATTATGAACAAATAGGAACTTTTGATTTATATTTGTGCCGACGTGGGTAGGTATTTAAAAAAGAGAAGTCATCTTTGAAGTTTTCCTTTTTTGTAAATAGGTATTGTTGGTAGGTACCTACTTACTTCATTCATCGTTCATTGGTACTAGGCACGATACTTTGACGGTACCTAAGCAAAATTTTCTTCAAGTCTTGTCTGTCGTGTAGCATTTATAAAAGTAACTAAACTGATTGTTTCAGTTCCTTATGCTACCTTACCTAGTACTTACTATTTTGGTAACTTTGAAATTATGAAAACTGGATTTCAGAGCCATTACAAATTGGTTATTCATACAAGAACCTACGGACAAAATTTGCAAAGTCCATCAAAAAATCTATCTAAGTAATATATTTTATCTTTTGAATTCATCAGTAGGTAGATAGAACGTTACCTAGCTACTTACTATTCTTATAATAGGTAGTTTCTATTAACAACTACGCACGGTACTACGCACCTTCTAATCAGAAGGTGCGTAGTACCTATTAAGTATACTAATTAATAAAAAAAATCGTTAAATGAGATAAGGTACAGTCAAATATTGTTGGAACATCCTTTTAAATACCTACATACATATTAGGCACTTCCGTCAGGATCAGGATGCCCCGCTCTTCCATTTGCACTTTTATTTTCCTTATTGAGCTTATATATAATTATGTCAGTATGCATTAAGGTTTTAAAGGTCCATGAGCTTTCTAAGTCATTTAGTAAGTTGTTATCTCGAGATGTGGGTGCCATGATAGTCTTTGATCTATTGTTATTCCAAGGTAGGTATTTGACGTGTGTTCTGTTTTGTATCATTGGACAGTCACAGTTATTACTTAGGTAATAGGTATATATGTATTATAAAATAATATTGGTTAAGGTCTCTTGAAATCTAGTACCTATCTATTACTTCTTAGGTAGGTACCTACCAACTAGATTTAGGGTGTCTAATGACACTGATTTTTGGTTAGGGTCCCTTGCAATTTCTCTAGTAGTATCAATAATGGACATATTAGTCATACAAATTAATTAGCGATTTCTAATTAATTCATTAAATACGGATCTACAAAATAACACCTACCTATAGGTACTTAATATTATAAATTAAACTTAAAATTGGTTAGTAGGTAAGTACCTATCTGGCATTAAGTAGTTCTTTACCAATAGATATCTTCTATACCTATATGTTATCTAGTGTACCTACCTAACTAAATAACGCCGCGCAATGCGCAGCTTTTTTAATTCGAAATGGGTATATGGACATGCGTCTAAAACTACATGGGTACCTAAGTAGAAAATAGAATAATGTTGGATAAGTAGCTGAGATAGTGTTTGAAATACTTATGACTTTTATGAATTAAAGATTACGAATGTAAAGATTATGAACATCCAAAAAACACTGAATAAGATCGGGGGTGGAATTTTATTTAGAGTGGAGAACGCGTCCGCTAGGGGTAGCTTGCCAGTTACGCGCCTGCGCGCGTACTTCGCGCCACTCTGCTACGTCGCTTGCAAGCCACACTAGCCAGATGTTCTGAAAAGCTTTCCGTCGATATTTCTGCGCTCCTGATTATATTTAATTATTTCAGTAAAATGTGTACTAAGACCTTTTTCTTATTATCAATTTATAGAAATAGGTTTATTGAATAATTATTACAATGTGCATTGTGTGATTTGTGCGTGCAACTGAAAATTATCTGGCGTCTCGATGTCCACGAGTTCATTCGAGACCAACAAAGCGGCGGACATTTTATTTTGAGTTCCAGATAATGTAGCGTTGCTTTGAAAATATTCATGTCGTTTTATGGTTATAACTTTAGATATTGTCCGCTTACACCTTTCGTAAGTACAGTGTTTTTTTTAACTATTACCTGTAACCGTTATTAATTATTATTCACTATGATTGATGCAGTATTATTAACGAATTACAGAAAGGACTCTAAATAATTTATAGCAAAACGTCTAAAATAAAAAAGATCAAACCAACATTAGACTCCTGAAATCTTCTACGGATTACATTTTATATTACATAAAGATAATTTGTTATCGACCCATTCCGCTTCGCAGGCTTCTAGTCTGTGACATACGCGCGCGCGTCGCCTCTAACCTCTTTTTTAATTGAATTGTCATGATAATTTCAGAGATCTTAATAATGTGGATTTGCGGGACTGGATAATATTTACGTTTTATTCCTGTTAATGTAGCGATGCCGAGGGGGGTGAAGCGAGGGCCGGCGGAGGGTGAGGCCGAGGTAGTCCGCGCCGGGGCGTCTCCGTCGCAAACTACACTTTTGGATGACAGCCCTAGTCAGCCCATCAGCTACCATCTCCTTGATCACGGCTATGGTGCCACACCACAACATCAGATTAGGCGTGAAGCACCATCTGTACCACCAAAGACATCAGAAGTAAGTGAATTTATATATTTGTAAAAGAAAAAAAACCTGAGATTAAAATATTTCTAAAACAAAATAAGAAAGGACATTGAGCAGTGTTAAGATATGTTCATAATTTATGAAAATGGTATTGTCCAAGTAACCTATTTACTTACTTGAAAAAAAAAGACAAAAAAATGTTGAAGAAGTAGTAAATAGTTAACAAAATTAAAGAACCATGTTTGACAGTTTTAAAGCCTTAGATAACATAAACAGTCGATGACTGGGGGTGGCATCGTAACTTGAATATTGCAATAGTGAATAAATGGATTGAGCGCTGCAGTGACTTGTACCTACTTTAATATATTTACTTGCAATGGCTATTTGATTAAAAGTTCCTAATATACAAGAAATGTAGTTGTTTGGTGAAATAATATAGGAGAATTTAATTTTAAACAGATTCCAAATGAAAGCTTACTGCCTTTAAGTGTCACATTTTGAGGATTTTTCATATTAATAGTTATGCATATGGTTACAGGATATTCAGTCAAATCAAATAGATTATTTTAATTCTGTTTCTAATACCAAACAATAAAATTAAAAAAAAACAAGATTGTATCAGGCCACACTGAAGAGTTCAGGGTTCCGTAGATAACACTGTTATGTATATATATGTATATTCATTCCATCTCACCTTATCACCACATAGGGTGCATCAATACTTTTTTCATTGCATTTTGACTTCAAAGTACCTTTTTTCCAGTTTTTAAGTTGGCTGACTTCTTCTAAATACATAATGATATGTCACTACCTATAACTAATACTTTTCACTGGTCTATAATACCTATAACAGTTTAGTGTTTAATTAGTTTGTTTTTATAATATTATAATTTACAGCTCAATATTTAAGAAAAAATATTGGAATCATGTTGCCTTATATTCTGAAAAAAAGCTATTTCCAGCAGCTTGGATGACTAATTATAGTCCTCAATGTCTGTGTACGGGAGATATCTTTCCGAAACAAAGCGATGCCATGTGTCTTAATATTACGTTTATATGCCAGTACTACTATGATTAGTATGATCATTATCCTCACGGGGCGACTAGGTACTGACGATTTTTATATAGCAATCGTGTTGACGTAATGAGGGCTGCTAATAATATATTTATATAATATTAACATATTATTGTTTAAAATATTGGAATGAAACAACTAGGAACGGATTTAACTCGCGTATTTTATTTTATAGGGTGACGTATCGAAAGCTTTGCAGTTTTCATATTCATAGCACGACTAAGCTGATGATAGTCTAACGTAATAACCGCGAAGGAATCTGCTAATATTAACAATTTTAATAATCAATATCGTCGGCGTCAGTGCAGGACCTTCTAACTACAAGTTTTTATATATGAAATAAAGCAAAATCACAAAAAAAGTTACAATAATTAGTTCGTATTGCTTTTAGGACAGTTTTTATTGTCTACTGTAAAATTTACTTTTTTGCATTTAGAAGGTCCTGCACTGACGGCGACGATATGGATAGAGATACAACAAACATGGACGACGGCAAATTAAGTGATTGTTATTCCGTTTTTCCAGGCTAAGCATGAATAAGTTGAAAATATTAACTTCTCAACCCTCCTCGGTCCTCAACTCCCATTAAATATGGCTGAACATTTTGATAAAATACGTGCATTCAATCTGAATTGGGGTACTTGCGTCACCCTCGTATAACAAACCGTACGTCTAAAGCCGTCCATCTTTTAGGGCTTCCCATTTTATACAGAAATTAGAAAAATGTTTTAAAAAACTTGCGAAATTTACAAATTTGCTCAAAGTTCTTTTGAAATTATTTCTTAAGTCGACAAATTTACGACTTACGCAAGCGAAGCGTTACGTGGGTCATGTTTCTTAAAATTCAAGAAATGTGAAATTTCTTTTATCTTTAGGCTGACAAAGAGACTTTTGTAGCTTTAAAATCTGCGCGAGTTATAAATTTGTTCTAACGCATTATAGAATATTCTGGTCATGTCGCATTTTACCAATATCTTGCAATATCATTGAGGTGTGTGTACCATGTGAACAATCACGCACTGATTCAGGCACACAAGTGCCGTACTAGTGGGAAATTCAGACTAGTGGAATGTGTGTATTTCATATTAAGTAAAAGCTGGTGTTATTGTTTGGAATCAACTATTTCTTACGTATGTTAGGGTTGGAAATTTAATTGCTACCTAATGTACCTACTACCCACTACTAACACATTATAATATGGTAGTATGAAAAGTCGAATGAATCAGATAGTACTATACCTTAATAATACTAAAAGATCTCGGTAAAATGCTTTTGATCCTGAAACGTTACCAAATATCTGAAGGATACTCAAAACCTGACTTTTTTTCATGACGGGGGTATTTATAATTTGGGATATTTAAACTGTAATATTCTATGTGTTATGCAGATTGATATATGATACAGTTCAACGTAAGCTAAGTTTGTTCCCAAGTCATTCATCTGTTACTGGTTCAACTGTTTATAGTTTGTATAAACTTTCATAGATGTCGTTGGCAGTCGAGTACTGTAATGAAAGGAGTGAAAGGACTGGGCATGGCCAAATATTGGGGTTGAATTCATTGGTGTTGCTAGGACTTTGTTCCAGGCTGGGCTGGCTCTTGAGAACCCTATATTTATAAAGTTTTTTTTTGGTTTTAGTAGTAGCTTAGATCCGAATGGATAAGCCTAAGTCCTAACATCCTGGTGTGCCGCTGGAAGGGGGAGTGATCCCCAGACCCTCCCCAGATAATCCCATAGACCGATTTCATATTTCATTGTGTTGTCTAAATACTTAATATGTACTTTTTTTAGTCAAAAAATAAAAGATCACATATAGCATCGCATTTACATTATATGTCATATCTATAGTTGGTGCATTAATAACGCTGTTTTATGCCAGAGAACAATGTCTATATGGAACCGAATAAATAATAAGTATAACCAGCAGGTATCAATTGCTGTACAGCGGGGCAATGCGGCCGGAATTATGGGCACGTTTGAGCCGCGCATGAATTATAATGAGTATAACCAAATATAAATCGGTTATACTGAACGAGCTTCTTGTCCAGGCAAGACAAACGACTTGTCATGCCTGGACAAGAAGCTCGTGAAGACAGCAAAATATAAGAAAGACCGCGTAATATAAAGTTATATAATCATCGAATCTATTTCTGCAAATTTATCGGAAATCTCCTTCAAATCAGTTGCCCTTTTGTTTAATTATAGTGGAGTGCCGTAAAGCATAAAAATTGCAAAAGCTTGAAATCCAGGACCAGTCAATGAATCGGTATAAAAAGGGTTTTAATGCATTACCAGAGACTCAAATTACAAATAATTTCTGATGCCTTCGCGGTTATTATACATTGGAATGAAACAACTTTAGACGGATGTATGTCACGTATTTTATTTTATTGGCTGATGTTTCGGAGCCTATACTGATTGTAGCACGACTGAGCTGACAATAGTCTTATAATAATTTCTGATGTCTTCGCGGACTTTAGCATTAGACTATTGTCAGCTCAGTCGTGTTACGATTATGGAATCTGTAAAGGCTCCGAAACGTCAGACAATAAAAATAATATACGCGAGTTAAATCCGTTAAAGTTGTTTCATTCCAATAGTTTTATACTTTAGGATAAAACTAGCGATCTCGATAGACGTTCTTCTCCCGGCAAAGCAGCGCCTACACCTATCAAATTGTTTCTTTATTTCTACGATATTTTAATACATAGTTGTTTTGCTATTCGGAGGAGATAAAACTAACCTTTAAATAAATCAGCCGTTCTTAGTTAGCTATAAATGGTGCAACTCGACTTTGTTTTATGTATACCTACTTATAGAAGATGTTAGGTGTGTTGTTAAATAATTATTATAATGTAAAATGTTGAATTTTTTTTAATAAAGTGCTCGTTTCATTCAGGGATATCTTACAGATTATGATATTTTATTATAGGATATGCTAAATCAAATACAAGCAGACGTTTAAAGAAATCTTTATCATTTATCGTGCTAAGATCCTAACCCATAGATGTCGATCTTTGAGCACATCTGCTCTTATTTCTTTATACACGCAGTTACACACACAAATGTGCATCTTTCGTACCTGATGTAAAAATACTTGCAAATTGACAATGGGCCTAAGTTCGCTATTAATAAAAACTTGCGTTTTGAGACAAGAAAAAACTATTATTTTGCTAGAGGTCCCTTCCGAGACCCGGTGCCTTTGTGCTGACTCTAATTTATGTCCCGTATTGTTAGCAACGGGTACCTACCCCACACCCTATTCACACTAATACACACAGGCTCACACACACACACACACATACACACACATACATACTCACTTCCCTTTGGGGGCTTTGGCCTCACACCGCATAAGTTAACTTATATTTGACGCATCAGTTCGCATATAATGAGAACTTTGCATTTGTCGTTGATTTTTGTAGTTACCAAAAAGTGTGTAGTTATAATGTTATTGATTTTATGAAAAATATATGACAGTTAGTTTGTATAAAGTGAATTAAGTTTATTTTATAAAATTAAACCAATTGATAAAACGGGAAATAGCATTGTATCATTGTGAAATCTGTTCAGGTACGACACTTAATCAAATGCATAGGGTGCGTCATACCTTCGTGATTAGTGTGAACATGGGCATCATTCTCATTACAGGCAGTGAAAAGAAGACTGAATTTAAGTGAAAGTAGTTCGGGTAGTCAAGGACATGTAGTACCCATGAAGGCTGATTTTAAGACGCCGAAGCAAAAACGAGTTAAAGTTCTTACGCCGTACAGCCGGCCGTCCAGTTCTATGAAAAAATACAGCGAACGATCACGGTATGTACATTTTATCCAAAGAGTATTCTGGTAGACACTTACGTAATTCAGCTGTTTACCGATGGGATACGGATAACCTAGAGGTTAACGATTACGATACTAGCGATCATTAGCGATTTTATCTACAAATATAATTTATTTGTAAGAAACGTCAAGGGTGTAAGTCGTAAAAGTCTATATAGGACTAAGCCTAGCGTAAAATATGAACATTATTCCAGGAGGATTTTTATATGACTGTCATACTGTTGACCGAGGTATATTTTTTTTCAGGTTCGACACATCACTAGGTTTACTCACAAAAAAATTTGTCGCTTTGCTGAAGTGTTCTCCAGACGGCGTTCTCGACTTAAACATCGCTGCGGAACACCTGTCAGTCCAGAAGCGACGCATATACGACATCACAAATGTTTTAGAGGGTATAGGAATATTAGAGAAGAGATCGAAAAATAATATACAATGGAAATGTGGTGAGTTTTTTTATAAATTATATTAAATACAGTCGAACCTGGATAACTGAGAGTTCATGGGATAGCAATTTCCTATTCTCTTATAGAGGTTTCTCACTAACCCGAGTTTCTAACTTACAGAGTTACAGAAGCGGGTCCGTCACACTTATAAGAGTTCTATAAAAATACGGCAAATATAACGTACCTAATTAGAAACAAAATATGTGTATGTAAGGTTATTCCATATTTATTGAAATCATACATGGACATAATAATATATATTACTGTAACAACATTTTTTTGAAAAAAAAACTGTTAATTTGTTTTGCGATTCTGTTTTTAAAATTTATGTAAGTATGTTTTTCAAGTTCATGCATTTTATAAAACAATAACTGAATAGGTTTCAATTAAATAAGAGTTCCTGAAAATTTGAGAATGAGTCATAAGTAGCAAAGGTTAAACTTGTTTAACTGTCACTTATAGAAGTATAGGCAAGTATCAATCTCACTTGAAGAGGTCTATTCGTGAAAAATTAATGTTACTTATACATGTTTATGTTTCTCACTTATAGAGGTTTTAGCAGGAAAATATGACAGGACCTGGTAAATACTCTCATTAATAGAGTTTTCTTGCTTACCCCGTTCTCTCTTACTCAGGTTTGACTGTATATGTACTTATATATGAGAAAACTTAGAAATTAGAAAAGATAAACACATTATTATTTTATTTTAACAAACAGAACGAGATGGTATTATAGGGTTGGTTTCAGTTACCTCAAAACAGGGCTTAAGTCATGCAAGATGTCGTCAAGTGCGAGTCGGAATATTTCTTATTAATTATTATTTTGTGGTTTCTAACTAACAATGCGTGGGTCAAGGACGGGCCCTGGTATAGCAGTAGGTATTTTACAAAACTTGATGCTTTTAATCAAATTATATACTATCTTTTGAGTAGAATCAGTCAACTGTGCCAAGAAAGATGGACCCGTTCTTGGCGTGGGTCCCTCATTTGGTACACAAAATCGTGTAATAATATGAATACTTCTATGGTTGTTTGATAGTCTTGTTACTCATTAGAATTTGTCGCAGTGCAACAATTTAACAATTTTATTTGAGTAATTGTGGTATGCCGCAGTATTCAAAGTTGATTTTTCAAGGGACAGTTACGTAGTCAGTGAATATGAAATATGTCAGGACATGCTTCATGTATTTGATTACATTTAAAATGTCGTGTAATCGGTATAATTGATGATAACTGTGTTGTATTAAAAAATAATGTATTTTTATGTTTCAGTTAGTAATATGACAATAGGTTAGGAATTGTAAATGTTAATGCCTACATAATCTTTTATGTATATATGTATTTATATGTTTCTTGCAACAGCGAAATATTCAGCACAATGCGAATGATACTTTTATTTTAGTTCAGAATAGAAAAAAATGATTTTGGTAACAACATTATATTTCTATTCAGTTTTAGAATCTACTTGAGTTAACATTTTGAACGTAATATGTCAGATGAGCAGGGTTTTACTTTACCTACATAATCATATCCATATTATTTTCTCGCAACTATGTTATCTATGAACATAGTTTTATATCTATATTGAAAGTGTTTTAAAACCAAGTGTTATTTATGTATGTATACATGCATACACAAGTTTACTATAAATATTATATTGAATGGTAATATTGTTCTATACCTTATTATAAGTTATTATATATAGTAGGCGTTGTGTTAATACGTTCATCGAGTAGGTTACATAATATTAAAAACGCGATTTGCGAATGGATAACATCTATTTTTAATAATTTGTTAAGTTGTTGTGCATGCGCCGTTAACAGTAACTAGCCTTCTTATTCGATCATCAATGTTTTTTCAATTTGAGTCAGATTCAGATCACATTTCAAAAAGACTGACAAAAGCATGTTTCAATATATTTTGCGTGTGTTTATATAGTAGATGATAGTAGTGTCTTTTGTTTCATTTTTTATAATGATATAAGATTATTTCAGTATTTTTTTCTGTAGTAAAGAGTGGGATGTTGAGATCAGACTTTATAAAAATTCGTGTACAGTCGTCATAAATATACATACAATACAACAAAGTCTTAAAAAAACTAATTACTGTTTCAAGAAAGTTCAAATTGGAACAGTAATAAGGTTTGTGTACATATTTTGAAACTCGGTGATATGTGCATATTTATGACCTCAAATGTCCTTATTGTCCTGCAGCCGCGCGTAAGTGACTCTTCTTGAAACTAGACTCTTAGTAATATTAACCAAATTATTATTTTTTAAAGAAAGGGAGATGTAAACCTTTGAAACTCAAAGGTATAGAATATTCACATAATATGTATTTTTAATGTTATCATTTATTACATTAATAAATTCCACTAAGTTTCCACTCTACCATACATATATTTGACTTTATAGTTAATAGCATTGCCTTCACTTATTATTTTTTATTTATAATGTAAGCTTTAATTGGTGATTAAGTGTCTGTTTGAGACTAATTCTTCATAAGCACTTAGAAAATACCTTTAATTTGCTATGTTTTTAATTTTTACATGTGTGTTAATTGATAGACCTGCTCGCACTTGACCTTCCGGCACGACCATATATTACTATTATCAAAAAGATTTCGCTAGTCATTTTTACTGTATAATTCTATATTTTGATGTTTCTCACTTATTATGTTTATGAATTGAGGAGACCAACTTTTTTTATTAGATATACGAATTTGTATAGGGTGAACTCTTGACAATTTTCAAAAACAATAATTGTTGTGTGTCAGGTACGGGCGGTGCGGGGGCGGGCGGCGCCGGCGAGGAGGCGCGCGCGCGGCGACTGCGGCGCGAGGTGCGCGCGCTAGCGGCGCGGGAGGCGCGCGTCACGCACGCCGTGCAGACCGCCGAGACCGCTCTCAGCCGCCTCTCCGCCGACAGCGGAGCGCTCGCATACATCACTTACGCTGACCTCAGGTCCATCAAGGACTTCCGAAATCAAACCGTCATACCCATCAAAGCTCCACCCGACACAAGGCTAAGTGTTAGTGTCTTTCATCTCCCATAATAAGGCTTCGCTGCAGATACTTGTATATGCAGGAAAAATATGTTTTAAAAAGTGACGTATAGTATAATTAATTGGCGTAATTATATATATTTAAGTACGTAATAACTAAAGTGTCATATTGAAATTAGATAATAATGAGACATTATTCAGATTCAAGTAGGTTGGTGTGATTAATTTTTCATCATTTTTATAAAATAACTAGCTATTGAAATGAAATTTGGAGTTTAATAATAATACCACTTGGAAGAATTGATAACTAACATATAGTATATCTTTTTACAGGTTCCTCATCCAGACGAAAAAGGATATATGATCCATTTGAAGTCTTTGTCTGGAGAGATAGAGGTTTATCTTTGTCCGAAAGAGCGCCCATTGTCACCACCACCTTGTAAGTTTATATTTTCTTCAAGTAATTTTTGAAATTATTTAGACTGACAGCTTATGTCTGGTGCAAGACTGTTTTTTTTTTTAAATATCACAAATCCGGAGTGTATATACATGTATATTATTCGTTTTAGCCCTTGGACTCCTGCCATTGGATCCATTACTGGAAGACAATAAAGCGCTGTTGGCACCGCTCATCGCGCAGCTACATGCCTTGACGTCCAGCTCTATTGCCGCCGATTTCACGTAGGTTTTTAATATATTTTAATACTGAACCTATACAGTACTATTCGAATGCAAAAAATAGTTACGAACCCTATAAAGTATTGATATAGAGTTTTGCGTCGCTGCTGTTGGGTTTTTCTTTTCAGAATTTTGTGGTTTGTGTTGAATTAAACTATTTTTTTAAGGATTTATAAGAACAGAAAAAGAAATAGAAGTAGCTTTACAATCTGTATCAAGTAGTGTCATTTAACTTTAACTAAAACGGCCTCCCTTGTTCTACGTTTTCGTAAAGCGTCAGTTTACTAACCGAATAACAACTTTTAAACAACTTAATTAAAATTTACTCGTGAACTCTTCAGGACACCAATAAAGCGTGAGCCAGGTAGCGACGGCGTGCATTCGTCACGCAGCCTGGTGGTGCGCACGCCGTGCGTGACGGACCCCACGCTGCCGCTGGACACCGTCGCCGCGGCCGCCATCACCTCTGTCGCCTCTGCTGCCTCTACCGCCTCCGACGACACAGAAGTCGAAGCCGCATCACATTCTCTTTCCACTTCGGCAACCACATCACAATCTCCTCTCTCTACACCAGACAGTTAGTATTTTTATTACGCACTTTTACTTGATGGACTCGTAACGGACACGTCAAAATACGTGTGTTCAAATTAGGCTTTTACAAACGCTTATGAATTTAGGCTGTTGAATCTGACTCACTTTTATATTTATGGCCGTATTATAATGGTAACGTTAATTCTAATAAAAATATTTGTCTTAAGATGAGATAAATATTTTTATACACGATTGTAACACAGCTCACGTCAGAGAGTGTCTTTCGAGTTACATATTTATTCTTGTTCTGTTGTGATAGGTGCGAGAGGTCGCCTCCGTAATGCGTTAATTGCGGACAGTGATGACTTCGCTCCGATTATGGGCGGAGGTCGCTTCCAAATGCAGACTGAAGATCAAGAATCAGGTAATTCATAAAAATTGACATTTTTATATAATTATTCTATTAAAGGCATTTGTTCTGTCATGTAAAATCCCAAAGAAACTTGTAGGACTCTGATTTTGAATATTACATTGCCTTCAATAGAAGACCAATTCTTGTTTCAGGTAGACCATAGATAGATGTCTTTAAAAGTACATACTTAATAAATCTTGCAAATGTTTTTATTCTATTTATTTGAAGTAGGAATATTTTGAAGAATTGTGTATTATTTAGTTTTACTTACACCTATATTTAAAGGTGTGTAGATAATAGAGTATGGGCTCTTTGGTATTTGTTTCCCTTATGTTATTTTCTTCACTATAATCCATAGGATTCAATAATTTTGATTCGTTTTTCTACTGGATATTATCATTATAAAACACCAGATCCACAAAGGTAACAGCAGCTTCTCTATCATAATATGTTCCTGTTAATTTAACCGCACATAATAATATTATTTCAATACATAGGACGAATTTTGTTTTGTCTTGGATGCAAATTTGTGTTTACAGGACAAGTCTTGTTATGAACAACACACAAGCGTAATTAACACATTGAAGAGAAGAAACCAAGGACGCGCGGTTTGTTGCGTTTTGTAGCTAGAACTCTAAACTGTGACCTGTGTGCTAATTCACATCACAGTCGGAGTTCTAGCTATACGTCGCATATTACTACAAGTCTCCAAGAGTAATTCGTAAATTTATATTTTTTGTAAATATTTCAACATTGTGAACTGCCTATGCTTACTCTTTGTCGTTCGCTCATATTTATGAATGTGACTCGATTGTTTTTGAGCATTGAAATGTGTTCATCATTTTTTTTATATATAGTCTATCCAATAACTAATCCGCGTCGGACTTCATTTTCACATTTTTTTTTCTTGACTGTCTAATGTAAGTGGCTTGCTGTGGCCGGGCGTGTAGAGGAAGGAATAAATCTACTTATTCATTATAAGAGTACCTATCGATCGCGATAGAAAGAAATAAGACTGAGAAAACTATAATGGAAAATATCAGGTCATATTTCTAATTCCAGCATCAAACATTTTAACATAAAAATGTTTAGGGTTTCCAAATTGCCAGCAAGAATTTCCTAAGGTTGGTGATGGATATATCACATATCTTTGTATAGGTACTATCGCATGCTTTCGGGGTATGCCATTTTAGAAAAAAATTGCTTGCACTTGTTGCTTCACACACAGCCGCCAGGTACCAGGGTCGTTCAAGCGATTATTGCCTTAAAGGTGTAACATCGCCAGCACAGTTGATAGTACATGGGGCACCACATAATATAATGACTACTGGGTGATGAAAACGCGGTTATCTTTGTCATTTATTGTTCGATTGAGAAAAGATACGTGTCCTATTATTTTTGATAATTTACTTGATAAACTAAAAAAAAATATTCGTCGATTGTTATACCTAATTATTATTGTCGCAAGACTTGTAGTTCTGGAGTGAAGAGTTTACATAAAGCCTGAAATTGCAAACCCTGGAACAAGGTACTCTACACTGCTTGAAAATTTGAATTAAACAATAAGCTATTTTAACGTAAGTACATTGAACAGGAGGTAATACATATATATCGATGTTTTACTAGAATACATCTCGAAATGTCTCACCAGATGAATTCGACTTTAACAAAATATTTCGGTTTATACCGCTATAGTAAAGCAGCGATATATAGTCTATTATACCCGAATTCTAAAAACTTTAATATAAATTAGTAAATACTACATATTCATAAACATGCTTCTCATACTAACTTCTGCTTTAAGTTATAAAAGTCATAAATGTCAAAATATTTATCGATAGAGACATGAACCCAATTTAAATGTTGTCAAAATATGTAAAATCTTAAGCTACATGTGGACAAATGTTAATCGCTCGTCAATGTAGAAGAAATTCTAATACTTTTGTAAAAATATATCAAAACATTGCTGGTATCAGGGATGCATTGATTTTCTGTTTTTTTTAGGCGTACATTCTATTTAATGCTACGGTTTCATTTGGAACACATCTAATCTATCATTGGTATCGGTGTATAAATTACTTTTGGTGGTGGAAGTAGACATTTCATACTGATCTTTTCAAAATTACTTGTCAATTGAATAAAGTTAATACTACGCATCCGATTTGTCCAAATTTTTTGATTGCTGTCTTTAGTTGAAACCACAGCATATTATGTTTATATTAAAAGTGTATAAAAATGTAGATGTTGAGTGAAATGCGATCGGAGAACGGGGGCTCGCCGCGAGTTGTATCTCGTGAGGGCTGCAGTGTCTCGTGTAGCACCATGGGATTCAGCTCACGGCGTCAACTCCACTAACACCAGACTCATCTACTAAAACCCCGTTCGCTACCGTTGCGGTAACAATGCTCTCATTTCTAACCACGCTATGGTTTATATTTATGCTAGATGTCGTGCAAGCGAAAAACCTACTTCAAACACATTAATTTAAATGTGCACATTCATATATATATATATATATATATATATACATATATATATATCTGCCGACTTTGGGTCTTGTAAGTGTATATTCTTATTTGTAAATTAGATTTCGTACGCAGAAGTAAGAGTTGGGGGAGGGGTAATTTATTATAAATGCCCGCAGTAATCTTAGGGGCTAATAATTGTATCATAACAAGATTTTCTTTCTTATTTTTTCCAGAACCGTTGGAGTTGGAACCCTTCTTAGCATTGGAACCACCGATGTCTGCGACTGACTACGGTTTCTGTCTTGATCATGACGAGGGACTTTCGGAATTGTTTGATTTCGATTTGAAATTGCCCGAGTAATTAATATATTAGACATGTGTGAGTTGTCGTACAATGATGAAAATAACGTCCTCTTAGCTAACAGTTGTCGATCACCGGAACTCGGTAGTGATGCAGAAGTCACAAGACATTAACGATTTGAAAGGGCATGAGCCAAATGAATAAGTTTTATCAGTTTTTGATATTTAAGTCACATCCACAATAAGACCAATCTTTAATAGATCATTAGGCAGATTTGAAAGAAATATAATGAACACACTTGTTCCTTTAACATTATACATAAATTATGTTACGTAAAATTTATCATAATTATGAAGTGTTATCGCATTCGGTGCCACCCTCTTTTCCTTTCACCCTGAGCATTCGCCAGGTGCCGCACTGCAGAGTGCCCCCGACGCACATGTGAGTCCAACTGACTGTTACCCAGTGCCTCCGACACATATATTATGAGTCCATATTAATTTGACATATAGGTTTGTTCGCATTGGAACTAGAAAAATATTCTAACAAAAGAAACACACACCATGTTTTGAGTTAAACAAGTACCTAATTAATATTTTATATATTTTTTAAGCAAATTAAACCAGTATATATATTGATTCTAATTGTGTATGATATACAACTAAAAATGAATTATTTCGAATACAACTAAATCGACTTACAAAACACCATTGAAATTGGGACACTTACACAAAAAAATCAACTCAGTGTTTGTGATGATTTTTATTGATATTTATAATTCAAACATTTTCACCGTAAGTCATAATCATAATATTATGTATTTATAGTTTAATTTATATTACATGGGTCATTCTACTTTTTAGTGCAGGTTTTTGTCTAAGAGAAATCAACTATAACTACCCTAAAACTCCACTTTGATACCGTTCATATTTTGAATTATATACAATATTTAAATTGAATGTTAACAGAAGTTAAAGAAATAATGCGGCAGTTTCACGTACTGTGAATTTTTCTTATATTTTTCCATATTAATATAGTTTTTATTCGTTTTACATGATTTTTTGTGGGGGACACAAAAACCTGCACTTAAAAGTAGAATGGCCCACATATCTTCTGATGAAAATGTTAGACATAAGTAGAATATTTTAAAATTCACGACGCATATAACGTCGAAGGCTCAGAGTGAAAGTCATTAATAATTATGGACGCATCTGTGCGTCGAAGGCACTGGGTGAAAGTCACGTCGACGCATATATGCGTCGTTGGCAGTGAATGCGTTAAAGAAAATTGAATTATTGCTTCTTATTTGATTATATTATTTTTATCAAAAATCCAAATGTCGATTTCGTTTACTATTCGAATTCGAGGTACTTCAAAAAACGTCGTGAAAATGTGTTTGCTGCATTCTTTGATTTTAGATTTAAGTTGTGTGTGTAAAGTTACGTTTTTGTAATGAAAAAATATACCTACCTTAATAGGATTTGAGCTACATTAAATTCCGTGTTATTTGCAAAGTAACGATAGGTAATATTACAATTATATAGTGCCCCCGGATTGCTTAGTAAATAATTGCATATTTATGCCGTGATAGGTTTCTTCACTTAATATAATGATATGTTCATACTTGTACCTGGCTGGTTCTTATCCTGGTTCATGAAGTGGCACACAAACGGTTAGTTAAATTTAGTTGTTGAACTAGCTATGACGTGCTACAGTTTGATTGAAATGGACCAAGAGGTATGCCTCTGGCAAGGCAAGGCCTTTACTGGATTTAATCATAATTGATTAAATCCAGTTATAATCTCTTACATAGAAAGGCACTGTTGATTTAAAGAAGTTTGATTAGGCGTCTGTTTAGTATTAGTTCACTTGTTAAGAAGGTATGTTTTGTCATTGAGAAGGTTATTTGTAATTATTATTATGCAGTTGTCGATCCAAATCACATTATGTTTATTAATTTTATTATATTAAATTACAGAAATTTTACGTGTAATACAATTGACATATTATTTTTTTTGACGATTTTCATTTCTTGAAATTGAATTACTAAGTTTTTGGGTTAGTTAACTTGTATTGTGTAGACATTACATCATTTTTGACATCTCGCCACGGCGCGTAGATAATTAAAGTTATGGTGTTGCCGATCGAGTTTAAATCACGGTGCGCCGTCTTTAGTGTAAATGTGTATTGTTATCATTTATATGGCGTACGTAATCGTAAATCATGCAATATTTGATGTAAAGCTAATGCGATACTGAAGATGAAACTACCATTTTTAATCATTAATTATTAATTCGTTCATTGTTAAAAGAAAAAGAAAATTCATTGAATGAGAAGGTGGTTGAATTAAACATTCGTTACTTACACGTAGAAAATGCGCCGTAAGTTTGTGGGTTTTGACTGCCAAAGAATGCGTATGATTTTATATAGTCGGAATTATTAATTTGAATGTACACAATTTATTTTTGCTTTATACTCTTTGGACAAGACTATAGTCACCAGTGTTTCGATGGTGACGATGACCAAAAAAACTGAATAACTGACAGAAACATATTATTATTGTAGATATTTTGTTTGAAATTAATATTGCTATTAGGTTCTTTGACAACTTATTTTTATCAAGCTATTTTAAAAAGAAAAAGTATCACCATAAGGTAAAAGATAATAAAGGCATAACATCATGCTATTATGACGACGTAACTAGAAGTAGGTATTCTACCTCATTATCTGTAAGTACATTATAATATATACTTACGATTATGTGTTATTTAAAAGTAATAGTGACGGTTTCGTATAAAATTAAAATTAACAAGGGTTTCCCACATCAAAAATGCGTGTTTTCTTCCGGACACTTGCGTAAGTTCGCTTCGAATATTAATTAAAATATCAAAATATAAGACGCTAGCTCTAGTGTCCTAATTCGATCCGTGTCACTGAATACGTTAATACTTTTTTGTGATTTATTATACAATAGGTGTACCGCACGCGATGCAGGTTCTATAAGCCTATTGATTCGGTCTTTGTGTGGTGAAACTTTTTAAGAAGATTGTAAACACATATATATTCTTTTCATTTTAAGAATTTAATTTAAAGTATGTATATGTCGCAGTGATATGATGAAAACAGGGATTTGATCAAATTTCTCAGTGATATGATCAACTCCCGGTAGATGATAAAAATGCCACGCGTTGTGTCATTTTCCTAGCGAAATTTAGAGATTTGATCAAGTCTCCAAGTCATTTTAGGGAAATGAAAGAATCATAAAAATGGCTGCTAGATTTCATCATTTCACGTAGTTATTTGATCAAATGCCTGAGCTGTTTTAGGGACATGATAAAACGAGTAATTAAGTCAACTCAGTTTTAACATTTCACTAAACACGTCTAGTGATTTGATCAACTCCCTAAACAGTTTTAGGGAAATGAAAGAATCACAGCAATAACTGGTGGAATTCTTCATTACCCTTAGTGATTTCATCAAATCTCTTAGCAAATTTAGGGAAATGATAAAACTAGTCTCAGAAACAAGATAATACCCTTTAGGAAGTAGGTATTTCTCGGCTAAAAAATAAACAACAAGCTACCTACAGCCCAATATTTTTTGATCTAACTCTCGGCCGTTATCGCAGTGCAATAATTTCACATGCTCGAACTTCAGTTGCCATAATTTTATATTCTATGCCATAATGGTCATTTGCAATATTTTCATTTGCCATAACTTTTAAGTGTCAGAGCTATACGTGTGCCATACATCTCATTTTCCCTATTATTAAATGTGCTTAAATTATACCTATGCCATAGAATTCAATCACCATAATAATTATTTGCCATAACACGGTCAAAGTTTAGTGATTATTATTATTAGTTGACAAAACCTGGTTAGTTTATGTTATGTCGTAAATACACTATTATTAAAAGTATCAGTTCTGACGCTTCGCCGGCCGCTGCCGCGGCACGCTCGCTTCGCTCGCTCGGCTCGCGCGCTGCAAGGGCACAGTTCTACCTAACACTCCTCCTCGCTTCGCTCGTCGTCGTACCTAAAGGAGACCTTCAATTGCCAATAAATAAGATTTTACCTACATTCTACCCACTGTGCACAAGGAAACAATCTGGATTTGCTTTTTTCGTAATTATGGCAAAATAGCTTCGGCCCGCGACTTCTGGAACTCCTCCTTTTTTGCAGTCGGTTAAAAAGTAGCCTATGTCCTTTCTCAGGCTCCAGACTTTCTTTGTACCAAATTTCATTTAAATCGGTCCAGTAGTTTTAGCGTGAAAGCGTAACAGACAGACAGAGTTACTTTCGCATTTATAATATTAGTAGGGATAATAGTTATGACATAAAATAATAGGGGCTATGAATATAATAGAAAATAAATAGTGTGGAAAGAACTAAAAAAATTGTGCAAGATAGTTAATGGCAGATCTAGACATCCAGCCAGTCAAGTGTCAATTGAACGATCTAACCAGAATATCGAAGGTATGTCACGTGCTTGGCTAATAGACAATGACACAAAAAATTGGGCTCTAATTTATTATTTTGTTAGCCGAGAAAGAAATACCTATTTCCTAAAGGATATTTATCATGTTTCTAAGACTTGTTTTATCATTTCACTAAACTAGCTTAGAGATTTGATGAAATCACTAAGGGTAATGAAGAATTCCACCAGTTATTGCTGTGATTCTTTCATTTCCCTAAAACTGTTTAGGAAGTTGATCAAATCACTAGACGTGTTTAGTGAAATGTTAAAACTGAGTTGACTTAATTACTCGTTTTATCATGTCCCTAAAACAGCTCAGGCATTTGATCAAATAACTAAGTGAAATGAAGAAATCTAGCAGCCATTTTTATGATTCTTTCATTTCCCTAAAATGACTTGGAGACTTGATCAAATCACTAAATTTCGCTAGGGAAATGACACAACGCGTGGTATTTTTATCATCTACCGGGAGTTGATCATATCACTGAGGGAGTTGATCAAATCCCTGTTTTCATCATATCACTGCGACATATATAGATAAACAAAGTACCTACTTACAACAAACGTTTCCATGTAACCTATTAAATAATTTTCCCGTTTGGTAAATTTATGCGTAATATTGTTACAAATAAACAATATCTATATTATTATATAACGTATTTTTGTCCAGAGAGTATTAGGTGTTTTGTTATTATTTAATTCATTACCCGTGGTAAATGATTTCCAGCTGAAATATGCTTCTGTGATTAATAAGAAAGGTTTTAGAGAAAAAAGACACGTTCCGTAAGTTTTTTCTTCATTAAGAGAATAATAGAACACTCAAGGAATAATTATTTATTTATATTGTACACTAAGCGTCAGAGATATCTGACCACCACCTAATAAACGTACCTGTATAAGTTATATGGATATTCATTAGGTGGGGTCGAACATCTCTGTCGCTGCCTGACAGTCGTAAGTGAAATTTACACGTAATTGTTTATTCAATTTTTGCATTAATATGTTGTTTTAATTTTCCTATATAGCAATTTAATGTTTCTATTCAGCCATTGCTAGATTCTAATTTTATTACCAATTTTGCAGTGTTTCCCGCTAAACGTTTGGGCATATACCTAACTTTGTTGTTACATTTGAAGGAGTATTCAAAGAAATACGCTATATAAGTACTTGTGCCGAATAGATAACAGTCATTGAGGGTTTTTTTTATGGTAATGTCGTTGGATATTTTATTTTTTATGCATCCGGTACTTCATTGCATTTTATGATGGCAAGTTTGTTTCTTAAGCTATCACTTTGATAATATGAAACCATGTTGCTTTTTCATTCAATTTAAAGTCTTAGATTGTGTTATTTTTGAAATTGAGTTATTATATATTTTAGTTACCTATAAGCCTTAAAATTACGGACTTCCGACAGACTGATGCTACAAGCTGGTTTTGCAATGTAGGTGTTAGTGTATACATACATACAGAATGGATATATATGCTAACATATAGATACGTCGTGGCCCTTAACGTATTTTAATGTAGGTAATAAGTAGATTAAGCAATGCAGCAATGTTGCGTGTTATCGCGCCCGCTTTGTACATAGCCTCGCTCAAATCACAAGGGCGCGAGCACGCTACATCCGCGATCCTTGTACATATTACTATGTAATGAATGGTGATATCTTAGCGGCCTTCGATTTTACATATAAAGCTAGCTTTAGTGTTCTAATTACGTTACATCCGTGTCACTGTGAGGGCCTGTAGTAAGGATACAATTCGGTGCTCCCGGCAATATCTTATCACATTTATTTTTATCACTACTTTAAATCTCTTTACTTTCGTTTAATATATTTTACTTAAAATATCCTTAATTAAAGATTAACGTCTCAGGTGTAATTATGTTTATTAATAAATAGTTAAAATTGACTTTGATTACCTGTTTTGAGATAAATTAAAACTCTTTGAATAATTCTTAATAAGTTATTTCGATAGTGTAAGTTTGTGTTTAATTGAATTGTTAGTTTAGAGCTCCCTCCCATATTCTCAGCTACTCTTGTACTGTTTAATAAGTGCAATACATCGCGTTTTTCAAACATTTAAGATCATTTCTATATATCATTAAAAAATACGGTATTTTTATGTTACATATTCCTTGTTATATAACGTATAATAACTAAAAATTGTCAAATATTTCTCTCAAATTTTTAGTGGGTTATGGTGGCTTTTATGTTGTCCATTGTCTTCTGTGTTGAACATTGTAAATAGTTGTAGACTGAAAGGCTCTACGCCGAAACTCATTCGTTACTTTCTAAATTGACTATCTTTATATAAGATTAAGTACAATTGCAGTTTCGCTTTTGTGTAATCACATAATTGTTTTTTTACAAAATTTGCTGCATCTTAACGACTATCTATGTACATTGCACAAATGTCATTGTAATAACATACATAAATTAGTGCATATCAAAGTATTTATAATGTTAGTGCTAACTTACAACTGGAATGAGAGACGAGAGAGTGGGAAGTGTGGGTAACAGTTTTTATAGATTTGTAGCAAGTGTTATTAGGAAAGGGAGTACCTACATGAATAATGGTAACCAAATCTGTACCAAATTATCTTCACATTGATCTCTACTCATTCGCCGTTCCCAGTTACAGTCTGAACGCGCATTTGATTTATTTTATGATACATTTAAAAGAGACCTATACCTATAATAGTACATACGGTCCTTAATGTAATAATTATAAAATATATTTCGATGTTAGTTTTTTGTCTATCCAAGAAATAATTGAAGCTGTACATGTTTCCTTATCTGGAATGTAAAAGCTAGTTGGTGTGGAATAAATACATTACACGTTCTAGTAGGTACCTTATCGTCAAATATTTTTTTTCCAGTTATCGGCCAGTTGTATTATATCAACTAGTAACATTTCATGTTAATGTACGTGTAACGGTAATAATTTATAACACACGTTATTTAGATTAAAGCAGAATAAATCAATATACATTTTCAAATGCGACTTTTTTAATGGTTAATTATTATGTACACTCACATAATAATTCTTCCTGTTTTATCGATTTTTTTTATCAAATTTGATAGTTGTTAGTCTATTATGCACTTAAGTACAAAACCCTAAAAGTATCTAATTAGTCCACTTCCCATCTACTACTATTCCAGATCCCATTACCTGTAACAAAAAAACTTTACTTTTTGCTTTGGTATAATAAGAGGAACTTACAAATGATGAGTTTTTATTTCTCTGCCTAGTAGTACCTACCTACTTTGTGTTAATATGAAAGCTTCTTTCCTTAGTTTTCTATGTATGCTATTTCAAATTATTTCCTAGGTGTGTGTATATTTTTTTAAAACGGACCGGTTCTGCCAGTCCTAAAGCGCCTTATGTGACATAAAAATGTTAGGTACTTAAATAATAGTGCTATGTCCACTCACGATATTAACCATTATATTTTCTCTTTGTTTTAATACTTGTTTACGTTTTTCATTTTCACAAAGTGTGCAAGTTATTTGTTGAAATCTTGTAAGAACTAGAAAAACTTAGTTTAGATGTAAAATCATGCATATTATATAAAGTAAGGTTATATTTTTATTAAATAATAATAATATTGAAATATATCATATAGGGTTTTTCATTTCCCTGGTACATGTACTAACATGCAAATAATGCTTTTGAAGAAAATTGTGTTGTTTTATCTGATAGGAATTACTATAGTACTTAAATGTGTTCAAAATGAGTACATAAGCGATTATAGTCTCTTATGTACCTACTACTACCTACTCATTTTGAATTTTCTAAGGATAACATTAGTTAATTGTTTTTTCTTCATCAATATCTTAGGGTTGATTGGGTCAAGGGGGCTACCATAAAAATAGCTTTTGCCAGTTATAAGAGTAATCATTTCTGATGTCTTCTCGGTTATTGGAATTAAACAACTATAAACGGATTTAACTAGCTTATTTTATTTTATTGGCTGCCGTTTTGGAACCTTTACAGATTCCATAATCGTAGCACGACTGAGTGGACAATAGTGACTTTAGCATAAGACATTCCAAAGTTATGAGAGTGTTTTATGCTGAGGTTTTACTTATTGACTGTTATTTATTGATGTACACAGGTAATAAGTATTGTTTATTAACATTTTATTTTTGCATTGATATAGTGACATATACTTAGGTTAGTTCTGCCCCTGGTTGCGTAATTAAAACAATTGAATAAAAAATGTATTAGTTACAAAATTAAAATTCAATATGCTTATTATTATATATATAATATTTTTGGATAATTATCTGTACTAATATTATAAAGCTGAAGAGTTTGTTTGTTTGTTTGATTCAAATAAAATTTTTTTTGTTGAATAAACCATTTATCGAGGAAGGCTTTAGGCTATATAACATCACGCTGCGATACCAATAGGAGCAAAGAAACAGTTGAAAATGTGTAAAAAAACGGGGAAAATAACTATTCCACGCGGACGAAATCGCTGGCAGAAGCTAGTTTATAATAAAGCTGTAGTTTGGAACGAAGCAAATACTTATTGGAAAATTTAAAATAGTCTCCTGTAGAAAAATAAATAGATTCCTATATATTTTATTTTAAAATAAATGTTACATAACATCCGCCATATTTTAAACTATTTTCTAATACATAGTAGGTAGCAGGTACCTATATAATACTTCCAAGCAATCAATGAATTAGTTTATGGGAATAGGATAATCCATTTAATAGGGTTGACGACTGGGTAAAGACAACGAAATTCTATTTCCGTCAGTTAGATTAATTAAAATTATAGACGTATTTTTTCTTTTCTCAAACGAATAAATAACCAATGCCAAGATAAGTGCTTCATAAGTTTGGGAGTGGGGGCTCGTGACGTCCCGACTAGGTATAAATTGTACCTATCCGTGACGTCACAAGCCCTAACTTCCGAACTTTGGAAGCGCTTATCTTTGGCATTGCTCGAATGAAAAAAGAATAAATACGTGTCCTATATTTTTTGCCAATCTTCGTGATAGACAAAGAAATAAAAAAAAATCATTCGTCATGCCTATTGCTTATAAATTTTTCAATGGGAATATTTCTAAACGCTTTATTAAAAATATCAGTAAAGGCAGTGCTCACGATGTCATTGATGGTTGGTTTTAATACAGCGAATCCCGGCTTCCAGGCAGAGTTTATTATCACGTCGAGTATCTGCTCTGGAACAATTACAGTTGAAAATAAAAATGGTCTACTGACACATACGACTTCTGAATAGGCTAGGTACCTACTTAAGTACTTGATTTAAGTAAGACTGTCAGATTAGGTAAGTATTTACTTAATGGGTCCTTCTCTGAGCAATTAAGAAACCGTCATGTCTATAATGATGGCAAATAATATAAATTAGTATCAATTGAAACAGTATCTGTACCACTAAAAGGAGATAGTTTCACATAAGTTTATTTTGCTTATTAATTGATTCTGTCCAGAAATGACGAAAGACGGCACCTCGAACGCTCGAATAAGTTTTCACCCATATTTTGTGATGAAGAAAATCTAATTTAAAAGTAGAGTGAAAATTTGTGCATTTTAAAATTGATATCGATGGCCGAAGTAAAAATCTAAGTAGGTACCAAGATTGCTCCGTCCTCTGAGCAGGTTTGCTACATGTAATTCCATATCACCGATACGATCCACTTCCACCTTGACGTCGAGTTTGGTGGTATTGCGGCTTATTCGAGTGGTCTGCGAATAATCTCGAAGAGTCAAGTTGAATTGTCCTTGGCGCAACACTCGCGCGCCCCACATGTCCCCCTGCAATGAAGGATTTTTTTATCAAACTATATCTATAGAGTGGTACGATAGGTAGGTACTTCCTTTACACATCCCTACTAATATTATAAATGCGAAAGTAACTCTGTCTGTCTGTCTGTCTGTTACGCTTTCACGCTAAAACGAATGGACCGATTTAAATGAAATTTGGCACAAAGAAAGTCTGGAGCCTGAGAAAGGACATAGGCTACTTTTTAACCGACTGCAAAAAAGGAGGAGTTCCACGCTGACGAAGTCGCGGGCAGAAGCTAGTTTATTATTATATAGGGTGTGTGACCCGATTGTGGCCACCGACCCCTTTGTGGCCATTTAGAACTTCAAATCGTTATAACTAAGGCAAAGGGGTCGTTCTCAAAAAATTGGAGCCAGACGATTTAATTTGTCGATTTTGAAAAATGGTGAAAAAAAAATGTTTTTTTTGCGGAACTTTATTCTTATCTGATTCAAGATAAGGAAATTCAAAGAGGGAACAAGATATTTACATAAATAAGAAAAATACAGCTATGTAAAAATACTGCATTGACAGGTTAATGTTACCTCCGACAGATTAATGTGAAAGTATGGTATTTCTGAGATAACAATTCAAAATAAAAAGATAATAACTATAAAATAATTAGTTTTAAGCACTACGTAGGTACTGTGTTAATATTAAAACATAACATTTTGGGTATGACACGAAGTCAGGTCTTAATTAATTTCTCATTTAAAATATTTCATTACAGTATCGAAGCATTAAGACGAACCCATCCATTGTTCATTTTATATATATGTTAATGTTGAAAATTAGCTTTGGACGTAAATAGATTTTTTCTTTTATTTTGAAAATAATAATAAGATTAGAAATATTAAAATACGTACTTTTAAAAAATTATGACAAGCCTTTAACTGTAAGAGAAGCAAAAGGAATTTCAATAAAAATAATATCAACTATATAAAGCGATAAGTACAAACGACAAATACTATGAAAGAGATCAACTCTTAAAATAATGAAAACTCCCAAAAAAAATTATACAAGAAATAAGACGATTGCTCATCATCATTTGTAAGTACACATATTATGGCTCAAACTTTTCATAATTTGTGGTTAATCCTTAGTTAATTAATTAATTTTTATATAATTTAATATTACAATTGGACAATTTAATTTATAGATTTTGTATACATACATAATTTACTGACTACTATAATTGACAAAAGTTATATTTTGGCTTTTTAGAAGATGTTATACTCAGAGTCGGAGTCTAGTTCAAAAATGATCTTGTCTACTGTTCTACTGTATTAAAAATATATTGTCTTAATTGTCGTGTTGATGAAGCACTTTTAAAAATGAACCAGTCAAAACAAAATAAGTTCTTCCGAAGCCAGAAGACGATTTTTTTTATGCCGGTTTTAAATAGTAATTCATTAGTCATTTAGTTTCGAGCGAGCTTCATTTTTATCGACTGCTTCTGTTTTAACTTGTCGCATCAATCAGGAAAACCAGAACAATTCTTTTAGTACAGGAGATATAAGGATATATTTGACTCCGATTATATTCGAATAAAAATATATTTCTATTCTTATTATAAAATCCAATTGTACATTATGTATAATAACAACTATACTTGTTATTAAACAAGTGTAGATCGTTCGTGTTATATCTAAAATCATGCCAAATCACATTTAGTATAATATGCATGAAGTGCGTGGCCGACTCGCACTTAGCTTGATTTTATTAGAATAAAATGTTTATTTATACTTAACCAATATGACCTACATTGTTACGCTGCCTATTTATCAATTAGGCTTTGAAATAATGATGATCTAATCGTAATAAGTAGGGTACATTTTACATAATAGTTTATCAATGCCCAGAATAACTCCTATGCAGATTGTACTGCACTTTTACTATCAAAATTATATTATTACTATTACCTACGCATGTTTATACTTTAATGTTACCAAATAACTATTGATTTTGCGATATATACTTACATTATTTTGTCAATTTTAAGTCTAATTAAGAATAAATGTACATTTTCATAGTAACCTGTCAAGGATCACTATAACCTGTACCTTAAAAACAAGTTAAAGAGAGACAAGTTATTGTGAAAATGGCCTTTTTTATTATTTTTCTTAAAAACTATGTTATCTACGCAATACTCGGACCGTATATTTAAACCATGCATAAAGATACGTTATTCAGTGTATTCCGTAATCAGTCCAAATTCAAGTTTTTTTTTTAATCGAGTCAGAATAAAGTATACATGCCTGTTACAAAGTCCAGATTTACGTCTTTGGCCGATGTTTTTTAAAAAACTGGCAATACTAGCCCACTACTGTTTTCCTCGATGGATGAAAGGGAACTGACCGGCAAATTAGCCGTGGAATAAGGAGTTTAGTCTCGTTTAGTTTTCGCACTAGGCGCCGTGCCGTGCAAACACAGAAAAGTGAGAAATTTCGGCTGGACAAACTTTGAACGTATATTTCATTATGAAGATATGTGATTTAAAGTGTATGTGTTTCTGTACATATCGTACATAATGTATTTAAGAGATATACAGTTAATAAAGTGTATGTGGTGAGCAAAAAAATCCTACTGTGAATTATTATATCAGAGTGAGTTGCGTTTGGACACGACAAGTTAATGTGAAAAAGGTACTTTACTTTTTTTTTATTATTTATACATAATATATATCACTTTAATATTATTAGGCCTCGATGTAAAAAGTAACACAAATTTGATTGGTATATTTAGTCAACCACCTATTCCTTATAATTTTTTGACTTTCTATTCAAAAACTGTGTGACAGGTTGTGGCTCCAATTTTTTGAGAACGACCCAAAGACAAATATATTACTCTATGGTTTACGGGAATAAAAATATCTAATATTGGCAAAACTGATAGCGTTGCCAGCTTTGATGTGTCAAACTTCACTTCAATCCAACAAGTCATTATTTTTTGACGAGCATAAATTGTTTTAAATCTTAGCAAAAAGGCTAAGGCGAGCGGTTGAGTAATCAATTATTATTTTTTAAATCCTTCTTATTTTTTTAATGTTTATATCAATCCTTCATGAAGAATATACGGGCTAAGTGGTACTAATGATATTTTATCGCTATTTGCTTATTAAGTGAGGTTTTGAGAGGTGGCCACTAATGGAGACAAAATAAATGAATTTTTCCATCTTTGGCCACATGACTGGCCAAAAGTGGTGCACGTAGAACCCCACTTTTGGCCATTTAGTTTTTATCGTGATTTTTCAACTTAATTACTTAGCTATTTTGGTATAAGTAATCTATTAATTTTCAGAGTCCGATTATAATGCCTCCATCGAAACCAAATACTAAAAAAATCGGTGTCGTGAAAAGAAAATTGTTCCAGTACTCACCGCATAAAACAACATTAGAATTACACACATTATTATTTTTCTCTAAATAAAGTCTGTTGGTCGTAAAATATGCGATTTTCGAATAATTTTTTTATTACTTTGAATTATCTGCATTTTATTTTTGATGAGTTTTGATGGCCAGAACTGGCACATGACTGTGGCCAGAAATGGCGTAAATCTGGCCAAAAATGGCACAAAGTCCCATTTTTTTTTCTTTTCAACAGGATTCTTTTTCCATTGAATCATTATGAAAAAAAATGTATCCTTAGGCTAGATTTATATATATTTTATCACTTTTTACAAGAAATATGTCCCTGATAACAAAAACTGTAAAATGATATAAGGTCAAGGCTTCTAATTCCGGCATATTTTTGAGCTAGATCAACTTTGGTTAAAATTTTGAGACGTTTATTTTTAACTATTTACCCATTGCGCGCATCTACTAGACTAATAATTTACTTGGCAATCAAATAATAGTATGAAATTCCCTGTATCTAGGTTGCTTAATTTATTATATATTTTTTTAAAATAATAGTCAGGTAGACGGAGTTTCCCGCCTGAGTGGGGCTATTCCGTCATGCAAGCAGTTTCCCTAGAACTACGCAGTTTTTTCAAGTCTTAGCTAGCGGAAAATGAAGACACGTCGATTTCAATCAAATATGTGTTATTAGACCTTAGATATAAGATTTACAATAGGAGTTATCCGCAAACACAATTTTTTGGGGCTATTCCGGCATGGTTTGCCAATCAGATGAGCTCAACCTTTTAAAAATTTACTAATATATATATTTTTTATATATATTATTTCATAAAGTAATGATTTATGCATTTTGCAGTCCGGAGTATTTTCGTACTACGTTCTATCGAATTACCTACTCATATATTTCGTCACAGCTAAGCTTATTATTGCCAGATTGACAAGTGTACCTATTTTAAAATGTAATACACCAAAAAAAGGTTGACGATGTCTGGAATCGGGAAATACCGGCATATGACGGATTTGCCCCTTAAAAATAGACGGAATTTCCCACTTGACTATTTTGAAGTTGTTAATTTTTCATGGTGAATTACTAAAAACTATCGGAGTTTTACACATCACGAACAGGCAGACACGTTTATACATATCATAGACGTTGTAATAATCATACAAACAAGCCTAGAAGTCTAACTATTTCATATTTATCTTCGATCAAACTGCATAGTACTATACTCGCACTTCGACTTCGAAACGCAACTGAACTTTGAAAGCAGATATTTTTCTTCCTTTATTGCACAGCGTCATGGGTGTTTTTTAGTTTGCGTTAGAAAACCCTACTGCTTTACCAACTGAGCCGGCAGCGGCGAACTGTGCTTAGATTCGCCAAAAACGTGTACGTGACGGAATAGCCCCGTAGACGGAATTAGAAGCCTTGACCTTAGCCTCAAAGTCTACAAAATTCTTAAAATGGCCAAAACCGGGTCACTCACCCTATTGAAAACATGTAATTGAACACTACAAAAGCATGTACCTTAAACTCGTATTGGCCATCTATCCACTTTTCAGGAAAATATTGTGAGTATTTTATGAGTTGGTGTTTTTTGTCAGTCCTGAAATTTAAATAACACATTATCGTACCTACTTGTACAGTTATTATAATGTAGGTACCTAAATTATAATAACTGGTACCTAATTAGAAATGGGGTAGTCAGCAAATCACCTTAGTGGACGAAACTGTTGCTTGCAGGGACGAGTGTAAACTCAATTTCTTACTTTATTAATTGTTACTTACTTATAGCTTACTTTCCCGCGATTATTTTCTTTACCTACTTATAGGTAGGTAAGTAATCGTTATAGTTATACTATGCTAAGATCCCACCATAGAGCGACCTTCACCCAGCTGGTTAATGAATGAACAGTATTTTATATTCAATTAAATATATTGCAAACGGGTTGACTAGTTCGTAGGTAGGCATGAAGTGGCGTCGTATCGAGTTTAGTATACAACTTCAGTTGTTGTAACTTGAATAAGAACTTGCTCTTTTTAATTACTTAGATACCTAAGTATTTAAATACTTGACCTTGAAGATGAAAGCGTCTGGCGAAGTCTTAGTCTATAATAATATATTTTTCAGAATTGAACTTATAGTCTGGTCGAGTAGTGAGTTATCTGCGAAAAATCGATACAGTTGTCTTAAAAATATGGAGATTGTGGCATTCGATTCAAAATTTAATTTCGAGAAGGGGGTATTCCGCCTTTGAAAATTGCAAGTGTTATAAACAATAAACGTACCTAGTGAAGAAAGGTAGTGTCCTATTTGTAGCTGTTACTCGGAAAATATATAAGAAAAAATATTTAAACTTTTACGACGGATTTTATGTAAGATGAATTCCACGAAAAATTACTTCATTAACAATGGAATAATGTAAAGAAAAATCGACTTAATTTAGTTTTTTAAAAATTGAATGTTAACCTTGAATTGATGATACTATAATTTTATTTAGATTTTTAAATGAATATTAGGTAAATGCTTTAAAATAAATATTTTCTATTAGTCACCATGTTTGACGGTGACGCGGCGGCGCCGAATCGGCCGCGTGGAGCCCAATTTTCAACGTTAAATTAAAATTATGAATAATGTAGCTACAACTCCGGAGTTGAGACATTTGCTATTGAAATTTCTTTCAGAATCTTTTTTTAAATTTCAGCTAACTTCTATATTTTCCGAGTAACAGCTACAAATAGGACACTACCTTTTCTTCACTACGTTTATTGTTTACTTATAACAATTGCAATTTTCAATGGCGGAAAGAAAATACCCCCTTCTCGAAATTATATTCTGAATCGAATGCAACAATTCCCATATTTTTAAGACAACTGTATCGATTTTTCGCAGAGAACTCAATTCTCGACCAGACTAATAATAAAAACAAGTTAGGTAATTACCTATATAACCTTCAAGTTTTTAAATAGTTACCTTAATCTTAAAATACCGACCACATAATCGTAGACGAGTGTTTTCGCGCACTTCGGTGTATATAAGTAGGTATATATATTCACTTATATCTATAATATTATATAGATTGAAATAATTGACTAACTTTGCTTAGACCTAGTATGTTATAAGGTTACCTATTTCTAATTTCTTTACATAAGTACCTATATTTAGTAACAGTTGAATTAGTCCATCCCCTCTCGTAGACGTTGCGAAGGAAAAGTGTGTATTGTAAGCCCAAGATTTCTTGCGTGTGTTTTACTTCTGACGCAAAATGAGGGTCGAAAGGTGCCACTCCCAGTTCAGGTATCCCTGAAAATAATCGAAATAAAGCAAATTTCAAAATAAAGCACACCGAAAAACATTTAGGTACTTACCTGTACTTTCCTAAGTATTTAAAATGAATTTCATACAGCAAATTACAAAATAAATACCTACCTAAAGGATTATATAAATTTATATGAAACTAGCTGTCCGCCCCGGCTTTGCACGGATCATTTTTTTTATATCTTATACCAACAGTGAAAGAATTTTTGAAATCGGCCAGCCGTTCTGGACCCTATTCAATCCCAACAAACAAACCTTTCCTCTTTATAATATTAAGTATAGATTAGTATAGACAAAATAGCATGCTAAACAGGTATCTAAGCACAACAAAAAGTTTCAACTGCATTAGAAAAAAAAGTATAAAAAGTGTTTTAATGCATTACTAGATCCTCAATTAAAAAAATGAAAAAAAAAATGAGTTCGGGATTTTTTAACAATTTTCTATAGACCATTAAAACATTTTCAAAGTTTATATAAAAATTCACTGACTGGCCCTGGATTTCGAGGTATAAATCTAACGGCACTCCACTATAGTAGTAGTAGCTATAATAGAGTTCACCTTGTTTGAAATAAGGTCGCAGATCGTTTAAAGCGTTCGTGATGCAGACGTCAAAAAGCGTAGAGTTAATCTTGCATTTTGAGAGAACTTTTTCTGTAAGGTTAAAAAAACAAATTATTTAATTCAAACATATTCTTTAAATATAATATTTATTTCTTATGATTCATATTTACACCGGTAAAAAAAATCGATCGAACAACACGTCTTTATAAGCTCCGATACTGTTGACAAAATACATAGTAGAGAACTCATTACTTACCGACTTCGCGTACCACATTCTCACACTGTGATATTTGCGCTAAGCCTAACACGATGATTAAAATTTCTAAAGGTATTTTTAAGTACATACTAAGAAAGATATTTTAAACTTTATTAATGAAAAATTCAACAACGTTCGGCGTGAAAGATATAACAGATACGAATAGCGGCTTGATGCTTAGGAAGGGTAACGTAGACCGCGAATAGGGATTGCCAGAGGCGTTCGGACCAGAACCGAAAAACAAAACCGAAACAGATTAAATAGTGTTAGATAGGTAGGCACGCACCTAAAACTCAATTAGTAGGTATGTACACATGTAAGTACCTTTAGGTATATATTTAATGTTTTATTTTAACATAATTATTTTCGGTTTTAAATTTTTATCACCTTATTCTTATTAGATCTTCTACTTATTTATAAATACTTAAATCCTGGCGGATGTGTTAAAGCTACTTTTAATTTTCATGTACGGGTTACGATACTTTATGCTGTGACAGTGCTGTTTTCCAGTAAAACCTTATAAATACCTACTTATTATATTCTTCTGGTCTAAAAACACTAAAACTTAGCCTTAAAAAACGGTTTTCGGATTTCGTCTCGTAGGCATAACCTCTCGGCTCTTGCGAAAGTGTCGACAGATGTGCGCCCCCCCCATCGCGTAATAGTACCTATGTACATATTTACATAAGTACATAGGTAAGTACTTATGTAAATATGTACATAGGTAAGTACCTACCTACCTACCTATAAAGATAGGTACCTATCTTATGAAAATAATTGTGTGAGTTCTGAATGTAGGTAAGAACCATAACAAAAAAAATAAGGATGTGTTAGTATAAGTAAATACTTACCTAATGAGGTTATGTTTTGAACTCTATTTATAAATAAATATTACATATATACATTATACGTATATTAGCGCATAATACTGAAGAAATATTAGACGTGAAAACTACTAACTGCATCTATTGAAAAAAATAACAAAAGTGTGACTATTAAGCATCTTAAATCGTTTAAAGAATTTTCCTTCGTTCCTTTTCTGGCCACACTAATTTAGTTTTTACTATATAGGATTACCGTAACCCGAAAGCTTTAGGTAAACGTCGCCTCTCGGTTTTGCTTCGTCCGGTGCACAATACCTACTTATAAGTAGGTACGCTCATTATACCTTTTCTTTCCTAAGATATGGAGGATATATGTGAGACAAAAACCTGCACTAAAAAGTAAGTAGGTACTTATATTACATGTTACTGGTGGACAGTGGGTACAGATATACTTAAATTCATTATAGACCCTGACGGGTTCAGCAAAAATAGACAGCGAGAGGACTCTACCTTTTTCTTTACCTACGTAATCAATGTTATAACAGTTATCGACATTAATATAATATTATTAATTTATTTTGTGTATGTGTATGTTTGTGATTATATTATTACCTAATAATTACTTATTAATTTATTGCTAAGTTTTGTAAAGCAACTGAACAATATTGTTTAGTTGGTCTACATACTTCTTTACTAAGTACCTACCTGCTCTCTTCTGTTAATTTTTTGGTAAGTAAGTAGCTTGTTATAGATTTTAATTGACAAATCAAGCTGGCTTGATGTAGGTATGCAATATAAATATACTATTTGGTAGTACTTTTTATGTCTTTGTGTATGGGCTATAGGTAGGTAGGTATAACTTCGCGTCTTGTGTTGAAATCTTTAACTATAAATATTCCTAACTACGTAAGTAATATCGCTTACGGATATTTATTTTTTACAAAGTTTTTATGCGAGCTCTAAATGTTCTTAAGGTTACCTTTAATTACTGACTTATTATTTATTCGCCGAATACGAATTAAGCGTAAACTAACCTAACGATATACATACAAAGCTTGGACAATAATAATATCTTGTGTAATAGCTGGTGCGTTTATTGGATGTACACCTATCCATATGCCTGCAGTGACGAAATATTTTATAGTCGCTTTCTACTTTATGGTCAGATACAAATAAGGGGTCACGCATAAATTACGACAGATAGGTACCTACAGTAGGTATGAAGGATAGAGTCAAGAAAGTGTGACTTTTTATAATACTGCCTAGGGGCCTAGACAAGGTTAACGCTGTACGATGGCACCAAAATGTATGGGATTTAATATCCACGAACGTCTGTCACGTATGTCACAAACGTTCGCGGATGTCAAATCCCATAGGTACATTTTGGTCGTTTCGTTTAACGTTAACGTTGAAAGTTGGCACTTGTCTAGGCCCCCTAGTATTATAAAATGTAACGAAATTAACCAAAATCACGAATTTTTTTAAATATTAGGTACTTCCTAACGGTACCATCACCAAGGAATTCTCGTAAATGGTAAGTACCTAACATTGGTCGGTCGCCGCGCTAATTTTTAAACTCAATATCTCCGAAAGTAAATGATGTATCTAAATATTTTGAATGCACGTATTTGTATTTTTTTAAGAGAATACAGAAAGCTAATATTATTATATATAAAATTAGAGAACTTTCTCCATTATGATTTTTAATTTATTAGAAAAGAAGACGTCCCTACTTAGTAGGTATCTAGGTACTTAGGTACTTAATATTCTCCTGCACTGTTTCCTATTTTATTTTATTCTCAATTAATGGCGCCAATACAGATTCTGCCGAAACATACAATGTTGTTCAATTTTTACGATGTATTTGCCGAACTGTGACTTAAAATTTTTATATGTTTATTTTTAATTAAAAATAACAGTTCCATATCGGGCATCATTGCAGACGCTTTATTCATACATTATTATAAAATAGAATTATTTTCATTATATTGATCATTAGATCGTTAACTTATGAAACTATTATAAGTTTATATTTACTTCAGCAGACGTTTTGTCCGTGTACCTATAGTATGTAGTATCTTGGTAGACATCAAAAACTTACCTTCTACCTGACCGTCCTCATGTAAATAGGTAGAGTACTTCAAACATAGAGTGTGTTATGTGTACTTACAATATTTTGGATATCACGCTTCATCGCACCTCAACACACCGGGCACATCTGAGAGTAAGAAGATCACCTTGCTGGGCTTAGCGAGAGTGATATACATAAAAATCATACAAGAGACTCTCTGGGAGAAATTTTCAGGTTATATAATTTAGGTTTAGGTAGCCAGCCACTGGTTCTTAGAATATATTACTTCAATTACTTAATGTATTCTAAAGATAGGTAAGTATTTAAAAAATAAAACAATAATAATTCGATTTTAAAATATTTTATTCTATAAACAAAACTATATAAATAAGAATTTAATATCTACGACCTTAAAACTAAAAAATATATTTTTTTCGTTTCTTAATAACTTCCCACCCAGTTACTTTATCATGAACCAACAAGGAAAAGTTTGCATTATTGTATTCGGCTGACACCTATACAGATATAGTAGCTAGGTACCTAAATAAAGAAATATTTTTATACTTGTATCAGCAGTTTGGGTGCCTCTCGTCATTTACTTTGTCTCTAAGCCAAGTCGAGCCAAAATATAAATTAGGATCGCACAAAACTAAAATCGAACTAGGTACAATACCTGCTAAGTCATCTCGCTAAGTTTAACACTGAATGCAGTGAAGGGATCTGGACGGATAGGTCGATTTATGAGGTTCGAGACCAAATCATGTTCTCTTAATGAGACCAATTCATGTAATCAATTTATTCATGTTGCACTTGGTCGTGGAGCCCAGGAGTATACATATGGTTAGTAGAGTAGAAATTGAATTGTTAAGGCTTCTACTAGCGGCTTGTTACAATGTCTACAGCTAGCAGTTAGTCGACGATCCAGTCGTCATAAGGAATGTGCTCCAATATGCGTTCGAGGAAACGCGACATTTTGTCGGCGAGATCACGCTTCAGCTCCGGTTTCATCTCTTTTAACAGCTCTTGTGCGTTCGTATTGATAAACAGGTTCAGAGCAGCTTCTGCAACGAATTTAAGCTGTATATTAGGGCCTTCAGGAACTACAAGTACTTCACTCTCGAGAAAGGTCGTTGCAATATTTATAGCTCTTAAAATATCGCTTAACCTCCAAATAAATAGAAGACTATTATAATCCAGTGGCGTTGACGTTTCATCCTTTTACTTCGGACCATACACAACTCGAATCAAACTATAATATTAATTTATACCAGCATAGGGAAATTAAATGAGAGACGTGTTGTATACCTATGGGGTAACTACCGATTATAAAATGTAATCACATTGCTCTGTCTGTTGGCACATAGATACCGACTACTTAAAAAACGACATTGTAGGTAGCTCGGGAGGAACTTAGTATATCTAATTCTTATTTCAAAAACTAATTAGTAGTTTCAGTAGGACCAAATTAAGCAGGTACCTAAGTTTAAGATTGTGTTTACTTTACTGCTTTAATGTTAAAGTCGTTTTAAAAATTGTATTTCATATGTACCTATCGTATAAGTACTCTATGCAGGTAGAGTGCTATATTTTTTACTAATAATTACATTAATGTCATTCAACTTGATAACTTATGATGTTTTCGTGGTTATTACAAGCCAGCGGTTAGCCCCGACTTCCCTTTTTTTTTCAAAATACCTATTCTATAGCCTATGTTACTCAGGGTTGACGTTGCTTCCCAACCAGAATTTTTAAAATCGTTTCAGCCGTTTTGGAGAATATTCAATCCAAACAAACAAACAAACCTTTCCTCTTTATTATATTAGCATAGATTGGGATAAAATTACTATAACGGATTTAGGCCGCGTAAATTAATTTGTCTACTTACTGACGTTTTAATTTGTTTACGTACTTATATCCGTTACCGTTGTTTTATTCTAAATATTTAGGTTACTTACGTAATACGGCATTGCTGTTGTGTAGGTTTTCAACCCCCATCTGAATATCCTTCACAGAGAAGTCTAACTTGAGCTGCTGCAGTCTTAGATATGTCCGCCCGTCGCGCACGTACGGAGCGCCGCGGAAGTACACCTTCGCCTTAACACCGTCTGTTTAAAATATAACATATTAGGTATGTTATTAAGGTTTCGTGCTTCAAAAGAAAAAACGGAACCCTAATAGGATCACTTCATTGTCCGTCTTTAAAAAAAAAATGCCTGGATTGGTTATACTAGTGGAGGGAAACTGACCATATTCGCCCCAGTAGTCACCTCCACCGGAAGCCCGCACTAGCAGCAGGACCCCAGAGGAGCGGTAGCGTGCGCGTGCGCTGATGTGCGGCCCGAACAACGTCAATTGGAACTGGTGACTCTCCAGGTCGGACCTGCACATTCGATTACAATAATAAACCCTTGTAATGTCACTATCTAACGGCTAGTTTTTGTACTGCAAATAGTCAGTTATAAATATATAATCACATAAGTATGTACATATTATGGTCGTTGAATTTTTATTTTTGGGTGAATTATATATTGTACCTATGCATGCATTGAAACAAAAAAAAACAGGAAGGTATTGTTTAATTAAATTAATGCAAAATAATGTCAATCTTTCCTCGTATTATTATTAACTATAAGTACCTACCTACTTATTGTCTATATTTTCTCACAAAAGACGTCATTACCACCAAAAGTCAGCATAGTTATTATTTATCACTACTTTTACAAACCTAACATTTGTGATAGTCATATTAGAGACGCCGGTAGCGTGGATATCCTTAAAGGTGGCTCGGTAGCCGTCAGGACCGCCGCCCAGCGCGATCGACAGCTCGTCTATAACTATAGGTTCTGCCTAGAATCAATTAAATATAATATTTCAACATTCACCCATATAATATATGCAACGAATGTAAATAGGTTATTACTAATTAAAAGTAGGTAATATGTTAGAATTCAACAAATGTGTGACCGAATCAGTGAATTTTGATCACGTTCGTAGAAGTTACTTAAAAATCTACCTAATGCGAACATGTGGTCGGTCAAGATCAAGAAACAAAAGCTAGGTAGGAATACAAATCGCTTAAAACTAAATTAACATTTTAAGAATTCAACACTTGTGAAACCGTGGATTCAGGAATCGAAGTCATTGTGTAAGCGTGTAGAGAAAGGAGGTGGTGATTATAAATTGTGTTACCTCCTCGATGCCGAGCTCCGGAGCGCCACCCTTCAAGTATTCAGCCAGGGAGTTGAAGCTGCGCAACAGACAGGCGTCCACGTTGGGGTCCTGCCGCGAGCATCGACCTCCGAACATATCTGTAAGAAATTATAGTAGGTAAATGAAATAATAAGGCCGCATACATAGCCAAGTAACTAGTGATCTTCTTTATCTGGATGACCGCGACATTGCAGAAATTGAAAGACAAACGAAAACAATCTTTTTGTTTTGTATAATTTATTAACGTTGATATGTCCTTGAATGAGTTGAATTCTTCATTGCCATATTTGGCATACAATAAACAGTAGGTAGTTGTTTATTTAGTATGTATGCGCATCGTGAAATCTCGAACATGCCGTCAGAGCGCGATATCGCTCGCTACCGTTATGATGTCGCTATGAATACTGATGTCGAATCGGCACTCGGCACTGCGCGCTGGCCCCGGCGACAGGTGAGTCCGAAGATAGCATATTAACATGATAATCACATCATCTTGCGGATATTATCCGTAATATGAATAGGTGCTTTATTTAGACTTAAAACAGTTTTAATCATCTAGAACATTTTTTAGATTAAATTTGAACTGAATAATGTATTACTTAAATAAAATAAAGCGAAATATATGATTTTTTAAATAACGACACGTGGACAGTGACCATACGTGTTCGGGTGGATCTTCGAGCGTTTGAGACGCCGTCATTGTCCTCTACATCTATATTTAAGAACAGAGTCAATAAGTAACAAAAATTTGAGTTATATTATCCCCCGGTACTGGTACAAATACTATTTCAATCGATACTTAATAATATTATTTGCAAACATTATAAATATAGATGTAGAGGACAATGACGGCGTCTCAAACGCTCGAATATCCACCCGTTCGCGTTGTGCGGAAGACGTCGGGGAAGCACAATGACACACGACATTGACCGCTTGTGAAAACAAAGGGAATTAATCAAACAAATATTTCATAGGACCTTCAGGGACTACGACTCTCACTCACATGCACATACATAGTTGCATATTAATTAATTAAGTACGTCTTTTGTTTATAATAATATGGGAAATGAAAAGCTCGAGCCTATAAAAAGTAATACCCCCTGATTAAATTTGTCGTAAATGCTTATTAGGAGGTGCAATCGATTTGATATACAAAATAAAAGCTCTGGTAATAATGACATAGGTGCTTACCATTAATTTTCTCTAGGTGTATGCACAGAATAGATAATAGTACTACTTAGTTGTAGGTGAGGAAATACATAGCATAGCTTAGCTGCATTAGGTCATCATCTCTTACAAAAAGCTTTTCATATCAGTGTCACTATCGTGTTAAAATGGAAAACAACGAAATCGAATGCCAAACTTCGAGGTTATTTAATTTCAAGATATAAAAGCAAGTAGGTAAATATTATTAACACTACTGGGCGCTACTGGATTTACCTAAAAAAGTGATTTCATTATTAGGTATTTACATGTCACCAGATTAGATTACTACAAACATAAAATGAGTTTTGATGCTTTCATAGTTATTATATAGTAAGTACCTAGGTAAATCCTATATACCTCCTTACCTAATTGTATTACAATAAAAAAATCAAGTAGGTACCTATATAGAATATAACTCGAGTCTGCTACGAATATGGAAACTGTAAAGCATTCGTAAGTTAAATTCGTTTCAATGGTTCTATTTATGTTTGTACATAGGTATAATTACTTTTTGATTTTAATGTATAAATTTAGGTTAAAACAAGAGTGTTGGGTGTGGTAGGTATAGTTTTTGAAACATGCGAAACATGTGAAAGATTGTGTGTTTTTTATGTATTTATGAGTGTTATGGTCATATGCAACGTGAGACGAGTCTCGAGAGCGATGACCCGGCACCGGCGCCGCGCCGAGCCCGACTCGATCCGGACCCGCAAAAACACATTACCGTTCATTTTATACAGTTAATTCGCCACACTGACGTAACTGGTAAATTCAAAACCTAACTGAATGACATAGGCATAAACAGTTTTTAATATAAATATAGGTAAGTACCTACACCAATCTCATACTATACGTCGATACGTTCCCACTCTTAAGACATCTTTAATGTATCTGTAACGCACTAGAATTAAATGTTTTAGAAGTCACTGTGTGGATTGGTACCTGTCTATTAATAAAGGACACTAGGTAGGTACCTGTGATCTGTCATTGTCATACCATTGCGACGAGTAAAAGTGACATTGAGAGATATTTACTCACGCGACAAAACCTACCCAGTCTTCAGGGGTAGAGCATTTATACCTTTTAACAAACCGTGTGTAAAAGAGAAGTATGTTACCGTTCGGGGTTACGTACGTAGGTATGAATTAAAGTCAGTAGTACCAATCTACCTTTAGAAACACAGTCTTAAATTTTAATCACGTTTTAAATTAAGTATGTCTAGTGGAATCCACCAAAGTAATAGGCAAAGTTTAAATATGGCAGCTAAATTATGTCATGACTTGTCTATGTTGTAATTAAATAGGTATCTATGTAATTGCAAATGCATTCCTCTAATTAGTAGGTACCTATCAATTAGGTAAATTACCGTCCTAGATATGACGACGTAAAATAACTGATTAGAATCTAGGACTCAGTAAATAATAATATAGTCAACTTACCTACCCACGAATTGATAGCAGAGTAAGTACCTATATGAAGATAAGTGTCCATAATATGCACCTTAGCACCTGTCGATTGCTGATAGGATTCTAGCTAGGATGAGCCGGTCATAGTGCGTAACGAGGAGCAGCGTGTATGATGTGCGTTAACCGACACATTACATTACTTACATTGAAAAGATTGCTGCTTGCCCATACTACAAATTAAAATGTACCTAAACGTTAATCTTCGTTTCTGTGACACCGAGTTTAAAATTATTACGAGATCAAATTAATATCACAGTAGATACCCACTCCTTTTTGTTTTAAAATTTGTAAATGTTATTATTAAATTGATTATTGAGCCTTGGAATAGTCGGAATACCAAAAATGGTTATAGTGACCTTCATCCGATAGTTTATATATACCTATGTACTTGTACTTACACATCTATATTAGTATTTGTAAGCAAATACTTAGGCAAAAATACACGCGGAAACTAAATATCTCATCGTTAACAATCAATTGATCATGATATGACGTATTTCATATGAATATTATTATTTTTAAGGATCGATGTATCTATATGGGTACATTATACTATATATATTATGCAGTTAACATTACAGGAGGGCCAGGAGTGTGTCAGTCAGGCCTCGTCTCCTCGCCTCATACCTACTCCTCGGTAGAAAAATTTGGGGATTCCTAAGTAGCCATCACAATACGCATATTGGATACAAATTAATTATTTAGCAATACTTACCTAGTAAATTTTATTTCACAACCGATCCATGTTTACGAAGAAAAGATTAAATATGTTATTGCATTTTTTGAATGGAATTAAGTTCGATACGTCATTAATTTATATAATTCCAGTAAGCTATCTATCTGCGCCTTACTTCTCCTTGTTCATTTATTGTAGTTTGACTAACATATTTTATGTTCCACTTAGTATCGTTAAGTTAAACAGTAGCCGAGTACTAATAGCACAAGGCAAGGAAGATCAAGTTACGAAGTGCGCGCCGGCGCGCGGAGACAGTGTTATTTCCCATGTTACTCAACATGGAAGCCACTTTTCTCATTTCCCCTACTTTTCTCACTCTTCCGCAGCGACTTTTATGTAATGTAACAATTTAAATTCTACTACAAGCGGTTTCAGTACATACCGTCATTATATGGTTCGCAGCAGCTATTTATGTATGTAAACGACATAGCATGACAGTTGTCTCATACATGGACACTTCGTGGTTATGTTAAATCTTAAAATGATGCCCAAGTAATGCCTAGGGGTCATTGAAATACATCGATGCATATCTACACTCGCCTATATATTTGAAGAAAAAAGCGAGAAAAGATCTTTAAAAGGTACCCAATCATTTTATGTAAAAAGAAAATTTTGTTAATAATTAAGTTAAAACGGAATGCGAAGCGAAAAGATTTAGTATCCACATGGGGTCATATTAAACTAGGAAAAAAAAATCGATCCTGATTCGTAGCGTATATCTAGTGATTATCGATATCGTAAAAAAAGCTGTAACTCGAGTCCTGTGAAGGGACTTGTTTGAGGACGATGACCTTGCGCTTAGCACTAACTTGGTGTACATGATCAAGTGCGGTGGACCAAAGCATGCCTAGGCATAGACTAGTACATTATGAATAGGCATTATCATTAATTAAACCGATAAGTACCTAATATATTTTGTTCTAATCAAACACTTTAACAAAAATAAAGATTTTTAAAATTAACAGTACACAAAAACGCAAAAGCGGCTATTGCATATTAAAATATTTATAGTGTCGATTGACATACAAAGTAAAATAACTTCAGAATTTACGGTTAAATATTTAAGAAATCATTAAATAATTCGGTTTACAACATTGATTCGACTAAATAATTCTTTATTTAAAAAGAAGCCATGAGAATTAGATATCATATTTAAAGTTATAGGTAGGTATCTACTAAGTGTATATACCTAATTAACTTTCTTTAACAAACTTACTTGTATCAGAAGTACTCGACGCGATCCCCGCAATGAAAACTAGTAGAATCCGAAATCTCTCCATCATGATATAATATTTTATAATGCTTATTAAAAACAAGTTAAAAGAATATTTCTTTTTACAAATTAGAGTTGGAAGTTAAGCGTAATATTGTGTGCGTGCGCCGCGCACTGCTTCGGCGGGAGTAATGCTGCACGCTGCCGCGCCGGCTCCCGCGCTACCAGCTACCACCAGCTCTCTTCCACGACATCCGACGCGACATCCTCCTACCACCGTAGGTTCCGTACAACTAATGTTCTCTAACTACCTATATTGCTGTAATAAACTTTCTTAAACTCTTTTATTACAATATTATCACATCAGATCAAATAAAATCTTACGTATGACTGATGATGGTTTTAATACGGCCATTAGTATCTTGACACCAGTTTCAACCAGGTAAATGCCAGAACTGAAAATTATTAATTCTTGAAATTACCGCCCGTTGTGCATCTCATACAAACATCTCTTATATTCACCTAGTTCAAAGTTACAAGTGGAAGTAATGAAAGTTCGATCGGAACTACACATCCGCAGTACCGTTAGTTCTGTTTAGACCGGTTTGAATGCAGTCGCCGTCCGGCAGCCTACTGTCTGAGTGGTGTATCACATTACATGGTATTCAAACCTCTAACTAGGTCAAATTTTGTTTTTAGATTATAGATCGCTGACTCAATCATGGAGATTAAAGTATTTATAAAGAGTTGCTTTATTACTAGATTGATTGTGAAAATATTTTGTATAGTGTATACCTACTACAAAACTATTTCGTTTCACCCGCAGGTATACATTACGATTTACGACATGGCATTTTATTTCGTGGAAAAGCAATTTTTATTTTGGATTTTTACGCAGTTGGCCAGCTAATGGGCCTTTACTGCAAAATCGTAAGGTTGGCGAGCTTCCAGGAGAGAGGCATTTAGATTGTTTGAGTTTGTTGTTAACTAACACGATGTTGTTGCAGAGGGACAGAAGATTCCTGCGGAAAGGTCCGACTCGTGCCGGGTGTGGGTGCACGTCTTCGACCCCCGTGGAAAAGTAACGAAGTAAATCAAACAATCTTTGTCAAAATATTTCAGTCTTAGATTTTTTTCAGAAAACGAAACGTTAATCCACGTCAATTGTACCTACTTATCAGGGTTTACAAGTGTCGGATGTCAAAAATTACACAAATACTGAAAGTTGTAAAATGAATATTTTATTTAAAACTTGACTATTCTAATAAATAACTAGTACCTAAGATATGCATAACTAACGTCGTCGGTTAAAAATTAAAAAACTCGTCTTCATCATATACTTGGTCAGTTGTTGGACTACCAATAATGGAAGATAGCTTTAATCCTTCCGCCTGCTTTTCATCCAGTTTTGGCAGTTCTTGTTTTATCGTTTCCTCGACGTCTATTTTATCTAACTCGGATTGCACATGCCCCTTTATGGGTCCTTCCAAAGCGTCCATTATTTGATATCTAAGTAGATTTGGTAAAATATTAACAACGAATTCTATCATGTAATCGAGTGTACCCGCTCCATCGCAACGGACTTGAATATTACCGACTTCCAAGTTCAAATCCTGAAACTCAGGTCGTTTCCGAGTGTCGAGAGGCTGCGCTAGGACGACGCGCCCGCTGACGTACTCCACGGAGAAGGACGCCGTGCCGGCGCGCGACACCAACCCGCCCACCGCGGATATGTCCCACTGCGTCGTGCCTTGCAGTTTCTGAGTGCCTATATCAAAATCGGCTATCACAGTGTTATTTTCTATTTTCAGTGTTATATTGCCGACTCGGTGGAAGGACGAAAGCCCTGTAAGCCAGGTATGTGATAACATAATGGAAAATATACTTGCGGTTGCGTTATAGTCAGTAACTTTATAGGGGTCCATTTGCATGTCTTCGCGTACTTTCTTTCTAGCGTCAGCTATTAACATGTCTAAAGGTGATATAGAATTTGGAAATTGTAAATCACCTGCGACTTCGTCTAGTTTATTATTTATTTCTGCTCTCGCTTTGGCATAAGCCTCGTGGAGAATGTAAGGTTTAATGGAGTCAAATAAAAACGTGCCAACGGAATTTACCACTCCTTGAAACATACTTCCGAAAAATCCTAAATTTTCAAAATGCATAGCAATGGTGCTGAATGATATGTCGATATTAATGTCCTGAGTTCTAAGTTTCCCGCCTCGCTCGACACCCAGGTTGGCTCTGGCCGTGATCTTGAGTCCGGTGACGTTGACTGTGAACGGCCCCGAGGCTTTGTTGACCCACGTGGACATGGTGTAGTTGCCCCGGGCTTGCAACTTATCGATCAACATGGCAGCGTGGACCTGCAATGAACACCAGTATTGAATTATTTACCATACTAAGCGGCTGCATAGCTAAAACTGAAACGTTATGTTAGCTTTCTGCTGTTACATGATAATCTAGCGTGGTTAAAATTATACCTGCCTAGATCATCCTTAGAATGACATTACAGATTATGTATTAACAGATATCAGTAATCGCATTCTAACGACTTTATTGGCTTATTTCTTGATTTTTTTTTGACAACATTTATATTTTAAGTAACTATAGAATCTATACTTACTTAAAATATAAATACAACTAAGGCAGATTGATACGAATATTGCACAAGTACGTACTAACCTCCATAGCTCCAATTTCAGCATTTATATATAAAATGCGGAATTGGCTAATTCCATGAACAGCAGTGTTCTTGAAGTAGAGCGTTGTTCCAAACGAAAGAGATTGTTTCATATCCGGGACCGGGTAAGGGTCGGGAATGTTAGATCCTGGGACCCCCACGGGGTCTGGCTGCTTGTAATGGTCCAGGATTTTAATGATCAAGTCGCTCATCTTTTGTTCACCCTCAGCGAGCTTCTGGTTTGTAACCGTGTCATCGCCGGCATCTGATAGGACAATAACGACTATTACGTACTAAACTTGCATTGTTTCAACGTATATACAGTAAGATTATCGCTTTAAGTAAGTCGATCGCGTGTAATTCCTCATGTAAACCAGGATATAGTGATGACGTTACATACGGCACGTGGTTGTTTATCATAGAAAAGTAAGTACGTAGATACCTACGCAGGGTTTTTTTCAACTGACTATAATAAACGGGCGTCAACGTAATGATAAGTACTATATACAGCGTTGAGTTTTAAAATTAACTCAAATCAATTGTTACTTACATGTGTACGTAAATCAAATTCAAGAATCCAACAAAGAAAAATTTGTTGACTGCTGCGGTTTCCTTGTATGTCCAGCGATGACAAATATTGACGTTTCAAGGGCATTATACGCATTTTTTTTAAAATATGATGAGTAAGACGTACACCTTCGAGATAATAAGCACCCACCTTGAACATGTCCAGCGTCGGCAGCTATGACGGCGAAAAATAACAAAACACGACGGAGCCACATCCCGTGGTCCTGTCTGCCGCGGCACTAGATCGACTGCGCCGGCCGACAGGGGTCACAATTATCTAACATGCCAGCATTTCGCCTTAATTTGTTATCGTATTGGATGTTTATGTATCGCATTATGTAGGTATACTTATATGACACATTAATATTTATTGATCCGGTTATTCTAAATATTATTATTTTAGAAATAAAAGTGCCGCCAACTTTGGCGAATATCAGTTCCTGGATAATTATAATTTTAAGTAAATAGATAATAAATAAAATAATAAAAAGACAACATAATATATTTATAAATAATTAATATATTATCGCACGAACTCAGTTATATAGGCACTACCTAGTGATTTTTCTTAATGTAAAAAAAATTGTAAGCACCGACCTTCATCTTATCTAATGACCTTAACAAGACAAATAAATTCTTCATCTGTTTACTTGAAAAATCAACAAACATCGAGGATCCTGTTTAAGTTAGGTACGTCCAAACACTTTAGGTACGTTATCTATTCTCTGCGCCACTAATTTCGCTAAAATTCTTTAATATGTATTAGTTATTAACGCAAATTTATCTGATGTAGGTAGATACTTTATTCGTCTATTTATAGTTATACTTAACAAGAATGGACAATAGAACTTAAAAGGTAGGTAACAAAAATAGTAAAATCAAAAAGAAGAAAAAATAGAATGTAGGTACCTATCGAGCAAAATATATGGCTTTTATTAAGAAAACTTCTTGCGTATTTTTTCGTTTTACGCTCCTAGTGAAAATGATAACATGCAGAATGCCACCTTGCACTAGGACCCAGAATGAAACGTACGTAGTCCGCGACCGCATCTTTTGTTTCATTCGATCAATAGAAAGCATTTCTATGGCGAAAACTTGGCACAAATACTTTTTCGGCTGTCGTAGCAGTAGGTTTTCCTTATCTGATCTTTTAAAGTTGGCAAATAAATGAATATTCCTAAAAATTTGTTAACTTTAAAAGTACATAATAAAACAAATGAAATAACTTCTATGATTTTTTGTAACCGAATGCTGTTGAGTATATATTCAAAAAAATCTCCAAGAAAGAGAATAATTTTAGAAATATTATTTTAACTTTTACGACGGATTTTATGTAAGATGAATCCCACGAAAAATTACTTCATTAACAATGGAATAACTTTAAGAAAAATCGACTAAATTTAGTTTTTTAAAATTTGCCTGCATTCCTTGAAGTGTCTAGATGACACTATAATTTATTTTTATATATTATTATTCAATTCCAAGGCCAAAGTCCTGATATGCGGAAAAAAGGAAATAATGGGCATCTTCTATACGTTCGCGCTATCTAGTAAAACACCTGCAAACTAGTCAGCATGAACGATCTATCGTTCTATGTTAAAGTCTGCTTGTATATTTATAGAGTGTAAGTGTCGGTCGCGAGATGGCGCTTAATCACAAGTATTATAACGAAGTACGTAGGTACATAACGTCCTTGCATTCATCTCTTATTACTTACTAGTGTGCCTTGCGGTTTCACTTGAGTTAAAAAAAAAATCTTATGGAAAATATTTTATGTTAAAAAAATACCTACTATTGTTCCATTATAAAATAGATTCGAAAAATCGTAATAAATATTTATTTGTCAATAAACATTATTATCAGTTGTACAGAGTCAATGAAGAAGGAAAGAAATATCATGAAGTACATGCAATAAATGCAATTACTTAAAGCTTTACGATTAAGCCAAGTTAACAAGTACAATCCGCAACAAATAAATAAATTATGTTTTGTATACCATGTTAAGTATGAATACATATTCTAAACATCATCATCATTAAAAATTAAAAAACTCATCGTCGTCAAAATTTCCCTGTTCTTCTGAAGATCCTTTTATATCTGATAGTTTAAATCCTTCTTCCTGCATTTGATCTATTTTCGGTAGCTCTTGTTTTATTGTTTCTTCCACATTAATTTGATCCAATTCCCGTTGAAGTTTTTCTCTTATTGGGCTTTCCAAAGCATCCATTAATTGGTATCTTAAAAGGTTTGGTAAAATATTAATGGCAAATTCAATGACATAGTCCAACGTACCAGCCCCATCGAACCGAACTTGAATGTTACCAATATCCAAATCCAAACTTCTGAATTCAGGCTTCTTTCTGGTGTCAAGCGGTTGCGCTATAATTATTCGTCCGCTTATATATTCAACGGAGAAGGAAGCTCTACCGGCTCGCGTTATCAACCCGTTGATTGCGGTAATTTCCCAATGGGTTGTACCTTCTAGTTTCTGGGTACCTATTTCAAAATCGGCTATAGCGGTGTTATTTTCCATCCTTAAAGTTAAATTACCGACACGATGGAAGGATGATATACCAGTGACCCACGATTCAGTCAAAGCGACGGAAAACACACTCACACTTGCATTATAATCGTTGATCTTGTAAGGATCCATCCCCATATCACGCACTTTCTTCCTAGCATCTGTAATTAACATGTCAAGGGGTGATATGGAATTAGGAAATTGAATATCACCGGCAACTTCTTCCAATTTTTCATTAATTCCATCTCTAGCTTTTTTGTAGGCTTCTTTAAGAATGTAAGGCTTGATGGAGTCGAAGAGTAAATTTCCGACGGAGTTTACTACTCCTTGAAACATGCTACCAAAGAAGTCGAGATTTTCGAAATTTGTAGCCATCGTGCTAAAAGTCAAGTCCATGTTAATATCTTGAGCCCTTAATTTGCCGTCTCGTTCTACTCCTAGGTTAGCTCGAGGATAGATTTTCAAGCCGGTGACATCTACAGTGAAAGGCCCCTGTGCTTTATTGACCCATGATGACATTGTATAGTTGCCTTTGGCTTGCAACTTATCGATTACTAAAGCAGCATTTACCTTTAAAAGAAAAATAAACTTTATATAAATAAGACCGAAAGAATCATAGAACAGATTTTAGTTCAGACGTCTTTTATAGATGAATCATGTTTATGTAACGACAAAGTATCTAAACAAAACATTTCGTAATAAAGTAGTTATTACTTACTAAAAGTAAATGTGGTTATCAATATTTCTAATGTAATAATTTTGCTGTAATTATTAATGTAAAGCTTTCAGTTGCTCTACCCTCCTAAATAAATGCCAATCGACGACTAGCGTACGAAATCCGACAACATGTCTTTCAATTAGGTACCTTATGCCAGTTCCATATATTATTTATTGGCATTTGTCTAGGGGCTCTGATCTGAACTTAGAGTGTACGATCAGATATATAATATATCCTAAGTAGATAAAAAATATAAAATAAAAATACTAACCTCCATGTCACTCATCTCAGCGTTAATGTAGATTATCCGGAATTTACTGATTCCATGGACAGCGGTATTCTTTAAATACAGCGTCGTGCCAAAAGCGATAGACTGTTTCATATCCGGGACCGGGTAAGGGTCCGGTACTTCGGCCCCTGGAACTCCCACCGGGTCTGGCTGCTTGTAATGCTCCAACACTTTTAAAATAAGCTCGCTTATTTTTTTTTCTCCTTCAGCGAGGCGTGTCGATTTAGCATCTCGAGGAGTACCTGTGTAATTTGAATAACTTATTTTAAGTATTATTGCAATACCTTATACCCTTTCTGAGCATTGAATAATGGTAAATATCAAACACAGCGGTGTACAAAAATAAAGTAAGTAGATAAACAGACAGAGACTGGAAGGAAATTCGTATTCTTTACACTTTTTTAGATGTAAAGAATTTATTGTTGAAATCTTTTATTCTTTGCACATGTTACAGCTTATTAGGTTATATCTACTAATAAGTAGGTAAGTACTTACGTAAAGTAAACTTTGGATTTATCACTTTTGTAAATCTAAATATAATCAAAAATCTCACAATATATTAAACTTGCACTGACCTTTACTAAATCCCAAAATAGTAACAGCGATTGTTAAAAAAAATAAATCCCTTCGGAGCCACATCATGGGTCCCACCAGACTCGGCACTCAACTGTAACTAATGTAGTGTTTCGTATTTGACGGGTCACGGTTTATCTCATTTTATACGTCATCCTGTTTTTAAAAGTGTGATAATTTTATAAATAACATTATCATCAAATAATATACCGTACGTTTAGGGCTCTAATTTGCTATTCAGGTACTAAACATTGTTTTGATATCATTCATTACGGACTATTGCTTTGCTAATTATCCATTGTACCATTTGTTGGTACTAATGGTTACTACTATATGCCACAAAAACTAAACTATAATGAGTAAAGACTTAATGACGTTGTTTAGGTACATGATAAGAAAAGTTTCTAGGAACTTACATTTCAAAATCGCTTAACACAGAACATATACCTAATAGTCACAGATGTATAAGGCAAACAACGCCGATTGAAGATATTATTTTCATTGTTTATAGAGTTTGTTATAAATGATACCTACCTAAGTAGGTATCAGTCGTAGAAAACAATAACATGAATTTAATGTACCTAATAACACCAATATCAGTAAATAGCTAATACATGTAATCATTAGGAGTAAATAGACATCTTTTGCTAATTTTTGAAATTGTTTGAAACATCTTTTTTGTGTTTTTGTCGATGTGCCGACCCGCAAACAGTATGGTGGATTAGGTCTGATCCCATAGTACCTATGTACCTGACATTTTGACAATTCCGACGACAGAATTATAATTATATAGGTAAGTTTGTACTAAATTATTTTATGTTTCTTCCATAAACACTTATTCAATATTTTGATGTGATTTGTGTACATAGACTAGGTGCCTAGACTTTATTTTCCTGTAAGTAATAATAAAACTAGACTTGACGCGGGTGTAACCGCGGGCCACTGGTAGTAGTGGTATTTTGTTTTTAGTTAATGTCTATGGTTTAGCTTAGCCTTGATCTTTCTTTGTCGGGTTTTCTTATACCGCTGAGTCAGTATATAACAGCGAGGGCTGCACGGCATCTGCATAGTACCCTGCACGCAGCGCGTTACACGTACAGTTGCGTAATATTCATTACTAAGCACACATCACGAGCTGATTCATATTAAATACATAATGACAAAGTTTATTGGTGTTACAATTATATTATACCAGTTAATTTATGTGGCTCGGCTGAAAGAAATCCGTGAGTATATTTCTTAAAATAATCGATAAAAGTAAAATTACTTTACTTTACTTTAGGACGGCATGCAATTGATAGAAAGGTGACTTAATGAAATTTGTCTTAATATAATGTTTAACTTAATGTATCGCTCGAAGAAGGATTTTATTTAACATTTTAAACAAAAAAAATCCACGTCATTGACAACGCGGGACTTCCACCTGCAAGTTCGTCTTTTGTATATTTACTTAAAATTAGGTACCTACCTATATACTTAATTATTGTTTCACTTAGTTCATCTGTATTCTGCCCAATTACAGATTTTTTTTATGTTGTGTTGTATATGAGTAGTTAAGTAGGTATGCCATGGCTTATGCGAATTTGATATAGCATTGTTACCCATATACTTATGTAAATATTGGTGGTAAGAATGAAAAAAATGCTGAAATAACATATAACAACATAAGGGTCTAGTGATCCGAATATTCGATATTAGAAGTAGCATAAGACTAGAAGTTATTATCTATCAGATGAAATTATTTATGTACTTAATTACCTACTAGGCAGTATGTAAGTATAGGTACCTACGTAAATATTTCCTAGAGAAAACAAATAAAAAAAATAAACGATGACATTTTGTATAAGTAAGTAAGTAGGTACATTATTATTCAAAAAATTTAATCCCAATACCTACCTAATTTTTAAGTTACAATACCTATACCTAAATATTCAATATTTACTTCATGTTCATTTATCTATCATCAGCAGCCCCTTTTCCTTCCTTTATCTCCTATTTCCATATAAGTATCTACCTATCTATTATAATATGTATTGGCTGTTCCGATTCTATTAGAAATTACCTACATATAAAACAGGGTTTGACTGAAAATCAGCGCTGTAGTGTAGCAATGTACCTACTACATATTTAATGTTGAGTCATATCCCTTTTTGGCATCAAATTAACTCTTTTAAAATTAAGGATAGGTAGGTAGTCTTTTGTTAGTCATGTCTAATGTTTTGCTATCTTAAAGTTTATTTTCTTATCATAACGTCTGAAATTTCATAGAGTCTTAAGGAAAACAATGTTCTAACATTAATAGATTCTGAGGTAAATACTTCCTTGGCTCTAACCAATGATTAATTAAGTCCATTGTTAGTTGCAAAACCGCAATGCATAGTCATGCTTACGTCACGACAAAGTCTACGATTATGTTCTTAATTGTGTTGTGGCTACAGGTAATACTGGAGCCTCCAGCGGCATAGCTATCGCCATCTCGAATAAGTCCTTGCACTGCACTTATCTGATTATATTACTTGATCAAAATATTTGTGTCAATTAAGTACCTACTTACGTAATACCAAATCTTGTTCTGAAATTTCGCGATGATAAAATGATACTACTTACTTGGTCCGGATCACACGATAGCAGAAAAACATACAACATATTGTACGGCCTGACGCGCGCCGGTTCAAACTCACTACTTCTACCTACCACGAGGCGATATAACTACGAACGTTACGGGCTCTGACACAGCAACAGGCCATCGACTATTTTATTTCTTTGTAACAAACAAAATAATGGCTGACGTTTAATAGTTTTTCTGTTATGATAGCTAGATTGATTTTATGTTTCGTATAAAATGAGCATTACGCATTTTGTAATAAATTTCAGCTGAATATATACAGATATGCAAACGGGACCAAACTACAATCGATGAATGCGTCCGAAAATCCATTGAAAGATTGAGACCCAAACTGGCTGAGGGTATCCCAGAACTCAAAGTGCCGCCCATAGAGCCTTTTTACATTTCTGAGGTAAGTCGTGTTAGAAATAATATACGTACTTACTTGCCGTACCATATGACTTAAGTACCAAGTATTCAAGTCTTTTAATATTTACTTACGCTATCTTTGCATCGCTCATGATCACTGAGAGACTAGTTGTTGCCCCGGTATTCGTGGAATCGGGATGAACAACTGCTCATCTTAAATCTGTCGTTGCTTTTCATGTTCTCATCTAAGTACCTCTTTAAAAATAGTCATTAAAATCGGGTCGGCATAACAAACTAACTAACTTTGTAGTTATTAGACTACATATTATATTTTAGCATATCTATTTACATAGTTAGGTGGATCCTATTAAGGTTCTCTCGGGTTAAAGGTGGTACTTCGTTACCTACATTGTTACAAATTAATGGTAAGGTTTTCCTGAATGTTCGACATTGTCAAGCCATAATAGTCGGTTCCTAATGCGCAATTAGCTGTCTATATATAATTTGTTTATAATCGGGTAAGACTCTAGAACCTATATTTATTGACCTAGCATAGATATTATCGTGTTTGCTATACAAATCTGCACAATTAGGTACTCAATGGTATTTACAATTGTACCTTATACGTCGGTATGGTATTAAAAGATTATTTTAAGTGTCTAATATTTATTAGTAGGTATCAGTCGTTTGAATGTGTAGTCTGTTTATAGTTGGTGGTAGAAAGCGGCAACTTGGTGCCATTCCAGGCAGTAGGAAAGGACGTTAAGGTGTCAGGAGCTGGGAACTTTAGCATTAAAAGCGTTTCGTAAGTATATAGTTACTTGCGTAGTACCTTGAAATAGACAGTAGGTAGGTACTGAAATATGAGAAAAAAAGCTAATTATAGTATCAGGTAAAGTATTTACCCGTTTATTTGGTAGCAACGTGCACACTCAGTGTGTATGGAATAATAAATGATCAAGTACTTTTTTTTTGTTTTTTCCTAATTATACAAACTGTTGTGGAGGGTGGACTGTAATAAAAGCAATAGGTTTATGAACAATAGAGGAATTTAATAAGTAACTTTACAAACACAATATCACAACACAACTTAACCAAACCAACTAACTAACTAACTAACTGACAGTTATAAAAAACAATCGATTTATAAAAAAAGGGCAATAGCCAATAAAAGTAAAACTATAAAACTATATACACACAGCAAGGAGTACGCAACACAAACTGATATTGAATCTTTATTATTACTACTTAAATACCTTGGAATGAAACAACTATTAACGGATTGAATTCGCGTATTTTTATTTTATTTTATTAGCTGACGTTTCGGATTCTTTACAGTTTCCATAATCGCAGCACGACTGAGCTGACAACAGTCTAACGCTAAAGTGATATTGTCAGCTCAGTCGTGCTGCGATTATGGAAACTGTAAAGAATCCGAAACGTCAGCTAATAAAATAAAATAAAAATACGCGAGTTCAATCCGTTAATAGTTGTTTCATTCCAATTTGTAATAACCGCGAAGGCATCAGAAATTATTACTTAAATACCTACCTGTTTTTAAATAATTTATAATTTTAAATGTTACGTGTGTATAGTAGGTACATACAAACAGAGAACTACCTATAGTGACTTTATTATCACACTAGCTGTCCGCCCTGGCTTCGCACGGATCACCTTTTTTTTATAGCCTATGTCACTCGGGAATAGTGTAGCTTCCCAACAGTGAAATTTTTTTTGAAATCGGTCCATCCGTTCTGGAGCCTATTCAATACAAACAAACAATCAAACCTTTCCTCTTTATAATATTAGTATAGATAAGAGACACTAGGTACCTATATCAAATAACTTTTCAATTTACGTACATCTTGCACTATTTTATCTTGCTATCTAGTACCTAAGTACTAAGTAGTAAGTAATTTATTTGCCTTGCCTAGCGTACTCAACCGCACTTTTAATATGCGCATTTATTTACCTACTAATATCCTTTAGTTATTGGTTGGTACTGCCTGACACAAAGTAAATGAAAAGTTATTATATAAGATTCCCAGGAATTACCGCTCATTAAAGTCCGCACATATGTAGGTAGGTACATTAATTGCTTGGCGACTATTTATTGGTCCTTGTTTCCACTATGTGTGAATAGAGGGTAAATTATTTAATATTATCGTGCGAATTTTAATTTGAAAAAATATACTTTGTTGAATTATATCTTAAATATTTTTTTATCCTCCTGGATATTTGCAGGAGACCATATGTGTAAAAGCCCAAATGACGAAAAAATACTATCACTAATAATTTTCACAAAGATCTATGGGGCCGTCGATTAATCACGTGATCTTCTTTTAAGCATTTTTAACGTGATTTTTGTCAAACCCCTCCCCCCATTTCAAGCCTCACGTGATTAATGGCTGGCCCCTATGTTCTGTAATTGTACTAGTATTATAAATAATTGTGTAATTAGCGCCATCTATTAATTATAAGCGAATTTAACTTGTAACGTACGATGCATAGCTAAGCTTTCGTAAAAATACCGTAACTGTATAGAGGTGATAAGTACTTCAGCGTATATCCGAAAGGTGGCGTTACCTACGAGTACTACTATTAGGTACCATAACGGACACTTTTAGAAAAATGCTTATTATTTCTTTATTCTCAATGTTTATTCACTGTTATCTACCTTGTCTTCTTTAATCTAACAATGACAATTTAGTTGAGAATAGGCCAGACATAGCAACTAGCCTATAGAGTTTATGTAACCTTTGCAGTATACTATTATACTTGGGTACTTACCTAAAATATTTATTTCATGACAAAATCCAAACTTAAATTCCATTATTTCTCTTTAAGCATTAAGTTATTCGATGTAAGATTTCTGTGGGTACAGGTAATAATATTTTGTAACCACCAGCATTTTTTCGTAACATGTAAGTACCTATGTTTTATAAAAAAATGTCATAATATGTATTAAGGTGTAGGTATATTATTATATAATTTTTGCTTTCCAGCGTTGATCTGGATACATTAACGATTCGCGCTCGTGTGCGCATCCCTAAATTGCATTTTGACGGACGCTACTTGTTGGACGCTCGGTTGCTAATGCTGCCGCTGCATGGACAAGGGAACATCGTCGCGGATGCACGTTAGTCAATTCACTACTCTCAGATATCGCCAGGGTGCTCAAGCCTATACTAACTAAGGTCGACAGGGATCCGAGGAGCAGATCTTTTGGAAGTTGTAATCACAGCGTTAGATATGCGCACTCCATGGCACATATAAAAATCTAATACTTACGTATGCTTTATTTGTACTTATCGAATTCGAATTCCAGAAGGTTTTTTTTGGAATCTTTGCATCAATACACTATGATAAATGTTACCTTTTTATTTAGTCTATTATTAGGTAGTTTACATTACTTACCTAAGCAATATATTTTCATTATTTCAGTTAAATGTGAAGCGGAGATACTAATGCTCTCGGAACTGGTGCAGCGTGATGGCGTAGAGTATATACATTTTACTAGCTTAGATGTGAAATTAAACGTTAAGGATTACAATTTAAGAATAGATGGTCTTTTTGACGGAAACAAGGCTCTAGGCAAGTTGTTTTCATCGATCCTCTTAATAGTAAAGTATGAGTATAAAGTATTTTCATTATCTGGTTTAAGATAATTTAATAATACTGAGGTAGGTACTGTGTTTTAATTAGACGTTTATATTACAGGTGACGCGGCGAATGAAGCTGTAAACCAGAGCCGAGGTGAATTCCTCAGGGCTATTAAGCCGTATGCTGAGAAAACTGTTTCAAAATTGTTTCTTGAATCAGCCAACAACATCGCCAGTACTTACCCGCTAGATCAACTGCTTCCTAAATCCTAAGTCCACAACTAATACTTACCAAACGTGCCGTAGGTATAATGTGCCCCCACGTCACAATTTTGAAATTTTCTGTAGGTAGTACATTATTTCAAAAAATAACATGTTAGTGGTTTTTAATAATATCTTCATAATGTTTTCTACTATCCTGAAAGATTAAGTTAAATAAATGCATGAATAGTATATCTAATCGCTTTTTTCTTAAATACGGTAACATTTTAATTTTGTTTCTTCTGACTAATGAAACTAGATGTTCAATCGAGAGAACGTTATTTCGGTTCGCAACTTGGCGCGGCCTCTATTCTTTATTAGAACGCCCACCTGTACCGAGTCGGTATCTACAGTTTCATTTAAGAAAATATTCTTACAAAACATCCTAAGTATATTTTATAATTTCTTACTTACACTGTAATAAGTGAGTGAGGACAAGGCTATATGAATTGCTTTCCATGTTGTAACGCAACGACCGATTGCGTATTTCTATTTCTATTCAAATAGCAATCAAATTGCCACTCGCGAATCACTTATCTGTTTTAGCGAAGTTCAGCTGACCATATACTTACCAGATTTGAAGTCGTAATTTAATTGAGACTACTGTAGCTTGTTAAACAAAATTAAAACATTTTTGCTAATGCTTTAATTTTGTTAAAGCACTTGGCGTAAAAACCTGACAACACTAACTAATGTGCTCGACAGATATAGGTACCATATATGGGACATACATTTTACCACTTTGCAAGAGTCTCTCGCGCAAACTATTCAGTTTAGAAAAACATGATGTTAGAAACCTCAACATCATTTTAAAATACCTATCCATAGATACCCCACACGTATAGATCTGATGAAAAAAAAATTTTTGAGTTTCAGTTCTATGTATAGGGAACCCCAAAAATTTTAGATTTTTTTCTGATTTTATTTTAAAATCTTAATGCAGTTTACAGAATACATCTACACACCAAATTGTAATAATGTAGTTCTTATAGTTTCGGAATAAACTGGCTGTGACATGACGAATCTATAAGGGTCCCGTTTTTGCCATTTGGCTACGGAACCCTAAAAAGGCGCTCAAACATTTCTTGACACTGGTAGGTACCTAGTTAGAAACACCCCGATAACCATGTTGACACCCAAAACTCATATTTTATTTACATTCAGACAGTTCAGGTGGAACGTTTTAAAATGCACCTGCAATTTCGTAAGGAAAAACCGCATTTTTTATTAAATTAATTCAAAAAGCTTAATTAACGGTGGCCTTTAAAGTGTAAGCTCACAGTATACGTGTCCCCTTGTGATTATTTTAGTTATCAATGCATGCAGTTGTAGTTCAAGGCATATTTACTCACAACCATGGCTGTACGAGGTCAGTAATGCAATCTACATGAGTCCGCAAAATAATGAAATTAACGTTAATTCACATAAGATAAGTCTATTCCTCGACTATATTTTGATTTCGTCATTATATTCAACTTACTAATTAGGTAGGAAAATAAATGCTAGGATATACCTTTTAATAGCGTATCTACTTCTACTTCACCCGGGTTAAAACATAATGTTTCCATGCAATTTTTTATGATAAGCATGATCTTATTTTGATTTTAAACCCGTCCAGTAAATAGTTTAATAATTTTGTAGTCGGGAAGGCTAATATTTTTCTAGGATGATAAGTAAATAAGTACTTAGGTATTAGGTATTTTTTAAATGCCAGCTACCAGTGGCGGATTTACCAGCAGGCTGAGTAGGCTGGAGCCTAGGGCGGCAGATTTTAGGGGGCGGCAAATTTGGCCCAAACATTTTATTTTGTCTTACAGAAATAAAAAAAAATTATATACCTACACAAAGAACTTTGACCCATTTATTAAATTAAATACGTATATTAAGACTGTGAACTAAACTAGCGTATGAGGTCAATAGGGGCGGCAAAAATTGAATAGGTAGCCTACTGGCGGCAAATTTGTAAATCCGCCACTGCCAGCTACCTCTATGTCAAATGCTAACAAAATCACATATACAATTAGCACATTAGTGAATTTGATTAATTATTACACTTAACCTAAGTATTAGTACCTCCATAGACTGTCTACTCGTCTCTGGTTTGGCTCCTTGACGATGATAAGCCAGGTAGAAATTACATGAGTTCATAAAGCAAACTAAGAGCATTCAAAAAACAAATTACCTACATACAACATTTCCCACTCAAGGATGCAGCAGATATAATCGAATATAAATAATACAATCTGACAGCGAAACCTGATCAACTTGCAGGCCTTCATAATAAGGCTGGGTTGAGGAAGTCAGGTCAAGAAAACAATTTTATACAGGTACATGTTTCTTAAAGGTCGAGCTTTTCATATTTTTTTTATTTGTTGTCTAAAAGTCATACTCTCATAATAACGATCGAAAAATAATTAAGAATTAAGCACCCAAATATTAAAGTAATAAACAAATTATAGTGTAGGAAACCGGCACCCACTCATCCGTCAGTCTTCTACTGTCTTTAACTACTAGATATGTTGCAATTATCCTATTAGCTATTATCGCTTAGGCTCCAAGTACTGGACAAATTTTAACTATTTATTTGGAGCTTAAACGACATTTTTACTGACGAGAGTAAAATGAGTAGGTACTTAGGTTGGTTGGTCCCTTGATGATTGGGAAGGATAGTACAACAACGGAGGAATAAAATCAAAATTAAGGAAGCGTCATTTTTGAGACTTAGCTATCGATGATATTATTACTTTGTATATTTGTAGAAATTAAAACTTCGGTACTTTCGGCTGTGCAGTACTTAAAATATCAAGTTACCCAGTTAGTTTCTTTAAATTTTGTTTTATAACAGGGTGATCTATTTAAATCCAAAGTTCTTCACTAAATTCTTATATTTTATAGTAATTCAGTTCTTATATATGCATGTACACGAAGGTACCTTCCCGATAATTTGAAACAAAAATAAATATCACCATGATATACTTAGGTACGCGACGATATAGAATGTTACAACAATAATGGTAAAATAATTAAAATGACCGGATACTATGCAATCGCAATCACGTGCGTAGATCGGATAAGCTTGCACGATACATCCAGGATAGGCTGCGCTAGCCCGCAGTTTCCCCTGGCGGGCCTGGCGCAATCAACGGAACACGTCAATCTTAGATGCCGATTTTCAGTTACATTGACCTTGAGTTTTCGTTGATCGAGTATATCATTATCTTACTCGCACCTATTGAACTGTGAACGGCGTAGCTATAGACGCATCGAGTCGATTTTGGGTCCTGAATAGAAGGGCTGTTGGACAATCACGTGTGTCCTTAGATCGACTGGTAGAGAGGTGGTCGGCGGGTGCCGAGTTGCTCGCAGTGCCGGCCGTCACTGCGCCCTGGCTGGTAGAGACCATTAAGAGTTCTTCGTTTGGCTTCCACACTTGTGCGTTTGCGAAATATAACTACGTACGTTGTGCAAGTCGTACTTCTATCGACATGTTGCCGGCGACGGTTCTTCTCGTCACGCTGCATTTTGCAGCGGCTGAAATACGTAAGTATTTACCTAATACCGTTAACACCCTATTTCACAGATGTACCTAACTTTTTTGATCTTACCTACAATTTATAAATTTACAAACTCCAAGAGTAAAAATATAAATTAATATAAAAAACAAAATAAATATACTTATACCGTGTTTGTTAACAACATTAAGATTTTCCTAATTAATTTTGTAAATAAGTAGTACCTACCAAATGTAAAAAGCGCGTTAAATATACATTATATATTTGTATTATGCACATATTACCTAGTATAATGTATCTAGACATAATACCAGTAGATATTTCTTGTAACGTACTGTAATAAGTAGGTACCTACTTATTGTAAAAAAATGTACCTACTTGGTTTTTTTTTAATATATATTTTTAAATATAAGATTTTGCGTTAAAATAATTAATAAAATGAATTCATATTGACACATGCAGTTTAGTCTGCTTGTTTTATGACAATTGCGAATATAATATACCTCACTCATAGGAAAATATTTTGTATTTCTTTGAAAAACAGGTTATTACTAAGCAAACATTCATATCTACATGAATTAGAAAAGTTTTAGTAGTTAAATAAATTACAGGTATGTAGAAGAAGAACTCAGATAATTAACTAGTTCCTTCTATAAAAGGCAATTCATTGCTAAAAGGTACGAATTACAGATATCTGGTCTCCTTTATGAGTATGAATCTTTTTATTGCTGATTGCTCTTGAAAATTAAATTTCGCATACTTATATATATATTTAAACTTGAAAGTTTATAAATGTTTACCAGTGCAAGTATCGTACGAATAGGTTTCCTGGTTGACTCTCCGGTCATCGGTCCGGTGCGGTGTTCAGTGTTTACATCGCGGCGATGCAGCGATGTTACGAGCGCATGACATAATTCCCACGTACCGGCCGCGGCGCACACCCGGTCTGTTCTGTTCTTATTCAGCGAAAGTGGGAGCATCTTGAGGACCTAGACTAAATTTGGTACATTCTATTGTCACTGAAGCTGGAAAATTCGAGACGATTCGTTAACTTGATGGTCAATTCTATGACCTCTTATTTTCTATATAGTTAATTTTTAATTACATTAGACTCCTACTTGTCCAAACTGTAACATGAGCACGTAAAAGGTATATTATTTGATTAGGTAGGTATAGAAACACGGCTATGATTATATTTCTAATAAGTTAAGTAATAAACCTCCGAATCAAAAGGCAAACTAAACTATTTTTTTAAGTATATTTATTAATCCTTTGACTTTGAGTCTGGAATGCCGAATAGTTTAGAACAATATTCCTTAATATAAAACTCAAGTCGAGTACGACGGCAGTGCGAACGTTAATACCTACTTATTCGGATCTCTTTCAATTTAAATCCAACTATTCTATAAATTTGAGTTATACGTACTTACCTACTTAAATTAAACAGTTATTGATTATTTACTTTGCAGTTTGCCTCTGGGCCAAACCAAGGATAAAATCAATCGCATCGTTGGTAAAAGTTAGTTATAATATCTATATTATAGTAAAATACTTGAATGTTATTTCTTATTGTTACAGCTTCGTTCATAAAAATATGTCAGCGAAACGACCCGAATGTTGATAAGTGTATCATGAATTCTGTGGAGGAGTTGAGACCTAAAATATCAAAGGTAAAAAAATAATAATTGTATATTTTAGTAATAATTTATATTATTTTAAATTATCATTCAAGAGCACGAGCACTTTATCTCAATATAATTATTATAAATGGATGATTGATATATATTATACACCTTCATCCATTCTTGTCATAATCACTTTGGTATTTTTATTTAAATTACAATATATTTAATCAATATACATCACATATATTTTAATTTCCATTTTCTTAATAAATGCATTTTGAAACGAGTTAAATTACATTTCAATATAAAGTTCTACACCAACTGTCATGCCACCCAATCCCATTTTACTGTTTTAGGGATAACTTCCAGCAAATTAAATACAAATATCATAATTACAATTGTAAACCATTTGTATAACATTTCAAGTAAATACATAGACTTTCACATCCATACTTCATAATAACGAAACCTTTCCTGCTTAAAAACCCAATGGACCAACCCTGCTGATGCGTTGATATCAGTTAGTTTAGCCGTTTAAATAGAATATTTTAGTTCATTATCTTTATGTTAGTTTGGTGATAAATGTATGTTATAGCTTTTTAATCACAGTCTTATTTACTATAATTTACGTCTTATTTAGAATCACTTTTATCTGATTCAATTTTTTCGTTTGATGTCGAATCACATTCTTCACACTATTTTTTTGCTATTTACATCATTATTATCTGATGTTAAGTCACAGCTACCTCCTTTACTGTTGTCGCCAGAGTCTTGTTTACAATCATCATCATTAGTACCTGATGCTGAGTCACAGCTATCTCCGTCATTGTTGTCATCAGAGTCTTGTTTACAATCTTCGTCATTAGTATCTGATGTTGAGTCACAGCTATCTCCGTCATTGTTGTCATCAGAGTCTTGTTTACAATCAACTTCATTAGTATCTGATGTTGAGTCACAGCTATCTCCTGCATTGTTGTCATCAGAGTCTTGTTTACAATCTTCATCCTTAGTATCTGATGTTGAGTCACAGCTATCTCCTGCACTGTTGTCATCAGAGTCTTGTTTACAATCTTCACCCTTAGTATCTGATGTTGAGTCACAGCTATCTCCTGCACTGTTGTCATCAGAGTCTTGTTTACAATCTTCACCCTTAGTATCTGATGTTGAGTCACAGCTATCTCCTGCACTGTTGTCATCAGAGTCTTGTTTACAATCTTCACCCTTAGTATCTGATGTTGAGTCACAGCTATCTCCTGCACTGTTGTCATCAGAGTCTTGTTTACAATCTTCACCCTTAGTATCTGATGTTGAGTCACAGCTATCTCCTGCACTGTTGTCATCAGAGTCTTGTTTACAATCTACATCCTTAGTATCTGAAGTTGAGTCACAGCTATCTCCTGCACTGTTGTCATCAGAGTCTTGTTTACAATCTTCACCCTTAGTATCTGATGTTGAGTCACAGCTATCTCCTGCACTGTTGTCATCAGAGTCTTGTTTACAATCTTCATCCTTAGTATCTGATGTTGAGTCACAGCTATCTCCTGCACTGTTGTCATCAGAGTCTTGTTTACAATCTACATCCTTAGTATCTAATGTTGAGTCACAGCTATCTCCTGCACTGTTGTCATCAGAGTCTTGTTTACAATCTACATCCTTAGTATCTGAAGTTGAGTCACAGCTATCTCCTGCACTGTTGTCATCAGAGTCTTGTTTACAATCTTCACCCTTAGTATCTGATGTTGAGTCACAGCTATCTCCTGCACTGTTGTCATCAGAGTCTTGTTTACAATCTTCATCCTTAGTATCTGATGTTGAGTCACAGCTATCTCCTGCACTGTTGTCATCAGAGTCTTGTTTACAATCTTCATCCTTAGTATCTGATGTTGAGTCACAGCTATCTCCTGCACTGTTGTCATCAGAGTCTTGTTTACAATCTTCATCCTTAGTATCTGATGTTGAGTCACAGCTATCTCCTGCACTGTTGTCATCAGAGTCTTGTTTACAATCTTCATCATTAGTGTCTGATGTTGAGTCACAGCTATCTCCTGCACTGTTGTCATCAGACTTTTGTTTACAATCATCGTCACTATTATCTGATGTTGTGTCACAGCTATCTCCTGCATTATTGTCATCAGAGTCTTGTTTACAATCTTCATCCTTAGTATCTGATGTTGAGTCACAGCTATCTCCTGCACTGTTGTCATCAGAGTCTTGTTTACAATCTTCATCCTTAGTATCTGATGTTGAGTCACAGCTATCTCCTGCACTGTTGTCATCAGAGTCTTGTTTACAATCTTCATCCTTAGTATCTGATGTTGAGTCACAGCTATCTCCTGCACTGTTGTCATCAGAGTCTTGTTTACAATCTTCATCCTTAGTATCTGATGTTGAGTCACAGCTATCTCCTGCACTGTTGTCATCAGAGTCTTGTTTACAATCTTCATCCTTAGTATCTGATGTTGAGTCACAGCTATCTCCTGCACTCTTGTCATCAGAGTCTTGTTTACAATCTTCATCCTTAGTGTCTGGTGTTGAGTCACAGCTATCTCCTGCACTGTTGTCATCAGAGTCTTGTTTACAATCTTCATCATTAGTGTCTGATGTTGAGTCACAGCTATCTCCTGCACTGTTGTCATCAGACTTTTGTTTACAATCATCGTCACTATTATCTGATGTTGAGTCACAGCTATCTCCTGCATTATTGTCATCAGAGTCTTGTTTACAATCTTCATCCTTAGTATCTGATGTTGAGTCACAGCTATCTCCTGCACTGTTGTCATCAGAGTCTTGTTTACAATCTTCATCCTTAGTATCTGATGTTGAGTCACAGCTATCTCCTGCACTGTTGTCATCAGAGTCTTGTTTACAATCTTCATCCTTAGTATCTGATGTTGAGTCACAGCTATCTCCTGCACTGTTGTCATCAGAGTCTTGTTTACAATCTTCATCATTAGTATCTGATGTTGAGTCACAGACATCTCCTGCATTGTTGTCATCAGAGTCTTGTTTACAATCAACATCATTAGTATCTGATGTTGAGTCACAGCTATCTCCTGCATTGTTGTCATCAGACTCTTGTTTACAATCTTCATCCTTAGTATCTGATGTTGAGTCACAGCTATCTCCTTTACTGTTATCGTCAGAACCTTGTTTACAATCAACATCATTAGTATCTGATGTTGAGTCACAGCTATCTCCTTTACTGTTATCGTCAGAATCTTGTTTACAATTATCATCATTAGTATCTGATGTTGAGTCACAGCTATCTCCTGCACTGTTGTCATCAGAATCTTGTTTACAATCAACATCATTAGTATCTGATGTTGAGTCACAGCTATCTCCTTTACTGTTATCGTCTGAATCTTGTTTACAATTATCATCATTAGTATCTGATGTTGAGTCACAGCTATCTCCTGCACTGTTGTCATCAGAGTCTTGTTTACAATCTTCACCCTTAGTATCTGATGTTGAGTCACAGCTATCTCCTGCATTGTTGTCATCAGAGTCTTGTTTACAATCTTCATCCTTAGTATCTGATGTTGAGTCACAGCTATCTCCTGCACTGTTGTCATCAGAGTCTTGTTTACAATCTTCACCCTTAGTATCTGATGTTGAGTCACAGCTATCTCCTGCACTGTTGTCATCAGAGTCTTGTTTACAATCTTCATCCTTAGTATCTGATGTTGAGTCACAGCTATCTCCTGCACTCTTGTCATCAGAGTCTTGTTTACAATCTTCATCCTTAGTATCTGATGTTGAGTCACAGCTATCTCCTGCATTGTTGTCATCAGAGTCTTGTTTACAATCTTCATCCTTAGTATCTGATGTTGAGTCACAGCTATTTCCTTTACTGTTATCGTCAGAACCTTGTTTACAATCATCGTCATTATTATCTGATGTTGAGTCACAGGTATCTCCTTTACTGTTATCGCCAGAATCTTGTTTACAATCATCGTCATTATTATCTGATGTTGAGTCACTGTCATTTCCACCACAGTTTTCGTCACACCATGGTTTATCGTCAGCGTCATTATCATTCGATGTTGAATCACAGCTATCTCCTTTACTGTTATCGTCAGAACCTTGTTTACAATTATCGTCATTATTATCTGATGTTGAGTTACAGCTATCTCCTTTACTGTAGTCATCGGAGTCTTGTTTAAAATCATCATCATTAGTGTCTGATGTCGAGTCACTGTCATTTTCCCTACTGTTTTCATCACACCATGGTTTACAATCTTCATCCTTAGTATCTGATGTTGAGTCACAGCTATCTCCTGCACTGTTGTCATCAGAGTCTTGTTTACAATCAACATGATTAGTGTCTGGTGTTGAGTCACAGCTATCTCCTGCACTGTTGTCATCAGAGTCTTGTTTACAATCAACATCATTAGTATCTGATGTTGAGTCACAACCATCTCCTGCATTGTTGTCATCAGAGTCTTGTTTACAATCAACATTATTAGTATCTGATGTTGAGTCACAGCTATCTCCTGCATTGTTGTCATCAGAGTCTTTTTTACAATCTTCATCCTTAGTATCTGATGTTGAGTCACAGCTATCTCCTTTACTGTTATCGTCAGAACCTTGTTTACAATCATCGTCATTATTATCTGATGTTGAGTCACAGGTGGTATCTCCTTTACTGTTATCACCAGAATCTCGTTTACAATCAACATCATTAGTATCTGATGTTGAGTCACAGCTATCTCCTACACTGTTGTCATCAGAGTCTTGTTTACAATTATCATCATTAGTATCTGATGTTGAGTCACATCTATCTCCTGCACTGTTGTCATCAGAGTCTTGTTTACAATCAACATCATTAGTGTCTGGTGTTGAGTCACAGCTATCTCCTTTACTGTTATCGTCTGAATCTTGTATACAATTAGCGTCACTATTATCTGATTTCGAGTCACAGCTATCACTCTCACTGTTGTCGCCAGACTCCTGTTTACAGTCATCGTTATTATTATCTGATGTTGAGTCACAGCTATCTCCTTTACTGTTATCGTCAGAGTTTTGTTTACAATCATCCTTATTATTATCTGATTTTGAGTCACAGCCATCTCCTGCTCTGTTGTCATCAGAGTCTTGTTTACAATCAACATCATTAGTATCTGATGTTGAGTCACAGCTATCTCCTGCACTGTTGTCATCAGAGTTTTGTTTACAATCTTCATCATTAGTATCTGATGTTGAGTCACAACCATCTCCTGCATTGTTGTCATCAGAGTTTTGTTTACAATCAACATCATTAGTATCTGATGTTGAGTCACAGCTATCTCCTGCACTGTTGTCATCAGAGTTTTGTTTACAATCTTCATCATTAGTATCTGATGTTGAGTCACAGCCATCTCCTGCATTGTTGTCATCAGAGTCTTGTTTACAATCTTCATCATTAGTATCTGATGTTGAGTCACAGCTATCTCCTGCATTGTTGTCATCAGAGTCTTGTTTACAATCAACATCATTAGTATCTGATGTTGAGTCGCAACTATCTCCTTTACTGTTATCGTCAGAACCTTGTTTACAATCATCGTCATTATTATCTGATGTTGAATCACAGGTATCTCCTTTACTGTTATCGCCAGAATCTTGTTTACAATCAACATCATTAGTATCTGATGTTGAGTCACAGCTATCTCCTGCATTGTTGTCGTCGGAGTCTTGTTTACAATCTTCATCATTAGTATCTGATGTTGAGTCACAGCTATCTCCTTTACTGTTATCGTCAGAACCTTGTTTACAATCATCGTCATTATTATCTGATGTTGAGTCACAGGTATCTCCTTTACTGTTATCGCCAGAATCTTGTTTACAATCATCATCATTAGTATCTGATGTTGAGTCACAGCTACCTCCTGCATTGTTGTCATCAGAGTCTTGTTTACAATCTTCATCATTAGTATCTGATGTTGAGTCACAGGTATCTCCTTTACTGTTATCGCCAGAATCTTGTTTACAATCATCATCATTAGTATCTGATGTTGAGTCACAGCTATCTCCTTTACTGTTATCGTCTGAATCTTGTTTACAATTATCATCATTAGTATCTGATGTTGAGTCACAGCTATCTCCTGCACTGTTGTCATCAGACTCTTGTTTACAATCAACATCATTAGTATCTGATGTTGAGTCACAGCTATCTCCTGCACTGTTGTCATCAGAGTCTTGTTTACAATCAACATTATTAGTATCTGATGTTGAGTCACAGCCATCTCCTGCATTGTTGTCATCAGAGTCTTGTTTACAATCTTCATCATTAGTATCTGATGTTGAGTCACAGCTATCTCCTGCATTGTTGTCATCAGAGTCTTGTTTACAATCTTCATCATTAGTATCTGATGTTGAGTCACAGCTATCTCCTTTACTGTTATCGTCAGAACCTTGTTTACAATCATCGTCATTATTATCTGATGTTGAGTCACAGGTGGTGTCTCCTTTACTGTTATCGCCAGAATCTTGTTTACAATCAACATCATTAGTATCTGATGTTGAGTCACAGGTATCTCCTGCATTGTTGTCGTCGGAGTCTTGTTTACAATCTTCATCATTAGTATCTGGTGTTGAGTCACAGCTATCTCCTTTACTGTTATCGTCAGAACCTTGTTTACAATCATCGTCATTATTATCTGATGTTGAGTCACAGGTATCTCCTTTACTGTTATCGCCAGAATCTTGTTTACAATCATCATCATTAGTATCTGATGTTGAGTCACAGCTACCTCCTGCATTGTTGTCATCAGAGTCTTGTTTACAATCTTCATCATTAGTATCTGATGTTGAGTCACAGGTATCTCCTTTACTGTTATCGCCAGAATCTTGTTTACAATCATCATCATTAGTATCTGATGTTGAGTCACAGGTATCTCCTTTACTGTTATCGCCAGAATCTTGTTTACAATCATCATCATTAGTATCTGATGTTGAGTCACAGCTATCTCCTGCATTGTTGTCATCAGAGTCTTGTTTACAATCAACATCATTAGTATCTGATGTTGAGTCACAGCTATCTCCTGCATTGTTGTCATCAGAGTCTTGTTTACAATCAACATCATTAGTATCTGATGTTGAGTCACAGCTATCTCCTGCATTTTTGTCATCAGAGTCTTGTTTGCAACAATCGTCATTATTATTTATTTGTGTATTAATATTTTCATTTTTTTTATCCGATGTCGAATCGCACTTATCAGCTATACAATTTGCATCATTTGTTGGTTTACCATTTTTGTTGTCAGATTCGGAATTATCACTTTTAGAACTTTGGTCGTTTTTTGATTTATTTTCATCTTTGTTGTTTTTGTTTGTTGACGAATCGCACTTGTCAGTTGGACAATTTTCGTCATTTACTTTTTTAGCACCTTTTTTGTCTGATTTGGAACCTGAATTATCACTTTTAGATTTTTTGTCGTTTTTTTTTGATGACGATTCACCTTTTTTTGCGTTAGGGTTTTGGTTTTCTTTACTTCCAGTTTTGCCTGAGTTGGAATCTGATTTATTTCCTTTAAATTTTTGTTCTTTGTTTTTTTTTTCTGATGATGAGCCACTTTTATCCTTGTCATTACTTTTGTTCTTATTATTTGATTTACGATTTTGGTCGCCTTCGTTTTGACTACCAGCTTTGCCTGATTTAAAATCAGATTTATTATCTGCACAGTTCTGATCATCGTTTTTTTTGCTATTTTTTTCTGATGGTGAATCACATTTTTTGGTTTCGCCGTTATATTCATTTTTTTGTTTGCAGTCACTTTTTTCCGGATTTGAATCTGATTTGTCACAATTGTCGTCACAATTTTGTTTATTATCATTTTTGTTGTTTTCATTTGATGGCGAATTACATTTATTGTCCTCGAATTTTTCTTTGCACTCATTATCAGCATTTTCATCTAGATAATCATCATCATAATAGTGCGTTGTTTGACAATCTGGAATTTCGTCATCATACGATTCACAGTAATTTTCATCTTTGAAGTCGTAATCGTAGTCTTCGTCATCATCACCCGATGTAGAAGATGAAAATGATTCCGTAAAATCATTAGCAGCGGCACTGTTAGCAAAACATTTAGTAAAACCCGAAACCTTAGAACTCTTCGCTGATGACTTGCTTTCTACAAGACCAGCACCTTTTGAGCTGAATGAGGCAATGCTATTCGCTGCGCATCCATCCATACTGGCACTGACTGTTGATGTCAGGCCATACATACCTAATTTATCGTCCCAACCAAGAAATGAAGAAGGCAACTCTAGGATTATGTTCGTTTTCACTGGGCGTATTGTGTCCACGGGAACGTTAAGAGTGAATTGTTTAGGTCTTCCGCAGTCATCGCTTACGGTTTGACATCTTGTATTTAGTCTTTCGTTGTTGTAACCAGTAGGGGTCTTCGGTCGCGCATAAGGATATGGTTGAAATTGTTTCCATTGCACAGGAAGTCCTTGCATTCCACATCGTCCCCGAAGTTCAATAGGTGAAGCACCTTGTGTTAATGAGGCAGATTCGTAAAATACGCACTAAAATAAATTAACAATTAATTATTCTGTGTTTATTTTACCTTTATTGAGAAAAACCTACTATAGGAAGATATCCGAAGGTTAGGTACAAAAGTTGGTGCTTAGCTCGCTAACTGATTCGAACCTGCAACCTATTAGCATATTGATCGTAATATATTATTACTAAAAATAATTACTCAGTTAAAATAGCAAAACATTAAATGTAGTTTTATTTCAAAATATTTGAAGTTTTATTATTAATGTTGCATAATGTCGCTCCTCGTGCTAGAGAACCACTAAGTAATTGAAATGTCTTTATTACTGGTTGTTAATAACATAGAATACCATAATTTCTGATGCCTTTGCGGTTATTACCTATACATTGGAATGAAACTACTAGGTGTTAACGGATTTAACTCGCGTATTTTTATTTTAACATTAATATTTCATATTTTAGAACAGGGTAAGTAGTATTTTAAAAAAACAAAAATTTAGACATAAGGTACCTAATTTGCATAACTGTATACTTAAATCACTTTAGCGTTAGACTATTGTCAGCTCAGTCGTGCTACGATTATGGAAACTGTAATGAATCCGAAACGTCAGCAAATAAAATAAAATAAAATATTTACGGGAGTTAAATCCGTTAATAGCTGTTTCATACCAAAACATATATAATATCGACAAAAATAAAGAAATTACTTACTACTTAATATTTGATAATCTTTATGGGTAAAGTAGATTGATACGTGTTCATTATTTTTATTGTTTCATCGCATTGTTTATTTCTGACAACTTAGTAAAGATTGACGTTTGTATTAATTAAATGAGTCAGTTAATTAGTTCAACCCACCTGTAACAAGCAGCCGTATGCCACAATCAGTGCCACTCGATTCCGCGCCATATTTAACTTGAAGAGCCCTTGACAATTTCATGACCTGCTTTATATACCTACATTAGTTCGATTTGATATGAAAGTTGAGCCATATGCCATTAATGGGTAAATTATTGTCATTGTTATTTTAATAATCACATAGACCGCCGCGTTGCAACTCTCGGTCACGTAGTTCGTGTTACCGTCTTGATAAACATTCGCCCAGGTGCAAGCGACTATATACTCTCTAGTTAATTTTTATTTAGCACGTATAGGTACCTAAATATATATTTTTCTGTTCTCCGGCCGGAAAGCGCCAACTTTCTGGCCGCTGCGCTAAATGAAATTGCCGCTTTCTGGCTTCGTCGAACAGAAAAATAGTATACTGACCTCGGCCAGTAAAATATAAAAGCCTCAGAACACATTTTTGTCAACCTCGGCTTCGCCTGGACGACAATTACATGTGATCTGAGACATTTTTTATTTTACTGGCCTCGGTGCGTAATGTACTATTGTGGTGCTTTCCGGAGAAATGTGCAAAGACGTCATTGTGATTGTGTCAGACTAACAAGTTTGAACTGTTTGGGAATTGTTTGATTTAAAGGTTTTATTAGGTATATGACAATAATATTTCACTTCTACTGTAGGTATATATATTCATACTTATTATTGTGTTCTTTTAATATTTGTGCACCTACGCGGGTTTAAGTCCTAACAGGCATTATGTATTTTATGTGTTACTTCATTCGGTTACCAGCAATTAAACGTATTTCATACAGAAAAAATCCAGACTACGATATGGGTACATTTTGTTGTGTTACAAAATACATTTAATACCTACGAAATAAATACATATTATACGTCAGATTGTGGTAGTACAAAACTTGCGAAACTGAAAATTCAAGGAAACTACTTAAACTCATACTAGACTAGTAGCTCCTATAAATTGCGTCTTATTTCCTTAACGGATATCCGTCTGCATTGTTTCAGTTTGCGAGTTTAGTAATAAGTGAAACTTTAATATAATTATACAAAGCAGAGCTAAGTATCACGAGTGGCCAGCACTGTGTGTTTGCATTTTTTTTAAGTAGAAGTTGGAACATAATAAACTTAATAATGTCCCTTCTTAGGTCACCCGCGCGATATATATATCTACCTATTGCATTAGCGTAAATGTTTCTCTCAACGTTATCACAGCTCCTTAGTTTATATTAAATTTGTATTTATACCTATATTTGTTTTGATATGTTAAGTTAATTATCAATATATTTAACTAAAATGATAAAAACTCATATAGGTATATTATTAAGCAAAATCATATCCGAATATATATGTTTTCACGTATTTTTTATTTAGTAAATGACAAATACCTTAGGACGTTGAAGCAAAACTATTTGTGATATTGAAAATAACTATTTATTAGGTACGTAAGGCTAGTATTAGGCACTCTCAGTCAGATGATCAGCCGATCATCCATTTTACGCTGTCGAAACAGTTTTTTTTGCTGTCATTTTAGAGTTTGATTTACTTGTTTATGGTTCGGTTTTTCTTAATCTGTTTTTACTTGATAATATTTTATTAATAATTTCTGATGCCTTCGCAGTTATAACACATTGGAATGAAACTTTCGGATTACGGATTTTACTCGCGTAATTTTATTCACTGACGTTTCGGAACCTTTATACACACAGGTAAAATAAAATACGCGAGTAAAATCTGTTTATAATTGTTTCAATTTATTCCAATATTTTTTTTTATTTTAGGTCTAAATGCAAAAGCGAAAACATTATAAAGTTCTACAAATGGATGCATTAAAATAAGCGATTCGCAAACTGCATGGTCTGAGCGAGTACATGTACTTTTGTAAAATGCGCACTGAACTAAGCGAAAAGTGTAAAATATCTGAATTCATTACCTACATATTGCAAGTTTTTAAATAAATCTATAGTAATCAGCAAAGCGAGAAAGCGACGATTAGGTGAATGTAGGTGGAGTTTATCTACTAATGTCACGCCGGAAAACCAAACCATACTCGATAAATAATAAGTAAATGAAATTGCTAAATAAGGGTTGCATTAAACTTTGATAGCGAGAAAAAATGTGTTGACTAAATATCACTACGGCTTGCTTATAAAAATAATCGCTCCGGCGTGCGGTTTCCGACAGAACGAAAGTGTAAGTTTAGATATTTTTTTAGTCTTTGAAGTAATAAGTTACAGTGTTAAGTACTATATATAGTATTGTTTCAAATTTCCTATGCATAAAACTATATATAAGTATATATGTAATGTGAAGACGCAAATTTGTTGAAAAGTACCAAATGCAATGTCCTATTAAGTAGGTATCTCGGTATAATATTGTAAGGAAAATTGACGCAACAAAATACGATACCACTTAATTTACTTTTTACAAAAAAATGTGGGTGGTTTCGAAGATAACAACGAATAGGACAGTTCTGTTCTTATACGTGTAATCAGCATGCAATTCAGTATGATCGGCTTACAGAACAGGATGATAAACGTAGGAACCCAGCTAACATGATTCTTCGGTTTCAATGAATATGCTTGCATCAATATAAAATCCGTATTCATTTTAATTAAATTCTTCAAACGTCCAGCACATCAACCTTGAATCCAGTTAATACCTTGATAGAATAATAATCATCCAGTAAAGGTAAAAGGTAAATAACGGAGCAACTGCTTCGTTTACAAATACGTGCATTTGTAAACGAAGCAGTTGCTCCGTTATTTACCTAATGTAATATAATATGCTTAAGGTAAGGATGCAGGTAATATAAAATACTACTCGACCTTCCGTGAACTAACAATAAAAAACTCTACGGCATCTAAAAAAGTATGTCATTGTCATCTAAGTTTCATAACACGAAACCAAACATGTCAAGACGATAGCTGCAAGAAGGCTGCAAGTGCAAACGTAGGCAAATAAACACATATCATGAACCATTACCCAAACAATAGTATAGTATACGCTGATATTATATTGATCATACGACCATGCACAATAACATCGATGATAAATATTTAGACCTAGTCGTCAATTGAATAATTGTAAAAACTCTGACACTAGTTACAGCTACGAGTACTTTAGATCAAGCTAAGTATCTATGTCAAAATCGATCTAGGTACGTCTGGCAGCTCGTTACAGACGCACTAAGCTTATGAAACTGTGTTTGCGTTGCGTAGGGTTAACAATGTAAGAATCTGAAATATGTTTGTATTGTTTCCAGGGCATCCCAGAACTGGACGTGCCTGGCATCGACCCGCTGAGTTTGGGTCAGATCGCGCTGGCGCGAGGGCCGCAGGGCGCCAAGCTAACCGCCGTCGTGAACGACGTCAAGGTCAAAGGCCCCAGCAACTTCATCATTGAAGAATTAAAGTAATAAATTAACGATAACGATAATTAAAATATTGTCTCAAGTTTATTACTTATATATAGTGTTTACCGGCTTACTAGCCACATTATTTTCAGTTTCGGGGTTATATTAGACCTATCCGCTTAAAACTAAGTGATTCTAATTTAAAAGTTCAAAGAGTAGACTTATTCATAACAATTTTATCACATTATAAAAGTGTAACATACACGGTAAATTTAATGTTTTATTCATGTTCCAGGTCAGATCTAAACAAGAACCGCTTCGATTTCAAACTATTGCTGCCGAAGTTAGATTTCCACGGGAAGTACAAAATGGACATACAAGTGCTGCTGCTTCGACTCCAGGGCCGTGGCAATATTACCGGAACCTTCAGTTAGTACTACAATCTTCGGACTCATAATATACCTCTAAGTTAAAGATAGGATTATCCACTTTAACGTAAAAAACCTAAAGAACATACGGCGCGACTTGTTGTAGCAATGTAGACGAAAGTGAAAAATCACACCTCACATTGTTTTCGTTTCCGACATAAGAGACTATATTTTTGAGTTCAGCTTATCTCAAACTCAATTCTTGATTATATGTAATACTAGCTTCTGCCCGCGACTTTGTCTGCGTAGAACTCCTCCTTTTTTGCAGTCGGTTAAAAAGTAGCCTATGTCCTTTCTCAGGCTCCAAACTTTCATTGTACCAAATTTCATTGAAATCGGTCCAGTAGTTTTAGCGTGAAAGCGTAACAGACAGACAGACAGAGTTACTTTCGCATTTATAATATTAGTAGGGATGAGTAGGGATTAGTGAAGTTTATTTGTATTTATAGAGTATCAAACGTAATATATGGAATCACGTTGACACCTTAGATAGGTACTTAATATTTGTTTACGATGTACTCGTATCAATCGAAATTCGACCGGCATGTAATATTATCCTAGAATATTTTGTACGTGAAAAGTCTTGTTCTCTATACAGCAATATGAGTGAGGAATGATTCACTTACCTATTAACCAATAAATAATATACATGACAAATAAACATAATAAATTATGTAGGTATTTAGTTAAAATAAAAATAAGTCTAGAACTAAAACGTTTGTAAAATCGGCTGCAATAATGTATCTTGGTATTTCAACTACTTACTAAACATCTGTTTTTAGGGTTCCGCACCTCTTTTGTCTTTTACCTACCTACTTGCATGTGTAAATAGTCCTATAGAATTAAAATGATTTTGCAATCATTAGTAGGTACTCTAAATGATAGAACACGCACATATTTATGCAATTCTATTTTATCTAACCCATTAGCCACACTTTATTGTTTTAAAAGCCTAATAAAAAGAACCGCGACCCTGAAAACGTGTCGCTATAGAGTGACGCAGCACCCTTTTATGCAATTGGTTTCGAAATTGGTTCAAATATATTTAGTATATTGTTGAATGGCTATGAAGTAGATAAATACCAATCGTTCTGTTACGCAGTAGGTACAAATTTGTATTATATTTATAAGAGGATGCATGGTTTTCAATTATTTATGGAACTACATATTATGTTTGGTTCATCCTTACTTTAATTATTTTGCTGACGCTACGACATAATTCATCAATCATTATAATTTAAGTAGGTAATATTTGTTTATTACTGTCATGAAATACTTAGTGAATATTGCGGAACTTTAAGTTTATAGCCTGAGGCTCTCGATGGGCGTGGTCATGATTCAACAGCGTACCTAATAGATACTGAACTTATAGGTACACGTATTACAATTTATTAATTTAAAAATATATAAGTTTGTAATAAGCGCTTTCTCAAATAAAACAGGAAACAATCCTTTTATTAAAATTATATTAATTAGGAGGTAAAATTTAGATAGTTTCATCGATCAAATTAAAACTCAATTATGCAATGAGGCACCTAGAGATACAAACAACAAATACTTATCTATAAAAAAGTCTTTAAAATATTTTACTGCTCGTGTGTCTTGAAGCAATTGATTTTCTGTTGCAGAGGACTATGCGTGCAACGTTACGATGAGAGGGCACAAGGAAAAACGAGGCGAAGACGAATATCTAACGTTTGACCCGTTCAAGGTGAAGCTGCGAGTAGGGCAGTCCTCCATTTACCTAACTAACCTGTTCGACGGCGACCCAGTGCTCGGACCCGCTACCAACAGGGTCATCAATGAAAACTCACAGTTATTTCTACAAGAAATTAGTCCAGTGCTGGAACAAAGTCTTGCGAGTCTTTTCACAGAGATGGCAAACAAAATAACATCTAAATTTACATACAAGGAACTTTTCCCAACAGATGCACCTTAGCTACAATTATATGTACGTCTTAAATAGTATCGAGTGTTAAAATTTATTAAATTATTAACACGCGAAATCTGCAATTGTGATACTAAATTTTGTTTATTATATTATTAAGACTTGACGTTAAACGAGTATAATAGAGGCTTGTATTCGGGTATAATTATGTTGGAGATATTTCTGTAATATCTCCAATTTTATGAGGAGTCATATCAATTTGAAACAAACTTACGTAGTCACTCACAAGTAATAACTTGACAGTTCTTACATTTTGCTGATAATGATGGATTAATTTTCAAGTTCTGCGAACGGCGTAAGTTGAAATTGTATATGTAACAATAGAGTAGTTAAGTTGATAAAGTAGAGCCTATTTAGATTACATTAGGTTTATATAGCGTATTTTGGTGGTTAGTAGATTAATTATAAAATATGGTAAGTTGGACTTCTTTAAAACCTATTAGCGTAACGTGACTCACAAATACCTCCGTGGGCTCGCTCTCGCGCATTTGTTTTGTGTGCATTGACTATGTAAATGGTAGAAATTATGGCTATCTAAAACTGTCGGTTTATAATTTGCAACATTAAATGAAAGTATTAATTACAATGTTCATTGCTAAGAAAATTGGTAAGAAGCCTAAGAAGAATTCATTAGTAAATTTGAAGTTTATTGTAACAATTAGGAAAAAATTCGAAATTTTAAATAAAAATTTAATAAAACAAACAGTAGGTATAATAAACGGTAATACTCTAGGTATTAATCTTGTGTAATTATGTACATGATAAACTTACCTAGTAAATTAGTTGTAAGTAAATATTTTTTTATATAGGTACCTAATAAATAATTCATACATTACCTAGTAATCATTTATATTTGGCATTGAATTCTATTTTTAGTAGTCTACACTCGTATTACTTAGCTTGGACATTTAACGGGGATTTAATAAATATTTTTAAAACATAAGTATTTTTTATTACATTGTATACTTATATGCTAATGTACGACATACCTAAAACGTGCTGAACATTTTCAATATAATTAACTACGTATATTATTCTGCAAGGTTCAAATACAAGCGCCTATTCGTTGTTAATAAATATTACAAGAAGAAAAATATTGCCAAGTTCAGGCGCAGGGAACTTTTGCTAACATTAGGCAGATGTTATATCTATTTAGTCCTAAAATTCTTTTTAATTTGACAAAGTAAACCTGTGTGCTTGTAAGCCTTGGATTGATGAGGTACACGTAGGACCGTAGGTATCTAAGTTATTCCGTGTTTTTTAATCAATAATTAACAATGAAACAAAATGTTGCTAACATGATATTACTGCAAGTAAGCAATTAAAAAATAAATATGTTTTGACAATTCAAGGCTTAATACTGCATTGATAATAAATAATGGCTTAAATTCATTGTAAATTATTTCCAAATGTTATTATTTCTCATTAAATATAAAAACCAGACCACATCGTCTCTGCATTCCCAACTTTGCATTCAGGTATAATAATATACAATTAAATTTGAGCTTTGTGTTAAATAATAATATAAGCTGCCAAAAAAATATAAATAGATTTAGATAATTCAAAAGAAGTTAACGAATAGACAGACGGGCACAAAGGAATAGTGGCTGTTTTTATAAGTATCGTGTAAATTTATGAAACAAAAATTTAAGACACGAGATTCAGAGAAAAAGAAAGTCCGATCCACCCCTGCATTAACCCGACAAGATGTAGGTAGTACTAGTCATTTTATATCGATTTAGCTAAAAACTTTCTTGACAAGCTTAAACGCCTGCAAATTACGTACATTCGCTTTTTGCTATACGTATTTAAAGTCGACCATTTCTTGAAAACTGGTATATTATATACTTAGCATTGTACCATTAAACTAGTACTATAATAGTACTATATTAAGTTCTTACTGAATATTCATAAAAACCCTTTCGTACTATGATCCTTAGGTTCCGAATAATTCAAATAATAATATTAAATAATCAAACTGAATTGAAATCCAAGACTTGGATATTGCAATGCATTCAGTGTTACTTTTTCTAACTCACTCGTCCAAGAAATTGCTTACATTTTCTCCTATTTGCCAAGAGTATTCCATTGTTTATTGCATAAATATCGTATTTTTTACGAAATCCATTTTTTTCTTAAATTTATTTAATCATTCGGTAGACCAATTTTTTTCTTTGAAGACATTTCGGTATTCTATCTCTTTTACAGCTTTTTCTTCAATCCTAATAGTCCTCGATATCAGTCCGTTGAATTTTTACGAGCGTTTCATATAGGTAAGGTACCTAGTGTACCTACCTTATACCTACCTCTCCTCCGTAATGCAGTAGGTATTAAAACAGTGCTAAGTTTGCCGATACGTAATTGATTAGTATTTTCACAATATGTTGATAGCTAAGTTTGATCTGCTCAGACAATATTTGAAGAGATAAGTCCAAGGTCCAGGATCCAAACTATTCTCCGAACGGCCTGTCTTAAAGCAACCTGTATCGTGTTAATCAAAACAACAATTAGTTAGTAATACACGTTTATTGAATCTTCATATAATCACCATGTTATCACAATGCAGAATACAGAATAGTCAGCATAGACAACCTCGACCATAGATATAAATCTTAATGATACCATACTTACTACATCTCCCCTTTTAATTTAAAACATAATCACTTAAATAAGTAGGTACTCTACAAGTGCGCCTTGGTCGTATAGGAGTAACAGGAGTCTCAGAGCTTTCCAAAGTATTATTTAGAGGATAATTAAAAGAATTAATTTCTACAGGTAAAGATCTTATTTTATGATAACTTGAACTGAGAGAAGGTTTTAATTGAGAAGTATTTCTTCTTAGAAGAGTACCATTGTTGTCTTTAATTATAAATGACCTTGGAGAACTGTGAGAATCAACTACTCTTGCTGGTTCCCATAATTTTTCTTTTTTAAATACAACATCTTGCCCTTTTTTAAAATCATAGTCATAAAACTTTGCAGATCTATCATAATTTCTTTTATTAATTATGTTTCTTTTTTCTTGATAAATCTTAAAATCACTAACTATCTTGGGATACAATATCTTATCATGCACTGGTAATACAGTTCTAGTTATTCTACTAAATAACAATTGAGTAGGTGTATATGGAGAGCCCATAACTGGACTATTTCTATATTCCAAAATAGTCAAATATAGGTCTAATTTATCCTCTTTACATTTTTTTAAAATACTCTTTGCAACACCAACTAATCTTTCAATAAAACCATTGGATTTAGGATACAAAGGGCTTGAAGTTATGACTGTAAATCCCCACTCCTTTGAAAATTTTCTAAACTCTATTGAATTAAATGGCATATTATCAGCCCTTACAATTTTTGGTATGCCATGAGTAGAAAATATATTTTTTAAAATATCTATAACTACTGCAGCAGACATGGAATTTACCCTAACAAGATCAAACCACTTTGAATAATAATCTGCAATAATCAAATAATTTTCATTTGCAAAATTAAGAAAATCACAACCAATTTTTTGATATGGGAGCTTAGGCAACTCATCCAAAATCATATGTTCTTTTGTTTTATTAACACTATATTTCTCACAAAGTCGACATTTACTAATAAGAGATATAATGTCATTTCTCATATTTGGCCAATAAAATAAAGTATTAGCTCTACCAACAGTTTTTGTTATACCAAAATGTGAACAGTGTATTTTGTTTAACACTAAACCCTGAACTGACAATGGAATAATAATTTTATGATTTAAATACAATAAATCATTCTCAAAAAAATTAGTTCCTTTAGTTTCCAATAACATTTAACATTGTCTTGAACTTTATTTATAGCTGTAGGCCAACCAAATTTACAATATTCAATAATTGTTTTTAGAGAAACATCATTAACAGTAGCCTTTTTAATTTCAGAGAGCAAACAATCACTTACATTTACTGTATGAACTACCTTATCCAAAGATTTCTCTAAAGTATCAGAATTAGCCTTAGATGATGCCCTACTGATTGCATCTGCTATCAACATCAAAGAACCTTTCACATATTGAACCTCAATATCATAAATACTTAATTTTAATCTGATTTTTCGTAATCTTTGTGATGAAATACAATGAATTTCTTTTTCATTAATGCAACCAATGGTAAATGATCTGTTTGAACTAAAGTATGCCTGCCATATATATAATAATGGAACTTTTTACAAGCAAAAAAGAATAGCAAGAAATTCTTTATCTATTTGACCATATTCACATTCTGTACTACTTAAACTTTTAGATGCAAAAGCCACTGGTTGTTTATTTTGCAATAACACACAACCAATAGCATTCTTTGAGCTATCTGTCTGAATCATTAATGGCAATTTTGGGTCAAAATTTCTTAATACTTGAGGGCTAACTAATATATTCTTTAATGTCTCTATACATTTATCATGAATCAAACCCCATTCAAACACAACATTTTTCTTCAGAAGTTCCCTCAATGGACTTGTTATTTCAGATAATCTAGGTATAAATTCACGTAAATAATTAATCATCCCTAAAAATCTTTGTAGGCTTTGCCTGTCATTAGGCACATCATATTCCATGATGGCCTTTATTTTAGATTTATCTGGTAACAAACATCCTTTCACAATTTCATGACCAAAATATTTAACTGTCTCTGGTAAGTACTGAAATTTTTTTACATTAAATTTTATATTTAATTCCATGGCCCGTGTCAATACCTTTCTCAATGCCTTGTCATGTTCTGCTTTAGTTTCACCAAATATTAAAAAATCATCAATATATAAAAACATGTTATCAATATCCCGGAAACAATTTTCACAATTTTCTTGAAAAATTTCAGCGGAGACATCAAGACCAAATGGTAAAACATTAAATTGATATGTACCAAACACAGTTGAGAATGTACATATTTTTTTACTAGATTCTGAGAGAGCAATTTGCCAAAAAGATTCTTTTAAATCCAGGACAGAAAAATACTTTGCATTATTGAGTTTGGCTTTAAGATCATTCATTGTAGGTATTTCAAAATATTTTTGAGTATACATTTGTTCAAATCACGAGGATCCAAACACAATCGAATGGCATCATCATCTTTTTCAACAATTACAATTCTATTCACCCATTCAGTAGGGGTATCAACTTTAGAAATAATACCTCTTTCACATAATCGGTCAAGTTCTAACTTTAATTTTTCTTTAAGCTTAATAGGAACACGATGAGGTGGTTTTGACACTGGCTCAGAGCCCTCTTTTAATAATATTTGATATTCACTTGGAAATTTACCTGTACCTGTGAAGACATCTTTAAATTCTTTTACAATATTTTGTTTTTGAAAATCCACTTGGCTGACATCAACTGTACTTATTGTTTTCCTCTCAATTAATCCTAAAACAAGACAAGCATCCTTACCTAAAGTTGGCTGAAAACGTTCATCTGTTACAATAAAATCCAAAAATATAGATTTACTTTTAAGTTTCACTTCTAATAAAATAGAGCCATACACTTTTATACTTGTTTTATTATATGCACTCAATTTAAATTTACAGTTTTCTAAAACCAATTTACGCATCTTTTGTAGTTGTACAAAAATATTCCTTGGTATTAAATTGACATCTGACCCTGTATCTAACTTGAATCTGTAACTTTTAGCATTTTCAATAACTAATGTCTCATACCAGTCCATAGAACTCACCTTCACACCTCCACAGTAAAATTCAACATCACTATTATCATCTCCACCTTCCTGCACATTTTGAACATCTTTTGAGAAACACACAGAAGAGAAATGATTCAGTTTCTTACATTTGTTGCACACCTTGCCTCTTGCCGGGCATAATTCCAACTTTCTTTGGTGCTGTAATCCACACCATTTGCATTTAATTAATTTTGGTTCTCTATTTTTCTCTCTTTGAACTTTATCCACAACCTTTCCCAGAACCGTGTCGGCTTGTTTGCGGCCTATTTCCGCTAATCGTAATTTTGTTATAACTTCTTTTAAGTTCGTATTACCTTCTACAATTATTTTCCTTTGTGTCTCTATATCATTTGTTCCAAAAACAACTCTATCTCTAATGTTTTCATCGACAGATTCAAATGCACAATCCTTCGATATTTTTTTTATATCAGTTAAAAAACTGTCAAAAGGTTCACCCTCCTCCTGATTGCGATTGTAAAATAAAAATCTTGAATGTAGCAAATTCTTTTTCGGCTCACAGTAGTCCTTAAATTTGGTTATAACCTCATCAAATGTCGCTTCCACTTTCGCATCGAAATCGAAGCCATTATATATTTTCACACCATCCTCACCAATAATGTTTAAAAGAATCGCTATCTTACGTTCATCCTTTGACGTATCTAAACCCGACGCCTTTAAATAAATCTCCAATGCCTGGTAAAAACTCTTCCAGTTTTCTGAGATGTTACCGGTTACGACCAGTTTATCCGGCAAATTAAATGACGACATTATGCTCATTTAATAACAGGATTCTGATTAACACTGTTATATTTTTATACGACTGCGCCATGTATCGTGTTAATCAAAACAACAATTAGTTAGTAATACACGTTTATTGAATCTTCATATAATCACCATGTTATCACAATGCAGAATACAGAATAGTCAGCATAGACAACCTCGACCATAGATATAAATCTTAATGATACCATACTTACTACACAACCAAAGTTTGACTGATAGTCAATAATATTACACGATTCAAATAAAATAATTCCAAGAAATTATAAAGTCATATTTTTGACAATTCAAATAAAAAGTTAGTTCTCTGAATTTCTGACGTTCAAAAGAATTTTTGTAGGTAATAGTTTTTAATTAAAGATAAATATTGGATACCTAATATTTATTATATTCTTAGCTTAAATTTATTTGACATTTTATATATCAGAAGCTAAATTAAGGATCTAAAGACGCAAATACATAGTTCAGTGACTTTTGGAATGCCTTCAGCTGCAATTAACAATTTTTCTCTCAATTTCCTACGAGAAAATAATTAATTCTTAAAAATGAAAATAAAATTGTGTATTTCCTCGATATCCGCACAGTAGGTCTCAATTTCATAAGCAAGCCATATTTGTTATATACTCACACAAATCTTAAAATGGACAACGCTAATAACATTAACGGAACAGAATTATTTTATGACAATATTGGTAGAAGGACTAACAAGGTCTTTTCTACGAATTAAACAATCACGTATTGTAGTGTAAGCATAAATCTTTAAGACTCTCACTAGCGAACGATATATAAAAATGACAATAAATATATTAGGAAAATAAGGTTTAAACATCTGTATATTGTCTGGTTGCCATTTTAAATAAACAACCAACAACCAATTTCCTCTTATAAATGTGACCGGTCGTGCATTTACGCCTTACCAGATGCGAGTCGGATATTGCAGCATAGTTCTACTTCATTTAAGTGAGTATCTGCAATGAGATAATACCTACGCGCAACAATTATATAATGCGATCAATTTCAGCTTCATTATGGTAATACAACGTTCGTAAGTATTATCGGGTCTGGTCGATTCGTCCAACATTTTTACTCCGGAATAAAGCCTCCGATATAAATGGCAGTAGGTACTTATTATGATTAATTATTATTAATTAATAACACTTAGGGACTGCTGTTCTTCGCATGCTTAGTGTAAGTTACCCACATGTTACAAAAATGCTCATCATCATGTTACCTAAACGTTAAATTTTATATGGGAAATGGATGTATCGGTAGATGCGCTGCGCATTAGTGCGCATGTAAATCGAAACGAAGGTACCAAAATACCTATAAAATTTGATTAATTTATGTGACATTAAATCCCAACTCCATATATAGGAACCATTCTATTTACCTCTCATTTTAAGATAAATTACTGAAACATTTTTTTTAAATAAAAGGAGTACTTACCTGGTAGTACCTGCCTTTTCTTGATCTTGTACATCATTTTAAACCGGTGTAAATTCATCTGTAAAATTTTGCATGAAAGTGGACTCATTTTCAGAAGGAATTTAAACGTAGGATTCTTTTGCGAATACGAAATTATAAAAGTACCTAGTGATTCACGGTCCACGGAACCCAAACCCTGTGCCGGGGAGCACAACAACCAGCGGCCGGGCGGCTGCGGGCGGCTGCGGGCGGGTGCACCGGCGCACGACCACCGCAATGTCGCAACGCAGGGTCGCTGTCCGCGCCGCTCCTTCGCTACAAATAACAGAAATTTCGGCGCCGGTGCACATTTATAAACAGACGCCCAAACTGCAAACTTCGCAAATATTTTTTTTATAAGTGATAATTTTGAATAACCCTTACGAAAATTAACATGAAGGTGTTTCTTCTATTGACGTTTTGCTTGGTCGTATCCTATGGAAAAGTAGCTCGTAAGTTGTATTACTGAAAAATTATTACTACTATTGCTAATAATTACTATAATATATTGCCCAATTGCGAAATAATAACTGGAAAACTAGGTAACTAAGGAAAACTCAAATTTAAAACTGCCTGAACCATAACCCAATTGTACTATGTATTTTTAAAGTAACTGAATGATGTAAAGTGAATTTTAATGAAATATTTCTTCACATTATCTGTACTATGGCGTGCAATTCGCTCGGTACCTAATCACTTTAAGGACTAGATGACTATGTCTCTTTCCGTACTATCACTAAGTTACTAATTTCATTTTTTTACCGCCTTTTTCATGGTACCTATGTCTAAACTTTTATTGATTTTCATCTCTAAGTCGACGCTACTTTACTGTTTCTATAATTACGGGTAGATGTACTAGCGTTTCAACTTTCAACCGCTCTTATTATCCAGGTAACATTATTAAATATTCGTCTATCGGACATACATTTTCAGTTATTCACTATAACTTGATTCATATTTCAAAATACTTAACAACAGTTTTTCCGATATCTTTATATTTCGACTTCGACTTCCGTTGTCTCGTTAAAAATTGAATTCTCTAACATATATAGGTTTTGTATATTTGTATTAAGTAATTATATATACTAACATACAAGAATTCCTCGTGTAAACATATGAGTGAGGGCGTTTTATATAACTTACTGCTATAGGAGATTTACTAGTGTATTTCATTACTTTATCCTATTACTTTTAAAGGAAATGCATTCGGCCCAAGGTGTTTCCGTTCACTGAGTTGTCCCTTGCTCACCGGAGACGGTGATCGCACACCGGATTGCATTGAAATACCTATTCCATGCGTAAATGCTACTTCTAAATCGGTTGAGCCCGAATTCAGTTTCATAAAATTAGAGGCTTTTACAACATGGTGAATTGGAGACTCCACTATGAGGACTTACTTATAAATATTATTTTTATACGCATTCGTGCAATTCGTCAGATATTTCAACAGTTACCTATAACTGATTTCAGATCTGTTTAGATCAGTCGTAGTAGGTTTACCTAAGTATCGACTAGGCACCTGTAAAACCTTATACCTATGTAAATGATTTCAATGGATCTTCAAATTAGTTTAGTTATTTTTAAACGCGTCACTATTTTTATAGATATTGCTTATAGACAACTATCAAATCTAAAACAACTGTGTACCTATTAAAAAGTATAACTTTCTGGAAAGTTTTGACAATTTCTACAACGGCTTAGTACTCATATAAGTATTTGGTTAAAGTCTTAAAAGTGTTGAAACTTCAGTACTTGACGACTCATTGCTATTTCTCCACAGCTGATTATTTTCCACAATGCAAAAGGAGCGACCCTGAAATAAATAAATGTATATTGGATGCAATAGAATTAATGCGACCTAAGCTTAAAGATGGTATACCAGAAGTCAATATTCCTGCGCTAGAACCTTTTAGTGTACCAACATTAAAACTGGACAGGACGGCCCCGAACCTACGACTGAAGGCTGTTATCAAAAACATGAAAGCATACGGTGGAGGCAACTTCAGAGTCGAAAAACTTAAGTAAGTTTGTGATAATATTTATATTAAAATGACCTGTTACTGTATCAATACCTTAGAAGGTACATTATGTATACCTAAATTGGAAATGCTTATATTTTTAACTATCTGATGATACTAAATTATGTATAAGTATTAAGAGGTTAGAGTATATGTGGTTCGATTTTTCGTGACCGTTACTGCGACTGCGTCAACTGTAAGACTTAACAAATACATAGGTATAATTAAATAACGCCGATATTAGCACTCATTTGTTTTTGACGGACATTTCAGGTTGAACCTGAACAACAAGTACGCGGCTGAGGTAAAGCTATCGATCCCCAAATTATCCGTGACAGCAGACTACGACGTGCGCGGATCTCAATTACTCGTCCTAAACATCGACGGTAAAGGAAAACTCAAGAGTAACTTTTGTAAGTACATATATAATAATAATAAAAAAACCGACATGTCATTTAAATTTATCAGAGAGTATTAGGATTATAAGTATGAATACGTTCTATTACATACTACATAAATATCTTAATATAAAAAGCTGCTTTAGTTTTCCTATGAAAATACTACCTACTTTACTAAATTTTACAAGTTTGAAAAGTGGAAAGTTTTCAGAAATTGTTTTGTCTATTATTATAAATGCAAATGTAACTCTTTTTGCCTCTCTATTCCTATCCGCTTAATCCACCGAATTTAGATAAAAGAAGATCATCTCTTATGGTAAAAAAGGTGGTTGGAATTTACTATAAAAGTGATATATCATTTAAGCTATCGGATTACGACTTCTACGCAGACTAAGTCGCGAACAGAAGATATATAGTCTCTTATATTCTAGAGAATTAAGTCTAATTAGGTCTTTTATAGATTGGCATTGCAAGAGCGTAGATGGACATACCATTTAATAAAGGTAACATTATCGTTCGAGTCAGGAATACAAAGTACCTTCTTAGCAATGAGGAAGTGAATTGACACTTCTAAATAGCGAAGTGTTCATAGAACTCCCATCAACTTGTTAAAAAGAAATATGTACTAGCATTTGCGTATCAAAATCTACGTGACTCCAATTAGCCATGCCAGATTTCATCTTAATAGGTTCAAGCGTGAATAGGTTATAAACAGACATACTTTCGCGTTATAATTTCGTATGGATGGTAGTAGGTAATGGACTAGAACAAATTTCGAAAAAATATTGTAGTAAATAATTTTAGTTAAAGGTATTATTTACGTAAATATAATTAATCTAAAATTGCTAATGTTATTTAAAATTACAGCTGGAATATCAGTGACCGCGAAGGGTTCCGCAAAGGTGATTGAGAAAGAAGGAATAAAGTACCTTCAAGCTGACAAAATCATTACAAAAGTGAAAATCAACCACGGTCAGGTGAACTTTGATGACACTGAAAGGCCTGTTGCTGGTAAGGAATAATCTAAGTTAAATTATTCGTTGATTCAATTTGAACCTACTTATTTCGATATTAATTATTATTAAATTAAATATGTTTGAGTCTATAATATACAAACAAATCCACAGAAGTTTTAGTTCAGCCATGTTTATTAGTCTTGGAAATCTCCACAAAAACGATATTGGCAAATTTTTGATGAATGAGTCAAGGCAATCGGAAAAATTACTAACCAGATTTGAAATAGGTTACCTACAAGAGCGTAACGTTTCCATATCTTGAATTATTAATGTGGGTGCTGTAATCAAACTCGATACCAATACTTAGTTGGAAAAGGTTATGCTTAGCTGCATTCATGTTCATTGAAATTTAGCTTAGCTTATTGCCTAAATAAAAACCTTGGCCTCTGATTAGTGCCAATTTGATAATAGCGAATGAACGGAACGAATGAAAATGTATATGGAATTGACATAGGTGCTTAAAAAGCGAACGATAATTGACATTATGACTTTTCTTTCGCTTACTTCTATTCTAAACAATTACAATTTGCATTTGTCGCTCTCTTTCTTTTATATTATTGTGATATTTAGGAATATTTTAATAATTACTTAGCATAGAGGTTTTACATCATACACCACAATTATGTATCACGCTTGTTTTGGGACCCTAGCAAATGCCATTTAAGCATTAAATATAAAGTAGGTAATTACTTAACCATATGATATGCAGTACTGGATAAAAATAATTGACTATTTGAAGGTTAAAGTGTTTAAATTTGCAAATAGCAAATACCCAGTAAGCAATTTTAAATATTTAGACATCGAACAACAGATCCTTACTCTTGAATGTTCTTGCCAGCCACCTCTGCCGCGAGCTTCTTCAACGCGAGCCCGGGCACGGTGCTGGACATCCTCGGGCCGCTCATCGACGAGACCAGTGCAGCCATCCTCAAAGCCTTCTTAAATAAAGTCTTCGCCAAAATACCCTTGGAAGAAATTCTGCTCGAGGACAATCCCACTTCGTAGAATAAATAGTTTATACCACCTTGTAATAAGTATTATTTAATATTTTATGATTTTTTTTTGTATTGTGTACTTTCATCGAAACTTCTATTGCCTTCCAATTGAACGCCAAAGAGTTCATGTGTACCTGCTTCTATCATTTAAGAATGTAACATTATAATTAGATGTCAATCGTTTAAATACTAATGTGTAAATAAATACATGCTTCTAATGTTTCTGCAGGTTTTATTGGTTTAAGAGTGATCTTGTAGTTCATCATTTTAGTCTAATCGCGGTCAAGGCTGCGCCTTGCTATAAGTGTACCTGTACATATATACATATTGATTTTTTTCAACGAAAGTTAAGAAAACTTTGCTGTTGAGTTTTTGATTATTTCACAATGGGATTATAAACTAAGTACCTGATAAAGATTAACTAGGTATATTAACTAAGGGGATAAAGGTGTGTATCACGAATTAACGTTTTATTGATTTTTAAAGTAGATTGTTGGAAATAATCTTATGATTATAAAAACATATTTTTTTCATGCATTTATCTGCATTGGAATATAAAGAATCAGTAACACATATTACGGAACATGTACAAATAAATCAAAAAATCAATATGTATCTTTGTTTTCTGATTTTCTATACTTACCTATCTAATTAATATTTATTTTTGTTTAATTAAAAATTACATAGATAAGACATGCTAAAAAATATCTTGATAAGTAGGTACCTACATAAAAGTCCATCGGCAATTAAATATGCATGTTTGTACATAGTTTTTACTCCTCTATGCCCTACAGACCTTAAAGCCGAGGTTAAATCCGATCCACATAAGGCATCTTATATTGCCGACCAGTTTATTTATTTCTTTTATAAAGTCAGAATATTTGTAATTATATCTTAGATCGAGTCTTGTCCGGGTACAGACAACACTTTTTAAAATGGGGATATTGTTAATAAAGTTTGTCCTATTTGGATTCTGTTTCGCAAGTGCTTACGGCAGACGGATAATTCGCAATAACACGTCTCAGGATGTTGATCAACAAAATTCTGATAATCCATTATGTAAGTCTGTTACAAAGTATTACACCATAAAGTTACCGACTCATTAAAATGTAACGCAACCTAATAATTGATGATGTTTTTATACCGTAGCCGAGTGCCACTACAGTGATCCGAAAGTAGCGGATTGTATCCAGCGCATAGCGGGGCAGGCGAAGCACGTGTTGGCGCACGGGATACCGTCGTACGGCATCCAGCCTCTAGAGCCGCTCAAAGTGCCCAGCATCAGGCTACGGCAGCACAATATGCCCAAAGACAAATTTAAGTATGACGCTTGGCTATCTGACGTCACACTCAATGGTCTAACAGATTACACCTTTAATAAACTGGAGTAAGTTTACGTTACATAAATTTCTCTTTCACAAGATAATTAAATCTAGCAGTCCTGGTAAGTATATTTAAAATACTGAATTGGTTAGAAAGTTATCCAAAATGATATCATTGATGTCACGTAACAATTACGGCGATAGTCTTAAAAGCGAGTTTATTGAAATTGAAACTTTTTGTGCCTGTGCTTGTGAAGTTCAAGAAGTTAAGAATTCACTCCTTTGCTAACACGACTCAAAGGAGCCGTGTTAACAAAGAAGTTCGGAATTCGTGAGGAGGAGTTCGTAAAGCCTTATTTTTTTTTTCGAACTGAATACTGAAGCGCAGTTGGCTAGCTAACGGGCCTTTACTGCAAAACCGGACGGGTGGCGAGCCTCCTGAGAGGAGGCTTTCAAGCCTTTAGGTTGGGTTTAGGGTTTTTAGCCCTGTCCGACCCGAGGGCCCCCAAAGTGAGAGCCGCACCTCGGCTTGGGCTGTCAGGAGGTGCATCAACACGATTAGTTCGGAAAGTCGAACGAAAATGCTACTAGGAAATACATATTATTGGTCATCAGTCATACTAACTGGCTATAATTCAATAAAATGATAAATTAAAGTAGGCAATTAAATTAAATATAAATAGTGGCTCCAGTGAAGAGTAAAGAGTTAACTATCTTATACAGTTTGTGCTTTATGCGAAAAGCAATTAAGACAATTTTTGTAACAATTCGATCGTGGTATATTACTGACGCTTTTGCGAATATAATTTCCACACGGGTATTAAACAACTCTATAATTATTTCCGTTTCAGCATTTACCCTGAACAGTTGAAAGTGACAGCAAATATTAGCTTACCGCATTTGGTCATGTTCAGCGAGTACGTCGTACTGGGAGAGTTTCAGATGCTGCCGGTAGAGTCTACTGGAAAAATGACTGTCAATTTCAGTGAGTGTCTAAAATCTATTATTTTGACAAATGAAATACCTGCATCATTTATTATATATTTTCGTATGTATGAAAGTAATATGAATTATATAAATGTCTATGAAATAGTACCTACCTACTAAGTTAGTCAGTCAATGACCCACTTCTCACATAATGCATCTAGCTACATTATCAGTCAGCGGCGTATTGCACCTCGAACAGGGCGTGCATATTTCGTCGTAAATTTGCAAGTGTAGGTAGTACCTACACGTACATTTGCGTATACTAAACAAGTGCTGCGACAATATTACATTATGTAACTATGAAATAATTACTGAGTATGAGTTACCACAGACAGAGAGGAAGTTCAGGGTATACCTGGTCCATTAGGCAATGTTTTGGTTACCAGCTATGTGCACTGCGGTTTTGGAGGCAGTCGGCGCACGCGTGCACCGGCGAATGGTGATTCGCGACGCCAGCGTGCGCCTGCGCTGCACCGGGCCGCTGCGAGCAGACCTGATGGAGGCACACTCGACCACCAGCGAGATGGGTATTAACTAGTGTATTTCTTTTACTTAGATATAGGCTAATTTACACCCCCGCTCAATAAACTTGATTCTCAATCATCTTTCAAATCGCGAAAGGAAGATACATCCTGCGGACAACGTCATTATTATTCAGAAACTTCAACAACTTAGTTACAATGTGTCACGATTGAAGCGTAGTACCTAGTACCTCTATTCAAGGCGGTATTTGTCAAAGGAAATGCTGTTCATAGATAAAATATTAATGATTTTAACAAATTTAACTGTAGGTACAGTCTCCATAGTTACCTAGGTATTTGTTGTTTTTTAGAAAAGATTGTTGTCAAACGCCATTGTTGTTTAATATAGAATCATGTTAATGAGTTTAAAAGAGAAACTTGTTGTTCCAGTCATATTCTAACTAGGTATAATCTGATTAGTTTTTCTTGTTTCAGAGATGATAACAGATCACATAGCTCGCATGCACGCACCGGAGTTGGCGGGAGAAGTGCAGCCGGCGCTGGAGACAGCCCTGGCCATGGTACTTGAAGATGTCGCCAACAAATTCCTCAAGCACATACCCTCTGAGATGGTTTTTCCGAATAAATAAAATGTAACAGATTTAGAGTTGCCCAAATAAGTAAATATATTTAAAAATCTCTTATCTGCGCCTAAATGAGTAGGTAGATGATAGATGTTGTGTTTCAAGATAGTTGTATTTAATATGTCAAGTATAAGTATAATATTTATTTCCCTTATTTAAAATTAATTAATTAATATTTTCTTAAAATAGATGTTACTAAATTTCTAATTATTATTTATGTTCTCAGCATTGCTAGCTAGGACGATAAGTAAATAAATAATAGGTGGGCAAGCACCTATTCAGTCGCACAGCGTTTATTTATTGCGCAACGTAGAAACGACTGCACTTACCTACACGTAACCGGCCTTAGATGTGTCACCATACTGCAATCATGTCTATATGTCTGATGTAGCGTAATGTGCATAATAGGCAAATAATGATAAGACATCAAATTTATTATACTTATACCTCATCGGCATTTGAAAGAACTGGTTAACATGCTACGAGAAGAAATAACGCATCTGCTTCTGTATATTATTGTTAATAGTTATAATTTATTTATATATAGCTAGTATACAATTAATAAATAATACTGAAAACCCTATAAAAACACTATTAAAGATAAAAAAGACTATGAAAACCTTTTGTATATTGGTACAATTATAAACTAATTAGGTACAGTTTCATGTCCTACTATCACATTTTTTAAATGTTAACAATATCCTTATTAAGGGTATTATTACATTATAAAATAACAATAAGTAGACGTTCATAACTTAAAAAAGAGTGATTCATCTTTTCGTAAAAGTTAGTACATAGATAGTGTAATAGAATCCATTCATAATCTGTGTAGTTAACCAACTTCTCACTCTCTACTAAATAGGGTTACAAATGGATTGCCTTAGTTTTGAGTGCAGCCTAGGTACACACATAACGTAACTCGAACGGTGACGTAAGATGCGGCCTGTGACCGCGTGGCCAAGCGAGTTGGCACACTTATTGCGATATGAGTGTAAACAAATAAAATCGTGCTACCTATTGCATATTATTATAGGGGTTCACTAAATGTCTAATCGCTAAATCATACGGTAAATATGTAAGAGCATTGGCTGTACCACTATTTAGTATTATTCTAGTTAATATCAATACACGTAGCGTGAGCTTGCTTTCGCGGTTATTAACTGGATGAAATATTAACGTGTTCGGAAGTTTAATATATTCGAGTTAAATCAGTTACAGTTTAATTGAAATTAATTCATAGGGAAATTATTATTTATTATTTTTTTTTAGAATATATCCTTTAGTAAAGTAAGATGTATAAAACAAGATGACGCAATGGCCACAACTTTTCCCATAAATTATTACCTACCGGCCAGCATTATTTTTCTGGACGTTGATAAAATTGAATGCAGCCTTTTTAAAGCGGATACGAGAGGATAGGTTATAGTGTGAATTTTGGCAATGTGTACAGTTACCGAGGCTTTAGATATTATGTCGACGTGGAAAAAATTAATTGTTGTGTATATTTGCGCTATTTATAAAACCACTCTGCAAAATTTTAAGCAGATTTATTATATCGTAGTTATGTAGCAACATAATATCAGTAACAATAATCGAGTTAGAAAATACGCAAGAATGAACTAAGTGGGGTCCTTGATCCTATTTACGAAATTTACCCAAAACGAAAGTTTCAGAAATAATTACAAATTAATTTACAGGTACCAGGAGAAATGACCAACTTGATTAATTACCTAGTACTCAATCAATAATCAGTATTTAGGAGCAAATAAGTATCCGCCAACAGCTTTACGGAATGATAGAATGCTCAATACAATAGGTTCATACAATAGGTTCCACTGAAAATCAGCGTCGTGTCACTCACGGTGACTCGACATTTGCTGAGTGGAGTCTTTTTTTTTTTGCAAAAAAATCACTAGTTAATGATAAGTGCCTTTAATGTTATTAGAATAAAGCATGTAAAAATTTGCAAAATAAATTTATTTTCTTTCTTTCTTTCTTTCTTTCTTTCTTTCTTTCTTTCTTTCTTTCTTTCTTTCTTTCTTTCTTTCTTTCTTTTAATACTGGTGTACAGACGCCAATTCGTCAAACACAGAATTATAGTTTCTAAACATTACTACATACTATTTCAATTATCATCGACATCTTTATTACTAAACTTTAAACGTGAGTAATTTAATTTTTGAAATGATTTTACGATAGAGTCAAGATTACCAACTTTTTATCATTCTCTAAGGAGATAAATACTGATGATCGATCAACACGTTCCATACATTCATTTTCGTTGTTAACGGTGGTTGTATCATTTAATAGGCATTGTACTCTAAATTTAAATAAGATGAGAATATTAATTTGTCTTAGCATAGTCAGTGTAGTTTTAGCAGGACGTGAGGACTCCTTTATAAACTGTAAGATTAGCTGAAATGAGTAAAGATGCCAGTCCGCCACAGTGCTATGCCAGTGAGTGTGGTTAACGTCGTCGTTGTATGTTAACAGTTGCAGGTTTCGTTTGCCCGCGAGAGGAGAACGCGCTCGGACTATGTTTGCGGGACGCTCTTAACGCCTACATTCCTCATTTAGCAACAGGTGAATAAAAAAACTATATACTAAACTAACTCAAAGCTTGCTCTTTTAACCCAAACTATATAAAATAGTTTCAGTGAAAGAATTACATATAGTACCTAATCAATGGTCAACATACTACGTCTAAAGACCAGACCGTACGTGCTTTTCTCCATATCTACATTTGTAAGCCAAGAGCTAATTATCTGATTTTCGTGTCGCGATATCGTGCTAATAAGATGACTGCCTTAACGTTATCGCTTACGATAAGCAGTCAAAAGTATATTAAGTTATCATAACAAGCGTACTTAACCCATCTATTTGTGAAAGACAAAAGAGCCGGTCAAACAAGGAAAACATTAGCTTACGAGGTTTATCGAATGCAAACAAAATTAGTATTCGTATGTTCTTGGTGATGGCTGTTTAATAAAGAGTATTTGCATTGTATTGTAATGTAAATGAAATATTAAAGGAGTGCCGGAGTACGGCGTGCCGGCATGCGAGCCGCTCGTGATCCCGGCGATGGCGGTGCAGCAGGCGGCCGGGCCCATCGCCGTCACGTCCACCTATACCGACGTCACCGTGCGCGGGCCCTCCTCCATGCGCGTCTTGGACGTCCAGTGAGTCCCCATTACAGTTACATGTGCTTAAATGTACATCTCGCTAGAATACTTGACGTCTGCTAATGATTTTTCTCATGAGATTCCTCAGGATTACGTCCAATATGATTGGACGTATTCCTGAGGAATCTCATGATTTTTTTTATAACCCACACTGTTTTCTTCAGGTTTACCTATTTTTGTTTTTGAAAGCTTATATAATTTTAATTAATTGGATTGTAGTTATGAATGCTACTTGTGGAAAATTACGTAAAAAAATAATTACTTGTGTAAAATAATTACGTGTGTAAAATAAGTAGCTTTCTATATCTGATTTTTAAGACACTGAATGGCTTCATTCTATATAATTCTGCGCGTTAATTTAAATTATTTTTGGCCAGACGAAAGGAATTATTATAAATGTATAATTGCCTGAATTTATACATGCCATAATTTCAGAGTGGACAGCAAACGTCGGCAAGTGGTATCTAAGTTGTTTATACCGGAGTTAAAGATGAAAGGAAATTATAAATTGTCTGGACAACTACTGATGCTGCCCATTGAAGGCGAAGGACAGTTCTCAGGAAAATACGGTAACAAATAATAACGGTGTTCATTCACAATTAGCAGGTTACCTCTTACATCAAGGTTAATAATCGGATAATATAAATGTTAACCCCGTTAATGGGCAACAAGTATATTTCAGAACTATTATATATGGACGTTAATACGTTAACTCATGGTACAGACAATTACCCAATTACCCGTTTCATTTCCAAATCCGAAAAGCTAATGAAATAATGATATAATATAAATGAAACACACAGGACAGGATAATCGTTACCGGGACCAAGAAAATATCTTGGGCACGTATAGTGAAGCACTTATCTTTACTAGACACAGATGAGTTTTTAATTTTAAACTACAATACATATTAATACAATATTTTTGTTTTAGGTGACATTCATTCCGTCGTGAGTGTTACGCTGGGGCGCGCGCCGCGGCCCGCCCCCGGCGCCCGTGACATGCTCACGTGTGAACGCCTGCTCGTTACCTTTCACATGGGGAATGCTTCCCTTCAGCTAGATAACCTCTTTGGCGGTGATGGTGACTTAGGTATATTAAAAGCATGCGCTTAAATGAAATCAATATCTATATGTTAAAATGGGCCTTAATTATTGCATCGAATGTTTACAGGCAATGCAATGAATAAATTCCTTAACGAAAACTGGCAAAAATTGGCAGAAGAACTACAGACTCCGATGGAGGAAGCTCTTCGTGATTTTCTGAAGCCCCTTGCAGATCACGCTTTTAGCCTGCTCGACGCTGATGACATACTTACTTCTTAGGTTATTTTAGTTATAGTAACATACTTTACTAGTCGTTATGTTTATACAATTAAATTATTATTGAATTGAGAAACATTATAATTATGTGTTCGTGTATAATTATTTATTCATATTAAATTATAAACAAAAGTATCTGCTATAATTTATTATCAACAAGTTCTTAATTCTAGGTACGTTACTATCTAAAACAGGACAAAAAGTATGTAGGTACTTATTAACATAAAATAACATTTCACACACTTTAACTTACAAAAGACTGATAATTTTTATTATTGTACATGCAGGTCAAACCATATTTAAACAAGACGCTAATAGTACGTACATTAATTGGTGAACATAATAAAATATGTATTTATGATAGTCTCTTCGTTATCTATATCACTATTATTTTAACATTTTTGTTCTGTAAATGCAGCGTAATAGGTACACGTGTAATAGTCCTCAACATTACAATAATAATATTAATTTTGTCTATAGTCTAAATCTTTAAAAATAAGCAGTAATTCAAATAAAATGCGCACTTGACAAACAGCAGAACATAAAGTAGACATAAACTATAAATTGAGTAACCATTACATTACTTTTTTAATAAATAAAGCTTAAAAAAGAATTAATTAAGTATGCCCATAGCATGGCCGTCACTATATCAAATCCGAAGAAATAAATCATTTCATTACTTATACGTACTTTTTAGTACCAAGCTCGGTTATTGTGATTGTTATATATTATTTTGTTGGATCAAAACAAAATGCGTGTATCATTATAGTTTCTTTCTAATCTATTCCAATTACTTTTCCATCACGTCCTTACTCAGTTCAGTTATTGGGTTTATTCAAATGTAAGGTGACAAAATTGAATTCTTTGGATTCTTACAAGATATCTACTAAACTAATAAGATCGTTCACGAGTAGAGGGAATGATGGTATCAATCCCCTTTCTTATTAAATAATGAAAGAAATATATGGATAATAGCAAAACATCCAATTCAATTAGACTGTCCGCCCTGAATCGTTTCGTTTCAATAACACAGTCTGTAGGTATGCTGCTACAGTCTAAGGTTTGAGCCAGACGTCCATAGGCACCTTGGTGAAAGCAGCATTGAGGAAAGCCTGGAAGTGCTTGGCAATCGATACAGAGGCAGCCGGTCGCATTTCTTCGATAATCTCTGCTGCGTTATTGTTTAAAAACTGGTTCATGGCTTCACCTGAAAATCGTAACCATAGGGCATTTATAAGATTACTTAAATTCACTACATTTTATAAATTGTTTTCTTACAAAAATAAAACTTCAATAATTTGTAACTGCCGCAATGATATCTGCTCCGATAGCCTATGAGGCCACTGCGCAAATCATACATAGGTAGACAATTAAATTACTGAATGAATGCTTGTGATACAAACAGATATTGACATCTCCAAGTATAACGATGGAATACTTATTGCGATTTATTTTATAGCTGAAGTAATGACGCGTCATTAGAATTTTTGTATGGTGTGGTGGACTATTTTTTTTTATAAATACCTACTCTGGACAAGCTGGAGATGGACATAATTAGAATAAAATTAATATACGTATATTCGTATTCTCGTAATTCTGCTAAAAAGTAATTATGATAATAAATACCAGAAAAAAATCCAAGCACATCCTTCACTATTAGGTATATTAATTAAGTATTTCTAGCTTTCTATTATTACTCACTTGTTTTATATAATATTTTTAGTTTTGTACGTTGAAATTGTATACTTATTAACTTTGAAAAACAAACATAACGTAACGTTCTGAAACGTTGGTAGAGTAATTTCAGGTGTCAAAGTACTTTTTAGGTCTATTTTCTAGACCTTAAAAAATAATGGATTCTCGCAAAGTTACGTCCTAATATATTAGACTATGGGCCCATGTTAAAAAAATGATGGGTCATTTGAACCACCAGATGACCTATGTAGAACGATATAAGAGCATAAAATAATAAGATTTAGCATTGTGCCGTCACTTGTAAGCTGTCCAACTGAGTGCAGGTGAGAATTCAAAAGTACAGGTAGAGTGAGTACATTTTGGTCATATATTTTTGAACGGCATTGTTACCATCGATAGATCCATGAAAAATAATACTAAAACGCGTAGTGCCGTAAAAAAATGGTGATCCAAAAAGTCGGATTTTTTTTTTGATTTTCCGACAATTTCCAGGGTGAATTTGGTCATTTGATACAGTACGGCATTAGTTTCATACTATTTCAATACTGCTTCTAATCCATCATTCCGCAACGCCGTAAAAAAATCAAGCGACAAGGGGAAAAAATCGAAGGTTGCAACCCCCTCTCTTTCCGTGGTCCAGGGGGTGATTTGACACAACGTCAAATTAATTTATTTCGAAAGTATTTTATGCATAGATAATATTTTTTCATATGCCGTACATTTTCGTTGGTTCAAAAAGTCTGTGACATAACGGCACCGGATGAGGAACCGTTTCACTTCAGTTAGACGTCATAGTGATTTTATCATATTATCAATTGTTCTCTTCAAAAATATGTTAATGCCGTACTGTATCAGATGGCCATAAAGTACCCTTAAAATGGTAGCGTCATTTTCATGAACCTAAAAGATATGGTCTGCATTAAAATGTACTTACGGCATCATTTTTTCCTAATTTATTTATGTTAATACTATTTAAAACATGGGATACAATGTAGAAAACTGCTATATTTCATTAATATATGATATTTAAATTACTAAAATAATTTGCAAAATTTCAGTTTTTGTATTTCTCCATATTATTTTTCAGAACAGCTTCTTTTGAACGGCAATACTATATAACAATTGTATTTTACAATATTATGTTAGAAAAATAGTTCCCGTACAGGATCAAATGATTTTACAGCTTTATAAATCAAGAATACGATGAAATTAAGATAATTATTGATATACATTCAAATGAACAATCATTTCTTGACGGCATTATTTTTAATAGTACTTTTAAGTGCTAGATAATGTTTTGGAACCGAAGCCGTACTTTATCAAATCACCCCCTGGACCACGGAAAGAGAGGGGGCTGCAACCTTCGGTTTTTTCCCCTTGTCGCTTGATTTTTTTACGGCGTTGCGGAATGATGGATTAGAAGCAGTATTGAAATAGTATGAAACTGATGCCGTACTGTATCAAATGACCAAATTCACCCTGGAAATTGTCGGAAAATCAAAAAAAAATTCTGACTTTTTGGATCACCATTTTTTTACGGCACTACGCGTTTTAGTATTATTTTTCATGGATCTATCGATGGTAACAATGCCGTTCAAAAATATATGACCAAAATGTACTCACTCTACCTGTACTTTTGAATTCTCACCTACACTCAGTTGGACAGCTTACAAGTGACGGCACAATGCTAAATCTTATTATTTTATGCTCTTATATCGTTCTACATAGGTCATCTGGTGGTTCAAATGACCCATCATTTTTTTAACATGGGCCCATAGTCTATATGTATATTATATTACTCGACACGCTATTGTTCCTTCGTTTCATTATACAACTGTATTTTTTATTCACACTTACCAATAACACTTCCATGGTTGACGGTGTCTCTGACCTTGAACCTAGAGTTCCTGAGCTTGAAGTCCACCAGAAGCCTATCTGCCGCCATGTATTTCACATTTTCCCGTTCGATTTCTTTTCCAAAAACCTTAGCTATGGCGGCCACGTCAACTGGAATAATAAAGGAGGTGTAAATAATATTTGATATTTATTTGGAATATATAGAGTTCAGGTCAAGATCTTTAAAATCTTACTGAAAGCAGCCCAAAAATCTCCTTGAGAGCGCACCGGGAATAACAGTACTTGACCCGATACTTCGTAGCGGCCAGTTATTTCAATGCGGGGCAGCACCAGGCCCATGTCGATGCGCAGCTTATTGAGATCCGACCTGCGGAGAAATTAACGAAACAAATAAGAGAATTGTTTCTTTTAAGTATAAAAAATATTTTATATATGACTATACAACTATAGATTCGCTAGCAAATAATGAATACTTGAGTACCTATGATAATAAATTTTATTTACTTACACTTTACATATTTACCTATACATATTTGTAATAAATCCGTTTACGGAAACGGAATATACCTACTCGTAATTAACTTATCGCGCTCACATCATAAGATGAGACTAATTACTTCGCTTCTCGGCTCTCGTACTAATCTAAGGAGACACTCTTGGATTGCAGTAACAACGCCTTTGTAGTTGCATCCACGACCCAAATTCCTTCTGGGCTATTTCCATGGCAGGTGATTGTGAAAACAGTAATATATAAGATGTAAATACTTACTTGCTATTATGTTGCAAACAAGTCACATATTCAAATATTATGAACGTCAAGCGCATAGTTTGGTACCAGTAGGTAATTACAACTTAAATAGTTAGTTAGTAGTTAGGTATATGTAATGCAAAGATCGTGTAAAATTTCGCAACATTAACATTGTGTAAAATTTAAATCGCAAAGCATTGTAATCGCAAAATATAACAAACGGATACGTAAAATATTAGGTTATATCGCAAAAGCGTTTAAGTAGATACATAAAATAAAGGGATAGCTATAAATTAATTAATGTATACCTAAATATAAATATATAGACCTGATCTTTGTGACGGTATAGTTGCTGGGGCCCACGACGGTGATGTTGGTGAAGGCAGCAGTGACTCGCACGGGCCCGGCGTCGTTGGCCATCACCAGGCGATCGATCAGCAGCGGCTCCACGGCCGGCACGCCCAGGTCCGGCAGCCCGCGCGCCAGGTACGGCCGCAGATGGTTGAACGAGCGCTTGATGCATGAGTCCAGCTCGGGATCGCTGCGACTGCACGGCAAAATGTACTCCGCTGCAAAATTTAAGTTATAAGAGTTTATACGACATTCCTATAAACAACAAATTGTTTGAACCGAACTGAAGACGGGTGTAACAAAGTAATCAGATTGTTTAAAATTTATCTAATCAATCTATTTGATACTAGTACATTGTGATCGTGGTTGTATTTCTGATCAGGGATGGACATAAAGAGCAGCAGCGAAGAAACACAAGCTTGCCGAAATTAAATTCCGTATAAAAGTATGGTCCTGCTTTGTAATAAAATTATATTTAATTAATTGCGGCATTTAAATTTAGGGTTTCATGTTTGCTACGTTTTGATCCTTGAATAAATACACATTAGGTATATAATGACGTATGTCTACACAGTACATAGTGATAGATACATAATGTAGTAACTATTTACTAAGTATAACGATTTGAATATCATACCCACTTCACTTTAACTGGACAGCGGTTTTGTCCGCAGCGGCTATGTAGGTATGCATTTGCAATAAGTTTTTAATACGTTAAGAGATTATGTAAGAGCACGAAGTGTGCCAGATGTTGATGTAACCGCGGTCAGCAGTGGCAAGGTGAGCTCATAAGAAATGTGCTATGGGTATGGCTATACTTATTTACAAAACAAGAAATGAAAAGTGATTAAAAACCACCGCCTTATAAAATGACCTTCGCACAGTAATTAAATAATAAACATTTTTTTTATTCATAGCCAAAGTGGCAATTTAACTATTTTAAGAGATACAAAACTGTTTATAAGAGTAAATTCTTAAAACAGATAAAGAAAGATGTAGCCCTGTTGACCCTTGTTTTGTTTGGACGTGAGTTTCTATAACTACCTATATATTATATATATTATATTATATATATTATATATTAATATTATAAATGCGAAAGTAACTCTGTCTGTCTGTCTGTCTGTCTGTCTGTCTGTTACGCTTTCACGCTAAAACTACTGGACCGATTGAAATGAAATTTGGTACAAAGAAAGTCTGGATCCTGAGAAAGGACATAGGCTACTTTTTAACCGACTGCAAAAAAGGAGGAGTTCCACGCGGACGAAGTCGCGGGCAGAAGCTAGTATTATATAACATAGCATGCCAAAAAGACTTACGTCCCGGGAATACAAGCACTATTATAACATCATATTAACATTCCAATATGAAAAAGAATAAAGTTGAACTTGAACGAGAGAAGAGAGTTGTGCAATGCAGCTCTCTTGCACAAGGTCAGTTGTTATATAAGAAATGTTATACAACTGTCTAAATTGCTGCGATCGACCCGCAAACCCAGTTCGCAGAGCAACTCTGAGGTGAAATACTTATTTGCATCAAATCTTTTATTTAATAATAATAATTAGAATCGTAATATTTTCAAAATTGCTCTTTGAAACATGTGCAAAAAGGATAGCACATGATTATATAAAAAAACACTAGCTGACCCAGCGAAACTGGTACCGCGTATTTTATATATTTTATATTAATAAAAACAGGGATTAATGGTAGAAGAGTGAAAATTTAGGGTTGTACCTATATATTTTTCAATTCCGATTAAAAAAGATTATTTAGGGTTGGGACCACCCGTAACATTTAGAGGTACTACCCGATATGCACACAACATTTCATAAAAATCGGATCGGAGATTGGCGTCAAACACCGCGAAACTAGTAATTTATTATTACTCGAATTTATTGTCAACTAGCGAATCAGTTTATACGTAACGTGAATTCCGATATTACTAAATTTGTTGAAGTAGGTTAGTGTATACAAAGTATTTGAATAAATAATTCGTAGGTACAAAGTGAACGAAGATGCAAAAATTTCGTAGATTTTGAAAGAAACATAGATATGATGAAAGTAACTACCTACTTAATTAGATAGATAAATAAAATTGTTGTAATTGCAGCGTGATACGTATGATGTAATGTAATAATGAAGTCAGATAGCTTGACGTAATAATAGTGTAATCTGAACCAAAACGCCGCTCCGCTGCTGTTCTTTAGAACAAGAGTTGCGCTGTTGTGAAACTGGCGTACTTATTGAGAAAAACCTTCCGCCATAACCATACCTACCATTGCCCTTTCGTATAGCTAAAAGTAAAATAGTCGCATATACTAACAGGAGCTAATAAATTATTAATAAATAATTTGAACAAACTAAGAAAAATTTGCAATTAACATTTGGTTCCGTATCTTAAAAATGAAAAACACTTAGAAAATCAGTTCTTAACAATAAACTAAATATTTTTTTTATACTTACTTACCAGAAAACCCATACCAACTTGGGCTTGGACCTTGTGAAATAGGCCGTTATACTTGTTATATGTCTAAGATAGTCGCTACTGAATTCTTTTATTGAACCACTATATAATATAAAATAATTCTGGAAAGTAATCGCAAAGAGAGTTTTAATTATTTTCTAACAATTACATTGGTCGGGCCGACGGAAGGAATTAATAACTATATTGATAACTAGCATATTATTATAATAAGGGATGCTGTTACAAGGTTTATAGTCGGATAATGCAACAGAAGTTTTGAATACTCGGTAAATTTGATATTTACAGTACGCATATAATACTCTGTTCCTTGAAGATATAGAAATAACTGGAGGTTTATGCCGAACATCGACACGACGCCACTCCGATAATAAATCGACATCAGTGCACACATACCCGTATCTAACTAGAACAAGCACATTATTACGATCAATTTGTGAATAATTTGATAATATAGGTCGTCAGCGAGGATAAATCGTTTTAGAATAAGTAACACGAATTGTTCGGGTCTAAATAATAATGACGATGATGATGGTGGTATTTATTGTACTGATGCAGGCATTAGTATTGTCACCTGTCAAGTGTCGAATTTTAAATGTCATTCGTGCCAAGGTTTTTTGTGCGATTACGACGGCTTTGTTCCGCTCACGCAACGTAAGTACAACAAAATAAACATGCCGTGCCTTCTCATCAAACATACGCGGACCCATAAAGCGAGTCTCGTATTTGCAGAAACACATACATGGTACCTGTATATGATACGAGTACCTAACTAAATTTAGACTTCGCGTATTGAACTTAATGATTTTAGAATAAAAAAAATTAAGCATGATCGGAACACAAACGCAACGGGTTTACGGATATATTTTGTGGTTATAATACTTTATTTTTTAATTAGGTACTTCAAACGTCAAAACATCATAGACCTTTTTTTTATCTTAATGATAAAGTCATAGACGGCTGATGTGCTATAGGTACTAACCTTAATATGTAATTATGTCATGCGTGTCAACTATACCTACTCATCCTAAAGCGCTGGAACGATGTCCAATCTAGTGGTCCCCATAATAGTTTAGATTCACAAATAATCTTCGATCATGCTCGACGGGAAAAAACATCTGTCTTATTTTCTATTTAACATTGGATCACTATACAGTCTGAGTAATAAAATCCTGATCTGAATATTTAATTGTTGCCTAACTCATATCAGGTAAAGGATGTTTGCTTTCAGCCTTGCTGAACCTTTTGTATTAGCTACATAAAATATTAATGGCCATCCCGGACGTGACCAGTATTTTAAAGCAGCTACAACAATAAATGGATCGTTATTGTGAATTCAGGTATATCGAACTATCAATGCAAGAGGAAAACATCCTTGTAGCAATGATATAAGTTATGTTTTTTGTAATGGAAGACAATGGTTTCATTATACCATTCTTAATGTTTTCAGAGTTACACCTTTTACAAATATGTATATATGAAGGTCTCTAGACTTGGCTTAGGACGAAAAAGACAATTATTCGATTCATATTAACATCGTAAAAAACTTATTTATTTTAAACGTCGAATCAGAGAGCCTGTAGAAACCATTAAAGGCAGAACATTTAGACCTGCACATCCTTTTTAATATAGGTAAGCACTCGTTATCGTTAAAACTCTTAAAACAGTTAAAATATGAACCTAGGAAGGCTTCTCTCTAGAGCATACAATTTTAGTTGATAAATATTCATAATACATATTATATTTATCTATAGTGCACTGCGGGAGTTACGACTGTTGTGGATTGTGACACAACCTTGAGATCATAGTTGCGCAGACGTTGGTGAAACTCTTTTTCGTAGTAACCTCACGGTTGTATGCTCGTAATTAGGTTATGACACTAACTATGGTGGTCTTTCTGCTAAATCTTTGACTAATCGTATAATCAGTAAACCAAACATAAACCACTAGGTTGGGTAAAATTGGGACATGAATGCGCCTTTAAATATAATTTGCGACTTATTTGCCCCGTATTACTTATAATACCAAAGATAGGCCAATTAAGTAGGTACTTATATTAGGCACATATACAAGGTGAAAAAAATATATATAAAGGTGTTGTGTTCTCCAACTTATTTCTCATAATTTAAGTACATAATATGTACTGCTTATGCATATTCACTGGAATCAACTTGATGATACTCTAATCAAATGAGTGCCTATATAGATATACTTATAACTAATACCTATAATCCAGCAATTATAAATTTCGTGGTTATTAGTACGCGTGTGCGGTGTGACATATAATTACTGTAATTGTATATAAAATATAAATAAAAACTTATTTACAATTGCAGGGCTAATCAATAAAAATAAAGTATGAAGTTTGCACGTACTTGTCATTAAATGTACCTACGTAATAAAATATAAAATGAGTTGTAATAAGTCTTAGGTTCATCCATTAATTAGGTGAGTTCACAAGTCATAAATATAGGGTTCATATTATTAGGTAAGTAGACAAGTAGGTGTTATAGAAAAAGAATAAAAGTTATAAAGTAATCAGTTAACTTACGTGCAGTGAGAGTGTTGTCGTTTTCAGCAGCTTCTCCGCTGTGGCAAATGACTGCCAGACAGAGGATCAGAAGGCATTTCAGACACCGCTCAGCCATCTTCATTTTAATCAAAATTCAACCAAAAAAATAATCGCAATTTTGTATTTAAGTACCGTTGAAGATCACAAATATATCGTAGTCACTTTTAAAAAAAATCTAGTAATGAAATCGTATAATACTATAATACTGTTTTATTATATAAATTTACAGTACATCGGTCGCTGAGCAGGTGGCGGGCGAGATGTCGGTCGGGCCGCGAACCAGCGCGAGGCGCATTTTGTTTGAAGTGAAAGCCCTACAGACGATGTGTTTTATTCTCGCGCAATTTTCGTCATCCCTCGCCGGAATCCCCACTTAGCCATCAAACAAATTACAAACTCCACGCTTTTGTATCGCGGTTCGTCGAATTGTACTTTTAATCTCACAATTTCCCACAACACTGGCTTATTTTACTTCGACCATCGGTTATGTCATGTAAGGCGAATACAAATGCCCGTAACAATGAGGACATAGCATGGAGTAATAGGAATCCCATTAATTAAGTAATCGTAACGTAGATAGTCGTAGATATCTCTACAGTTTTTTTGTATACCATATGAACTAAGCATACATAATTTCTGAAATAGTTTTTAGGTTAATAATTCATACTACTTACTTAGACCGTTGGCCAAGATAAAAATATATAGGTACATATACCTACCCAAGATTAATGACCCCAAATATTACTACGTAGGTGCTTACTTCTAAATCAATTATAATTATAATTATCGCAACACAAAGACATCTGAAGTCAAAAGATTATTAGAGTTTATTATAAATGAACAACTGATAAATTGAGTTTATCGTACATTGGTTGTCTAAACAAAATTTAAACAGTAGGTAACTAAGTTGAATGAGTATCCAATCGTATCTGCTAAAAATATCACGAGCAGATATAAAATAACAATATATATTCGTAAAATATTAACATTAGAATAAAATGTCCCATTTTTGGCATCACTTCTTCTCATAATCACCACCAATCTGGTTGCTGAAAAGTCAGAATGCAATAAATATACGCGAGTTAAATCCGTTCCAGTTGTTTTATTCCGATGTTAGATATATATTTTATTAAAAAATTAAGTACCTATCTGAGTTTATTCGTAGAGTCTGCGTCAACCATTATTAGTAAATGGTAGTAACTTTTTATACGTTATCATCTAAAATCAAGTAAGTAGGTAACGCAACCATGACTACGCCAGCGCTTATTGACGATAAAAAATATTTTATTCTCACTTTGATATCTCTATTACACTTCTGTGCCGAAGCTTACTGTATCAGATATATATACCTACTTTAATGTAATTTTTATAGCCAAAAAATACAATTTACATTAAAAGTGCGGATACCAAAAGTGGTCAAAAAACGAACAAGGAAAGCGGACTTCCCCTTTCCTCGTTCGTTTTTTGACCACAAGAATAATCCGTCATTGTAAATACCTATCGTTGAAATATTTGCTAATTAATAAACTTAAAAATAAAAAGACACTAACCTAGTGCCTTAAAGTGCTGAATGGCAACGATAATTTTTTTATGACGAATGTTTTAAAATACATTGTCTAGTTTCTTCTTTAAGTGGTTTGGAACTTATTTCTTTATTATTTGTAAACATTTTAATTAGCATAAAATAAATAACTCTTGGTTTCTTTTAACTAAAAGTAAGTACCTACTAATATATTTTTTAAATATCTATTCATGAATTTTCTACCTATATAATATGCCGAAGATCGATTTTGCGCCACTTCGACGAGTCGTACTGTATTATTTGTTTATATGTTTCTTGTCGAAGTTTCATGATAAGTATGAACATACACACATATACAGACGTTAAACATAGACATCACATATGGAATAGGTGCAAATTTCTATTAGGTAAGGTATATTTATTTAAAAAAATATTGAGAAAATAAAACAAAAAGTAAATAACATCTCAAAATACCTAGAATAAAATTGTTATTAATATATTTTGTAACAATTTAAATTTCTGGTAGATACTATAGCCGGACCCAAGCTAGATAACACCCGAGACATAAGCGCTAATGAGTATTCCGTGTATACGGCAAATACAAGTAAGTTCAAGTTATACTTTATTTATTATCTAAAAACCGATATACCCACTGTCCATCCAGAACAGTCAGTGCCCTACCCGCCTGCCGATCACTAGTGGTTTCAACAGAATTGACATTTTATTTCTTATCATTTTTTGCTATTTCCAATGACCTTTAATTGAGATCATGACTTTATAAAATGATCAAGAGCGGGGCTTTTGTTTAAGCAATTAAATTGAGCAGTACCTGATGAAAAATACCGTAGTAATATTTTACCTAGTCAAGAAAAGTGCTCTAATTATAAATTGTAAATTAGTTTTTTAATGATGGGTTTTACGTTCACTAGAAGACAGTGGTTGACCATAGTCGTTATTTCTGTGGCGGACTTTTGCAATGCAATCTGCGTAGCGTTGCAAGCGCCGTTTTATCCTCAAGAGGTTAGTACTATATTGAATTATATTTACGAATGTTGGCATCCGTAGCAATTACACCGCAGTCGGATTTAAATCATGCACAGCGATTTGTTTGCATTATGCGAGTACATTTTGCATGAAAAGTGCGATTGTGTGAAGTTCTGTGATCGGCTCGGTATCTATATACCGAAGTATTTTCACCATATAATAAGTTTCCTCTAAAATGTACGTTAATTAAAGTTTCATATTACATTTAGTTAATAATTTAAAGCCATGTTATATTTCGATGATTTTGTAGTTATAACTTTACTTTAACAAAATATGATTAAATCTTTACTTTAAATTTTATCAAGATATGATAAAATTAATTACTTAATTAATGAAAATTCCTATTCCTACTGATATTATAAATGCAAAAGAAACTCTGTCTGTCTGTCTGTCTGTCTGTTACGCTTTCACGCTAAAACTACTGGACCGATTTAAATGAAATTTGGTACAAAAAATGTCTGAAGCCTGAGAAAGAACATAGGCTACTTTTTAACCGACTGCAAAAAAGGAGGAGTTCCACGCGGACGAAGTCGCGGGCAGAAGCTAGTGTCTTAATAAATCAACACAATTTAATAGGAAGGTAATAGATACCTACAGCCTTTTTAGAAAACTAGTTACGCCTATTCCTATTATTCTTCAATAGTCAATCCACTCGTAGTTTTAAAGATTGCCGACCGTTTAGACTAGCTATTTCTTCTTCATGACCAACAAAATCTCATTGAAGCACCCTCTTGGACAGTCATTTTGTGACCTTTGAAACAGCCAAGCTCTCATTAAATCCAACGCTCTGTTAAGTTACCTCTCATTACTTAAATTTTTGGTAATGCGTATTTGCAATCATTCCTTAGTATAAGAAAGACAAGTCATTTTGACTGTTTCTTTGTAAATAAACAATATTGAACACCATGGGATAATGATGTATTGACATAGTTTAATTGGGAGTCGCTTCTGAATTTTAAACCATTTTTACTGAGGGCTGTTTATCTAAATATCATTAAATACCTACAATGTTTAGGTACAACATTTTCATATAATGAGTAGGTAATGTTTTGTAAATATTGTATCAGTAAAGTCATAATAACTATCGACAGTTATTACAAAAGCAACTAATTTCCAATGTGTGTGTTTAGGCAGAGAAGAAGAACTGTACAGCGACTGAGTATGGGCTTGTATTTGGTGTGTTCGAGTTGGTGGTGTTCATGGTCAGCCCGCTGTACGGGGCCCATCTCAACAGAATAGGACCGAAGCTGCTGTTTAATGGAGGAATACTCACCACGGGGACCTGTGCCATACTATTTGGGTAAAATAAAAAATAAACAAGCCATACTTATGACCTGTTATATGTCTCCCATAAAATACTCTCTTTCAACTTAAATAGGTGTTTAAATCAATATATGCGAAACCAACATTAATCACAGTCGAATTAATGATTACAAATTAAATATGAGTAGGTACAAATTAAAGATAGTGCGGGGTTATGACTCGGTACATTTGAACTTTTATATTTTATACAATTGATATGTTTAACCAACTTATACAAGTAGGAGGAGGTTCGAAGGACAGAGGAGGTTCTCAAGTCGACGCGTATGAAAAAAAAACATGTCTCCAATAACGTCTATTATTTTTGGTGTCGATGCCAGTCTCAAACTAACCTGAGCACCTTAGTGAAGAATTGACTTTAAAAATAATAAACGTTATTGAACACAAAATGATTATTTTTTTTCTTTTCAGTGCGCTATTGTTTTTGTTGGTTGATTCGTTTTGTGTTAGTGCTGTTTTTTATTGCCTTTTAGTATTTTTTCGGCGTTTATTTTTTTTTCTACCACGTAGTTTTATGTATCTTGTCAATATGTTCTATTTACTTACAATATTAAAACGATTTGCCTTTCGATTTATTTATACAGTATGCTGGACAAAGTGGAAGGACATCTTCCGTTCATTTCACTTAGCTTCTTAATCCGCATCGTCGAAGCGATGGGCAATGCGGCTTTTCTAACAGCTTCCTTCGCTATCATTGCTAAGGAGTTCCCGGACAACGTGGCCACAATGTTCGTAAGTATATTTTGAGAAGATATCGATTTGAGAAAAATATTAAACTTATATACCTTTTAAGTAATTTTACTACAGCCTGCCGATTCAACTCGCACCCGCATTGTAAACTATTTCTTATTGGGTTACAGGCATCCCTGGAAACATTTTTCGGTTTGGGCCTGATAGTGGGGCCGACTCTGGGCGGAGCGTTGTACGGCCTGGGAGGATATTCTCTTCCATTCGCGGTGCTCGGCTCCGCGCTCTTCTGCGCCGCCGTGATGAGTTGCATCGTGCTGCCTCGGAGCCACGACGACGAAGACGTCAGACCCACAGGACGTGAGACATTTAATATGATTATCCGACAAGTAACCTCAAAAATATGTTTCCTCAATTTGGCATATTCTCATGTATTCGACAGTAGGTGTTTTATTTTGTAAAATGTCCCGTGGTAACATATTTTCTTGGAAACAATTTAAGTATTAAGCTTGATGGGAAACGGATATTTGATTATACGGAAAATGTCTAGGTGCTTTCTGGTCATTAACAATACCTTAGGTAATGTTATTTTTAGGTCAAATTGATATACTAGAAAATCATTTTAATTTTATAAATAGGTAAGTAATTCTACGAATAATAAGTGAAAACCTAACCTTACTAAAGTACTTACTTATTTTATAGCGATATAAAACTGAATTACTTCTTACGAAAATAATATGTAAGTACAGATAAAATAAATGTCCTCGTAGAAGCCGTAGAACAATGTAGAATTCGGATCAATGCCTTTCGTTATCAGCTAAACGACACGTAAATAGTTTCTGTTATTTATTTCATTAAACGTCACTATCTGTGATCGGGGGTTATTTACGATCGTGTTTTGTTCACAGCTAATATCTTTACTCTGCTGAGAATACCTGGCGTTTTGTTGGCAGCAATCAGCATCATGTCGACGTCTATGAGTATCGGATTTTTACAGGCGACTCTTGAACCGCACTTAAGAAAGGTACTTAGGGTGCGTCGGGGTAAGGTTGAACGAGATTTTGATGAGATAAACCATGTTTTTTTTAAAGCCTCATAATTTTAATCGCATGAAGCTGACGTATATGAAGTGATGTTTTTAGTAAAGTTAATGAATGGTTCTTCCTATCTACCTGAAAATGGACCTGATTGGAGGTGTTTTTCATATATAAAAACGACGGCAAAGTTATTTTTTTAGCAAAAAAATCGTGGGGTAAGATGGTATGATGAGGGGGGAAGATCGATATAGTTCTTAAAATCTTTAATATCAATTGTAGGTCCATTTGGATTATATGCACCGAAAGCATATTTTTTTCTCTATTCAAATATATAAATACATTTTAAAAATACCTAGTTTTAACTACCAAAATGAAATTTTGTTAAATATAATATTTCAGTCTTACCCCACTTTGTATTCAGATGATATGCGGTTCTCAACCTTTTCTTTTTATATCCTAATATTTAAATTTTACTACCATGTACACAAAAAATGTAATCATTTCTTTATTTAAATAGACAGGTAGTTAAACTAGCTAAATATATTACAACTTTTATTTAAAATCTTTTTTTTACACATGTTTTCATGAGTTGTGAATATTACACTACTCATGAACGAATCATACAGTTTGACAACCCCTGACTTTTACTATGGGTTTCATAATCGGGGTAAGTTGGAAAAGAAAATATTGCCGTCTTGCCCCTGGGTTTTACAAGCGGTGTAAGATTGAAAAATATAAAAACTCCAAAAATATAAAAGATATGCAAAATCGGATTTTATGTATCAACTAAAAAAAAATTATCAATAACACGTATCAAAAAAACATATTTTTAACTTGCGTGTAGAAGAAACTACGGAACGTGGGGGAAGATTAAAAAACGCATTTATCGCTCAAAAACATACCTTGTCGAAAAATTGCAAAAAAAACATATGCACTCACAACTGACGATTATCGCTGACTGAGATAAGGAGCGCAATGAAATTACCTACAAAACTCTGTAGTCAGTGTTAAAAAATATGCACGGAATAGGCAGCTATGAGGGGTTTTTCATCTTGCTCTGTTTTTCATGTTACCCCGACGCACCCTAATGCAAACTTAAGATATTTAAACCTATATTATAAAAATAAGTATTTAATAATAATAATTTCTAATGTCTTCGCGGTTGGCATGAAACAACTACAAACGAATTTAACTCGCATTTTTTACTGACTTTAGCGTAAGACTAACGTCAGCTCCGTCGTGCTACGATTATGAAAACTGTAAAGGTTCCGAAACGTCAGCCATTAAAATAAAATACCTGTGTTAAATCCCTTTATGGTTGTTTCATTACAATATATGAACAAAAAACAGCTTAGAATTTTATTGGTTTGACGAATGTATGAATTTTTGTATTAAAAGTCAATAAAGTCATGCATGTACATAATTTCACCAATTGATCTAATATTTCCAGTTTAACTTCTCACCAATTATACTTGGGTTGATGTTCGTGATCAACGGTGGCGTGTACGCACTGTCGGCGCCGGCGTGGGGCTGGCTCTGCGACCGGTCCTCCGTCAAACCAAAATACGTCACCGTCATCGGCTGTCTCTTCATCGCTGGTGCCTTCATGCTGATTGGACCGGCTCCCTTCATTGATATGCCGACGTGAGTACTTATATCAAATATAATGCTAATAAATCAAGACTACAGTTGTCCCAATTATATAAGTAGATAAAAAACGCAAAAAGTTGATATCCTAATAATCTATGCGATGGTCTCGCTAATGTGCTACTTGCCCACTCATTCGTGGCTTCTACGATTATTAGCCTTGCGAAGATTTGCTTTGTTCTTAGCTGGCTTAGCGTTAAAATATATATTAATAAATTATCATATTCCGTACTTACCATAAACACTTACGGCACACTTACACGTGGCGTAGAATGCACTTATTGGAATAATTAGCCACATTTTGTTAATCCGTAGTAAGAACCTAGTAAAACCTTTCTTTGTAAGTATATGTATTATTTCCAGAGTGATGTGGGTGACGGTGTTGGGCCTCGTACTTCATGGTTTAGGAATAGGAAGTCAACTCGTGGCATCTTTCTCCGATGCTCTGAGTACTGCCATGTAAGTATTATATTATTATCTTTCTTGAATAACAATTTTAGAATTTGTCACTCTAAGCGCTAACCGCCTTCGAACAAGTTAGAATAATCCCCATTTCACCCAGTTAAGAAGTAAATTTCAAAATTGAATATATTATGTTTTAAATAAAACGCATTCAAATAAACTTTTCCGTCCTCCGGCCAGAAAGCGGCAACTTTGTGGCCGCTTCGCTAAATGAAATTTCCGCTTTCTGGCTTCGTCGAACAGAAAAACAGTATACTGACCTCGGCCAGTAAAATAAAAAAGCCACAGATCACATTTTTGTCAACCTCGGCTCGGCGGAAAAATAATAATTTTGTCTTTTATAACGACTATTATTTTCGTTGTAACGTCTGATATTTTTGAAGTCAGTGCCAGCTGGTGCAGCAACTCTTCACTCTCAACTCTTCACTAAAGTGTTCAAGTTTATTTGAGGCTGGCACCGAGTCTAAAAATATCAGACGTTACAACGAAAATAATAGTCGTTATAAAAGACAAAATTATTATTTTTCTCTTTTCAGTGCGCTATTGTTTTTTGTTGCCTTTTAGTTTTTTTTCGGCGGTTATTTTTTTTTATTAAAAAGTTATTATTTTGTAATTTTCTGTGGCCATAATTTATACAAATTATTACATGCTTTATATTTATTTTTGAAACTTTTATTGAACAATAAATAACCCCTATTTTCCACCCTTAGGGTAGGTTTCTTTTTACAAATTTTTATGGGATCAACTTTGAGGTATGCCCTATCCAATAAAAAAAGAATTATCAAAATCGGACTACTTTGTAAACATTAATTAAAAATTTTAACAAACCCCCGACATAAAAACCTAAAAGCCTTCTAAAAAGTATAATAATAATAAAAACTTGATATTAGGTAGGTACGTACCTAAGTATTAATAGGTATTTCTACAAAGAAAACGTCATGTCGGGGGGACCGCTCATCATTTATTGTACCTACCTATATTTACAATGTACCGAAACCTACAGTCCCCCCGACATGACGTTTTCTTTGTAGAAATACCTATTAATACTTAGGTACGTACCTACCTAATATCAAGTTTTTATTATTATTATACTTTTTAGAAGGCTTTTAGGTTTTTATGTCGGGGGTTTGTTAAAATTTTTAATTAATGTTTTTTATTTCATACTTTTTGAAAGTAGGTAGGTACCTATTACTATTTTTTTTAACCAATTTCCATTTTACATGGAATCTTGTAATGTTCATGTGATCCTCTTTCATTTGATACCCCACTCGGTTATATTTGTAGTCATTTAGTTAACCATCCACACTTTCACTCCCTATATTTTTTGAACTACTTAACCGATTTGCATTATAATATCAATTTTGTAATGTACACGTGATCCTCTTTCATTTGATACCCCACTCGGGTATATTTGTAGACATTTGGTTTTCCATCCCCACTTTTACTCGATATAATTTTTAAACGACTCAACCGATTTTCATTATAGTTTCAATTTTGTAATGTACACGTGATCCTCTTTCATTTGATACCCCACACGAGTACCTTTGTAGACTTTTATTTTTCCATCCCCTCTTTCATCCCCCCTAATTATTAAACTACTGAACCGATTTTCATTAAACATAGCTAAGAACACTCCCGACATATTCACCTTTCAAACAAAAAAAACAGAATCAAAATCGGTTCATGCGTTAGGGAGCTATGATGCCACAGACAGACACACACACACACAGACAGACAGACAGACAGACAGACAGACAGGCAGACAGACAGACAGACAGACAGACAGACAGACAGACAGACACGTCAAACTTATAACACCCCGTCGTTTTTTCGTCGGGGGTTAAAAAGTTACGCGTGGTTATTCGATACGATCGGTGCGTGAAAAATTTATCATCCCCTATTTTTATACCCTTAGGGTTGGATTTTTTTTTCCAAATTAATATGGGACCAACTTTGAAGTACTTATACCTACCCTTTCCAATAAAAAAAGAATTATCAAAATCGAACCACTCTGTAAAAAGTTATGTGTGGTCATACATAAAAAAAATATATATATACGTGTCGACTTGAGAACCTCCTCCGTTTTTTTCGTCGGTTGAAAATTTCAATATTCATGTATTTTATTTATTTTGCAGAGCTAGCGGATTACCGAACTCGATAGAAACGTATGGATTAGTGTCAGGCATGTGGACGTCCACGTTCGCCCTGGGCGCTTTCATCGGCCCCACGCTGTCGGGTCTGCTGTTTGACTCCATTGGCTTCAGAAACTCAACTCTTTTCATATTCATCTTACATTTATGCGTTGTAAGTTATGAGTGCGAATAATAACTCAGATATTAACTAGGTTGAGATATATTACATATTTTAAAGAGCAAATTAAAAATCTATTATCTGGGTACACTTATAATAATCTCTAATGACTGATTTAGAATTTTTTTATAGCAATTTATAAAACTGTATAGGTTTTAAAAGTGACATGGGTCACTTAATTAATGATTCTATAATCACTCGACTGCTCAAAGATTGGAAGAGATAGCTTCAGGGTTATATACGCATTAGTATTTGCTTCATTTTCTGTAACTGATCAGTGCACTGTGTTTTCCAGATGTTTGTAGTGTTAGCTTACCTGTGGACGTGCGACCGCGACTCTAAGCTGGACGTGTCCGTGTCGGCGGGCGACCTGCTGCAGATCGACGGCACGCTCGACGGCAGCGTGCTCATCGGCGACGAGTACCCGGCGCTCGTACAGCGCGCCAAGAGGTCACTTACCCTTTTTTATGGTTGCGATTTATGTATATATGGGGTTAATGAGTTAAGTTACAGGTTTAGAGGTGACCCAGCTCCAGCGAGCCTATGATGAACTGTCGAGTCGACACCTTTTAGACATAATATAGAGAACGTTGTCGACAAGGAGAAGATTTTTTTGTGTCGATATTATTCCGTTGTTGACATAAGAGACGACATCGACATCGACATGTCAAGATTTCTCGTTGTCGACAACCTTACTGATTTTTGACAGATAACAGCGAGAATAAGACGACATCGACATGACAAGATGTCGACTCGACAATACATCATAGGCTCGCAGGTGACTCCTCTAACTCTGCCCGAGGCCGCTCGCATATTGACTGACTCGAATTCTATATAGGTCAAAAAAAGAGAGATTGAAATGAAACATTATTACTTTTAATCTCGTATTTTTATCAATTAACAAAATGCGTTAGACTGTCGTCAGTTTAGTCGTGCTAGGAATTTGGGAACTGTAGGGTTTTAGAAAAACAGCAAATAAAATACGCGAATTAAATCCGTTATACCTTATAGTGATATATTCAAATGTGTGCCCGCGAAGGCATTTGAAATTATTAAGAGAGTGATTATTAGCCAATTCTGAAATTTGTATTAAGTGGCTAAAATATATGGTAGGTAATGACTTTAATCGTTTAAATGATGCTTAAATCAAATTAAAGACTTCAAACTTCACTGTAAAGTAATGAAAGTAGATCACTAAAGATAGTAAGTTGTCCGTCTCACAAACACAGGCAAAAAGCTCATTTGACCCTAGTTAGGTTATAAGAGTAACGGATCTAAAAGGGTTAAGAAGCACTGTGTTAGGACCTATATTAAAGAGTGTCTTTCCTCCGCAGCCGGCGGCGCGGTATTAGCGTGGAGCAGTCGCGGCCTCCTGCGATGAACAGCCTCATCGCCTGCTCCAGCTACAAGAACCGCCGCAGCCCGTGGAGCCAGCGCACTCCCCGGTACCATCCCTCATACGGCAGTCTCGACACCAGGTTCAGAGGCACCATGTCTGTTACGTAGAATATTGTTAGCTAATAACCACCACGCAAAATATATCATACAAATTATTTATCTCTTCCTGATAATATTGTAAATGCAAATATAATGGTTACTTTCAATCATTTGATCAATTATTCGGTACTACGTAGGTAAATATAATTTCATTTAATTAACAATATTATACCTACTACATACCTAATTTGATTTAGCGTTTTGTACCACCGAATGAAAAATGATCAAGAAAATATTTATAGTTAGTTATGAGTAAATCAATATTGTTTTATTTTCACAGGCTTTAATCCTCCGACATTGCATAGGCATCATGTAACATGATAGTAAATTGTTAATTTTCAGATAATGCTGTCAAAATAAATAAATGTGTACCTATTTTTAAATATATTTGTGTGAATGAAACTTATTAATGTACCTAATAATTTGAAAGTGGTAAAGTCCCAGGTATATCTGTGTAAGTTTTTTTGATAATTTATATCAACATATTGAGCATCATTCAAATATTTTAAGATGGGTAGCTGTAAATAAATGGATGAATAATATTGTTAATGCACAAGTTCCTAACGTACGTAAGAATGAAATAAAGATTGAACAATAAATTAAATAAATAATTTATAATCGTTTTTATCGGACGCATAACTAAATTAAAATGAATCAATTAAACATTAAAATTTGGATGGACTAAGTACGATGAACACGTTAACTTAAATCGCTATTCATTCGACGGATCCAGACGCCCTCTAGTGGACGTGCATGGAATCTTTTACCTAAGTAGCTATCTAACCGCATTTGGTGCGCTGCCGCGCCGCACGCGCACTTTTTGTAAACTTACAGTTTCAACTTAGTTAGTAAAGATGACGCTGATTTAAGATTCATAATAAATTTACGTACCTACTTATATAAAATTAGAGCAAAACATGTAACTATTATATATAAATATTTTATTTGTTTATCATCTCTAACTCGTTGAACCAATTTTGATGAATTTCCATCTTGGAAAAAACATTAGGCTACGTAAGTTTCATCCCAAGAAAATAATTCATTCCACAAAGGTAAAAGTGCGCAGCTCAGCAAATAAGTACCTAATTTAATATTTTGTCAGCTAACATTAAGTCGACATTCACGTGTTCTGTTGTGCAAACTGTTTAAGAATGTTAGAAGCATCACATACCTCGCACCGGCATCGAAAGGTTACATTCCGAGCCATCCGAACGATCCAGAGAAGGTCAAAGGTAATCACAAAGTTAGACGAATCCCAACCTTTGTCATTATAATATAAGAGACAGGCAATAGAAGAAATAACACAGTGACATTTTACTCTAAATCTTTATTAATAAGAACGTAATTTGGAGATCCCTGCTGCTAAACAAGCAGAAAGTTAATAATAATATAAGGTTAGGTTAGCTTCTTACGTAGCTTTAGTTTTCATCGTAAAATTAATTAAGCTCCTAAAATAGAAATTAATTGTACCTAGGCCTAAGTATATATAAAATTAAATTAAAAAAACCGGTTAAAAGTGATGATCGGATGTTTTACGTATATTCACCTAAATAAAACTTAAAACATTTTTACAAATTAGAAATTATAGAATAGACATTGACATATTATTGCGCAAAGACCCTGGCGGCCAGGAAATCCAGGGGGACACCCGGGGGACACCGGCCTATTTCAAGTAGATACCTAGGTAAGCTTATATATAGGTATAATTTCACAACTAGTAGTTAAGTAGGTACATTATTGACCGTTTATCTTGACAAATTTGATGAGATACATTTTCGAAGACTCCGAATTGACTAGACTAAGTAGACTAACCGTACCTAATAGAACCGCAAGAAGTTACGTGATTACAGCGACCGCCACGCAGCCGCCTGCAATTGTAGCCAAATCGTTACACCAATGACCTAGTGTCTTTTGAATTTAGAAGGAAGTATATTAACCCTACAATCAGACAGGTCTTCCTTCTTTGTAAACATATTCAAAAACACTTGGTTGTTAACTTGTAATCGAAAATAAATATGACTCATAGGCCCAAAAACCTTATAAGTATAGAAGCTTTAAAAACTAAAGCATTGAAAAGACCGGTAATGCGTGACGTCACAAAGCCTAAGCTCAGGGTTAGTCGTTGTTAGCTTCTTGTTAGTCATCCAGATGTTTATCTTTTTCTTTTGGAACATTAACAAAAGGCAAACCAGTTTGATAAATCTTACGAGTAAATTTTGCGAAAAGCAATGTTCTTTGTACGTGTTTCTTATGACTTGTAAGTCTTTTTATTAATTTACTTAGATTAGATAGGTACCTAGGCTACCTCTGTTTTATCTTATAAGTATGGCCTGACTTGTGATAGGTGGTATACCTACTTTCTTACCTACCTACTTTTGAAAATATTTTATATATCTAATGTAACTATGGTTTTCGTATTTTAATTTTACCTTATCTGTGCTATAAGATAATGCCTCGTACCAAATTTCTATTAGGTACCTCTACACGTTCCTAAGAGAAAGGGATTTGACAGACAGGCAGACAGACGGACAGATAGACAGACAAACGGATAACGAAGTGATCCTGCAAAGGTTCCGTTTTTACATTTTGAGGTACAGAACCCTAAGGAGAGCAATAACTATGTTTACTGTGCAAAATTTTGATTTTTAGTTATCTAAATAATATATATATCAATAATAATATATAAATAATAATATATAATCTAAATATCTATAGGTAGTTATCTACCTGCGTATAATTCAGTTCGTATTCTAGTATAGCTCCACCATATCTTATGTGCTAAAACGTTTAACTTGCAAAAACTTTCAGTCAACAATTGACCCCAAAAGTGCATTCACGTGTCTATAATATATATTACTGTATGAAACCGGTCGGACGGGGCTGCGTCACGATCGGTGTGGGGTCGGGTTTCCACCGATACGATCCCGAAGCCGGGACTAAATAGAGCCTCACGTATACAAACAAGCTTAGGTACGTATTTATAAACTTTCATGGTAAAATATTAAAGTACCTACCTAGTACTTTTTCCCAAACTAAAGGCTTGAAAGCCTCTCTTCAGTAGGGGACCATTAGCTGGCCAAATGCGCATCAGTATTCAGTTCGAAAAAGAAACTAGTAGGTACCTACTTTTAAAACTTATCTATATCCCGGCCGGTAATAGTACTTAATAAATTTTATGTCTTTAACATTTCCTTCTCAATATAATTAATAAATATGTACTAGTTCATTTTATGGTTTAGCTTAGGCACACAAGCACGCAATATACTATTTTTACATATTTGCAAAATTATGAGAAAATTTACTAGCGGCGTTTGGTTTCTCGTTTGTGTTAGTATGTTTTGCTTGCTGAACTTATCTTAATAGTATACATTCAAATTAATTTTATGATTCTAGTTTAGGGTTGCCATAAGTGTAAGGACTCGGACCGGGACATCTCAAGAAAAACTAGTAAAGGTAAAAAAAAAAAAAAAACGGAACTTGACTAATCACGTTAATTTTGATAAAAAAAATCCAACCTTAAGGGTAGGAAAATAGGGGATAATTAATTTTTCACGCACTGATTGTATCGTATGACCAGACGTAACTTTTTACAGAGTAGTTTCATTACAATGTGTAATAACCGCGAAGGCATCACAAATTATTTTGATAATTCTTTTTTTATTGGATAGGGCATACCTCAAACTTGATCCCATAAATAATATTTGGAAAAAAGAAACCGTAAGGGTGGAAAAATAGGGGTAATTTATTGTTTCACTAAATGTTAATAGCAAAAACAAGGTAGGTAGCTATTTCAAAAGTAATTATAAATGAAGCATGTAATAATTTGTATACATTATGGCCAAAGACAATTACAAAATAATTAATTTAACTGTAGAAAACAACTAAAAGGCAACAAAGAACAATACTTAACGCACTGAAAAGAAAAAAAAAATTATTTTTTTCTATGTAGTGCGCTATTGTTTTTTGTTGCCATTGAAGTTTTTTTTCGGTGGTAATTTTTTTTAATTTATATAATAATATTCAATTTTTTTTTATTTTAACGCTTCTTAGGTCGAGTTTTCTCAAGAAGTCAGGTATCAACTGAATGTATAAAATCGATATAAAATATCAATGCATTAGAAAAATCGATCTTGTATCAAACATCTCTAAGTCACATAGTGGGCTTGATAGCATGCCATTGATGCGCTCTTGCTCTGTCAACGCTAAGAGTCTGCGATCTCGAAATGCGTTGACACTGTTAACGTAAATTCGTGAAACGTGAACGGACAATTGTCAGCGCTTACGTCGTTCTATCCACGTACGGCTAATCGTACGCTAGTTAGAGCGCGTTTATTGGAGGTATATTACTGTTTACCAAGTCCAGCCCTCTATTAAATAACTATGATTTTGAACCGGGACAATTTGCATATCGGCCGGGACGCCGGGACACCATGCTTCAAACCGGGACATGTCCCGGCGTACCGGGACGTATGGCAACCCTATTCTAGTTATCTAAGCATAATCTCACAATATAAAGAGATATGTAGGTAATATTAGGTAGGTACGTACACGATTGTATAAGATCTATTAATGGAGATTCTTATTAAATTCTTGTCAATTACATTAAAAAAATACAAAGAATTAATTCGCTTCATTTGATTCTTCGTAGTTATATCTAAAGGTGACTAACTTATGCATATAAATTTACACGTCCAGATAACGCTAAACATGTATTACCTACCTACCTAATTACTGCTTGCATTTATATTACAATTCGAGCAAGTAGGTATTACATGAGCACAATTGTTAGCCATTATAAATTGTTCGTGACCGTTAGCGGTACTTTGTTCAGCAGCTGCTGTCACTATCGGCGCGGCGCGGCGGCGTCCGCGTCATCTCGATCTCGCTGACCGGTATCTAGATAAAAAATGATTGGCATTTTTAATTAGGTAAGTATTACTTTAGTAATAATCTTCTATTGTATAGGAAAAACAAAACTGTTAGTGGTTTTTTAGTTGAACTTTAAACATGAGGAGGACCGTAGGTATAACAGATTATATACCTACTGCTTTAAATCCAATTAATGGTATTAATAAATTATTACCTGATTGAAATATGTATAAAGCTTAACATAAGTGAATAAAAGAAAAAAAATCTTCATGAAATTTAATTATAACTTGATCCAAATGTTCATCTTCCTTGCAGATGTTAATTAATAAAGGAAGCTTGCTGCTCGCCGAGCTGGCGAACTGTCAGGTGCGGGGCGAATGTATGACGTCATAACACGAGTATTTACACTAGCTTCTATAGCTGTTGATACACCATGTTATGAATAATTAAAAAAAATCACCCATTATTTCGATAATTTTCCATAACTTTTTAGATTGTGGCTAATCCCAAAACTATGCGTATGTACTCATCAAATCACTAGGACTCACTATGTTTCTTAGGACAATTAGCAGGAATATGAAAACACCCATAAATTAGTAAATAAAGCAATATAGAAGAAAAAACTGTTTTAAATTTAATGATTATATTATTTCAAGGTATAGTTAATGTTATAATGGGAGTGCAGCCATAATCATTGTTTAATTGTTTACCTACTTAAAAAAAGGACTTATTTAATAAAGTTAGATTGTTTATCTCGATTAAGTATACAGATATAAACTTAATGACGTATCATCGCACCCACTTACAAAACTGGTTTAACCGAAACAACTTAAAGTTCACCTTGACACGTTCCTAATATGTTAAATGTCATAGTTGACATTAATAATCCATTTAATTACAAATCTCCCCGAATGTCACCATCGTTTAAATACCTACCTTTAAAATTTGTAATTTTATAATTCTAATGCTCATTGCGATTTGCGGGCTGACGTTTGTGTTCGTCATCCTGTGATAGAATTTACCGATATATATGCTTTATAAGTGCTTGCTATGATTCGAGAAACTGGAAACTAAGAATGATCAATGATCAATACTACTACTTACCAAAATCTTACAATTTTAAATACCCTTTGTCAAAAAGATGATTCAGAAGCAAGTCATGTAGCGTCCTCGAATCGGATGGGCGGCAGTGTCATGCCAATGGTATGAATCTCGTGAGAACAAAGCGCCCAAATTATCCATAATAGCTCGTTTATCCTCACCGATTGTTAATAATTCTAGTGAAATCATTATACTTTACTTGTCCGGGAGCAATACGCTTTTGTGATAAAAGGGAGCTATTTATAGTAAGTACCTATTTGTAAATATGTTATGCGAATAAAGAGAATATACCACGTAAATTATAACAGGTAGGTTTCCTAAAGTTAATCCTTGCGCGTGAAACGCATGAGTAATTTCCCACTGATTTTATGAAGTTACTTCAACGGTCGGCAGACGTTCGACGTCCGTTGTGGTTTCGAATGTTAGCTATAGATAGGTATGATCCGCTTGTAACCTACCTACTTATTAGCCTCCCATTGTTCGCTCGTCGGTGTCTCGTCCGCCACAAACTTTAACCGGAACAAGATATTCCCGTTGAAACCTGAATAAATTAACAAGTTTTGTTCAACAAGTAGTTTACTTCCTATTTTGATGTAATTAAGAAAACGACTATTTATACTCCTTGTTATGTACTTATACAAGTGTTCCGATCAAATATTTGAACTGCACAGCATATCTTGCCGGTTATATCATTGTATTCATATCCTTAGCTCATAGACTAATAGTGCAGTCATTGAAGCGAAAAATAAGGCCTTACCTCCGATTTTTTTTACTGTGAACCGATTTGCATGAACTTTTTGGAATTAGGCACACCTTAACCTTAACTTCAAAAGTGAAAATGTTCTGAACTCCGCCTATTATTTTTAAGGGGTGTAAACAACCCCTTAATGGAAAAATTGTAATTGATCCATTTTGTCGCTAGAAAACATGTCTAATAGTAAGTGGTGAAATGGCAAAGTATTTTCTAACATAATTACCTCATATTAAAATTATTTTCAACCCCTTGAAAATCGTACAACCCTTGCAAACAACCCCCAAATTGGAAAAATCTGAAAAAAATACTTTGATATGACATAAAAAGATGTAACTATAGAGTAAGTAATATTTTATATTCTCTATAATCATTATCAAATTTTTAACCCCCTTTCAACCCTTGAATACTACCCCTTGATATTTTTTTTTTTTGATAATATGAAAAAGATTTAAATATTATTCCACACTCTCGAAAATGATTATCATATTCTTAAGCTTTTCTACCCTTAAAACTAACCTAACCTAACCTAAAAAAAAAACTAACCTAACTTTTTTTTTTTTTTTAGTGGGGAAATCCTCGTTGATACCTTATGCCCTGGGGAAGGCAAAAGGTTTGCCAGACTCATACTAGCTCGCGGAAACCTAACCTAACCTATGTCTTAAATGTTTTACATTTCCGATTGCGATTTTAGGAATTACATACATTTCCTAGGAATTGTATACAATGACGGATTATATACATTTCCGTAAACATATACACATTACAATAGTTGTGGGTCTATATTATACTGCGTACCTTCACATTGCTCCAATTATTCACACTCCGTAATTTTCAGTTACTAAGTAGAAAAAAATATGATAAGTTTTTGGACCATAATTCCTTCAATTTTCACGCTATCACAATTTATAAAAAAACATTGTAAAGGTAATTAAAAGAGCTACAACATCCTGTATTGCAATATATAGTTAAAAACTTTTTTCTAAAACGGTGAAGGGTTAAAGGGCTTAAGAGAGGCTGTGATTGCGCTGCCATGCGCTCTTCAAACAATCATATTTCCGTCAATTTTTGTTTGACAGAAAAAACAAAAAAACCAAATTGTTTGTCAGAAAAATACCTACATTTTTTATTTATACACTTTTATACGTATCTGTCGTCATTATTGAAATATAATGAAATAAACGTGGGATTTTTAAAAAATTGAAATTTTGTTTTTTTAGTTAATAGTGCCTTTTTTTGAAAAATATGTGTCCTGAAGCAGCCAAACTGATACCATCTATGAAACTCTTCATAGTGAAGTTAATTCTAGGTGGAATTCGATTAATTTTAATTATGGTGGAAATGGCACTTATGAAACCCATTGATTTTAAAGAAAAAACATTAGTTGCTCCCCTTATTTGCAATACAGCTCACTTATTTTACGTGCAAAAGACTTTTAATAGTGCTCATTTTAAAGCTTATTTCAAGCACTACAAAACCCTTTTGTATTAGAATGCATACAATGCATCTGCTCGCCGCTAGATGGCATTGACCACATCGATTAAATTTCAGGCAAAATAAAAAACGGCTGTGATCTTTAATTTATAGCTTAATATTGCACTTAGAATACTGTATAAAAAACCAAATTGTTCATTGTTTTGCCTGCTACAATTTTGTTCGTTATAAAATTTTCGATAAAACGTATATTTTTGGAGATTTTTACAAAAAACCGATGAAAAAGGTGAAAAAATTGCGAATTTTCAATTGCATATAACTTAAAAAGTATTGGATTTTTTGAAAAACTTTATAGATGATTTTTTCCTTAAAATTAGGCCTTCTATCGATATCCGAGGTTATTTTGAAATAAAAATAATTCACCCCCGAGAAGGGGTGGCAATCACCCCCAGGGTGGTAGCGGAGTTCAAATCATTTTCACTTTTGAACTTAAGGGTAAGACGAACCTAATTCCAAAATTGTATGCAATTCGGTTCACAGTAAAAAAATTCGGACCCATAATGCTTCAATGACTCCACTATAAGGTATTTGACCCTTACAATGAAAAAAATTGAAGGCACGCGTCATGCCTGACAGAACTCCAAATTTAAAGGATAAAGATATACCTATAACGATACATACATCGATTCAGTGATTTTTACATGTTCATTTTTCTCATAAACAAAAAAAAAATAGGTAGGTATACGCCAAATTTATAATCTACTCAGAGTAGAAGTCACATATCTTTGAAGTACCTACCTTTTTGGCATCGATCCATTTACACTATTTTCCAATTACTTTAATTTACCTATATGCTGCAACGCAAGGGGGTGGTGTATACTTAGTTACAATTGATGACGAGCAAAATCCTTTCGGTGATTCATCGGGAGCCCGCTAATGCACTTGTTACTTAATGAAATTAATCTTTTTGTGTGTAAGAATAGGAGTGTGGAGTATAAGGTGTCATTAAGGCGTACATGTGAGGTGCAGTGGCAGGGCTCCGTCGGTCGCGCTCGGTCGGCCGCGGCGCAGCCCCACTTGCTCGCCACCCTCGACACTTCCTGTCGCGCCGCATTGCGATGTCTCACCTACTTACAAGGTCGGTGCAAACGATACGGAGAGATGCCATGTATTATATTACAGCTTTCTATTTACTTACACACACTTGATTACTTTTTTTAAATTATTCTTGACTAAAAAAAAGTACTTATTACAAAATTGAAAGTATGTACACTGTTTCAGAAAATTTATAGACGTGATTACCGGTGGTCCATACTAGACTAGTACCTGCATACCTATTAGATAAATAAATAAAATCGACCGCTACGTGTCGGACTTAAACCGGAAGGTTCCATGTAATCTTATTAATAACCTTGTCGTTAACACCTTTGGTACAAGCGGACTTTAAAGTACCTACTTAAAATAATTAAATACATATGTATAAAGAAAAATATGTTTAAAAAATCCATCAGTCAAAGCTTCCGTTAAAATTAGAGGGAGATCAGCCTCTAATCGCATCTATAGGTATAAAATATGTCAAAGAATTTGAAAAATTTTGTAATAAAAGTCGCAACAAGCCAATTTCAATCCCAATTAGGTAGCAGAGTGTATCCCGCCTGCCGCCTGCCGCCTGCCGCCGCGCCGCACCGCACCGCGCCGCACCGCGCCGCGCCGCGCGGGGCCCAAGCGCATTCCGTGACTGCGAGCGGCGCGGCGGCGCGGCGGCGCTCTCCAGCTAAACGCCTCGGCTACTCAACAACCAAAATTCACCAATTGTTTCGTCGAAGGCCGTGACAAATTGGGTCCGGATATAAACTAAGTTAATTAGAATGTTCGAATAGGTAATTGTACGTAAATACTCAGACTATAAATCAATAAAGAACCTTCAACCCAATAGATAGATACATATACCTATTGAGGTACAATAGGTACTAAGGTACCTAATATAATATAATTTTGCAATGTCACAATTTCGAACAGGTACCTACCTCAGGTCATCGTAGTGTATCATGGCATTTTGGCTTTCCTTGATCTTTGTAATGGACATATTGAAAATAGCACAGATAAATTGTTATCTCCTGCGAGGCTATGATGAATTGTCGAGTCGACATCTCGTCATGTCGATATCGTCTTATTCTCGAGATGATCTGTCAAAAATCAACGTTGTCGACAACGAGAAATCTTGTCATGTCGATGTCTTCTCTTATTTCTACATGTCGATAACAAAATAATAACGACGAACCTTTTGCTTGTCGACAATATGTTGTCGACAGTTCATAATAGGCTCGCTGGTCGATTTGCCAAGATAGCTTAGATCTAGTCACCTTACTAAGATTCAAAGTTAGTGATTCTGGCGTGATTGAGAAAAGTTTTTAACCGACATTAACAGCTAATTAAAATAAGGTGAACACAAAGGTGTGAAGAATTGACTTCACTAAGGTGCCCAAGTTTGTTTGATTCTGGCACCGACTCCAAAAATAACAGATGTTACAACAAAATTAATACGTACTTACACGTTATTAAATCAAAATTATTTTTATTATTCTTTTTAGTGCGCTATTGTTTTTGTTGGTCGATTCTTTTCGAGTTAGTCCCGGTTTTTTATTACCTTATAGTTTTTTTCGGCGGTATTTTTTTTTGTTTAGATTTTTTTAAACCTTTAAAGGAAATAAGATTTATAAGTTTTAAGTGTTCGGGAAACGGATATAAATATAATAACATAAATATAGCTACCTAATTCGACGAAGATTCACCTGAGAAGCTTAAAGCGCGAGCAGGTATTGACAGTGGCTTTTTAAAGAGTAAAAGGTTCGTGCCGGTGCAGCGGTGCAGCGGTGGCGCGGCGGTGGCGCGGCGGCGGCGCGGCGGCGGCCGGGGCCCGGCTGCGAGCTCCCGCGCCGTCGCCATTCGCGCGCGCACCGCTGACGCCGCCGCTTCCATTCACAACGGACACTTAACCGTTCCACATTTAAAATTTGAATAATCGGACAGTGACTGACGAAGTAACGAACTTTTTGAGGATTTGTGCACGTGTGGTGTCTTCGCTGCCGTTTCAACAGGTTTGTCACTTTCATTTATTTTTATAATTGCGAACCCTTAGTCCTTGAACTTATGGGCTTTTACGCCATATTAACAATTATTTTGCCCCATAAATGTTTCTTAATTTGACACATAACCTTAACGCGTTCATTTGTCTCTACCGATGTAAATAACATTTTGGTAACACAAGAAAATAATTATCTATTTCAGTTTTATTATAGGTATGTACATCTATTAGGTATATTAAAAGTCAAGTATGTAGTAATATTATTAATAAGAAACATAGTTCCTGTTAGTTTAAGTGTTTTTATTCATATTATGTGGTAAGGAGGAACATCTGTTGCTCACGAAAAGTCGTGATCGATAATTCTTATAAAAGACTTCAACGAGTCTCTGCCGGTTAGTAAGTTCTTAACAACTTAAGAACTTTTCTAGCAAGAGCGCTCAAATAGCAGTTATTCGGGCTAAAGGATGATTAATTATTCTACTTATTTATAAATAAATACCAACTTAAAAAAATGAATTACTTATATTAATTTGGTGTTTTAGTTTACGTAATGATCATAAAACCAAAAAATACCTTGTAATATAAAAGTAAAATAAAGCAAAGTTACCGTGAACTGCTTGAAATACACCCGATTAAAGTAATTTATTTTTGAGCTGATCTCGTGAACACAGAAAATATGAATATTTAGATGTTATGGCTATTAGGTAAGTAAGTACCTATCGTTTATATAAAAAGGATATAGAAACGATTTTTAAACTGGCAAGTTGATATCTAATTTTAAAATGTACTTAATATGTAAATATATCGTTTCGACCTCAACCTCCTTTTACTTTTATTTAAGTCCAAACAAAAAGGGAGTATGTAATAGGGATTAACTAGGAAATTCTCTCCAAAATGACGTTTTGGTCTGGTAGAATAGTTGCAAATATCTTATTCGAGGCGAAAATGGACATTGTGAAACAAAAGTAGTATTGGATATTAAGTATGTGTGTGCCAAGGTTTAGATAAAGACTAATTATCTATAGCTCGGCACTCGTACATATACGTATAATTTATTTAAATTAAACAATTCATAAAATAAAAACTTAGTCTCCTGCAGCAGCTAACACGAACTATTTTGAACCGGGTTAAGACTCTCATACCTGTTAAGAAGATACCCTGATCCCTGTTTAGAATAGTGCGTACTAGGCGTGCTTTACAGCACGTTCACGTTTTGCACCATACGTTATATTACGTGCTTAAATGCCAAGTGGCTTTGTAACTTTTACTGTCTATGCGACCTTATGCAACTAAGCAACTGCGATAGCAACTGCATTTCAGCGAATGTTCCTTGCGACTGTCTTGTAGTTACTGCATATAATTGTGTTTTAGTTTAAAGGCCTGTCCCAAACGACACACTAGTTACATATAAGCGGTACAAAGGTTTTATAACAGCGAACACTATTATAGCCTTTATACAGGATTATATAGGACTTGTGTGCGCTCTGGATGCTTCACAACTAAGTAAGTCTAGATAAACTGATTGTAACTTTTACGTAAATAAAGACATCGCTGAATAACTAATTTTAAATCCTCCGGGAGGCAGTAATTGGCGCTGCTAATGCTAGTTCTATTTTACTAGGTAGCTATACTATAACCTACCTATATGAAGTGTCGTTATATATATACATAGATAAAACACTCTTTACACAGTAGATGGATGTACTTGTATATTAGGCGTTCTGTATTATGGTATTACCTAACTTTTCACATTCGATAATTATAATTGGGTTTTTAAAGCAAAAGTGCTTTAATAATTCCTGTTATTTTACTTACCTACACGCCAAATGAATTAAGTATGTACTTACTTAAATAATGGTAAATCACTTATATAAAAATATAAATATTTTTAAATATATCAAAAAAGATCGAGCACAGTGGCGTGCAATTGGAGAAGCCTATGTCCAGCAGTGGACTGCGATAGGCTGATGATGATGATAATGATATCAAATATATATCAGTTGTCCAGATTTTTGTTCCTTTGGCAATTGTGTTATTTACAATATTAATCAAGTAGGCAGGTAGTTTTCTTAAATGTACCTAGTAACATAGGTACTTACAAAGTTTTACGCTTTTTCAATGGCTGTCTTGGTTGTACACCCTGATGTCGCGGCATACTGATCTACCTACCTAGTGCAACTAATTTATTGTCAGTTTTGCTGAAAATATTGATGTTTCTAACTATAGATCGGTATGGCAAGCAACAACCTCGACATTAGCGTTTATTATTGTAAAGTCCCGAGTGAGTGTACCGACGAGAGAAAAAGCAAGGACAGAGTTACAGTTCCGGTTGCTAAAGACATTTTTATTTTAAAATCTTATTACCTGTGACTCTATCAGTGACTCACTTGTTGACTGCTTAAGATCACACGTTATTAAATCAATAAGTTCTGACATCATCTCGTCGCTAATCAAAAAATATTCAGTATGTATCTACCTACCTATTTTCCCAATAATTTTCTACTCACATTCTAGTCACTTAGTACTCGTATAGTAGGGATTTCATTATTAAGTTGACTTGGCTTCCACTCACAGACGCATTTATGTTCGATGCGTTGTAAATTTTGAGGTGAAATATTTTGCTTTAGAAGAAGTATACAAACACTTTTACTTTAAGTATACATTTTTAATTAATAACGATGAACTTAAACAGGTTTACGAAATTGCATCAAGTTATTCCGTGACTAGTTAATACATTAATAAAACGAGTAGGTAACTATTATTACTGTGTCTGTTGGTATTCCAATTCAATATAGACATTCAACGGCCTTGCACTAATCTACCGAAAGATCCTGCTTCTCTGTTTTTTAAGAATAGTTTCTGCTCGTGACTTCGTTCTGGTGATCTCTGATGTATATATAACTATATTACTGTAAAGTTTCAGCAAAATCCAATACGTAATTTTAGCGTGAAAGAGTATCAAACATACATCCGAACATTCTTGCAATCATTTGCGTTAATAATATGAATAAGGATTCCGCACCCACATCGGCAGCAATGAGAATCTTAAAGAATCTGAAGCTTTAGTGAAGCTTTACCTACCTACAGTGTCATTTGAACCATAATAGATACTTAAGTACAATTGAAGTTTTCTCAATGTTTTGTAATAAGTAATAACATAGGTAACAGAAAATAATAATAATACAATCCGAAAACTACTTACTTAAGTGACACTTTGAATATTAACAGAGTGAATTTACTCGTACTTACTATGGCTGCCATAACAACAAGTACCTAATAATATCAAAATAAGGTTTATGATCAATGGTGGTTCTCATAAAGAAGGCGTCATTTTTTAATGCGATAGTGCGGAACACTTACTATACGAGTCCTACTTGCACTTGACCGGTTTTATAAGGTTATGTACAGATTTCGTCAAATGACATTCTTTTAACGAATGCAATCGTCTATTTTAGCGATTGTAACGAAACAAGTTAAATAAATATACCTACTACTATATATAAATCTCTCCATTCTTTCAAAGTTTATGTAAAATTAACTTAAAGAGGTAAGTGTGTTATTATTTAGGTCTACTTATATACATTTTGTGTTATTATTTGTTAGGGCTTAATTGCTAGGATATATTAGTTACCATTAAATTAAGTCAGACATATTGACAATGCGTAAAAGTTCACCCCATTGGTTACGCCGTTTGTCTCTAAAAATATTGATATAACAAATGGTTTTTCTCGGTAGGTAGACGAATTTTAGCATCTAGGTAGTTTAAATTTAGTGACAAAATGTGGTTTACATTGTGTTGTTTATACTTACAAATAATCTGGTGTTTTATTGTAGATACCTAATGCTTCTTTTCTTCTGCTTGACTAAGCAAGACCTGTCTTATAAAACTTAAATAAATAAGTAAATTTAAATACAGAATTATGAATAAACAGAATGAGTATGGAAAATAAACAATTTATTCGCTAATTAAGGTATGCAATCATTTAAATAGAATAATAATACATTATTTATTCTTATTGTTCTTAAAACAAGAAACATGTTAAACACGATTAATTAAAACTTATTGACGCATTAAGTTAAAAAAAAAGCTTTTATTTAGAAGTGATGGGTAAATATTAGATAATATCATTAGCTTGAACAATACCTACTTACATTTATTTTCTCAACATATATCGAGTTGCATGATATGAAAAAGGTTCTTAATACTTTAGGTGCGATTTAAACTTATATTGCTTAGTTCCTTCCATGGTAATTTAAAATACATTTCAAACTTACTTATTATTTCCTTTTGTTTGTATTTTACTGGAAACCTTTCGTCATGGGTCCACATAGCGCGACAAGGACAAAGCTCTGTAAACCAGTCAGGCGCGAGTGAGAGGCACACCCTGTTTTATGGTGCAGTATGCGTTTTTGCCCAGGCATTTCTGCTTATCGGTTACGGTGCAAGGATTAGGCGATTTACAAGTAAATTAATCGTATTTTAAAATTTATAAAAAACTTAGAAGCATTTAGACGCTCCCCTACAGTCCGATGACGGATTAGGCCAACTTCGCTCGAGTTGTCAGTCCGAAATAATATACCTAAATGAAGTAAGTAGATAAGTATTGTTAAAGCAATTATTATGAAATACCTACTGGAAGTAAATATAAATAAAAATAAATCTTAACTGCAACTTAAAAATTTCTTACTTAACTATCACTAACATGTGCATAATTTCATAGTTCTAACTAAATAAGTCTTAAATTAACACGTGAAGTAAAGTGCCAAATCAAATTGTACCTACATTGTATTTTTCGAAGCATTCTTAGAGACATATTGTGTAGAAGGCGGATAACCGGTCGTTGGTATGGTCATTTAATCATTAAATTAAAAGCAAGTTAATATATTCTAATAGCTGTTTATTATTAAATAGGTACTTATTATATTTGTCAAAATGTCAATATTTAACGAAACCACCGGCGTAAGACCACCCTAAAATATTTTCCTTGGATTAGAGCAAATAGGAGATACATACATATACACAAAACTAAACGTAGTCTAAATGTATGGGCTATCACTTACGTATTAGCTAAAATACTATATAATGATAGAATGAAAGGATCTGAATTAGCGAGAGGTCAAAATAATCCAGGCTCGCCGCTGCCCGTGACTTGGGTTAGAACATTAGACAAAAGAACTCGCTCGTCGGCCTTCGCCCGACCGGTCGGCGAGCCCGCTTACTTTCGCGCTGAACTGCCTTGCACCTACACTGCATGCGCCGCATAGCGCTGCCAACATTTCGATTATTGCCTCGAATCGAATCTACCTGATGTCCTTATTACCACTACCTAAGCTTTTTTAACTGTCTTCAGCATTATAATCTTTGGTTAAGACTTCAGCTATAGTAGTACCTAGAGAAAATATAAGTTAAAAAAAAATTATATTGTACCTATATTAGTAACGTAAGTATATTTTTTTATTCATACAACTTTACTAATAATAGAGATTATGATTTTTAATGGTTTACCCAATTGCTAGGTGATAATATAATAGTCTGTTATATTCATCCGACGTCTAGTCTGTAAGAAATTCGCGAGATACCTATTTACTGAAATTCACAAAACTTTCAATTTTCCATGAATAATTTTAATAAACTGAGGAAATTCATTTTACATTCGTGCATTAAGATAACGTATGAAGGCGAAATTAATAAAAGTGTTCTTCCTTATACAATAAAATTATAAGTGTACTGATATTGCTTCGTACTAACTATTATGAGTCATGGCCTTATAACAAGCTTATTATGGAGGCTGCAGCGATATGCATCAGTACCTAATAAATACTTAATATTAACCTAATACGCTTGCATCCTGAATAGGTATTGCACAAATAATAAGGAAAATATTATACATCCAATCGTTATCTACATAAGTAATAGATAAATGGATTTTCTTAGTAGGTAGGTACACTAGGTACCTATCTCAGATAGGAGGTAGATAAACATTTTTCTTCTGATTCACTTCGTACATTCTACAATTGTGATATTTTCTATTTAAGTGCATATATTAAAGATACGGAAGATGGTCCCTAGCTAGACAATGCCAATCGATAATAGCAAAATTGTATGGAATTGAAATAAGCGAAGTATGTAGAGGTCCAGGTTACGTTTAAATTAATCAAAAGCTAATTATGCCGAATTTATTGCACCACTGCAAAGAAGATGCAGCACGGATGCGAGACGAGTCGATCTCGGGGATTACGAGCGACGCACGCGGTTGCCTGCCGAGACCGTGTCCACATCACATTACGTATTCGCACTGATCATTACGTAAACTTGTTTTCGGTAATCATTGATAGGTGCCGCAACCAGTAGGTCAACATTCAATAATTCGTAACGAGGACGACTACTTGACCCGCCGATTCGAAATTAAAAATAAACTTGAAAGTTCAGATTATCATAATTATCAAAATGACATTTCAGGTTTTATTAGTTTTTTAATTGGTTTATAAAAGTGACAGAGAGACAAATTCGCCAGTCATAGATGGTTATTGACTATGAGAATTTCAGAAGTTTTTTTAGCGAACTTTTACACAATGATCATGATCTTAATAATTACAACTATGGGGTGTCATAATAAATATACCTATAATAGATATACCTTATTTGCTTGTATAACTACGACTAATTACCAAACCATTATGAAGCCTAAAATTTTATAATGCTCAGATAAAAATCTGCTTACTTATTCAATAATGTGATTTTTTTTTATAAATTCCAAATTGGTACCTACCTAATTAATTTGAAAATCTAAAATAATGATTTTGATACGAAGCGAGATACATTATAAATTCGGTGGTACCTACAAATATATATGTAGGCACATTATTGTGTTAGATAAGAGGGGTGTCGTTATGTTGTTGACAAACCTGTAGTAATCTGGTGAAACGACAAATTGTTGGTCACGTTGAGTCTGCGCGGACTAAGGTCATATTGCAAAATAGCTGACAAACTGATACAATATTTCTACGTCGCCACCGTCTACACATTAATGCGAATCGAGTTCAAATGAAATAGGCTATACTTATATCATTTCAGGTTGAATTCTACTAATATTTTTTTATCACGAACCGCTTATTCTCATTCTCACATGATGAAAGTAAACATTCATAGAATAAATGCACTTCATAAATTGAAATTGAACCAGATTTAATTCAATTATTATTGTGATATTCTCAACTCTTACTGCGAAAATTATTCTGAGTATAGGTACAGAAGTAGGTATTTATAGACACGATTTGCAAAGCGAAAATCAAACAGACTTTCTGGTCATATTCATAAATTCAGTTCTCTTTGTTTCAGTTAATGACCAACGAAGGCGTGTGGCATAAATGTAGTCAATGGACTCGTTATGTTCAATTGTTGTGCTTGAACTACCTAGAAAATAGTGAAACTATAGTGCTCTAAGTGTTTCTTCCTTCTTCTATTGCAATAAAATTGCAAAAGTAGCTGAAGCGAAGATTTTAAGCGGATATTAATTATTGGGCCACGCTCATTAATTTAACTTTATAGCCTTGGTAAGTAAAAATATTCGTTGCCACATAGCAATTATGTGCCCTCCCTATCTAAAGACACATTGAGACATTTTTAAGTCAAAAAAGTCAAAACCATTTATTTGCTAAAATCATGGTACATGTAGATATTAGTCACAATAAATTATAAGGTCAGCACAATTTACCAATTTTATGGTATGGAAAAAAATATAGGTAGATTAGATTACAATAATTAATACTAATAATATAACATCACAATAAAATTTAAACCTTAGATAGAACTACTAGATACCTAAGCATGGACACCATTATAATGACCTTGTAAAACATAAAAATCAACGAGGAGGATCATTCAAAATTAACAATACACATAATGACATGTCATGGTAATCACAAAAGGTATTTAATGACACCAATTCCATAGCCATGTCAAAAAACTAATCTGGTAAACGTTGTGTTCCGTGTACAATTGTCTTGAAATCACAAAAAAATCCTCACATCGAGTCGCGGAAGTTAATGTGAAGACCTTCATGCTACCTTTGACAATAATGATAACCACCATTTTATGAAACAGTAATACATTTATACTTACATAATACATTTATAACAAGTAAATACACTAAGATTGTGAATTATGTCACAGGATATTAAAGTTCTATATGAACAGCGAGCCCGGAGTATTGAATTAAGACAGCAATAGTTTCTGATTCAAGTGAAAACGAATTAAAATAGTTCGAGCACTTACATGTGTAGGTACTAGTATCAAAAATATGTACCTAGATATAAAACGCAAAATTTTCCCGCGAGTTCGTTGTGAAAATAGAATCCGTACTATTATGATGGGGCTGTTCCGGCAATCGACTGCCATCGCCGGATGTGACTTGGGTGACCTTTTACCAACTGACGGACAATAGTCAAGGTTATACCTATTAGTATTACGTAAATAATTTTCTTTGCTTACGCCAACTTGCTCATTCATAATTGATAGCGCCAATAAATTTATCAGATCTTTGTAGAATATAAAAATCTGCAAATTAGTTATGGGGTGGATAAAATGGCAATGTTCCTTGACTACAAATATAGTTAAGACATAGTAGGTAACTAGGTACCTAAGTGTTATATTCGGCGGTACCCAACACTTTTAATTATAAATTTCGAATACGTTATGTAATTAATATCTTAAATAATGTGTCCCTAAATTTGGGCTGAGCTTATCATGAATTGTACAGGAAATGTTGCTACACACGTATAGTTGTTAAGTTGAATGAAACCTGAACACAGACTTTGGCTGGTACAACATGGGTTCAGGGACCCAAGTAAGCAAGGAAAGCTCGCCGACCCAGTTTTGATCCAAACCGAACCTGTTTTCTCACTTTACATAATTCCAACTCTCGCTGCCTGCCACCATCTTGGACTGCCTTATTGCTAACTACAGGAACAAGTGACATTTATTTGCACATCACTCACACAATTGAAATTGGTAACATCAATGACCCAAACGAAATAATTTAATCACTAATAACTTACTAGCGGTACGCGTGGCCTCTTCGAAGGTACCTACATATTATGACATTTTAATATTCTTTTGAGGAATAATTTCGTGACGTATCGTTTTTATGTCTTCTTTTATTCTGATAAAGGTACTTACGAAGTAATGTCGATGTTTAGTCTTTATACATACCTACTCATTTTTATTTTAGTAGGTAAACTTTATAATTAAAACAATAACTATGAAAATAAATAACTTACCTTACATAACTTACCTACATAATATATTGCATTTGAATCATAGGTTATAGGTAGAGTTATTTAAATACAAACATAAAAATGTTACTTTTCGGGTTGTTCACACAATTAATTAAACTACCTAACTACTTTTTTGCTCAATCTATAGTAGGAACTAACTTAAATTTATTTTTTAAATATAAACGTTATAAAAAACCAATATCTTGGGATCGTGTAAAATAGCCGTAACGTCACGGCCTAAAATAATTCGACAGGCTGTGTTCTTACAGACGTTGACCCCACTAAATTAAGTACTATTGCCGGTTCAGTGATTAGATGAATTTATTCTGCAATTCATTTTTGGATGACTCAAGCACTAGCAAAGAAATAATCATTTAGTCCATATTCACTTCGAAAATAGGTAGGTACCTATTATAAAAAATGTAGCTAAACCTAAATTTTAGTTAACGGGGAAAGTGTAATCTAAAATTAATATAGGTAAGTATATAATAATATACAATGTCCTGTATTTAAAAAAATACTGATATAATAATCCCCGTTCGATTAATTTATGATGTAAATGTGACAGCAGTATAATAAAAGTACGCAGGTACGCAAATGGGATCAGAACATCTGAAAGTCACTTACAGTAAGTTGTTGTCGCACTACCAAATACAGCAGAACAGCTTTCGCAATCGATGGCTGTCAGCCAAGCAGTCTGTGCGGAAATTCGAAATGCTCTACAGTAATTCCACAAATCATCTGATTCAAATTACTAGATTCATTCTAAAAGCTATTGCTAACGGAATGAGCAACAATAAGACTTTGATTAACCATATTTCATGGTTATATACTTAGTATCAAATAAGACTATGAGTATGTACTTTACAATTTAAACAGTTACGTAAACTAAAATTACCACTAATTTTGTGTAAATAAATTTATGATAACGAATCTAATGAAAGTATTTGATAATGTATTCATTGCAATTGCGAATGTTCACAGATTCTTTTATAATACAATCAATAATCATCGGGCAACGGTTTACCTATTAGATCTCCGTTATGAAACCAGCGTCCTTGTAATCTATCAGTGACGTTTGAAATAACGTGTTGTGTTCGTTAGCGAGTTTACTATCAATACTTACATGGTTACGTGAATGCAAAGCACACAGTTTTCCTAGTGAAATCGCAAACAAATCTGTAGGTCGCCTGTCAATCGTGCTGGCAACTCGTGATCTCCTCATCTCAAATGTTGACATACTTACATACTGGGGGTTCTATATTATAATGTGATTATGGGCGCAGCATGTATCGTGACGCGAAATTATATCGTTACTAATTATAACGATTGGGTATATATAATACAGCTCCCATAACTAATAAGCTCTTCTTCTAAAACTTCTATAATACTGTTAAGTTTATTTAAAATCTGTCAAATAGTTCTTAAAAGCTTGTATCTTATATCTATTATAAAATATAATGTTTTCCATCAATGGTTATAACCATTTCTTTAATTATATACTGTCGAATATGACCATCGCCAAATTATTTCAAAATATTAATACAATACTTACTTAATTTGTGAGAGTCACAAAATAGTTATGTGAGTTTGCACCCGTATTGAGAGCGAAAGTGAGGTCGCACCCATTAGCAGCTTACGACTACTTGCAAGCTCGCTCTGACTAAATAGCCATCGACATCGTGAACATACCTACACTACACTTTCTATGGATGACAATTATATCTTTTACTGCTCGATAAAACTTCTATAAGGTGCTTTTATATTGACTTGAATGAATGAATGTAGGTGAATATAATGAATATAATTTCTGATTTTCTTACAAGTTTAAGCTGTCTTCACTTTTTTATATAAAGATACCTTACACTACTATTATTAAGTACTCAATAGTAAGGCATTAAGTTCGCCCTTTGTATTCTTAGTCATGTCAAGTTTTATGGAATATAGTATTTAAATAAATAAATAAAATAAAATACGCGACTCAAATCCGTTAATAACCTCGAAAGCATCAGAAATTTTTAAAAATAATCATGATACAAATCTACTTGATCTAGAAGATACTCCGTGTCTACATTTTAAAAAGATGTCATGTAAGCACCAATCAATTAGGCTAATGTATTGTATAATAAACCGTGTTCATGGTAGATGACGCGGCGCGGTGCGAATGAGGCTGTACTCTCTCCGTCGCGCCGTGTGATGTAATACAAAACAGTTGAACTTGTAGTGCACTTTCTACCACCACTGCACTGTGCACTCCAGCAGCCTCCAGCCAGTAACTCACCGACACGTTTACTTCCTGCTGATTAAAGTCTTTAAATTTTTAGTATTATCATTCCTTCTTTATGTCATGATTATCGGCTGTATATAAACGTATATTTCTATTACCTTTATTATATATTTAATTGTAGAGCAAACAGATAAGTAGATACATTATTTCCGCCCTCTATAAAATACAATATAAAATTTAATTAAAAAATTAAACAAACCCCCAAAAAACCTTTAAACCCTTCAATAATAATAGAAACGAAAGAATCCATCAAATATAGCTCTCGATCAAATCACCCTTCAAACAAAAGAACGGAATCAAAATATTCAGAGGCTACGATGCCACATACAGACAAACACACACAAACACACGTCAAACTTATAACACCCTGTCGTTTTTGCGTCAGGGGTTAAATCATAGATCAGAATGGTCTAAAATTTATACTAGATATGAACCAACTTATTCGATGTATATTTTAAAAAGCAGAAGTACTAAAGAAATCAAATTTTACGCATAAGTACTATGTTACAATGCTAATATTGAAAGTTTTACGACAAATTTGCGAACCTACGCAAATGCAACTGACAGCCATGATCGTATTTGAGTAATCACCTGCGCAACTTGTATTGTAATAATTATACTTAATTGAGCATTAAACGGTGTTCGGAGGCATATAACAGTGATTGCTTCACTATCCAAATAAGTATTTGCATAGCAATTACAATAAAATTACTCAAACGATAAAGTAGTCAGTTCCTATGTAGTTCATGATTTTCTGCAATTTACGTTTTCTTACAAATGACAATAAATTATAGAGTGCATCATTAAGTTCGTATTGATTGCACAAGTCCTTAATATTGCGATTATGATAGTTACCTAATCGAGTATTTTTAAATGTTTACAATTTTAACACGGATGCAATTCCCATTACCAATAGTTAATTGCGACATATCGCGCATTCTTCACAGTTTTAAATGTATAGACTTTAGACTTATTAAATATAAAATTAAAATAGAAACAGTTTTACAATAGCAGTAATATCAAGGCCCATCGTATTAACCTGAACCGACATCGTGAAAAACGAGCACTAATAACAATTATTTCCTATACGGTTAAGTAATTATCTTCCTTTAATTATGTGTATGTAATTAATTATAACATTTCCTTACAAAATGACTACCCCGATCAACGTTAAAGCTGAACAATAATAATACGCAATCGGGAGCTTAGTAGCATCGACTGCAGCAATGGAAAGAATGCAACACCATGGAGGAATTCTTGCGTCACTGTGACGCCCTCGAAACACGTGGAATGAAAATCCTCGGCTCCGAATACATGGACCCAGGAGACTGCGCGCCACGATAGGGACACAATACAATTTATAGAATTGCTCACGAAACCAAATCATCATACCATAGGTACCTACCTAGCTACTTGCCTACCTACTTAGGGACCTTGCTACCTTCATTAGAAAGGACCTCCCACAATGATATGATATCATAAATCCCCGTTTCTATGAATTCGGGGTATAATTCCAAACAACCTACACGGCAAATATGCTGCTTCAAAAGTCGAACCTATACTTAGTAATAATAGCGATGTTGTTGTTCATTACATTAATTAGGCTTTACAATCTGCGTTACAATATGAGCTTATATATATAATTATATATATATATATAATTATATATATATATATATATATAAATATGAGCGTCATGCTTATGTCCAAACCTAGCACAAAAAATACACAACGCTTTTAGGACTTTTGCAAGCTCCACCGGACCAGGCCGAGTGTGTCACGAAAGCCGCGGGCGGCGTCTCAAGGCAGTCTGCTAAGCACACAACTATTTACACGCAAAGTCAATTCGATTATATTTAAAGACATGCAAAGATTATTCTAGAGTCTAGATCTAGTTTACATGGTGTCTAGAATCAGACACCATGTAAACTAGACCATACCAACGCGCCTACACGTTAATTAAGTACTCTAAAGTAAACTTTGCCTTTATAGGACAGTAGCAAAGGACATTGCTTCACACGACACATAATTATTAAAAATTAAACAATCATAATTAGATATAATTTCTGATGCCTTCGCGATTCGCGGATACTAGTTCTCATTTAAATTTTCATTCTAGTGGTATCTTGTAATTGCTTTTGATTTAACTCGAGTATTTTTTAGTGTTAGACTATCGACAATGAAAAGTTTTCACAAACGTCATCAAAAAAAATTATTGGATTAAGAATAGAGAATATTTTGTTTGTAATATATCGGTTTGGAAGCATTGAGATCGATATGGATATTATAGTAGGTATTTACATCCGGTTGCAACGGAAGTAACAGGGAAGGCGACGTCGCGTGCGCAGTGCGCAGTGCGCGGGCCGCGTCGGCCGCGCCGTGCGCCGGCCGCGTGCCGCCCGCGCCGCAGTCGCGCCGAGGTCGCGTTGTTACAAACCGCATTTTATCAGTTCATTGTCAGGTAAAAGTTGACCGTCCACTATTGGTTCCTTATGCAATTAAGTGCTATGCAGTTCATAAACACAGTTTTTATTTTAAACTAAAGCAATTCGCTGTTTCATTACACTTATAAATGTTTTACATCATCGACACAGATTTCTGACCGGTTTGGTTCTATCGTCTTTTTGCATAATCCATGTCGCCTCCAATAAGTAGTGGGTGCGTATGTAAGAAAATTAAGTAATAATTCATTACCTATATGTAAGTAATTATCTAAAATCCCTAGGTAATGACTAAGTACGATCAAATGATCGTAAAAAAGTAATTAGGTACTTTGTAATATTATTTATATTGAAACAACAAACAGTAATTTCTAACATTCAAACTGTTATTTAAATTGAAAAATTAAGGTAAATCTTAAAAGAATAAAAAAAATCTTACAAAGGTAAAATATGAAACCGATAAATTTACCTACCAGAGTACACCCCAGTGATCCAGAATTACTGAAATCAAAGAGATTGACGATAACTCCCACGCGGTCAGGGTTCGTTTACCTCCGAATTGACTGTTCTGATTACTCGTAGGTACCTACATCTTATGTTTCCGTTGGTCACTGACCATCAGTTTTACAGTTACACCACCCAAAATGGCCCAGGCTCACAATTATATACGTGACTACTTATTTTTCTGTTCGGATTCAGGTGATCAATCATCATTACTTCGTCTTAAAATTATTTAGCCTTCGTTCTTTCTTCCTTGTTTAAAGTCTACTTCGGGGAACTTCGGCCTTTAACTGAAGAATATAATATGAAAACACAGAGAAACCTGTTTTTCGCACAAATGCTGTGTGAATCAGGAGGCAACTTCTTAGGCGTTAAGTTAGGAAATTGCACATTAGGCAAAATAAGATGTACAACATTTTATAGGTACACGTCATGAAAAAAAATCGTAATGTTAACCTAACCTACGCTTTCCCTTCACAACCAGCGAGACAATCTAGTGCTAGATTAGTATTTCTAAAGTACGTAAGCCAAAAACAGTTTACAAATTCCTCAATTTATGACAACAATCTTCAACTTTTTTTGAAAAAAATAAATTAAAAATTTAACAAACCCCCGACATAAAAACTAAAAGGCCCTTTAAAAAGTATAACAATAATAAAATCTTAATATTAGTTACCTAAGTATTAATATTTCTACAAAGAAAACGTCATGTCGGGGGGACCGCTTCTTTAGGTACCTAATATTTACAATCTATCTAAACCTACGGTCCCCCCGACATGACGTTTTCTTTGTAGAAATATTAATACTTAGGTAACTAATATTAAGACTTTATTATTGTTATACTTTTTAAAGGGCCTTTTAGTTTTTATGTCGGGGGTTTGTTAAATTTTTAATTTATTTTTTTATTTCATACTTTTTGTAAGTAGGTACCTACTACATATTATTATTTTTAACTAATTTCCATTTCACATGGAATTTCGTAATGTACATGTTATCCTCTTCCATTTGATACCCCACTTGGGTATATTTGTCGACATTGGGCTTACCATTTACACTATTACTTCCCATAATTTTTGAACTACTTAACCGATTTTGATTATGATTTCAATTTTGTAATGTACACGCGATACTTTTTCATTTGATACCCCACTCGGGTATATTTGTAGACATTTTTTTTCCATCCCCACTTTCACTCCCAATATTTTTTGAACGACTCAACCAATTTTTATTATGATTTCAATTTTGTAATGTACTCGTCACCCTCTTTCATTGGATACCCCACACGAGTATATTAGTAGAAATTTATTTTTACATCCCCTCTTTAACCCCCCCCCCCTAATTATTAAACTACTGAGCCGATTTTTATAAAACATAGCTAAGAACACTCCCGACATATACACCTTTCAAACAAAAAAAACAGAATCAAAATCGGTTCATGCGTTAGGGAGCTATGATGCCACAGACAGACACACGCACACACACACACACACAGACAGACAGACAGACACGTCAAACTTATAACACCCCGTCGTTTTTGCGTCGGGGGTTAAAAATGATACCTCACCAAGTTCTTGCCGTTTCTTCTCAAGTGAGGTTTTTTCGGAATTTGTATCTTCTTCTTCTGACATTCATTAAGACCTTGCAAAAGCCTAAATTGAATAAAATTCAAATTTTTCGTGATTTTGATTTTGATTGAACTACAACGTCAAATATTCAACATTGTTATTACTTACTATGACTAAATATCGAAAACAACATAAATATTTCTGATAAACTAAGATTCTATCTTGGAAGGTAAAGGCTAAATATTTAAATGATTGCGTTCACTACATGAACAAGGAAAATGCTTGGAATTCCTAGTAGGAGCTATGATCTAAGCCTAAATAATTGAAAGCTAAGCATTTGCTGTTACCTACTCATTTCAATAGAGTGAGTCACGTATGGGCACTTAGCACAGGAGCTTTATTTAACAATTCTGTGTAAAACTCAGATTTTCACATCATAAAGTTATATATTAATCGATCATAAATAAATAGCCATAGTAACAATTTTAAATAATGTAATAGAAAAATATTTTACCACGTTTAAAATCTTATCTTTTAATTAATATGCCAACCTATATGGTTAATAGATTTATAAGCAGTAATTCTTTTCTTTTTCTATCATTTCTATCATAGGTACTTACATAAAATTGCATTAAATACCTAAGTAAGTAGGTAAATAAATTCATAAGTTGAATTTCAAGTTAATTATATCCAAGATCAAAGATTAGATCTACTTGGAAGCTTAAGGTGATAGCGTAGATATCATTATAATTGTAACCTGGCGCGGGGTCGACGCGGCGACGTGGGCTCGCCTGTGATTCAAACCATGAAAACAATCAAATACTTATCCCACGCTAACGCTAACTCCGCCTAGTGCTGAATGGTGAAGTGGAAGGTTGAAGGTGACTATTGCAGCTAATCAAACAAATTATTCCATCAATGTAAAACGGAGTATTTATGTATATTTAATAAAATATATAGAACCCCAACTCCACTTATCTAATATGTCATTATTTTTTTTATTTTAGAATAACATCAGGTTCATCAGCTAGGTCTGGTCTGTACGTGATAACAGAATATTTGAAGTTGGATGCAGACTTAGTTATTCGTACGACTGTCGATTAAGAATGCGCGATGTAAATGAAGTGTGTACTTATTCGTATTTAAATTTAACAGTCAAATTAACGAATAGGATTTCTTTTTGTTTTTAAATAGTCTTGAAGCGTTCGTGATTCTACATTTACATTTTAACAAAAAAGGGATAATTCAGGATTAATCTATTTAGTGGTTACATATGAGGTATTAAGCTCTCTTGGCCACGCGTTGGAGCTAGTTGGCTTGGATAGCTCTCGATTGTATGCAAATTTGCCATGCTATGTCGCAACACGCCCGACATGATCGGAATTACCTAATATTGAACAGTGAGTGCAACGCGACTCACAGAGAATCTCTGATCGCGTTGTGAGCACTTTAAAAGCTATTTGTATGAGTACGAATTCGAGGTTCATGCAAATGTAGACCTTATGACCCTGACGGTACTCAGATGGAATGATAAGAGGTATAAAAAAACCTTTATTTTATTATGAAAGTATGTTTTTCGGACTCTACTTAGTTAGGTACCGTACCTATCATAAATAAAGGTATAACTTAAAACATCTCAAATACAAGTTTGTAGCTAAGTACGGCCGCGGTTCGTTAAATGCCGACTCAAATAGAAGGTATAACTAAATAAGTACTTACCTAAGTTATTTGATTACCATATTTTGTTCATAACAAAATATTAGATTCTAAACTTTATCCCGTAACTGTTCAAATACTCCCATGGTAACGATATGGACACTTTAGATGTTAGCTTTTAAAAATTTCACAAATACCTACCTATGATTTCATTATAATATGATGTTAAAATAAGCAACAACATAATAAAGGTACCTACTGCGGTCACTGCGGTAAATAAGATAATACGTAGGTAACATTTAAATAGACAAATTGAAATTTCATTAGGTACCAAACGTACAAAGCGTTCTTTGAGTTTGGAACGAATCTGTATTTTGTATCATCATCCGGCTCGCCTTTCACTAAACAACGGAACAATTGCATCTGAACCGAAATCTGCACCGGCCATGGATCACCACGCGCGTACAATCGCCGACTAGCCGCCTCCCGCTGGCTGTGCAATGCACCCGCTACCAATATGATCACACATGTTCCTCAATACTATCTAACTAAAAAAAAATAATAAGTAATGATATAAACATGTCATAAATGAGCTGTTTTCCACTCGTCTACGTATCAGATAATGGTGATAACAAGTAAACGACTAGGTACCTACTTTAGGAATTAGTAACTGACATTCAGTTTTATGGATTACATGCTGACAATTCACATCTTATTATAATTTGTGCATTCCAGATTAAACGGGTTTTATAAGAAACGCTCAATCTTCGTCTTAAAAAATACCTCGGTAAAATCGCGCGCGTCGTTGACAACACATGTACTTAATTAAAAAATGCTATTGTTATCAACAACTAGGAAACAGAGTTACCTACTTTATATTGTTTATATAAAGTTTTATTACATATTCAGTTCGTTATTAGATTTGTATGTAGGTACATAGTTACTAATACAGCAAGGTACATCGGTGAGTCTACGGCAAGGCTGGTCGCCGCTAATCTGATACTTATAACGCTAACTAAGGCTATGTCAAGCCTTTCACATCTGGATTGCTGACATTCTTGCATTGTAGAAATATATAGGCGCGCCATCCACGAAGTCGCAATCGCTCAAACGTTTCTATGTTAATACGGACAGGCATGGGACTATATTTTTTATTATATTGTTCTTAATCCATGCAGACACATAACGGTGATATTCATGAAAGAAAGGAAATAACTAGCGTCTTGTACAGCACTATATTAATAATTTCTATCTACTACTTGTACTAAGTACCTACTCATGAGAACAAAACATTCATAAACCGAGACAGATATTTGTTGGTAGTTTGCAAATTTTTCTGTTTAAATGTTTAAAAATAGCGGAGAAAAGTTGATATTCTTCTGAATAATACATAGGTACCTATATACCTACTTTTAAGGAAAATGGGAATGCGTTTTTCGAATAGTCTAATATTTCCTGTTATTCCTACCTTATATTATTATAGCTGCATCCTCTATCTCTGCATTCTAATTAGAGGGAAATAAATCAATACGAATATTAAACGATTAACTTATTAATTAACTTTACGACGCGACACATTTATTTTTATTACAGCAACACACATCCAAACACACCTCTAAACACACATCTAAACAAATATGTAATACCTCATGGGTTAATTAGGATAGCAAGATCGTTTAGTACTGAAGGTGAACGTACCATAATAATTAATCAGTATTTTAAGGGTGGGTAATTCTTAACTCATTCCACCGTGAATTACTTACTACTTACGTAGTTCTTACTTACCTAAGTAGGTAGAAACTAGAAATGTTTATATTATTTTGTTATGAAATAATTTCGGTATATACCTATACAGGTTGCTCCAAATGTGCAACATATTATTATAATTAATTAACGCAGCACATTGTGCAGTAGGTAAATAACGATAATTGTGATTGTACTTACCTGTAATATAATTTTACATCTTAAGTAGAAAAAAAATATCTTGAATATTTCTTCTCTTTAAAACTACTAATTACTAGTATTTAGAAACCATACATAGGGTGTAGCAAATAGGTACAACTAAGGTATTATATTTCACGTTATGAAACATTCCGTTGATGAATTGCTTGTGACAAACAATATTATTGTTTACTTACACGTTTTGTTTTCTTCGTCACCTGAATACGGAGCGTGCCATTGCGTGGACAACTGTCATATAAACAGGGATTGTGGATTTCAAGTACTTTCTAAAAATTCAGTTAATATCCAATTGTAAAAAATGTAATTTGATCATGATGTCCGGAAAATTGGAAAGGATCGGGAGATGCAGGAAGAGGGTACGAAGGTATCGTTCGGCGCACGCACGATTTTATTACACGAGGTCGTTGCTCGTGGCCCCATCACCGCAGGGAAATTATACTCTTCGGGCGAGGTGAGGACATTATAGGTAGGTAGGTACATTAATAGGTATTAGTAGATTTCTCAAGATATCAGAGTGCTTATAATCATACCCAAATTTGGTAAACGGGTCTGATTGTGCCTGTTTCCATTAGGGTGATGATAATAAAGCCAACATCTAAGTTCAAGATACAACAAGTTTTGTAGCAGGACAGCAACAAAAGGGACACTTCTTAACATTATTAAAGTGAGCTAAGTACTGCTAACGTCATGTTTGATTATAGGTATACACACAGTAAGAGGCTGTTTGCCTCGTTAGCACCACTTCTGTATTGGGATTAAGGACAGCTGCTGCAATGCGTAACACTCGTTATTCTGGCCGTTTGGTGTACGTTTGGAAGGTTATGTGTCGAATGACCTTCCAAAATAACGCAATTGCAATTATATTTGGAAAACAATCGATTGTAGATCGTTTTATATCGGGCAAGGAATATTATAACCAAATGTAGTCTTCGATTGGCACAACAAATAATAGACAAAATGATCTTTGTTAATATAAGACAAATTTATAAGTTGATCACGTTATACGTGCGTTACTTAGGCGTCCATTAGTTAGGTACCTACTACGTATTTGGTGGTCGAGATATTAAGCTTTTGTTGTAGAAACTAGAGATTTTAACATTTTAAGATCATTAAATAAAAAAAAATACTGTAGATATTACGCAACATTGGAAGCAAAAGTTATATAGCAAAATTTGTGACATGCTTTTATTTATAGTAATATGAAAGATTACCTATATATAAAGCGTTTAGATATAGTCATAACCAAATTAAATCTGTCAAGCAAAAAAGCAAGTGGCACGGCCGTACTATCCTTTTCTCGAAGCAATTCAAGTAATTTTCGACCTTCTACTTGTTGTGGTTTAAACTAGAAGCCTGAATTTTCGGTAACCAAGGCATTGTATAAATAAACACACAGTATTACATAAAACTCATAACTTTTTACAATAGAAGAACTGAGTTGCGAGACTTTTTTGCAAGTCTATGTTTAGTGGTATTATTTTATTCTCGTCGGTATTATTACAAATTTAACATCCACGTAACTTTCTTGCACACGAAATGAGCTTTATTATAATTTACCTACAGAGTATAAAGTGCCTAGTTAAATATTTTTTTTTGTTATTTCCAGATGTCAGTCCGTCCCAAGGGTAATGGATAGTAACAGCAGATCAGCATCGCCGCGAGAGGCCTCGCGGCCTCAGCACCGGCCGCCCTCGCCGCCGTCCCCGGCAGCCTTCGACAACCGAGGCTACCAGCACGACGACCTCAACCATAACGACTCCTTCGTGTCCAACGGCACACAGCAAAATGGCCACAGCAAAGAGTCGAACGGAGACACCAAAACTCTAGAAGCAGTCAATTTGGAGCTCATTAACTTACAGCCCAAAAACGGAAACTCCAAGAAGAAAGATGTCGAACTTGATATGAATTCGACTAATCCTTACGACGAGTATTTTGTGCCTGTCAACGAGCACAGGAAATATATGAGGTAGCAAATAATTAAACTTTTCAATTACTTTAAATAGTATGTACATAATTAAGTATAAGTAGGTAGTTGAGCATTATTGAAATTTAACATTGTGTTGCTGCTAATCGAGTAGAGTGGAATACGAGTTTTTCGGCGACTGTAGTACGGCTCAAACTCGTAAATATTTTATTCGGTACTGAGCATACCAGGTTCACCTACTTAGATATATACCATTACATGTGTTTGGGTTTGAGCAAGACAGGGACTTGTCGCCTTTTTTCATTAAAATTTCGGTTTAAGAAAGTATTACCTTTCTTACCAGAATTCAAAAGTCATCTATTCAATAACAATTGAATGAAACATTATTACTTATAGCTGGGTTTTTAGTGCTCAACTTTGTATGGGAACCCTGCACTTTTTGACTATGCGATGAAACTTGGCACAGTTGATCCTTAGATAGTCCTGAGTGAATTAAGACCGGTAGCCATCAGTAGCCCCCCCGCATTTTGTGGGGGGAGGGGGGCAAAGTTCGACCCTGCCGCGCTTTAATTGAAGCAATATTTTTCTCAAACTATAGTAATTATGTGGTGCGATATATCATTTTCGGATAAATTAGGGATGAGGAATTCACTTTTTGAATAAAAACAATGCACTTTCTTACAAAAATAATTAATAAAGTAGAAAAAACTAGAAATTGATTTTTGATTTTTTTTATATAACTGCCTATATTTTTACTAAGTATGACAAAATCTCAAAACTAAAAATACGATCGGAAAGCTACACTAATTAGCTTTTTAAAATATATAACTTTATATATAAATAATTTAATTCATAGGAGGAAAAAATAATTTTAATTGTCGGTCAGGTGCTCTCAATGGGTGTTCGTCCGTGAAGTAGGGTTAGGTATTGTTTTAAACACACAAATAGTGCACATATTTTATAGTTTTAAATACAGTTGATCCTTGTAAACCAGAGTGAATTTAGACCGGTAGCCATCGGTAGCCACCACGCATTTAGTGGGGGGAGGGGGGGAAAGTTCGACACTTCCGCGCTTTAATTGAAGAAATATTTTTCAAAAACTATATTAATTAGGTTGTGCGTTATATCATTTTCGGATAAATTAAGGATGAGGAATCTATTTTTTGAACAAAAGCAATGCACTTTCTCACAAAAATAATTAATAAAATAAAAAAAACTATAAATTGAAATTTGAGTTTTTTTATATACTTAATTACCTATTTTATATTACGTATGAAAAAAATCTCAAAACTAAAAATACGGTCAGAAAGCTAGACTAATTAGCTTTTTAAAACATACCACTTTATATATAAATAGTTTAATACATAGGAGGAAAAAAATAATATTAAGCATCGGTCAGGGTGATTATAATGCATGTTCGTCCGTAAAGTAGGGTTGAGTGTTGTTTTAAACACACAAGTGGTGCATATACATATTTTATAGTTTTAGGGTTCTTAATATTCTAAATATATAACTGAAAAGATCAAACTTTTAAACCAAAGCAATCAATAAATACAGCCGTAATGTCGCAAACCGCCGCTAATTTCAAAATACTCGCAAGAGAATTAAAACCTACAGGATACTTCCCGTGAACTCAATGTCGTGAAATTTGGTACAAAGTAACGTCTTATAACACAGATAAAGGAAAAATTGCTAAAAGTATACATTTAGTTACATTATGCAATAATAATATTTTTAAACTTATATACTTACCTAATTTTCGATACTCGCAAAAATCAAAATGTATACCAAGAGTACTTCCCATGAACTCAGAATTTTGAAATTTGGTACGCAGCACCATATTATAGCACAGATAAAGGGGAAATCGCAAAAACTATACATTATTAGTTATGTTAAATAACAAAAAATACTTTAAAACTCATACACCTATTTTTTGATAACCGCGAGGGAATCAAAACCTACAGGGTACTTCCTGTGAACACAGAATCATGGAATTTGGGACGAAGCAACGTCTTATAGCACAGATAAAGGGAAAATTATGAAAACCATATATTTTTAGTGAAATTGTATAAAAAAAATATTTTTAAACTTATACACCTAATTCTCGACACTCGCAATGAAATCAAAACCTATAGAGTACTTCCCGTGAATGCAGAATCATCAAATTTGGTACGAAGCAATGTCTTATAGCACAGATAAAGGGAAAATTGCAAAACCTATAAATTTTTAGTTACATCATATAATAAAATATTTTCAAACTTATATATACTTAATTTTCGACAATGGCAATGGAAATATAAAAGGTACTTCCCGTGAACTTAGAAACTTTAAATTTTATACCAAGCAACATCTATTAGCACAGATAAAGGGAAAATTGTAAATACCATACATTTTTAGTTACATTAATATAATATACATATTTTTAAACTTATTTACCTACAGGTTTGGACGGTTCCCACTGTGCGCGAGACCGACTCGCACTGGGCCAGTATTTTTAGGTAGGTAGGTACATTTATTTGAGTTTCGGTTGTAAAGTAAAGAAAGTTAATGAATACCTAAATAAAAATTCTGCGGAAAATGTAAATGCATAAAAACTGCAGGTTAAATGTTTAGACCTTACCTCTGTGTCTATAGTGGATCTTGTGATACCTTAGTACAAAATAAAATATATAACGAAGTATTTACATAGAAACGGGTCTTTGTTTCATTTAAGGTAGTAAAAAATCTAAAACTATAAAATATTTGCACCACTTGTGTGTTTAAACAACACCCAACCCTACTTTACGGACGAAAATGCATTAAAAACACCCTGACCGATGCTTAATATTATTTTTTTCCTCCTATGTATTAAACTATTTATATATAAAGTTGTATGTTTTTAAAAAGCTAATTAGTCTAGTTTTCTGATCGTATTTTTAGTTTTGAGATTTTTGTCATACGTAATATAAAAATAGGTAATTATATAAAAAAACTCAAATTTCAATTTATAGTTTTTTTTATTTTATTAATTATTTTTGTGAGAAAGTGCATTGCTTTTGTTCAAAAAATAGATTCCTCATCCTTAATTTATCCGAAAATGATATAACGCACCACCTAATTAATATAGTTTTTGAAAAATATTTCTTCAATTAAAGCGCGGAAGTGTCGAACTTTCCCCCCCTCCCCCCACTAAATGCGTGGTGGCTACCGATGGCTACCGGTCTAAATTCACTCTGGTTTACCTAAGGATCAACTGTATTTAAAACTATAAAATATGTGCACTATTTGTGTGTTTAAAACAATACCTAACCCTACTTCACGGACGAACACCCATTGAGAGCACCCTGACCGACAATCAAAATTATTTTTTTCCTCCTATGAATTAAATTATTTATATATAAAGTTATATATTTTTAAAAAGCTAATTAGTGTAGCTTTCCGATCGTATTTTTAGTTTTGAGATTTTTGTCATACTTAGTAAAAATATAGGCAGTTATATAAAAAAAATAAAAAAAAAAATTCTAGTTTTTTCTACTTTATTAATTATTTTTGAAAGAAAGTGCATTGTTTTTATTCAAAAAGTGAATTCCTCATCCCTAATTTATCCGAAAATGATATATCGCACCACATAATTACTAAAGTTTGAGAAAAATATTGCTTCAATTAAAGCGCGGCAGGGTCGAACTTTGCCCCCCTCCCCCCACAAAATGCGGGGGGGCTACTGATGGCTACCGATCTAAATTCACTCAGGACTACCTAAGGATCAACTGTGCCAAGTTTCATCGCATAGTCAAAAAGTGCAGGGTGTCGAGCACTATTTCCCTAGCTATTAGTGTTAGTATCTACAACCGAATTAGTATCTACAACCGAATCTTACATATAATAAAACAGTAGAAACCGCGTGTCTGTACAATTGAAATTTTTTAAAAAAAATGGGTGTGGGCAATAATAAAAGAGTAACAGAACACAAAAATGATTTTTTAGATTTTCTTTTCTGTCTGTCTGTCTGTCTGTCTGTCTGTATGTATTCGCTAATCTTGAAAACTACTGTACAGATTTTGACGCGGCTTTCACTAATAGATTAAGCTCTTCCCTGAGCAACATATAGGCTTTGTTTCATCGAAATCGGATGTCAAATAAAAAAGCTATCGTCTTTTAAAGTCTAAAGGTAATTTTTCTATAGGAGATTTTATAGTTACATAATATAGTACTAGATGGCGCCTCAAGGCAATTAAAACGCGCTATAGCTTTTTAACCCCCGACGCAAAAACGACGGGGTGTTATAAGTTTGACGTGTCTGTGTTTGTGTGTGTGTGTGTGTGTGTGTGTGTGTGTGTGTGTGTGTGTGTGTGTGTGTGTGTGTGTGTGTGTGTGTGTGTGTGTGTGTGTGTGTGTGTGTGTGTGTGTGTGTGTGTGTGTGTGTGTGTGTATGTGTGTGTGTGTGTGTGTGTGTGTGTGTGTGTGTGTGTGTGTGTGTGTGTGTGTGTGTGTGTGTGTGTGTGTGTGTGTGTGTGTGTGTGTGTGTGTGTGTGTGTGTGTGTCTGTCTGTCTGTGGCATCATAGCTCCCTAACGCATGAACCGATTTTGATTCTGTTTTTTTTATTTGAAAGGTGTATATGTCGCGAGTGTTCTTAGCTATGTTTTATAAAAATCGTCTCAGTAGTTTAATAATTAGGGGGGGTTAAAGAGGGGATGTAAAAATAAATGTCTACAAATATACTCGAGTGGGGTATCCAATGAAAGAGGGTGACGAGTACATTACAAAATTGAAATCATAATGAAAATCGGTTGAGTCGTTCAAAAAATATTGGGAGTAAAAGTGGAGATGGAAAACCAAATGTCTACAAATATACCCCAGTGGGGTATCAAATGAAAGAGGATCGCGTGTACATTACAAAATTGAAATCATAATCAAAATCGGTTTAGTAGTTCAAAAATTATGGGGAGTAATAGTGTAAATGGTAAGCCCAATGTCGACAAATATACCCGAGTGGGGTATCAAATGGAAGAGGATAACATATACATTACGAAATTCCATGTGAAATGTAAATTAGTTAAAAATAATAATATGTAGTAGGTACCTACGTACCTACTTACAAAAAGTATGAAATAAAAAAATAAATTAAAAATTTAACAAACCCCCGACATAAAAACTAAAAGGCCCTCTAAAAAGTGTAACAATAATAAAATCTTAATATTAGTTACCTTCTAAGTATTAATATTTCTACAAAGAAAACGTCATGTCGGGGGGACCGTAGGTTTAGGTAGATTGTAAATATTAGGTAAGTAAGTACACCTAAATGAAAAGCGGTCCCCCCCCTTTAGAAAAAAATCTTTAATTATCCATACTTATGTCCCAGTATTTAAATTCCACGCGGACGAAGTCGCGGGCACAGCTAGTAACTAAATAAGTAGGTACCTAACTTTACATATACTTACTGTTGAAAACTATACGACACGAAGATTTTCCAAGATCAGCGTTTTGTTACTTTGTTTTATATTAGGTACCTAGGTAGATAATACTAAAATGAAATACTGATAGCATTTATAGACCAGGTATTATTTGTAAGTAGTTAAATACTTACTGAATGACACATTGCGCAAGCGCATTGAATCTATCATTATTTATGAATGGGCCGACATATCGGCGCTCCATTTCAACATTACTAGGTACGTAGGTACTTACTTACCTACGCACAATACGAACGCAACACAACAATGGCAAGTGTGACATACTGTTAAAGTTCGTAAGCTGCATTCATAGACTGCGATGTCAATTGTGACTTTAAATTAAAAAGTGCGTAGCATTCCGCGCAGTAGGTATGAGTCCTCGGCGGTAACTAGCCCATAAATAGGTATAATGTTTGCGGATTCATCCAGCCATACCCATAAAGGACAGCATATACATAGACTATGATCTGCGAATACAATTACATAAAACATATAACGTTTACACGCTCACGACGAAATTATAACAAAGTAACCTTAAAGTTGTGCCCGCAACTTCACATTATGCTCTAAGGATGTTAGTTACATACCACAATCCTTAGTTTACGAAATTTAATCCGCAGGATATACCTATTCGTATAGTAAACCTTACCTAGAACATTATGTGAAAGGATTCGGAAATACCATCCCAATGAGTGTGGTCTATTTGCATTATGTTTACGATTTGTCTCAGACGATGTCAGCTATTGTCTAGCAGTGTCCAACTCTCATGAATATGCAACGACTTTCTCAAAACAAAATGAGATAGTTAAAAGGTAAACTTTTTTTTTGTTTAGACACAATCGTTCACTAAATATAAAAGAATGCACGTTCTAAGTTGGAATACTTTCTGCTGTATTAAAGATAAATATGGAAAATAGTTTTGTAAATTAAAATGCACGTAACCGTCAGAAAACCAATGTTACTGAAAACATTCGAAACATTTTCTAACAAAAGGCTAAGAAAGTAGGTACAATGGACGTGGAAAATTAAGCTACCTTAAGCAAGCATTTCAATGATTGAATATTAATTGGTATATTAGGTATATAGACAATTCCTTAATAAAGTGGTCACAGGATGTAGGTATGTTTGTACCTCTAGCGCATAACTTTATTGACAGTATAGTCCCAGGTCACAGGGGGAGTGGGGGAGGAGCTTGCTTGCGCCAGCGCAGGAACAAAGCGTGGGGCATCGAACCCGACCGCGTTCACCTCACGCTAAGTGGCACTTTGCTTCAGGATTTAGACAGATTTTATGACGAAGGCATTCTTATGTCAGAACTTCAATTTAAATACTCTTAATTTATTGATTTAAATTTAATTTACTATGACTCAATCTAAATCTTTATATATAACTAGATATCCGCCCCAACTTTGCACGGATCACTATTTTTTTTTTTTCAAAATATTATATAGCCTATGTTACTCAGGGTGAACCTAGCTTCCCAACAGTAAAAGAATTTTTGAAATCGGTCCAGCAGATTTGGGGCCTATTCAATCCAAACAAACAAACAAACCTTCCCTCTTTATAATATTAATATAGATAAACATGGATTTGAAATTGTAACTGTTAAGAAAACACTTATAAAATAAAAATAATTATGGTTTGAATCGATGGGTGAAATGCTTATCTTTTTTTATGAATTGCCTGCGTTATAAAAGGAATCCCTGTGCATAATTTCAAGTTTATTACCCTTACGCAGCTTCTATATATACCTTTATAAGCCAATTAGTATTATAAGTAACACAAACACATACCAGGAATAAAATTCGTACCTATGTTAACTTATGTAGGTATGTCATAATATCTATTTTTGTGTAGGTAAATAAGTTCTAAATATCTGAGTAAACTACGAAAAGCATTTGTTTAATGTTCAGTAACCGAATATTATTGTCTATTGGTTAATCACGAACTCACTGAAAAATATATTGTACTTACCTAAGTAAGTCCTTTCAACTTCCCAATAGGTATGCCAGGTATTTTGATTTTATTTACAAAGGTGTTCCGTTCCTATCATCTTTACTTAAGAACGTGACAAAGAACTTTCATCGTATTTAACACAAATCTTATTAAATACGGAAAGCGGTTGGATTTGTCTGTGTGCATAGGCGGTAACATTAAATAAATGTTTACACGTTCACACTACCCGGAATGTGTTCTCAAGCGTGTTATTCTTTAATTTAGATTACATATAGTACTTATTCTACTTACTAATTCTTATGCTAAAGACTATTGTCAGCTCAGTCATGTTACGATTATGGAAACTGTAAAGGTTCCAAAACAACATCCAATAAAATAAAATACGCGAGTTAAATCCGTTTATAGTTGTATAATTCCAATGTATAATAACCGCGAAGGCATCAGAAATTATTGATTGTCATTTTCCTGCGAATTACTCAATGATACGTTAGCGAAGACGAACTGCTGTGTAAATTTATTATATTTTAAAAATGTGTACCTAACCTACTGAATTACGTGTTATTTACAGAGGCGAGAAGCTTTACGTAACGGCAGACAAACGCGGTGAGAAGGGAGGATGCAAGCGGCCGCTGTGCTGGACGATACTGGGACTAGTGGTCGCCGCTGTCGTAACGCTCATAGCGCTAGCAGCTAGTAAGTTACACCTTTTACATGCTAACTTAAGCAATAGGCAAATATATTAGATACCTACTGCGGATCCCATAGGCAATTAAGATAAACTATATTTATAATTTTGTCAAGGGGTACGGTAGACCCGATCGACCTGACCTGAATAAGTGAATAGTAAAACAAAAAAATATATAATAAGATCGAGTCGACAACGTATATGCGCAAAATTCAGATTGTAGAGTATTTTGTTAAATTCTAAGCAGTCCTTTCGCAAAGGTTGTTTTGGAAACTTTTTTATAGATTAAATTCTGTGTTATGTTTTTTCCATGTTTTTTCTTAAAACCTGAGATCGGCTGGTTGTCATAACATAACCATAGACTAAAATATCACGTTAGTATACTTTTTTCTACTTACACAGTCATGTATTATGAGTATATTTCTCTCATCTAGTTAACAATATATATATATATAATTATATATGTAGGTACTTAAATGCTGAAAAGTCAAGCTATAAAGCTTTTAGCTCAATTCGTGCAGGATTCTGTAGGTACCTTATTTGCATAAATTGAAAAGCATTTCAGAACTCTTTTAAACAAATTCTAATATTGAAATCTGATCTTACCAATTAATTATCTTAATCTTAATAATTAATAAAATTATCTTACTTTCAGCTGGAATACTATTTACTAATTCACCAACGCCTGTAGAGCAATACAACGCATCAGTTAGCTCGGCGCGAGCACTGGGTGGCATTGGACATGAGCACGACCACAGCAGTCACGACCACGACCACCACCACCACCACGATCACGACACCACGCTCACCGCCGACCACATGCCGGGCGACAATGAACAACCGAAACCATCGACCAACAACCAACACGGACCAGATACCCAGAGTGATGAACAGCATAGACAGACATTAGGATCAGACGAAACCGGCAATATATCAAAGTATGGTGAGTACCTATCGCAAAATAACAATATTTTTTATTGCTAACTTCACAATGTGTCTTTACAATTTCCAAGTAAGTATGTGCATACGATGCGTACTTACATACATATTACATATCTCAGCAGTAGGTAGGTATTACTTCTTTGAAATTGTAAATCGCTAAAGATGTCCAATGTGCAAATAGATTTATTAAATTAGAAATATAGAAATATTTACTCGCAATTTAAGTACCTATGCCAGATTTGTGCGTTTTAATTACGAAATTAACCTTTCTGAGATACCTAAGCTACCACAAGAAAAAATCGGGCTGCTTCTTGGATAAACTACAATAAATTGTAAAGTAGAAAATAAATAAGAAACAGATATATAATTATACATCCATAAAATTAAAACATTTGTTTAATTTTCAGTGCCAAGAACCGTTGAAGGTGAATTGAAAATAGATAATGAAGAATTTACAATGATGCTTGCAAACTCTGAGAGTGAAGAGTACAAAAGGTTTACCGAAAGCTTTACTAATGCTCTTAAACAGGCTTTATTTGCGGAGGCATCTGAAAATGGAAATGACGTCACCGTTGAAGTTATTAACCTCAGGTAAATTACTGAATGCATATAGATTATTATTAATTATTTTAAAATTTCATGGAATATTTTTAAAAAATGTATACCTTGTTACAGGAAAGGATCAATTATTGTTACATACAGAATTCACTGGAAACCAATGTCCGACACCGAATCCGATAACGTTATGACTGCAAATCAACTTAAGACTAACTTAAGTGATTATCTATCGAGAAATAACAGAATGTTGAATATACATCACGTTGCGGAAGATGATGTGTCTACCAGACAGGTGTTAGATTTATGCCAAAGAAATAATAATGATTGTGAACATGGGTGTGAATTCAATGCGAGCACTCTTCAATTTGCTTGTATTTGCCCACCTGGCCTGATGCTCGATATCGGAAAATGCAAACCCATTTTGGATCCAAACTTGATAGAGGATACAAGACAGAAAGGATACAGGGTCTTAGATATAGATTCTACTAAAAGTACTGATAAACCTACCACTTCAGAATATAATACATTTGACTGGAAGGAAACCCATAGTGTAATGCCAGAAATTACCACTGAAACTGATCCGGACCTTAAATTCTCCCATATTTTCGGCCACCCACATAAACAACAAAGTGAAATTGCAGGGGATAATGATCATACGATTCAATCTGTACCGGAACCAACATCTGAACCACACCGACAAGCGGAACCGACTGCTGAACCTGAATCAACTGCAGAACCTAAACCAGAAGCAGAACCGACAGCTGAACCTGAACCAGTTACAGAATCTAAACCAGAACCAAGCGCAGAACCGGAACCAATTGCAGAATCTAACACTGAACCAACTGCAGAACCGGAACCAATAGCAGAACCTAAACCAGAAGCAGAACCAACTGCAGAACCTGAACCAATAGCAGAACCTAAACCAGAAGCAGAACCAACTGCAGAACCTGAACCAATAGCGGAACCTAAACCAGTAGCAGAACCAACTGCAGAACCTGAACCAATAGCGGAACCTAAACCAGTAGCAGAACCAACTGCTGAACCTGAACCAATAGCGGAACCTAAACCAGAAGCAGAACCAACTGCAGAACCTGAACCAATAGCGGAACCTAAACCAGAAGCAGAACCAACTGCAGAACCTGAACCAATAGCAGAACCTAAACCAGAAGCAGAACCAACTGCAGAACAAGAAGCAATAGTAAAACCTACATCAGAACTAGAAAAAACCGCAGAACCAAAGCTAGAAGTACTACCGGTTCTAGAACCTGAACCGACTGCTGAACCTAAACCAGAAATAGAACCTACTGTAGAACTCGAACCAAATGCCGAACCTGAACCAACCGTAGAACCCAAATCAGAAGCAGAACCTGAAGCAACCGCAGAACCTAACCCAGACCAGAAATCGAAATCTGAGCCGGAGCTTAATCCAAAATCTAAAAAACAACCTACGGAATCCGAATCCATTTCTGAACCTACTCTCGAACTAGCGCAGAGTGCGGAAACTTCACCAACCGAAGTGAAATATGACTCCGAAACAACAACCGTTGCAAGCCCTGAATCGACTACTGAGAAGCATATTTTCAATCCAAATTCTTTGCCTGATGTTGAACCAACACCAGAATCAGAATCTGAAACAGCGCATGTCATGGCAGATCAAATTAACGATTCAAAATTCATAGACATATCGGCAGCGGAACATTATAATTCAACAAATTCAAATTTATCTGAACACGAATTTATACCAACATCTAGCATTAACGATACAACTTCCGAAATTCAAGAAAACAAAGATAAGGACAGCATCTCGTCTAAAATATTCACCGCTTTAGGAAACCAAAGCTCAAAAATGATCAGTGAGACATCGCGCGAAGATGAACCAGAGGTTATTTTAAGCGAAAGCAAACCAGAATCAAATAAATCTGATGACTGGCTTGAAGACAATAAGCAAGACAACACTCAAGAAAGCACAACTGTCACGCTAGCTTCTAGTTCAGTTGAAGATGATATATTATTACATAGTATAGCAAATAATACATCAATAATAGATCAATACGATGCCACCACAACGATTGTACCAGGACCAGAAAACGACCACTTCTCCCCTGGTAAAAAAGACAGTTCATATCATGAGAGTTCTATGTTCAATAATATTATTGAAAAAACTAAAAATATCGATAAACATGACACTGAATTGGTCGACGTTACCACCAACACTACTTCTGCAGAAATAAACCCAGAACATGTACAAATACACATTATGGAGGTTGTTAGTCCTAATAAAGAAATAGAATCAGAAAATTCGACCATTGAAAAACCATTAGATGAGAATGCTGATGTTAGCTTTGATTCCATCAATATGCTTATGAACCGTTCCTCAAAATCAATAGGAAAAGAAGACAACATAAAAGACGAAATATCGACCACAGACGTTAGCGACAGTTTTGTAACGACAACGACAGATTCTGATTGGCTTTCAGAAAGTGTAACAGAAATAAACTATAAGGAAGCAATGAATAAAATGGAAACGCAGGACAGCATAAAATCAACAATGGAAAATAAAGTTAACCTTGCTGAAATGCAAGGTAACCCTAAATTTGATAATTTGACAACATCTAATAATCAAATGGCAGAACAAAACGAATTCATGACCTCCACGGAGAACATAAAGAGTACAACAATTAGTCAATTTATTTACAATTCGGCAGACCAAACTATTTTAACACAAAATACTAACATTCACAGTGTTAATAAATCCGAACCTGCGCCAGTGTGGGAAAATCCTGATAGCGAAAAAGATATGACAGCAAATTCGTCCGAAAATAATGTCACAGAATTAATGAGAGAAATGCACTCAACGTTACAAACATTAAACATTACATCTACAACACACGAAAGTCATAATGATTCTATATCAGAAATCACGATGCAGAGTACAACACCAGTAAACAACCTAAACGTAACAATATACGAAATATCCTCACAAAGTCATAATCACTCTTCACCAATACTAAAGAGCGTCAACGCTCACTCCGCTGAGTACGAGGATCATGAAACGGAAATGAATCCATTTCTACCAGAAATAGAGAACAACAAAAGTCTCGTCAAAAAACTGCAAGAAGGTCATGACTTAGAACCGACTAATTTAAACGAAACTCAAAATGAGAACTTCGAAGATCATTTGATGAATAATGATAGTCGCATTTCTAAAATTAATACTATGTTAACATCCTTAGTGCCTAATAATGAAACAATTACTACGACTACTGAAAAAGATACAATTTTTGACGATCTTATGAATTTACAGTCTAATGACCAAAGTCCAGAAAATAACCGAACTGGCTTGGTAAACACTAGCCTAGACTACACGACTGAAAAGGGTGCAGATAAAGAAATTCCACCTATTTCGACCTTCTTAATCGATACCGACGATTTAGACAAAGAACACACGACTGAACAAAGGTCTTCTATGTTAGAAAATAACTTAGAAAGTGATACAACTAGTCCGACTACCTCGGTGCCAGAACAATCTACGTTGAGCATACGAACGTCCTTAAATGATAATGAATTTCTCAGCGTCGTACCCATTGCAAAAGATAAAACGGATGAAAAAGAAACCGTAAAGAAATCATATAAAAGTGAAAACATATTGGAACTTAATGATATTAGTGATTCACCAAAAAAAAGTGCCAGAAGGACATTACATTCAATAAAATTGGATACTGATATTCTTAACAATGACGCGTAGGTGCATTGCTAACAATCTTAGACGTTAGGTTTATACTAAGGTACCTACTAGGTACTTGGACGTATATATTTCTTTACCTGTGATTGTAACAATTAATTTTGTATACCTACACCTACAAACAATAGGCACTTATATATAAAAACTCTTACGTATGTATACTTAATATTTTACGAATAAGTATGTTTTCAAAAATGAAGGCCTTAAAAGCAAAGAACCACGTATTGCACTTATAAAGGCACCTAATCAAGAAGGATTTGCATTCGTAATAATTATAAAAACACATGAACATCATTACACTAGTCAAATTAAAAGTAGAAACTTGACAGATATTGCTATATTACCTATATAAAACTTATGATCATTATAATCGCATTAAATATTAACATATCTTGATTCCTTAACACGTGTTATGACGAAAATAAATACCTAATCATTTGAAACGATTAGGCCAGTACTTACAAAGACATTGAATTAAATAATGCATCGAAACTTGGCGACAACGGAATAGTTACAATAATTGCCTAACACCCTTGTTCTTAGGACTTATTACACTTTTATATTTATCGATTTTAGGAAACAATTGATTATTAATTTTAACTTGTATATACAAACCGTAAATGCAAATTACTTTCTATATATTACATTAATTTGGTAAAAATGTAGCTAATAGTGTAATAAGTCGTTAACTTAATTGTTACCAATACCTGCCTAAATATTATTTACTAAATAGGTACATACTGTACATAAAAATGTTACTTTGAAACGATTCCCGTTACTATGTACTTATTTAAAAGCTTTGAGATTTTTGTCAAGAGCGAGATAACATTTCTGCCATGTCGAACTTAATGTGATATCGCGCAAAAGAGCTGTTTCTGTCATAGGCACATAACGTGTAATGCTAAGTGATACAGTGAGGTCTGATTGTAAAATACCTAGTAATTATTCTAGTTTTTGTTCAATAAGATATATTTTGTATAATATGGTTGATATTGTAAAGAATTATGTTGTAAATAAATTTAAAGTAAAACTTAAACGGATTCTTTTAATTTTCTGTTGTTTTCAAAGATAATATGTATAAGTAAAACAGGACCTTTATTCTTATAACTCTCCTTAAATTCTGCAATAAATTGATTAAGTGACGGGAGTTGGGGAGCGAAAAAATGAAAGATTTCCCATATCAACTTCATGATATATTCTGTACTTAGATATTAAATATAGAAACGGATTAGGGATAATGATCAATAATAAGCATCTTCTATTCATACTAACATAATATATATTATATAATATCACAACAATAAGAAAACTTAACCATTTCATATTATCATACAGGTACTGTACCTGCTCATATACCTATAACATCTGATGAATAGATTAGATTCAGACAAACCAATCATTATTAGGGTTAGGCGTTATCTCTTCAATTTCTTGAGCACTCATCTGTTGATCATCTATCATCATATTCGCACAAAGACACCCGTCACCCACAGTGCCATCTTCGCTAGCTATGCAGTTACCCAGCACAGCCTTACAGCTGTTGTATGGCACTGACTTGGTGTGTTTCACGTCGACAGTGCCTTCTTGTGGTTTAGTTGCGGCTACAATATCGTGATCGAAAGTTTCTTTAATTTTGATGATGCCGTTACTTCTATATTCAATTTCTGGCATATTACAGGTTTCCGTAACATTTCTAGTGCCAAATTCTGTAGGGCAGTTTTTTCTACGATTGCAAGTTTCTGATACATATTTTACATTACTAGTGCGACATGATGGTTGAGCAGAAATATTTTCTCCTTTTTCTCTACAACAGCTACGAGTCTCTTCATTTATCTTGAATATATTAATTTTTGATATATCATTTTTTAAATTAAAACAGTCTTCATTTAAATTGGTGTTCATTATTTTAGGGTTAACATGAAAGGTGCATTCTACTTCGCAATGTTTAACATACTGACTCTTCAAAATAAACTCGCCACATTCAGCACAGAGAACTTCAATATCTGTAATAAGTATTAAGTAAAAAAATAATGAGCATATCTGATAAGATAATATCGCTAACTTTTTAAACTTTGTTTAATTAAATTACATTACATAAGCAGAAGTAGGTACTTTTTAATAGGGGTTAGCTTGTGGTACTTTTAAGTGAAAACTTGCTACCACTATAATCGCACATTAAGCTTTCCTAAGAATTAATTAACTGTCACTTCAATTATTTTCTGAATATCAAATTAAAGTAGAGATTTATATACATTTTATGTCTACTTTATTAAAGTAATATATATTTTAATGTTTATACAGAACAGAAAATGAAATCATTATCATGTCATCAGAATTTACTTAGCAGAACGTGCTCTAGAGTTAGCAAAATCTGCTAAGTCAGATAAAATGTATTACACCCTGCGCCTGCTGCATCATTCCCAGTAAAAAAAATATATTTTCGGACGTCTTGTCTGATGGATCACGTGTGATCATTGTGTGACGTCACATAACCATTAGATCATTAATTATTAAATACATATACTTCATCAATAAATACTTATATTAATTGTGATAACGCACCTGTATCAATCTCATTTTGCTCAGGTAAATCTGATGCAGAATTAGAATCAGATGAAATCCCACTGTCAATTTTGGTATCTGCAAGAATTCTTCATTATGAAATACATTTAAAAAAATCATAGAGCTCTCAGTTGCTGGCATCTTTACTTACCTGATAACAAGCCAAGGATTTTGACGTGTTTAGTCAAATCTTTATTTCTTGAAAGTTTTTTATTACTTTGAACTGCACACATGAACCACAGACTAGGATGATAAGTTTTGAGGTGTGTCTTTAAGTGATGTGATTGTATGAAACCTAAAATTAAATTGGTGTTTAACATGACTGGTACCTAGGAATAAAACATTGATATTTTTTAATATTTTCCTTAACATTTGTTTTACTTAACATTTATTTTATTTAACAGTATTATATTATTTAAAACCAAATATATTTTTTGCCCCAAATGGTTCATTATTTTTTTTTACGTCCCTCGATAAAATGTGCTCACTTGTACATATCTTGCAGGCAGTTGATATTTTCAAACATTTATTTCATAACAACACAAAACAATTGATGTGGGTACAGCTTTCCAGACAGATTGTACATAATTAAATGGAACTTTAGGAGACAAATACAAAATTATGTTGAAACGAAAAAGGGTATTCCTTCAGCATTTGTTGTGCACAAGACCGCCTCAACACTGATTTTCAGTAGACCCTCACAAATGGGAGTGCATAGAATATAAGCATGCATGTTAAATTCTTACATACAAAAACAGTTTTTTTTTTTTCATAACAGAAAAAGACTGTACTGGCATGGCATCACACATACATAATAATTAATTTGATTGCAGCCATTTGTTAAGTTTAAGTATTTACAATATGAGCAGTGATATTTCAGCAACAAAGAGCCAATTAGAATATGTGTAGTATAGTTTCAGGCTCTTTTATTAATAACTTCATATGATACACCCAATGGTAAAATTTTAGTACCATACCAATATATTATGAATACATTGTATGAAATATAAACTATATTCTAGATACATCACCTTTTCCACACTCATTACAAAAATACTGCTTGCAGTTTGTATGTGTTAATTCATGATGCTTCAAATGATGTGGAAAATTAAAAGATTTATTGCAGTCATCATATGAACAACGATATCTCCTCTCTGCCTCGGGCTTATGTATCTTAGAGTGTATTCCTAAAGCTAATTCACTGTTAAATGTTGCATCACACTCTGCACATGCATAAGTTCCTAAAATAAATAACCAGATTAAAATGGTGCTTAGTAGATTAAAAAACCTAGAATCATTTCTGACATTTACATTAAATCAACTGAAAAGTAGCATAACATTTATTATATACATTTACTCTTGCTTTTGTTTGAGTTAGTTTAGTTTTGCTCAACATTGTTAGTTTTAAAATCAATCAATATTTTAAATCCTAACTAATATTATAAATGTAGCTCTGTCTGTCTCACTTTGACACTGTAACTACTGAAACAATTTAAATGAAATTTGGTACCTACACAGATAGACTAGAGCTTGAGAAATGACATAAATAAGCAGGCAAAACATAGTTCTTCAAACTTGGAAGATTTTTGATCATAATATCATATCATAGATCATAATTAATGTGCAAAAATTAAACATAATTACATACCTATTTCATAGGTATTGTCAAACTACATAGGGTAGTTTAAATTTTCGTTATTTCTAAAATAATCTAGGTAGTTCACATAATATAAAACCACTTCAGTGTTAGATTGTCGTGAGCTCAGTCTGCTACATACACGGGAAATGAGGAGTTTTGGAATCATCACCATAAAATTAATATATGGAATTTAAATTTGTTGCGTTTTTTTTATTCCAATATACATTTACTGTTAACTAATCTTGTGGATAAGATTAGAACTTATTTACCTTTGTGTGCATACTTCATATGTCGTTTGAGTAAAGTCTCATCTCGAAAGTTACCACCACAATCTGTACATTGGACACATCCCACCCTCTCATGCTGCTTCTCATGTCGTCGTAATGCTGACCTAAAATCATTTAATTGCACTTTAATCGGTCATCTGAAGTACTATTGTTTTATAGACCTTGTTACACGTACAGGAAACTGAATTTTTTACAGCAAGTTTTGCACTCGAATTGAGGGAAATGACTTTTTTGGTGCCTCTTCCTCTCGCTTTCATATTTATATATTTTATCACAATGTAAGCACTTTAGCATATTCATAATTGAAATATAATTTAATTAGAAATGAGCGGATCGGAGGAAATTTTTTTTGCATCAATTTCGATGAACTCAGATCAAAATAACAAATGTCATGTTAAGTAAACTTAAAGTTTTGACATTTTCTGAGAGTATTCAGTATACCACAGACGGACTATTCATTATACCTACGCGACTCCGATTCCTACGAGAGTCCGCGTACTCCGCGTTTAGTCGGTTTGTTGAACTTTGTTGGCGCGACTCAATGGGGCGCAAGTCTATACGTTTCTTTGTTGCGTTAAGCATGGTTTAGCCGGGGGATTATATACCTATAGTTTAGGCAATATGCATAATTTATTGCTTAGGTAGACTAAGCAACCAAAAACGTGCTTAAAAGCTATTATAATATATTTACACTTCATAAATATTATACCTTATATAAAATTAGGAAACTAAAATACATGACTTAAACAGGTCTGTCAGAATGTATTGTATTTTGGTTGGTAAACATACATACGTGCACACATACGTGGCTAATTAGAATTTCTCAAATAATCTAGAGTTGATTTTTTAATAAAATATACTAAGCCGGCCTAACTATTTTATACATAAGACGCATGTAAAGACGAAACTTTACAGTACGCAGAATATCAAATCCACTCATCCTGTTCATCGGCCTACCTTGTAAGACGGAGTTACACTACCAGCAATATGAGGAAGCTAAAAGGAGCAGTTAAAGAAACAGCTAAACAAAAACGAGAACGAAAACAAGAGTTCGCCAAATCCAGACAACAGCTGCACACGGTGGTCTTGCCGACGTTTGCTGTTATATTTATATTAATTTGTGTTTATGTTTACCTGAAGACTAGGCCATCTTCTATTCAATATGCCTAACCAGGATAATATATTGTAGGATAAAAAAATCTGTAGCATTGAATGTTTTACATTTTCCAATTCTCTGCTTGTAATATAATTTATATTTGAATTGTTAAGAATTATGTCTACTTCTTAATTGCTAAAGCTATCCTATTTTGTTATATAGTGAATATAATCCTTAGCTTTGAACTTCTTGTATAAATGTACCTACTTGATAAAGTGCAGTATGTTTTAATATAAAAAGTATATTATATAATAAATATTTTGATATACCCAGTAGTATTTTATGCATTGTATTGTATCAAATTGAAGTAATTTTATTTTATAAGAGAATTTAATGTATGCAATAGAAACAATATATTTATTTCGTAAGTAATTAAATTAGAAATAGTGGTATTGAGCATTTAAACTGCATTCCATTCCATTTCATTAATACATTCTTATTGATGCTGTACCTTTTTGTTTTATTACAAATACCTACAACACAATCTATGGTGTCATAATTTCTTAGAAAATGTTATATCAAATATATTTAGTTACCTATATTTTTCAATTAAGTACCTACCCACAGTAGGTATATTATATAAACATGCTTTTAAAAAGAAACACCAAGTTAAGATCTAGTTCTCTCTGTTTATGGGAACTGATGGATAGGAGCAAAACAATAAGAAATGAAAATGCGATAAAATTTCTTTAAACAATAAAATTTTAATAATAATAACTTGATAATTTCTGATGCCTTCGCGGTTATTACACATTGGAATGAAACAACTATTAACGGATTTAACTCGCGTATTTTTATTTTATTTTATTTGCTTCCGAAACGTCAGCAAATAAAATAAAATAAAAATACGCGAGTTAAATCCGTTAATAGTTGTTTCATTCCAATGAATAATAACTTGGTTTATTAATAATAATTAACAATTATTTAGTGCTTGGGGGCAGAATAATCAGGTGACGAGATGTTTACAAGGTATTTTGACAGTTATTTTATTATGTTATTTAAATAAGTCCAGTCCATTCAAAAAAAACCTCCCTATCGTATGACAAGGTCTACATCACTCCATGTCCTTGCGCGCTATAATTTCCTATTCCTACCGCCCGGCCGAGCGGTTGTGTCGGGCCTCTTGTGGTCCATATTCAGTGCGGTTGTCGTAAGCGACGCGCTCGCACTTCGGTCAATTTCAATCGTTCTGGTCGTTCATATACCTACGTACCTACTAAGATAATTAAATATAATTTGATATCCCTTATACACAATAGCCTTTATAATTATGTTCTAAGATTTATCACGCAGTCATCTCCAATTTAAAAAATATATATTTATAAATGATATATTTTAAACAACCACCAGAACATATTCACACTTCTCCGTAAATTCCATAATATAAACATAAAGAGTTATGTTATTTTAATTATATCGAAGAGGTAGCCCTGTCATTGATGTGGGATCTTGCGGTGTGAAGCAATCACAACTATACGCTTGATCATTTAGGCACACTTTAGCATGCAGTGGTTGCTGACGCCGCAGAGTACGCTAGAACCGCCCGTTTTACAAAAGATTGTCCGGATGAAAACGTTGTTTATTTTTTCCATATCCCTAATATTTATCAGGTATCAATTATCTGCATTTTACCGTGACCTTAAACAAAACACAAGTCTTTTTTGTTAGGTTTACTTTTCCTTATTAAGCTCTTCGTTACCCTTACAGAATAGTTGATTTGCCTCTGAGGGGTAACTACCCCCATGTTCGGAACCACTGGTATATAGGGACCGTGCAGAACTAATCTTGTACCTACTCTATCAATACTTGACATAAATATAAGCAATTTACATTTCCATTTTAGCTAAACATAATGCATTGTTGCATTTCTGGATGTACCAATATACCGACAAAAATACAAATAAATAAATCAAATAGCGTTAAATTTTAATACCTTCCAAAAAAATATATATTCACTTCTTTTTTTGGATTGAATACTGAAGCGCAGTTAGTCTGCAGTAGGCCTTTACTGCAAAACTAGGCGAACACCCTGATGAGTCATATCTGAGCCTATAAACTTATTCCAAGTAACCTCAAATCGATATAAAAGATGTTTGTTGGCGTGAGCCAACCCAACGCTAACATGTTACTATCGACATAAGTTTTATAAATTGTCAGCTTATGTCTAAGTAATAATTTACTCCGCTTGTTAAAATAGACTTTATAATCCATATTTAATCATGTTCATGGTATTCAAAAGAAATATAACAAAAGAGATAATGTTTAGAATACATTATTGACGACGCGACGTCCTCCTTGTGTCTCTTTTGACAATTTATTTAGTGCTGCCGCCTATATATTCTGCATGTCCCCTTTTGGTTGTTTAATTTTTACATAACTTTATTGCTTGGTCCCACAGTTAAAGCTCAATTCTTTTGGGTCTAGACTAGTCTAGAGCACTAACCTCTGCTCTGGTGCAAACGATCCGAAGCGCAATTACACTAATTGTTGTTAATAATGATTTCTTTCTGTTTGCAAGAATTTATAATCCATCCTAGTAGCCAGAACGTTGCTAATATGAGGAAGAAACCACTCAGGACAAAGTACAGTGAGGTAGTTGATAGCATTAATAGTTGATTGAGAATCACTGTTAACAAAGACTGGAGCACCACGCCGATGAACGTGTTGATGCCAAATATTAACCCGAAGCAACTGTCGTCACTTAGTTGACCAGCTATTTTAGCACTGAAACAAAAATACTTCTTAGATCTTCTACAACGGAAAATTGCCTAAAACATATTTTTCATAAAAACAAATAGCGAGGAAATGAATAATGCTCGACGTTTTATTTAGATTGTAGGGTAGATAGGAAGTGTAATATTTTTTCATCACAATAAATGCTGTCGGTATAACCAGGATAAGAACATTAATAAGTACGTATCATATTCGTATTATTTTAAAAATTAAATTGCTTCGACATTCGCATTAGCTCAAAAGATAATTTAGCAATTGCGCCCTCTGACCAAAATGAACTATGAAATAAACTGCGTGCGCATAGAACACCATAGAGAGAACAAATAAATATAAATCATATCATAAGTAAACACTTTCTTTTCGACCATTAAACTTATAAAATAATCCACCCATTTGCATGAATACTCTATCTTGAGGACAATAATAGATGCTTACCTTGCTAAAGTAATGACGAAATGATATAGCATGCCTACAACAATGTAGCCAGCGTAGGAAACATACAAATTTGGCACGTATGTACCCAGAAACAATGCAACGCCTTGGAGACCTGCTGCTAAGGCGGGGAGAGACGGCCGAGACCAATAGGTTGTCATGAAAGCCCCTGCTACTCCCAACAGAGTTTGAATTGCTTCGACAGCACCATTGTACACTATCTGCAAGAAATGTATGATTATACAAGGTATTTGGACGAATATCAAATTATGTAGGTACCTGCATTTCACACACATCAGTACGTGTTCTGGGTTGTGCGATCATCTACATCAGGTCTCCTCGTCTATTTTTCGGGCTTTTTTTACAAAGAAGGCATGTACTATTTAATGAATACATTGGCGAGATTATTATTTTATTACTTACATAATCACCAGTGAGTCCATTTTGATTGCTTTTGTATTGCCAAAGGATTTGCATGTAGTATTGGACGTGGGAAAATAGTGCTAGTTCTACAGCGTACAGTGCCGACCACACTAGAACCTTCGGCCGTGTAAACGCTCCGCGGGCGTGCTGCACGATCAAGCGCGAGGCCTCCGATACGTTTTCTCGGAATGTTTGCTGTAAAACAACATAAGTCAATATTTTAACAGTGGCGACTATGTTCTAACTAAAGGAAATATTTTGAAAACATCGTTTCAATTATGTTCACCTTGATAAATCTTTTATCTTAGAAATTAGAAATCGCGTATAATATTGACTGCACTTATAGCCAACGCCTCTAATACGCACCTAGGCCAGTAAAATAAAAAATGTCTCAGATCACGTGTAATTGTCGTCCGAGGCGAAGCCGAGGTTGACAAAAATGTGATCTGAGGCTTTTTTATTTCCTGGCTGAGGTCAGTATACTATTTTTCTGTTCGACGAAGCCAGAAAGCGGCAATTCCATTTAGCGCAGCGGCCCGAATGATGGCACTTTCTGGCCGGAGGACAGAAAAATATATTTTTATCGACAAATCTAACTAATTGACTAGGCAACCCAATCCAAAATCCTGGGCAAACATTGCTTTACCTTGCATCCCTACTAATATTATAAATGCGAAAGTAACTCTGTCTGTCTGTCTGTTACGCTTTCACGCTAAAACTACTGGACCGATTTAAATGAAATTTGGTACAAAGATAGTCTGGAGCCTGAGAAAGGACATAGGCTACTTTTTAACCGACTGTAAAAAAGGAGGAGTTCCACGCAGACGTAGTCGCGGGTAGAAGCTAGTACTCTATATTGTGCAAATTACAAGATGACGTCGCGATATCCTTACTAATATTATAAACGCGAAATTCGTAAGAATGTCTGGATGGATGCTAGTTCTCTTTCACGCAAGAAATACTGAATGAATTTTGATGAAACATTATAATAATATATCATACACATTGTAGGATTTTTGAAGATAAATGTGAAGTAGGTACTATTCATGCGCGGCTAAAAGCTAGTTTAATACAATAGCTTTCAGTTCTAATCCACTTACTTAAAAAGTATTGAATAAAATAAAACATAGTTTCCTTTCTGTAAAATAATAAAGGGCAACCTTATTTTTTGGTGGTTCCTTGACTATAGGTGATTGTGAATCCTGTTGAACATTCCTTGACATTCCACGGTGAAAATAGATGCCAACCAGTACTGGAGGCAGCCAAAACGCCCAAATTGTTGCCAGAAATTGAGCTAATAACAATCAAGCAAAGTTAATTAATAAACTAAAAAAAAAATTTGTGGTGCTGGTCTAGACATGCATAATTTTTTTGCATTTAAAATTTTTGCTTGGCCTAAATGTTACCTGTTAGTGTGATGTAGTTAAGTTCTCTGTAGTCCATAAGTTTGAAGAAGACAAGTAGCTGGCCGCTGAGGCCGGAGAGGAACCGGCCAACGAGCGCCGCTGCACGCGTGTATGATGATACCCGGGGGTATTTAGCCGGGTCCACCTGTTAACATTAGTGTTTTGTAGTATTACAGATAAGTACAACATTTATTATAACAAACAGTAAAAACCTCATTCTTATTGGTTAGCACTGGTTTGTCTATACAAATATCTAAAAGATCTGATTTATTTAATCTGGTGAACTAGGACAAAGCAGGTTGGCCAGATATGCTGCCAATTAGGCATCATTACAATGGTTGTCTTTAATGAAGAAATTGTTTAATATCGAAAAAAAATGCACAATAAATAATATTACACACAGAAACATCATAATTTATTAATACATCATAAAGATAAATAGTGCTAAGTACCTTAGCGTATATGTAGGTATAATAGGCGATTTCTGTTGCCATGTAAATTCCATACAACACTTGTGACACTAGTAGCCATTCTATGCTTTCTGTCCATAGCAATATTGCATATATAGAAATACCAGATATACCTGAAAAACAAGAACATTATTAATACTTCTCATATCATAATAATTAATATACTAACTAAAATGAATATATATTTATGTCAAAATGTATGATGGAGCAAGATAGTTTGCATCAGTCATTGTAATAGTCAATATAGATAATTAATGAAAACAACCTTGACTAATATAAATAGATTGTCATTGCCTGTTTGATTGAAAGTAGTTAATAATCCTTGTATATAATATGCACAAACTTGTGTATAATAGATATTTATAACTGGGATTTACAATGTAAAAATAAAAAAACTATAGTTTATGTAACACAAATTAAAATAATTGTAGATATGATTTTATAATCATATCCACAATTATTTTTTATTTATATATATCATGGTTTTCAAACTCTTGTTTCAACATGAGCTACTGCTAATAAAATAATAAAATGCAGGTAGGTACTTAGATAATGGGATCATTGTTGTGATATCACTGTTGTTCAAGATAACATGATAGCAAATTGTAATTAATCTTCTCTGGTATTGAACATATCATACTTTAAATAATAACTATTATTAATTTTATTATTACAAATTTATCATATCCCAGACATACAAACACATGTGTCTTTGCACAACTAATAAATTTCAGTAAACATAATATTATTTGTGGTTTTCACTTTATTTTTAAAATGAATTGTTAAAAAAGATACAAGAAAAAGATAAGTAACTACTGAGATTTCACATACAATGAACAGTATTATGAATCGAAATACACTGCAATGTTAAGTCTCTATTAAGGTAGCAATTTCTTGGGACAAATTATGAGGGTTGTGAAGGTAGCAATTTCTTGCGTCAAATTATAAGAAAAACACATTTCTAAGGCACAAAATTACAGACATATTTATACTAACCCGAGATGATTATTACAGGCTTAAATCTTAAAAAATCTGTTATCAAAAATATCACCACCAATAGTATTGCATAAGAGTAAGTTCCAACTGGATATACAAAACGAAGCAACTGATCTGATGTCACGTCTCGCCATTCTCCAGTCAAAAATTCCGAAACGAAAGGTTCAGAGGGACGAATTTCACGTAATGTGCCAAATGCACATAAGATAAGCGTAACTTTAAACCACTCTTTCATTTCAACTAAGATCAAATCTTCAGTAAAACAATACTCAATTCAATAATGATTATAATATCTACACTATATTTATTGCACGTTTTAATGCTTGTAAAAACGTTCGTTTAAAATGCACTTAATAGCTCCTACAAGCATTTTACTGACATCATACTTTAGAATGCGTACGGGATCAAAGTGAGATTGATTTTTTATTATTTGAAGATTTATAAATTATATTATTATTGAGTACTTTCGTCGAATGCCGAACTTAGCTATAACCATGTTAAAACTTACGTAAATTTATAGCTATGATAATCCCAGCCGATCACTTGTAAATTGCTGCCATCAATGTCAAAATCAAAATGTCAAATAGACAGCGACACATTTTAATTGATTCATTCACAATTAATCACATAAAACATAAGGATTCAAATTTTGTATCACAAAAATTAAAGAGATATATAATACAAAAATAAAAGAAAAATAACGATATGTGAAAATATCAATGTTTTGCATTCCAACAAAAAATATTTATTAATTGTCTACTGAACAAACACAATGTCTCAGCAAGACTTGACAAGCGACGTTATAATAATACGTTTTGAAATTTTAATGTACATAATGATCAATTGGCATTAGCGCAATAATAAATATTTTTGGTTAATCCAGTTTCCATATGCCTCTGCCGCACTTTTCTTCCGCTGCTTGCGTTGCCGTAATGTTGGTTTACCTGGTCACACTTCACGCTTCTTTCTACGCATGGATGGCACTAAAAGGGTGGAACATGTATATGTTTGTGAAATGTACCATAGAAATTATTAAAGCGTGTACGCTATGAAAATTTTCATAATAACAATTTATTTTATAGGAATGAAACAACAACAGGGCAACATCATGACAACACCAACACGAGGAAAATAGTGTGGCCGAGCCAATAGAGTACACTAGTTACAGGGTTTTTATTTACACGCCACTACGATAACCCTAAATACTTAGTATATTTATAAATACGTACGTAAAAAACATTTAACTCTATTAATTGTATTAAAAATTTGCATCTTAGGCCACCGTGTACGAGATCCTTTTGCTAGAATCGCCTAGCGCATAGCATTATATACAACATGCTCTAAGCCTAGCACTTAACACTTTTTACCAGAGAAGTATCTTATTACTAATATGGTAATATTAGTATAATCTGTGGCTACCTTATTTTGAGTTCTGACTGGGAATACTAGGATAAGTTAACTATTAAATTAGCATTTTCTTTTCTGAGGTATGTTTTCGTCATTATACTATTCCTTTAAGCTATTTATAAAACGATGTAAATAAGAGCTCATGAATATAATTATAAATTTAACATTCCCAATTATTGTTGCACATTAGTACCTATGTTGACATTTAACAAGTGCCTATGACTAATACTGCGACAATAATTCATTTCAAACTAACTGTTACAAATATTCGTACAAAGTTACTTCATTTTATTATTATCTGTCATTGTTTGTATAGGTGTTCTATAACTTCTAGAATATAACTACACTGCATTGCCATTGATATTTGGAACCATCATGGTAAGTTAAATTATATTATCATAATATTATTATATACTTATTATTACAATATGTAATGCGTGTTTTTGTTTCCTTTAATTATTCTAAACTAAGAGTTAAATGCTATTTCTCATCTTATCATTGGCTGTATTTGCTGTCTTGCCTTAATTCAAACAAAACTCACATGTAAATTCTATAATATACATATAAGCCTTGCTATAGTACCATTTATAAAAGAAATAAATTACTGTTAGCATCATAGAAGTTGGAATAAAACAAAAGTATCAGATTTAACTCGAATACATACATTTTTATAGGTACTGACTTTACCTGAACTTCACATTTCCATATTCATAGCACTACTAAATTGATGATAGTCTGTTAATAATAAGTTATAGAGATTTTGTTCCAATGTGTAATAGTTGCAATGCTTGAATCTCTTGGCAGTTAATACACATTATTATCATATGAGAATTATCAAAGAAGTTACTAATTAGATAGTTTTATTTGTTGTCTGCAGTAAAATTGTTTATTACAATTTAATTTTGTAAATACTGAATATTTTGTAGCCTTGAATATACCCAACTAAGTAAATAAAGTAAGTTAAAGTTTCATAAAACAATATATTGAAGTTAAGACTTTCTTTAATTTTGGAGGTTAGAGAAAACAGCACACACTGATAAATGAAAGAGACATAATTATGTATAATGCAAACAGCATCATAGGACAATACTATAAGAGAAATATTACAAAATACAGCAATAAAACATCCAATCTAGTCTATTGCTGACCTTATAAATATAATTTGTCATTTAAACAACTATATGTTCCCCTTTTTATAGAATAATATAATGATATGTATCTGTATTTTCAGTTGGGTGAGCCTGAAGAAAAACGTAAAGTACCAAAAATGTTACAAAAAATTCTCCAATATGATATTCAAATTACTAAAAAGTTTATGGACTCTGCATTGAAAATAACAGCCTTTAGATCTCTCCGCAACCATGCCAAATTTTTAGAGGTAACCTTTATTCCATGACACTATTTTTATATTCATGCTGTTTCATATTTATTTTTACAGTCTATTTTTAGTATCATCATGCACAAAGAGTTTTTCACAGGTGCCTTCTCTCCTGTATTATTGTGTCCACACACATTCCAGTAGCCCTAATCTAGGTCAATAAAAGCCAAAAATCTTAGTTACTAGTCTTGATGCAATCTGTGCTTGACCAATTAATCTTACAAAAACAAAACATGTTTGCAAGTAAAACAGAGTAGTGACTAGTCGTTCAGTTATGTTGTATGCATGACTAAACAAAATTCATAAGAACTGATCTTCTTTTTAATGCTTTCTGCTCCCCTATTTATCTATAAAAAAAAATATTATTATTTAAAATGAGTTTAAGATGAGTTTAAATTAAGTTTCTAATTAAAGTAAGAGAAGTAGCCACAATAAGTCCATGGAGAAGGACAATGTTTAGAACAATCTAATTTTATAATATGTAAATCAAAATAATATTTATTCGGTTTCGGCTTTTACATGCTCTGATGAAGGTCAGAAGAAGATACCGTGTAATTTTAAATACCTATATAAAAAAAATTACAGGTGTCCTGCCATGGGATAGTGTGGCTAGCTGGCTGGTTGACTTTTATATGGCTTTTTAATAACAAAGAGCTATACCAGCTTCAAGTTAACATGCTGATAGGTAAGTAATCAATATATTTGGAACCTAATTAATTAATATCAAGAATACCATCCACCTCATAACTTACTTGTTTTGTTTCAGCACTGATATTAGACATAGTCATCATAGCTGTTGTTAAAGCATTTGTACGACGACGAAGACCGGTGCCAATGAATAAATTGATGGCAGTGGGCCCCGACAAATACTCTTTTCCATCTGGGCATGCTAGCCGAGCTGTCCTGGTTGCCTTCGTCCTAACTTGTTTAAGCCCAATATCAATAATATTCTATCCTCCTCTCATTGCATGGGTTACGTCAGTCTCCTTGTCAAGAGTACTATTAGAAAGACATTACTTTTTAGACGTTGTAGGAGGATGTGCCCTTGGCATATTTGAGGGCCTTTTGATGAGTTTCATATGGTTATCCCAAAGCTCTTCTGCTAGCTTACTATCTATACTTTCTGATGAAAAGCTTGATGGCGGAGAGTACCATGTTTGATCGGTGCTTCAATTAAAAAGTACCACTAATTTATTTGTAGAAAAGAACAAGTTCAAATAAAATTGTTTTTAAACTAATAGATATATATAAAAAATTTCAATTAGTCAATTGTCAATCAATGTTGCTGTGTGTATAGTAATAGTAATAATAATAATATATATTAATACATAGTTACATAACAACATATTTGAAATAAATAAATCACTTCAATAAATTTAATCAATTTTTTTTTTTATTTAGTAAGTAACCAAACTTCGAACTACTTGTATATCAACGACGCATTCTCAATTTGATTGGGTTAAGTATACCTTGGTTATACAGTTCTTTGTTTGATGGGTATGCTATAAAAATAATTTTGAAAGAATTAAATTGTTTCTCTTTTATTAAGTTTTATTATGATGAATAAACTTCAAGTTTTATTAAATAACAATTCACCAGTAGTCATGATTTTAATTATGAATATATGAAACATCACGAACGTTAGGTGGTAGCAACAAATAGGCAATATGCACTTGAAACAAATATGGGTAAGTACTTAATCTTTTTTTTGGTACTATTTTGAATTATCATTATATTTATATCAATATGTCTTAATTTTATTTCTTTTTAGATTTGAAAATAATTAGGTATTGAAAATTGCAAAAAAATGAGGGAAATTTAAAGGGGTTGAAATGGAGCGTGACGGACTGTGACGTCAAAATCTATGTGTCGTATGTTACTGTCAAAAGCGCTTGTTCTGTTCGTAAGGGGGCGTTCAAGTATTACGTAAACACAATGTGGGGGCGGGGGGGTCTATGTATTGCTTATTTTGGATGACATGGGGGGTAGGGGCGTCTAGATGATGATTACGTCATCGGTAGTAAAATTACTTTTTTACACGAATGGCAACCCTCACATTAAGTCTTTGCTTGAAAACGAAACGCATTTTCGAGGATTAATGCATATGTTAAACATATGCATTACCTATTTGCGGGAATCCCCGAAAATGCGTTACGTTTTGAAGACTGTTAATTTGAATTTAATTTGTGTACCAAACATTTAAAATAAGCTTGTTATGTTCGTAAGACTATAATATTTTTGTAACTTACTCTATATTGAAAACCGTATCAGTAAAATCTAATATCCATACTAAATCTATTTTTTTTCATAATTATAATATTTAAAAAACAATACATTCATAGAAAAATATTTACGTAAGCATAAGGGGAGGGAGTAAGAGCTTTGCTTACTTTTGCTGACAAGGGGGATGGGGGGATAATAATCGTAATAAATCTGCTTACGTAATACTTGAACGGCCCCTAACGACCTATGGTAACGACTGTAGAGTACTTACTGAAATTGTATTTACTATCATTGTTCAATATTATACTGTTACACTTTTGTTGATTGCAAAATCTGAACAAAATCAACTGAACAAGAATTCAACACTTTGTAGGTTACGTTCGTTGTTATCATAGACCTTAATGGCGGGCGTTTAAAAAACCTGCAAGTGCTTCAAATTAAAATATATACCTAATAAGTACCTATATACTACTACATTTTAGATTTATGGCGTTGAATATTATTTAACAAAATAGGCGCAGTAGAAGTCGTCGAGTTGCGGAAAACAAGCCCGCGAAAACCTATACCTACCTAACATTAAAAAAACGATATAAGCTATCATAAAAAAAATATATAGGTATAAAAAAAACAGTGCATATTCCCTATTGTCAAACGAGCCGCTATGCTGTTAGTAAAGGAGCTATTTATGCCTGTCATCGTGCCGTCATTCAAATAAAATTTCCCTTCAACCAAGTATACCTATTATTTTAAAATTTCATAAAAATCAATCCAGCCGTTTCAGAGGTATTTGACGTATGGTACCTATGTTAATCTACTATATAAATGACAATTAGAAAATATATACAAGTTTGTATCACGTTATTTTATAAAAATACTTAATGGAATTTTTTGGGATAACGTTATATGGTCCCCAAAATTACATAGCAGATACAATACGAAAAGAATATTACGAGCCCAAATTAAAAGAAGAAGCTAAAGTTCTAATGGAAAAGATTAAAAGTTATTCAACATGCCCCGAAAAGGTAGGTAGTAATTACGTAAGCAGGTTTTATTATTAGGTACCTATTTACTTATCTACTTGTACCTACTTTAGCCTACTTCGATTACTCGGAATAGTTATAGGTGCCTGACCTAGTTTAGGTTTTTGGTACTTTAATATTTTTGACTGACTGGAGATGACCTGTGGCATTCTAGTCTCTAGATCTGGGCATGGTGTTCTTTCGTCTGCTTTTATTAATAATTTAACTCCGCCCAACAATATGTCTAAATATGTCGTTTTAGGATCACCGCCAGTGCTGCGTAACATTATAGTCTCTTACAGATTCTAAGACCCAATGTCGACACCGTGTGTTACATTGATTGTTATATTGGCCGAGTTAACGGTTTTCCTAATGGCTCATCGCAAAGGCTTTCAAAGATGAAACGTAAAGGTGTAGTGAAGCCTGCTGGCCCATCAGATATTTATAGATTACCCCCGACGACGTCTATGGAGGTAGGTACCTACTTGTAAAGCTAATTTAGGAATCACTTTAAATAATTATGGTTTATACATTTTGTCTCAAAGTACAACTTACATACTTAAATACCTGCTTTATCATCATCCTTTAGTGGGTACGTTTGTTTGTAAGTTGGTAGTACCTAATGTGAGTAAGTAGGTACGTAATATTTTTAACTACCTAAGTACTTATTTAATTTTTGGGCATCTTCAGTATGGCTGGTGGCAATGTGACCCAGTGCTATCAGATTGTAATTGGTACGTTACCAGTCCACGTTATCCTCAACCTGCTTCGCCAAATTCGCTGATATTGGATAAAGTTCGAAAGAACAATAAATACGCTACGTTATTTTAATATCTATGCAGTTGTGTTAATTAACAAGGACTTTCGGCTAAAGGTAATTATTTTATGTAGCAAATGGCAAATAAATTAACTTAAGCCAAGTTTTTACCCTATTTTTTCTATAAATTAAATTATGAGGTTTAACAAGGAACTGATGTTATTAATAAGCACGGTAAACATCTGTGAATAAGATAATAATAAAAATAACATCTTACAAGCAAAGGATACACAAAGGCATTTTATGAGTAATGTATATGTTATAGGCAATGTGTATAATCCGGCATTGTATAGAATACCTAGGCATTGTATACATTGCCTAAAACGTTCAGGCAATGTGTATAATACGATTCATTTCATACATTGCCTAGGTATTGTATAAAATGCCCGAAGCGCATCAGGCAATGTGTATACTAAAAAAACGCGTTACATACATTACCTATGCGTCAACCGGCATTCTATACAATGCCTAGGTATTCCATACATTTCCTAGGTAAAGTGTAAAATAGTTTGCACATTCAATATCATTTCACACATTGCCTGGACGACCCCGGCATTCTATACAATACCTAGGAAATGTATAGAATGCCTGCATTATACACATTATAGGCAATGTGTATAATCCGGCATTGTATAGAATACCTAGGCATTGTATACATTGCCTAAAACGTTCAGGCATTGTGTATAATACGATTCATTTCATACATTGCCTAGGTATTGTATAAAATGCCCGAAGCGCATCAGGCAATGTGTATACTAAAAAAACGCGTTACATACATTACCTATGCGTCAACCGGCATTCTATACAATGCCTAGGTATTCCATACATTTCCTAGGTAAAGTGTAAAATAGTTTGCACATTCAATATCATTTCACACATTGCCTGGACGACCCCGGCATTCTATACAATACCTAGGAAATGTATAGAATGCCTGCATTATACACATTGCCTATAACATATACAGTTTCCTTTAGGTTATTAAAGTATCTTAAAATCTAATATAATCTGTGGAAGCATGTGTCAAAATGTCAAATACCTATTTTTAGGTTAGTTTCGTTACTCTTCATCTTCAATACTCTTGTTTTTCTATAATTAATAAATATTATCGGTGTTGCTTCTTATAGCTTCGACTAAGCACGAGATAAAAGAGTCATGAATATGAACATAAACATAGCAAACCTTGGGAAGTTTGTTTGGAAATCTCAAACAGTTTCTGGCTGGAATGTTAGTATTCAATAGGATTTATTTATCGTTTATAATTAATATTATGCTATACAAATACAATTATTTTTTACAGTATCAACAACTAAGAAATAAATGGGCGAATTGTATGATGATCCGCGATGTAAAACGGCGTCGCATGAGTGCTGAAAATTTCTTGGAGAGGACCAGAATCAACGCCTTAAGAAAAAACGACGTCCTCCCATTGGAGATCAGAGAAATAGCTGACAAGGAAATTAATAAATTTGAATTGAATGCTACACCAATGAGAATCAACAATAGATGTGTTGTAACATCCAGGTATGAAAATGTCATTAAGATATCACTGCAACAACTTAAAATTCCATATTATAATGCATATGATTGTTATAGATATTCTGATGAATATCTTTACTAATATTATAAATGCGAAAGTTTGAATGAATGTATTTATGGTGTTTGTCACTCTTTCACACCACATCACACAGAATAGATATTCTGTGAATTGTTGAAAACATAGGGACAAGTAAGAAAAATCTGCCTCACAGATGGCAAGCACTGCTTATACCGTGTAAGCTACACATATCATATTCTATAAAGTACTAATTATTTAGATGAGGTTCCAGGCAGAACCACATTTTTGTTGCATCTCAATACCATTGGTTTATTACTTCACATAAGTGGACTAGTAGTATATGTGAGTGTTTGACTATATATAATTATGTGTTTCAGGCCTCGAGGTATTGTTAAAGAATGGCGCATGAGCCGTATTGTATGGAGACACTTGGCAGATTACAATAAGCTGTCTGGTGTACAGAGAGCAATGTGGGGATAAATTTAAATGTTGTTTTATTATTAGTTGCTAAATATATTTTCATGATTTATTTGTGTAGTAGAAGTAATAATATTATGAAATTTAAATGTGTTTACTTCCCTTTTTTATATACCTAATATGCCAAATAACATCATTACACGTCTGTTGACCTACACCCAATATTTTTATTCACAATGTTAACCTAAGACTGCAAAAACATATCTACCTCCACATCATGATGTATATATTTTTTACTGTCTTTTTTTAAGTCTAGTGGGATTAGCGTAGCCTATAGATAATATTATGAACTCTGATATTACATGCATAATAGAATAATAACAAATTCACAGCACTCCATAATATATATGAAGCATGGATATATTATACTGCATTTATATACTTAAAATTTAAAGGGTATTTATTGAAACATTGTATGTGATTAAACATTGGGATAACTCTTAAAATACTCCACAGTAAGACCATGTTAATTTTGTTTAGTTTTTTTTTAAGTGGTAATCAGCAAAATTAATCCAATAAGCATAAATAAAAACTACTCAACGTTATAACAATTAATGTATGGTTAACCCCAACATGGTTTTGATAAGTATTTTGGGAGTTAAACCAAGAAAATCAAGACAAAATATATCTTAACAAAACATAATCAGTAAGCTAAATCGGCCTAACTAATCTATACTACTAATAATATAATAAAGAGGAAAAGTTTGTTAGGATTGAAAAGGCTCCTAAACGACTGGATCGATTTGTAAAATTCTTTCACTGTTGGAAAGCTACACTGTTCCCGAGTGACATAGGCTGTAAAATAAAGGATCCGGGCAACGCCATGGCGGGCCACAAGTTGTATAATAATTGAAATATATAATTCCCTCAAACAAGAGGTTTGGGTGAGTGAACTTATTAGGTGCATAATAAAACTGAAAGATCATTCTGGTTTAGGTTTTTATTTTTTTATAAAGTCACTTATCTTACAACTAAAAAAGCTTCATAAAGCTTCTGTTGGAATATTAAAACTTCACTTTCAAGCTTTTTAGTCGAAGAGACCTGAAACAAAGAGAACATTGTGTAAAGATAAAATAGTTGATAACCTTTAAGACAAAAATTTGGGTAATTTCATTCAGTAGGATATTTTGTCAATCATATTTGATTCTGAAGCTAATACATGCAGACATCATTAAAATTTTCTATAACCTAACCTAACATAATGTGACTGAGAACAAGAATATTATTATTCCATAGGAGTGAAATGATGATCTTTTTCAAATTTAATTATTCACAATACAATATTAAATAGGTACCTATCTACATGAAAATGTTATATAAAAAAAAAAGCCTCATTGCTCATCATGAAATCTTTAAAACCATAGTTAATATAAGACATAAAGTGACATAAACCATGCGAGTTTAATTAATTGAATAATAAATTTGAACCTGAAACCACATGGTCTCTAACTAGTCTATCTATATTTTATTGAGCAAATCTTAAATTGCATACTCGCACAACATATAATATAAATATAATCGTAATAGTTTGATGGCAAATTTACACTGAATTTTGAACAGAAGTACAGAGGCATTATTTGAACCAAATAATATTTTCTCCATCCATATTGTATAATTAGTAAATTACATTTAGTACATTTAGTTTTAAATCTTTATATATTATGATGTCTGGCTATGTGATCATAAAGATCTTAAAACTAGTATGTAACTAAGTATTGCTTACAAGCAATACTTAGACTAGACGTATAATTTATTTTCGTCGAAACGATACTTACCGAAGCCCATGTCGTCATCAGACTCCTCAGGCTCTTCCTCCTTCTTCTCCTCCTTCTTTTCCTCAGCGGCGGGTGCAGCGGAGGCAGCGGCCGGCGCTCCTGCTGCCGGTGCAGAGCCAACGCCGGAACCGATGTTGGTGATCAGCTCACGCACGTTGACACCTTCCAAAGCCTTGGCGAATAAACCAGGCCAGTAAGGCTCAACATCAACGTTGGCGGCCTTAAGGATGGTCGAGATTTTCTCACCCTATAAACAAACACCATTGAAACTATTATCACATGGACAAAAATACCTAATACATTGAAATATATATATATTAATTACAAGAAACAATCAAACTAACTTGCGAAGGCGTATTAACTAAGAAATTCGCTACAGATACTTCGATGATAATGGATAAATAATTCGCATATAATGTAACCTATAAACATGAGGAGCCTTATAACTTTAAAAACAATAAATACTCACAGTAACGGCGACATCGTCGTCAACCAAGATGAGAGCGGAGTAAACACAAGCTAATTCAGCCTTGGATGCCATTTTTATTTAATTATTTGTGCAAGTCGCCTAGTGGCCTTAGCTCGAAGAGAACAAGCACGATTGACTTCACGATTCAAAGAGAAAAAGAAGGAAGAACTTGCGCAGTATAATAACGTTACGTCAGACTGTGGGAATGTTGCCATATTAATATTCATATAAGGCCCTCGATACATGTGCAAACAACTTGTCATGCTGTATTTATTTCCGAACAAATGTAGTGTGACTCGGTTTTTGCACGTAAGTACTATTCAACGCGTATTTCAAAATACCTTAGGTTTCAATAACACTATTTATTATTGCCCTGCCACATATACTCGTGAATACGCGAGGGAAGTATGCTGGGCATGCGTGTGACCCCAGAAGGACGAGAAGCAGGACGAGCGGCATGACAACTGAGGTGGCTACACGCATGCCCTACATACTTACGAAGTGACAAATTTTTTTTTTAGGAAAGTAGGCAGATCATTCGTACGTATCATACTGTCGTAAAACATCGCGACGTTTCGCCTTGCGGCCCTTGATTCGCTAAACCAAAAAAAACCATAAAAAGCGGTAGGCATGGCGAGGAGCAGGACGTGCGGTATGACGAGTAGAGTAGCTAGACGAATGCTTTGCCTGTAGTAACTTATAAATAATATGACGATGAACTTATCAATTTCCCCGCCGTGTACAGGATTTATTATCGCATAGTGTTTTTTTCATGGTTACTTTTAAATTGATTGTAAATACTTTAGGAAAAAAATGATTTAGAATACTTAATCGTAGTTTGTAATTGTAAGGAAAATTGTTTTCTATTATTTCGACTGATGGACGTTTAGCATCCAGGTCAAGAATAAATAATAATAAAAAAAACTTCTCAATTATTCTCTTTGAATAATTTAATTACTTACTTACATCAAAATAAACCAACTAAATTTGTTGTTAAGTAGTATAAGTAACATAGGTACTTACCTTTTATTTGGTAGGTCGGTATGAAAAACTTTTTTTACCCTTTAATTATATAAAAATTAACTAAATCTATTGTAATGTAGTATTTATAACTAAGAAACCTTTTATTTGGTAGGTCAGTACGGAAAAAAATACCCTTTGAATTCACTAATCAAGAGAATCAAGCAGGAATCAAGAGATATTAAATTCGCGTTTAAGAAACTGCATGTATAAAAATGTACCTATCAAAGTAGGTAGGTAGGTTTTTTATTTTAATTAGCGACATTTCGTTGTTTTAATACTTAACCTAGTTAATTTAAAATATGTCATCACATATTTTGAATTATGTCATTCAAAATATGATTATGACGTCTATAGATACTACTAATACAATAAAATGGAAAGGCAAAGGTTTCCTTATTGGGTTGAATAGGCTCCAAGACTAGACCGATTTGAAAAATTCTTTCACTGTTGGAATGCTACACTATTCCCGAATCCCGAGTAACATAGGCTATAAAAAAGGGATCGGTGCTAAGCCGGGGCCGGCCGCTAGTCTATACTAATACTTACTATAAAGAGGAAAGGTTTGTTTGGATTGAATAGGCTCCTAAGCGACTTTAAAAATTCTTTCACGGTTGGAAAGCTAGGTACTCCCTCGATCGCAGACTCAATTTCAGAGCGCATATAGAATTAGTTAGGAATACTTTCGTTCTAGGCCGCTTATACTGTATGCTCAACGGGCGGAGTAAACTGTCACTTAGAAATAAGCTGACAATTTACAAAACCTGTGTACGTCCCATTATGACTTACGCTAGCGTAGTGTTCGCACACGTCAGCCAATATAAACTGCAAAGTCTGCAAGTTATTCAAAATAAATTTCTGCGTATGGCCGTAGACGCGCGTCGTTACGAAAGGAATAGGGATCTCCATAGGGACCTCAATCTCCTCACTCTGGGGACTTTTATGCAAACCGCGTCGCGCGGTTATCTCGATAAAGCTCCGCATCATCCAAATCCGTTAGTCGTTCAAGCCTCCGAATACACGGTTCGCGCTGTCGAAACTATTCGTAAACGTCGCCCTCGTAACGTCCTCCTGGACCCGCCCGATTCGATCACGGCTGCCATAGCGGCCGCCGCGCCCCCTCCCACGGACACAAACCGTACACCGACACACAGGCAGCTGCCGCGCAGCATGCACACCTCACCCACACCTAGCATACTCGATAGTGTTACAGCGGCCCCGCCGGCGGGGTCGAAGACGTCCACATACACCCGGCATGCATCGGACCTTTCCGCAGGGACCTTCTGTTCCCTCGCAACAAAATAGTCGTGTCAACACACCTCCTGACGGCCCGAGTCGAGGTGCGACCCACCTTGGGTGGCCCTCGGGTCGGTCAGGGCTAAAAACCCTAAACCCAACCCAAAAGGCTTAAGAATCTCCTTTCAGGAGTCTCGCCACCCGTCCGGTTTTGCAGTGAAGGCCCATTAGCTGGCCAACTGCGCTTCAGTATTCAGTTCGAAAAAAAAAAAAAAAAAGGTACTTACCTACACTATTCCTGAATGACATAGGCTATAAAAAAAAGGGTCCGGGCGAAGCCGGGACGGACAGCTAGTTACGTATATGTACCTACTTATTTTGAATTAGGTCACTAAAGTCACATGGAAGTGATCTGAGTCAAAATAGGTACATATGTAACAAAAAATAAAATAAAAAACGGAATTAGGTACCTACATGGAAAATAAATGTTTCGAAACAATACTTTCAAAACAAAGAGAAAGGGTCATTGTATGAGATTTCAGTTATTTTATCTAATTTTAATATACTTATAGATATCTTTATGTATATTGCATATATGTATGTACTATGTATATTATATTTATTGTAATTACATAACTAAAATGAAACAAATCATGTAAGTAGGTAGGTACATATAATAATTATATATCATCATTTTTTAGATAACAAACAAAAACAGTTACATAGAACTTATGACTACATCTGTTTAATGTCTTCTATTAACCTATAACATACCTAATGTTCATTAACTAGATATAGTACTTATAATCTTATTAAAATAAAGTATTTATATTTATATGCATACACTGAAATAAAGTAAGAAGTGAATTCATTAGGCCACTTAATTAATATAATACAACTGTCATGTCATTATTAGTGCAGAATTTATTTATTATAATTTAATAATTTACTAACTTAAAAGTAAGTTTTAGCATTTCAGAGTAACAAAATAATATAACATTCTTTAAATCTGTTTAGGTTGATGGGTATTATAGATCCCATGAGAATAAGTGGTGTTTTACAAGCATGTCCCTCACTCCTTCTTTCAGAGGCTGATTTTGTGTGTCTTTTTTTAATGGTAATTCCCAATCTGGATTAAGATTAAACCCAAATTGTGATAAAATACGGAGCTCACATTTGATTTGCACCCAGCCTGGTGAATTGATAAAAGACCATGGGTGGTACCACTTCTGAACAACATCTACACAGGAGCAAAGGACTTCTAGCCATAAATGAAGGGCTTCTTCATTTAGGCCCATGCAAATTAAAGTACGTAACTTTACATCCATTTGGGCATGAGCATTATCATGTGATAAGTTTATGGCTTGAACACATCTATAAAGTAATTCTTCTGGTGTTAAAACTTTTCCATCTTCATCTAATCTATATGTCTTACATAATACTAGACGGCTGTAGACAGAATTGAAATCTTTCTCGACTTCCCTTGATGATGCCTCCTCTATGAATAACCATGGATGGCAGGGACCATCAAGGAAGCTTGGTCTTTTTATACCATGTAAAAGCACTCTTTTGAATGCTGGTGCTAGTACGCCCCTTACTAAGTGTGCTGCCTTTTCTGTCACAGAATCATCTCCAGCTCTACTATATTTAACTCCTTTTTCATCAAGTAATTTCACAAACCTAGCTGGGAACCAGCCTCTTAGGCCATTTAGCTCACCAATCCAACAATGTTCATCCCGCGAACTAATTACTTCTATAACATCATTTTTCCTGAATCCTAATTCATCTCCATCTCTTCTTTCAAAGTCTAATAAAGCTTTGGCTCGTCGCCTTTTGCTTTTGGATACATTCACATATCTTTCTCTATCTGCTGCATGACTTTGCATGGTGTAATCTGCTGTCAGCTGAATTTCTGAAGCTAATTGAGGTTCAAGAGCAAGAAAATGTCTAGCTACTTGTAATATTGCTTCTCTGAGATCAACTAATATTTCTGTCTGTTTAACATTTTTAGAGACTGCATCTTCACTATTACTGTCATCACCAAATAAAATGGTTTGAATAACAGATTTATTTTTTTTTATTTGACGTCTATGAAGGTGTTGTTTTGGTAAATTGGGGATTGCATTGGGGTTGCCAACCAAGGCCCCTTGGTCAGCCATAAGATATGCAAGGTGTCTTCTTCTGTGAGTTTCTATCAATGCTGGACTCAATGTGTCTCCACAAACTTCATCTATAGTTTTTATAAGGATGTCTACATCAGTTATTTCACCTGGTATATCAGACAAAGCATTAAAAATCTGTGCAGAATTAGATATCTCCGTAAAACGGTTTTCTTTTATTTTCAACATAGCTAAGGTGACTTTAAAAAGTATTATGGAACCATCTAGAAAAAACAGATCCCAAATTCTTAATAAAATTTTCATATGCACAACATTGGCATACAAAGTCAAAAACCAATGCATGGTAATAAGCGAGAGCTCTATATCATGAGCATTGAGAACTTGATCAATACCAGGTAAATAAGTAGATATGAGACTTCTTAAAACTTTTTGATCTGCTTGTATCCCAATTAAAGTTGATGAATAATAAGATGCTGGCAATAGATCTTCAACTGTTGTACACATGATCCAAAAGGCATCTTCTTCTTCCATTAGTAGTAAAAGTGATGCTGCAATCATGCCAGTACCTTGACAATATCCAATATCGGGATAAAGCCAGGCTAGAGCTCTAAGGATTCTTCTAAGTCTTGGCACACCAGTGCTTGTTGGATGAGAAAAGCAAACATTATTAGGAAGTATCTGTACCAAATCTTTTTCAATTTGTTTGCTAGTGACCAAACCATCATCACTCGAAGCTCGTACAATTTCATGGTATGTTATTTCAGTTGAAGCTCTCTTTTTCTTAGCACCGCATAGATTCATCCAAACCTGGGGCCGTAAAGAATGAGGGACACCATCTTTAACCATATTTTGTAATTTATCTGTTTTTTCAAGTTTGCCCTCTCCTTCTGCAAAACTTATTTCTTTACTGTAAAATTCCCATTGAAGACAATGTTGGTCATCCTCTACTAATGCATTTACTAACACTTTATCAGAATTTTGATCAGTTCCATCATCTCCATCCACACAGAAACCAAATTCATCAAATCTGTAATCTGGTAACCCGTGACCATGTCCTTCTGCCTCGGGTTGAGCTAACTTAGCCATTATGTCTTGAGGTACCATACTAGGTGTAAGCGCGGAGAAAGGCCCACCAGGTATTGGAAATAATTCATCTGCAATATTAAGTCCACGGATTACATCAATTACATCTTCTGGGTCGTCATCTGCAAGCGCCGAACTAATTTTCCTTTCGTGGTCTTCACGACCCACATATCCGACGTGATCGCGTGAACTAAATAGTGATTTAGCTAAATCCATTTTATAAAATGAAATACTACAATTTGATTGGAAATCCAACAATGCTACGATTTCTTTTTATTGACGTCAAAATAAATAAAGGTCATTCGATTCACAACACAAGAAAACAAATGTCAAAAATGGAGAGAGTAGAGGCGGCCTACGTTTTATTTTGTACGTCACCAAAAAATATCGATTTCTCGACTTTATGGGTACGTTCGTAAACAAATAAAAACATTTATAATCTGCTTCCCATAAATAATGCTATAACACTGGCAACATTCCCAATAATACTCTGTGGTGTAAGGTGTTTGCGTCTTTGGTATTTAATACTATTTTATAGCTGTGTAAATGTGTACTGTCAAAACTGAAAAATGGCGCACAGTAGTCTTTGTTTAGATGCGTGATACTTAAATGGCGTGATAAGAACGAATCTCGGTAAATTGCGCACCACTGGTGTAATTCAATCTTATTTAAGTAAGTACAAATCATAGAGTCATTCATTTTTGAATAATTTTAATTATGGATCGTGTAGTTTAGTTTGTATATTCTATGTTCATATTTCTGATGATGGTGCAATCAAGGTTTTAACGTTTACACACTCGAGAACCGGGAATTAATATGTGTTTATTTGTTGTATTCGTAATATTGCAGTGTATATTATTTACAACTTCCCTGTCCCCATAAAATACTTTTTAAACTACCCCACGTCCATCTCATTTGTTAATTGAATATATAAAATATCCAAGTCATAAAAAAAGCACATAAGAATAAAAATACCTTTTTTATTAATTTATGATTCACGAGCGTGGTACATAACACTCACTCGTCACCACATTCAGTCTCATATGAGCACTTTATTTTGGGACTCATATATGATTTGCTTGACGGAGAAGTTGTTAAGAAAAGCCAATGCTAACATTAGAATTTCTTATTATATTGATTCTCTATGCCATAGGATTGGGTAAGTGACATGTCAGTTAAAGACTTTTCATAACAAGGTAGTTGCGATACAATAGCGATGCTAAATCTTTTAAATGTGTGGTATGTTGTATGACCAGCAAATGTATTGTGGTTATTTCCCTACTACATTGACACGAAAGTTGCTGTGTTGCATGATCCATTGTTTTAGTTTCAAATCATTTCTGATAAATATTTCTAGGCATACTTGTAACATATTATTTTGAATATTAGTTGGCTGTTAAGCATTGTTGTGTAGAATAATGTTACTCATGTTCAAGTAGACTCGAGGACATTAGTGTGTCATACCACAAGATTCCCACAGACAAATCACGCCATGATTGAATGATGGCAATACATCTCGAGAACCTAATACAGAAGTTACAATTACCTTTGTATGTGTGTTCAAGGCATTTTCATAAATGTGATTACAAATAATGACAAGACTTAAAATATGTCAGTATTTGTCTAAATAATAATAAATAGCAAATACTTTGAAATAATCTATTTTTCTTAATTCAGCTTATTTAATACTTTGCATATTTTTTAAATTATTGTTATAATTTTTTGAATTGAATCTTTAGCCTTATTCTGTTATGAGTATTTATTTAGCACATTATATTATCAATAACTTATTTTTATATGAATTTGTCACATTGTTGAGGCAAATAAAAATATTTACCTACTTATATGAAGATAATATTTATAAATAAGTATTTCTTATAAATATACATATATTTTTTTAATTGCAACAATACTATTGTATTGTTGATGATATTGTGTAGAATGTCTGACTGCTACACTGCCTGACAGTCTGACTGCTAGTATTACACCATGTGTATGTCTTTTAATAATATTAATGCATTGCGCAATGATATTGTAATATTCATTGCTGAACCAATATACTTTTTTACATATTCTATTAAGACAAACAACTTCGCTAGATCTGCTGGTTTATTTTTGTTGATTGCAAAGCGAAATTGATATTATGGCCTAGATGTATTTATTTGCAAAATATATATCATAAACTGCTAATTCATTATGAATCATTATTGTATTTTTTTTTCATACTTATATGAAACTAGCAAACCTGGCGAACTCCGTTTCGCCACCAGATTGCTTTGTTTTATGGCTTTTATGTAACTGTAGTACATGTTATGTATCAGAGATGGCGCTGTAGAAATAAAGATTTTCCCGCTTTTCTGTTGAATTTTTTCCTGAATTTTCTTTGCTATAAATCTCATGGAGCCCGTGACCTTTCCAACGAATGCAAAACCGTTGAAATTCGTTTCTTGCATTCTGGAGCTATAGCGTCAGGAACGAAAACCTGACTTATTTTTATATAATAGATTTAATTATTTATTTTAATCTTATATGTATCACATAACTGATTCTGTAATGAGAATTTTTCTCTCCAAGAATATTATTTCTGTTACTACCTACTGCTACTTATATTTTTTGCAGATGCTGTACCTTCTATATTTTCTAGGAAGATTACTGAAGTAAATGTAAACAAAACAATGGAACTAGAGAATTCCTTGTCGGGTGAAATTTGCACTTCTGATATATTATCTCATAGTAAGGAGTCTGAAGTTGAAAATGTAGATGCAATTAAAAAGTATATACAAGAACAAGAGCAGGAAATACTTTTAAAGGGCAATGTTTATAGTAAGGAACCTAAATCGGAGATGGACATCAAAAGTTCAGGGTACTCTGGTAATGTAGACACAGATGATGCTAATATGCCAGAGGACTCACTATCTGAAATTTTGTTAAACAATACTATAACTGAAGAATCTACTACAAAACAGTGCAGTGACAATGATTGTATTGATCAGGAATCAGAGGAGACATCTGAAATAGAATCGAAAGAAATTTCAAATACTTCTACAACACAACAGCACATTCAAAAAAATGTGAAAACTAAAAGAGAGCTGCAGGAAAAACTAGAGTCTGATGAAAAACACCAAATGAAAGATTCACCCAGCAAACAAAATAAAAACCAACATAAATCTCATGTAAATGTTAAATTAAAAATTGAAGAATCAGAAAAAATAAAGACAGTAGACAATGTAAAGTCGGAAGTTTCTGATTTGGACAAAAGACATGATGTGTCAGGAATGGCAAAAAGTGATCCGAATTCCTCGGTCAGCATAAGTAATACAGACATCAATGATTTAATCAATGCACCAAAAGTACCAGCAGTGAGTAAAGAGCATCTAGAAGAATCATTGACTATTGCTAGTAGTGTTATGAACATGATTCTGCAGGAGTCTGAAGCTATAATAGAAAACAAAAAGAAAGGTAAATCAGGGACAACCATTTTAGCAAGGTACAGGGTTGGTAACATGTCTTGGGATAAAATTTAATGGGTTGTAATACAAATTTAATTTTTAATCCTAAAATTGGGTGAAAGTGGTCAGTCTGAAACTTATTAGTAAATAAGTCGCTGTCTGTCCATCCCTAAAACTACGCAATGGATTGATGCAGTTTTTTTTAAATAGATATAGTGATTTAAGAGGAAGGTTAATAGCACCCTTGTGAAGGCGGGGCTGGTCGCTAGTCTTATATAAATGGAGAAGCTGACTTAATGACTAAAATATCAATGCAGGGCCTAAACTATAAGGGTTGAAAAATTAAAATTTTGCACAGGAGTTTCTTTTATAACATTAAGGCCCAATTGCACCTTCTCTGTATAGTCAATAACACGAGATTTACCCGAGAACGTGCAATTGGGCTTAGGAAATATTTTTTTTAAAATTTACTTCCTAAGGAGGTAACACGGGGATGTTTATCGTGCGCAATTGAAGTCGCAGGCAGAAGCTAGTAATACAAATAAACAGTTGCTAATCACCAACTGTTTATTAAACATTAATTATCCAATTACAATAGAGAGTGATGATGAACGTTAGTTTGTTTTTTTTTTCAGTAAATAGTAGTGTTTCATTAGCAGTGGGCTCAAAAGTAGAAGCAAAAGATTTCTGTGAACTTTGGTACCCAGCACAAATTATTGAAGTGGACTATGATGAAATGGAAGTTTTAGTTCAGTATGACAATCAACCAAAGAAGTAAGATTTTTTTCTTTTTCCATTGATTTAATTTGTATTATCTAGTATTAATCTGTCTATAGAAATAAAAATGAATTACCAAAACATATGTACTATTTTTTTTCTTTTGTTTGTTTATATCAGTCTTTTCACTGTAAAGCAGGGGGCAGGCAGCTAGTTTTATATATAATGTTTCTTTGTATAATACATTTTAGGCATAATGAATGGATAAGTGTTAGCAGTCCAAGACTAAGGCCAATAGGAAGTAATTCGGAACTTGTTGCGGTGCCCACTGTTCGAGCTACTACAGTGATCGAGGCAGACACGCCAGATGTAGTTGTGAAAGAAGAATCTAAAGTAGATGAAAAACCGAAGTTAACATTTACTGTTGGGGAGAGATGCCTCGCTCGGTGGAGAGATAATCGCAGATTTATTGCAACAATAAACAATGATTTAGGATGTGGTAAGAATATTTATAATTAATTACACTATAGAGTAATTGTTGCATGTTTAGCAAAGTTTGAATTGATTAAAAAAGAAGTGCTATATTTTTATATCATTTATTTTATATTATTTTTCTTAGGTACTTACGAGGTTATGTTTGACGATGGTTCCTTGTGGAAGTGCACTCTATCGAGGTTGTACAAACTTAAAGAATCGTGTGGCAAAAATGATTATCCGACTTTTGGAACACGTTTGGCACCGGCTGCATCACTTCATTCAACCTCAGCGAACGCCACGCCCAACAGTGCCACGCCAGGGACAAATGGCCTTCCCCTTGCTCCAGTATATCATACACACTTATTTGACCCCACTTGTGACTATCTAGGTTCAAAGAGCGAACGCCGAGAGAAGAAACGCAAATTAAATATAAAGGAGATTTTCAATATTGGACAAAAACGAAAGAAACAATCTCTTTCTGCAGAAGAGATGATCAAACAAGAAGAAATCAAATCTGAAAGCTCACCACGAGAATCAGAAAAACCTATCATGGAACCCATAGTTGATTTAAATCCTCCATTAGATACAATAGCCAAAATTGAAACAAAATCTTTAGTACAAATTAAAGCTGCTGTAAAAAAGAAACCGAAATCAACTAAAAGGCCCTTTGTGAGAAAGAAAATTAAATTAAAAATAATCCACAAACCGCAAGCTACTAAGAAAAAAGATGGTAAAAAAGGACTTCCAGGTAAAAAAAATGTTTTACTTTCCTTACCGCATTTAGTTTAGAATTTAGTGTGCTACTTCCAAGTTGTTTGATTATTTTTGTAATCCGTTCTATTAATTCTGTAGTATTTCTACAATCTTAGTTTTATTTTTGTTCAGATGCAGTAGCTGCAATAATTGGAACAGTATGTAGTACCGAACAAATTAAAGAAGAAAATAAGTTAGAAGTACCTCCACCAGTAGAAACTAAAGATTCCAACGCAAATGATATCAAAATGGATGATAATGTCCCTGAATTAAATAGTACTAATAAACAAGATGTAAAGGAAGAAGTAGATACTGTAAGTATCTTTTTACTTCTTTGTATTTCTTATTGTATCGATGTTTTATATTTAATAAAGTTCTACTATATTCACATTCCTTTCGGTATAACAACATGATATTTAAGGAAATTACCGGAATCGTATTAATTAATAGTAGCAAAATTTTAATCTTGTGATAACAAGTGATGGCACATCTGGAGAAATCTAAACGTTTATTGCTAAAATAGTCACAAATACAAGTACTTGAATTACTAATTCTGGGGTTCTAATGAAAAAGTCCTTCAAGCATTTATACTCTTTTATACTGGAATCGTATGCCACTCATTACTTTTGTCAGCAGAACCCCAAAATTGTAGAGCTTATTTCATTTGCTAATACTATAAAATGTTTTTGTTATATAGCCACTTAAAAATAAGGGAGATATTAAGCAAGAAATATTTGAGTCAGAGGATAATGCTAAACAGGTAATGATCAAAACGAAAGAAGTGATCACAAAATTGGAAGATGAAATTGATAAGGTTGAGAAAGCTGATTCGCTAATCGAATCAAAGAACGACACCAAATTAGAATGTGTTGAGCCCTTGATAGAAGAACCAATTCCGGCAGTCGAAAAGAAAAAGTCTAAAAAAGTGCATTCGAAAGTGAAGAAGGGAAAAAAGTTAAGGATTATGCAAGAGAAAAAGGTTAAAAAGCAAGTGGAAAAAGTAAAATCCCAGTTGGAGGAAATGAAAAAGCAAGTCGCTGCCATGCGGAAACAAATGTTTTTGAAGACTGATGAGCTGGGGTTGAACCCACAGCTCTCAGAGATGCCGCCCTGTTACCTGTTACCCGGTGAATGGGCGTGCAAGTGGGTGGACGGGCAGCCCGTGGGCGTCGTCAGTGAGATCGAGTGCGAAGCCAAACCCGGTACCAATACCAAGCCCCCACTACCTCGGCGTAGTGTTCAGGTACCAATCATTTCAATGTGTATTTAAGTGGAAAGCTTTGTCTCTAACTAGCAAAGGTGTAAGATCCAGTAGGTGGTAAGGTCCTCCACCAGGGACCTCGATTACAAGTGGTTTTAAGTTAAACCAGACAAAATATTGTTGTTGCTTTTCCATTTTTTATATTTTAGTTTCTATTTAATTTACTTTATTTGTTGTTAAACTTGGTACAGGTAGAGGATAGTAGGCTGCCACCGGGATGGACTAAGCACATGGTGCGTAGAAGTTTGGGACACTCGGCAGGAAAGTGGGATGTAGTTTTGGTCAGGTAAGAACAATTATACATTAAAAAAATACTACTATATATATATCATTATTGTTGCCTATCAATATTAATTCTTATTTCCATTCTTTCGGAATGATACAACTATAACGGATTTAACTCGCTCATATTGTTCTTAATGGATACAAATTAATTTACGCGAGAGGAATCTGTGAATGGTATTATGGATTAAATGTAAGCAGTTTTGTACAGATTTGTAAGTGAAGTTCATGACTTTTATCTATTGGACATTTGGTTATGTAAATATTTTTAACATTCTTTTCCTGCAGCCCGGAAAACCGCAGATTTCATACAAAGAACGACATGCGACATTTCCTCGAAAATAATCGAGACAAATCATTAAAGCCTTACGAAGCTACTTTGATGGATTTTGGTATTCACCTTAAGCTGTCTCGTCGCCTGGGCTGGGTGTCGAGTACGTCCGAGGGCGCGCTGCCCCCTCCGCTACCCGCCGGGATACTAAGTAGTACCTCTCCTCTAGTGAAACGAAGAAAACTTAGCCTGAATAAAAACAACGAAGGTGACAAAAAAAGACGACCGCTTAAAATAAAGATACCTCGACCCGTCTCAGTAAGTGATGTCGTGATATTGTTCTTTTATAAAGTTTCACTATTTTTACATTTTATAAATAAAACAACAGTTAAATTTCACTTGCGTGTATTGATTATAGAGATATTATAGTAAAGATTTAACCTACCAGTAATCATAAATTTAAACTTTTTTTAATGTATGCGTTTCAAAGATAGCTTTCAGCCATACAATTTAATTATCGAGTCTATTCCCTTATTTATTGTTTGTTTGCAGGGAACTTTAGCTGTGGGTGTCAGTCCAAACTCAAGTGAAGGCACTTGCCCAGAATCATTTCCAGGCGAAGAAGCTACTCTTGATGGTGCCAGCATTACAGACGGTTTTGGTGAGTGTTTTAAATATTTCATGTTAACATTACTATTTGAATATTTATTTTTTTACAAATTTATATTATACTAGCTTCTGCCCGCGACTTCGTCCGCGTGGAACTCCTCCTTTGTTGCAGTCGGTTAAAAAGTAGCCTATGTCCTTTCTCAGGCTCCAGACTTTCTTTGTACTAAATTTCATATAAATCGGTCCAGTACTTTTAGCGTGAAAGCGTAACAGACAGAGTTACTTTCACATTTATAATATTAGTAGGGATTTAGCTCCTATAGTTACGTAAATTGTATATCTTCATGAAAATATATTTTTTTATAAATGTACTAATTGATTTCAGTTTATGTGGGATCATTAAAAGTTGAAGTCATTGAAACTCTTCTTCGCTGTCCAGCTGATGGATGCTTTAAGAATTTTCGAAATACTATGTTACTGAAAATGCATATAAAGCACTATCACAGAGATCTTAGAAAAATGATGGGTGTCACACCCAAAGTATTAGATTTAGCGTACGCTAGAAATCGACTTTCTGAGGCGGCAATGAAACAACTGAAATGTGAGGCGCAACAAAGGGTGATTAAAGTTAAATTACCAAGAATTAATAAACGTATCGAAGAAGTGAAATCGTCACCGAAAGAAATGAAGACAGAACCAATGCACGTTGATTTACCGCCTACCACGCCAACTGCAACAGAGCAACCTGTGCCAAAGCCGCAAGACTCGCCTAAATTAAGAAACGCTTTGGTAAATAAACCTGTTAAACGTCCTAAGGTTTTGTTGCCCGTCAAGAGACTAGAACCAGAGGATGTAGTTAAGGAACTATCTGTGCCGAGTGAAGATTGTCTCCACCCAGAAGAAAATGGCGAATCTGGGGAGAAACTGATAGTACCCATTCAACCTGTACCGGAATGTGATATACTGGACTTTGAAACAGCTATATCGACGCATACAGTGAATAAGCTTGTGAACGGTAATAGGCATAGGTGTGAAAAACGAAGAAAGGTTTTTGCAACAATACCAAAGAGGCCAGTGAGCGAGGATGATGAATGGACTGCAACTAATTCTGATGTGGACACGCGGTCTAGCTACGCCAGTTGTGGAACACCGGACTCGAAGATAATGGATGCGAGAATAGACGCTTTAATGCAACCAGTGTCATCAGAGACCAATGAAGATCCCAAGAATTCAAGCATGTATATGTATACGGAAAGTAAGTAAGAATAAGAATTTTGTGTTTGTTTATCGAGAATGTCATAGTGTTATTCATATTATTAGAACTACTACTTACTTCTTTCAGACGGTGAGCGAATTAAAATCGTGCATATGAAACGGGAAGAGATCATCAATTGCCACTGTGGATTCCGAGAAGAGGACGGGCTCATGGTGCAGTGCGAGCTGTGTTTGTGTTGGCAACATGCTCTTTGTCATAATATTCAAAGAGAATCTGAGGTAATTTATTTTGATTAAAATCTAAGTGAATGAGCTGAATAGCTTATTTCCCTGTCATATTTAATAGGAGCTTATTTCCCTCCCATTAAATATGACTTGGTTCCTGTTATGTTTACAGTTTTGTTTATTTTCGTAGGTTCCAGAGAAGTACACATGCAGCATATGTCTGAACCCTCGCCGGGGGCGGCGGCGACTCCGATTCCTTCACGACCAGGATCGGTTGTACGAGGGGCTGCTGCCCGGCACGCGCCCTTGCGAGGCCCTCCGCCGATCACATGAACTCTCCGGGAACCTGCTGAGGATCGAGGATGCTTTACACGCTGTTCGGATCAACACATATGTTGCTATGTAAGCCGAATTAAATTATTATACATACAATATTTGAATTGAGTGGGCACATATATTCTTAATTAATGTATGGTTATTCCTAATTTCGTTGAATACTGTTTAATTAAATTATTTTATTAGTTTATGATTATTTTCGTGTTTTTGTAGAAAGAAAAACCATCCTAAACTGTATCTATGGGCTAAAGACTGGGGATCAATAGAATTCGATGTCGAAGATAAACTTCGCTCTGACAACGAACTTAATGCTATTATTAACAGTCTGGACAAAGAAAACTTGCCATTGAAACTAGAGGATATAAAAGAAATGTCTGTAGATATAAAGACGCCACCATTAGATGAACAAGAAAGGTTTTCGCCTAGAGATAATCAACTAGGTACTCAGCCTACGCTCAGTGGACTGCTGTCGAGTCCAGGAAGTGTGTCACTTGATTTACCCATCAGTGCATCCGATATTGAAAAATTAGCGAAATCAGTTCAAGGTACGTAAAGATTATGAAACAAAAGTAAAAGTAAATTAATCACCCTCTGTTTTATACTCGATTATTACCAATTTATTATATCTTGTATCTATCTATGCTGTTTTTATTAGAACAAGTGGTGCGCGCGTGTCCCACGGCGCCGCAGCCGGAGGTGGCCATTGACAACAACGTGTGTCGCGAGCGCCTGCTGCGGCACATCCAGCGCTGTCACGCCTTGCTTGACCAGAAACTGGACTCAATCGAGGCTCATGTTGCAGGTAATAATATAATCAAGTTTTATATAATTGTTTATATTTAATATTTACGCAAAAACGAAATTCGGCGATATCGATCGGATGCTTATTAATATTTAATATACGGACAGGATCATGTAACCTTTATGTGTTACAGAATTGGAATCTCAAGATGCGTCATTGGAGGATGATGAAACCGCGGAGTTCTATCCGCGCACCAAGCAAACGATACAAATGATCATGAGGGATCTCGACACTATGGAGGAACTGGGAGTTATCACGTAAAATTGACATGAGAATGCCTTCTTTAACTGAATTTACCTCAGAATAAGTGCATTACTTAATTGTAATAATAAGACGTAACTTCATAGTGAATAAAATAATAGTAAATATTTTTTCTGTTATACTTTTATTTTCATGTAATTTTGTAATATACCTATTGTTATCTGCACAAGTTTATGAAGAGATGAACTATTATGATGGATTAACAATATTTTGCTATATGTGCTGCAATGAAAGTACAAAAAGGATATAGCAGAATTGATTGAGCCGTTCAACACTTTCAACATAATGGTATTGTTTGTAATTTAGTATATAGTAAACATTATAAATTATTTAGAATACCAAAATAATAAGTACACAGATTATTTTTTAGAAAATTGAAAATTGTGTTTTTATGATGTCAGCAAATTAAATAATATAAGGTACTTATTGGAAATTCGAAAACTACTTTCTTTGTATTCCTACAAACCAAATGTCGTATTTGCGCACGTGACGCATGTACCAGATGAATCTGTTTTAAAATACTACTACATATTACTAATACTTACAACTCTTACTATTGGCATCAAATGTTTTTATCGGGTATCTGCTAAATCATTATATCAAAGTAATATTAATAAATAGAAATACAAGAATGAAAATGTTTTCCTTATCTCTGTAATTCATAATAATGTATTATTATATTTATATTGTTATAATTATAACGTTCGTGTACATAAAGTATATTTATAATTACATTATACAGTAAACTTATCGCGATGCTCCTAATTCTGGTTTTAATGAAGATGTAATTAGTTATATTCATAAAAGCATCACTTAAAGTTACCATAAAAGTTAAAGTCGATCCTCTGATCACTTTGGAGACAGTCTTGGAGTTAGTCGAGTAGTTTTTGACGACAATACATTATAAATGTAAATTTAATTATATTCTATTGACATTCTGAGCATGTCAACATGATCTAGTATTTAGTACCAATATGTATGATATGGAGATGCAAGTACCTACATACTACTATTTAGTAGTAAGGAACGTGTTAATTAATAACATTATAATTATTATTTAAATGCCAAGACTTTTACGAGATATGCATGGTAATTGGCGTATTTTTACATTTATTAGATTTACTGCCTTATTAGGTTTTTAACTGACTTCAAAAAAGGAAATAGCTTTATGGTAGTGTGTATATTAATAATTTTGCTTTCAATGAATTTAAATTACTCTTACTTTGTCACGAACTAATTATAAAAAAGAAAACCGAAAATATATTTTTAACCTTTGTGAATAAATATTCGCAATTGTAACTAAGTGTACATTCTGTAATTAGTTAATTTAAATAATTGGCTTAGGAAAAAAATGAAAATTTACTATGTGTAGTGTACAGTCAGCCATAAAAATAAGATGTCGGTATCGATACCAAAATATGTAGGATTAAGCTCTGTCGCTAAAAGAATAGAGGCGTGTTTCCATATATACCTACGAGCATCTTTGCCGCAAATTGTTTGAGATGTCTGTACCTTTTATAGTAAAGTTGAAAATGTTCTTGCTCAAAATTTGCAACATTATAATTATTAAGTCCGAAGCTTTTAGATGGTAAATATTTACAAAACGCTACAGAGTGGAAAAAGTGTTTTTTAAATCAAACAATAAGAAATGTTAATAAGTAAAATTTAATCTATTTGTCTATTTTTATTTCAAGTTATTAAAATGACAATGATATTGATAAATGTAGTTTAAAAATAAAGAATAGGTTATACCTACTACGCGTACCTTGGAAATGCGTCCATAGACATGTGCACTCGATGCGAGTATTTTTATGTTTGTCATCCTATTCCTTTCGTTAGATTTATTGCTTAGCGAAATTCATAGTATCAATCATGTCGTTGGAGTGTAATTTTCTCAACATAGACAACATTTGGGTAATGATAGACAGCCAATTATTTAATGAACATGTGACTCACTTTATAAACCTTTAATAGAATTAGCTTTAGTAATTTGTTTATAACATAATATTAATGAATACACCTTTATTTTCATAAACATCCTTGTTGTTATTAGTATTCCAACCTGCACAAGTATTGCTTGTTTTTTATTTCATTATAATTATTGGGAATGGTTTAGTAAATGCTTTTTGCAATAAAAAAAGTATTATTATTATCGAATTGTATATATTATGCAAAGTTAAAGAGAGAAATTACCTAAATATAATTATTGCTATCAATATATGCCAAAGTATTAAATATTAGCTAATAGTTTTTAACTTATTGGCCAATTGCAATATAAGATTGCAATGATTTATTGGCAATACAATGATTGCAATGACTAAAGGTAGCGTTATATGTATATAGATCCTTTACTGAAACGCTGCATCTTTAGAATGCATCAATAAGTGGAAACAAAATAAGCATTTGGTTGTAACTAATTATACAATTCCATTTTTGTAGTAGTAGTCGTTTTATTATGATCTGTAATTCATATTTATGTTTATAAATTATATAGAATATAATTAGGTGCCTACAATCGCTGTGCAAATCTGTATGAAAGAAATAAAAAAAAAAAGAGTACATTTTTCATGAAAAAGTTATTATATATTGGTTAAAATTAAATCAATAAAATTCAACCCTCATAAAATTTGGGAAGTTGATCGCCAAGTATTACAGATCTTTCTGTACCAGCTTCTGTGATGACCCCCAAGCGTACCACCCCACCTGAAGAGCCATCCCGAAGCATAGCCAAGGCCAATGTGTTAGTTACAAATTTGACAGCTTCATCCTTGCTCATGTTTGGCTTAAAGTTGGCATCTACATAACCATACACATATGTGGAACCAGACCCCCCAATGGACACTTGTTGGCGTTGCACCATACCACCAATCGGTACACAATAAATTTGACCTGGAACAATGAAATGTTTTTACTTTTTAAATATTGTACTTTCTTTGCATAGTATAATAATGTTAAGCATTCTCGAATCAGGATAGTTAACTAAAAATAATAAGAATTCTCCTCATGTCCTAGTTTCTAGATTATCTAGACTACAATAAGGGAATTATTAAATATCAGTATCACTAAGATTTATGACATTAATTATAATCATATTTCAAATACCTCCAAGTCTTTTGTCCCAGCCAGCAACTAGGATGCCAGCTACGAGGGAGTCGCGGTAATTATAACACAGCTCTCGGAAGATGGAAGCTGCAGTCTGTACTAGAGGTGGCTCACCCAGCTCCATTTTATGGAAATCTGCAAGAAGGAATCATAGCAAGTTAAGTGCTAAATTACACTTCATTAAACCTCACCACATTTCATGAAATACAGTCTGTATTTCGTATTTGAATTGAGACTTTAGGTAACATACAGTGATAGTGTAAGTGTAATTGATTAGGTTTACAAATATATACATAGGTTTTGTACATTATTAATTAGTAAATACTTAAAAAACAATAAAATAGTCAATTTTACTAACTCAGATGATAAGACACAATGTCTGAGATGGCTTGAGTGTCCGCTGCAGAGCCAGAACGACAACAGTAGATGTGGTCCGTGATCTTAGTCAGCTTGTCGGTTACTCTGTTGGCAATGTAAGCACCGGTGGTAGTTCGGGAATCTGCGCCGATCACAACGCCGCCATCGAATTCGCAGGCCATAATAGATGTGCCAGTGCTGTGTGGAGCGCTTAGCCACTCCGGCATACTTGGGTCAGCATAAGTGTTGATCACGGAGGTTGCCATTCTGTATAAATAAATTTGATTCAACAACCTCAACTTATAGATGATGGCATCAAATTAAACACAAAGTAGTGGGATTAAGAACAGTAAATGCTCACAATGACATATTAATAGAATTTTAGATAAATAAATTAATTGAAATCCTTACATCAATTAATTTCTCAGGGTACAAACTCCGAACAGCGAATCTTCTTGTTAGTCTTGTTTTATGAAAGTCACGGTTGCTGTCCGTTCCGGTTACCATTAGCGTTTCGTTTTGTATCTGTGATACCTGTCACTTCACTTTAAGGATACTAACTCTATGTCTAGATATTAACAGATTCGATATATGTTGTCTATGGACTATGACATGGATTATTTTTCATGATACATGCACTTACTTCTTTTTTATAATGATAGATCTTTAGTCAGCATTTACAAGCCACATTAATTAATACTTTTCATTGATATGTTTCCTTCCTTTTTGTTTTAATAGCGAAAAAAAAATATGAGAGCTTTGTTGGTGACCCTTTTAGGGTGGTCCTGGTCTGGTAGAGTATTTCTACTATTCGACGCTAGATGACGCCTTAGGATGACACGCTCGAACGACATCAAAGTTTTTGCACTGTAACTTCATTAATCATTACTAATGTCTTCTCTATAATTTTAATTTTTGATTTCTTTCTTTATATCTCTCTCTCTGTTTAAAATCCAAATCAGAGGAATGCTATAAAATAAGTTCTTATTTTAATCTGTAATCGCAGGATCCTATGACGCTTCTACTAGTATGTTCTGGTCACATGCTCCTCGCGCTGCTGCCCACGATGATGCCGTATGTGGTATACTCTACTCTACTTCGCCTTGCGGTCTTCTAGTTGGCGGGAACAGGACGTGGTTCAAAAAAATATGGCCACATGTTTGATGATAGTCACTGTTACAAAATTTGATTTACACAATGAAATTGTAGTTTAATTAGGTACTTACTTACAAATCAGTTAGGTACAGATCCGATTATAATTTGGGAAAATAGAAAAAAAAGTATGCCAGCTATTGTTAATAAAGTAGGCGCAAAGGTACCTACTGTTATTCCACTAAAAAGTGCTAGCATTAATAATTATGATATATATGAGATATATATTATATATTTTATGATTTTATGAGTTTCAGTTATTTCTTTTTATTGGTGTATTATTTCTTTCTCTGTGAAGGTTTTAAAGAAATCCATATCACTATCACTTGATAGTATAAAAACAAAGTCGCTGTTGCTGTCTGTCAGTCCCTATGTAAGCTTGAATCTTTAAAACTACGCAACGGATTTTGAAGCAGTTTTTTCATAGATAGAGTGATTCAAGAGGATGGTTTACAGCACCCATGTGAAGCAGGGGTGGGTCGCTAGTAATATAATAAATGTGGAAATAATACTCTGACTGTCTATAATATTTTCATGTATAAGCTACACAATTGTTTTTTTTATCTGTGACAGCTTAGAGAAGGACGTAGGTACATTTAGGTATTTGAATACTATACTTATAAATGAAGCAGTGCACACCATTGCCCTAGTCACTAACTAAGCCAATCTCATTATCGTGGATTGTCCCCATTTATTTGCTCAGTTATTGTTTTATTATGATTTAGACTTTTACACAGTTCTAATTAAACGCGAGTGAAACTTTGTACCTCCCTACCTATAAAAACTGCTACGTCACTGAATGAAGCGTGGGTGTCCTCAACTCATTAGCAACCTTTGTAAAATAAATGTCGTATAAAAACAGCTTCACGCAATATTAGGAAATCGAAATGTTTATTTAAAACTTTTAAAAGACCTTCCGGTATGAATAGATAGACATTTTTGATAAATCGACTTTTTATTCGACATTTTTATTCAAAAGGAATATCGAATTCATATTTACTTATCTATTCACGGACACAGCAATTCGCCACCGTCGTTCAAAGGACAGAAGACACGCAAACCGACTTAGGAAATATTGTTATTTTTGGAAGGGTCGTAGTACTAAACGTCTTGATATTTTTTGTTAGCACGTGGATCGTTTTTCAATTTATGGACCCACCTAACCGGTAAGAGTGATCCCTAGGCACGGCAGGCAAGCATTACATAACTATAGGAGAAGGCCTGTAATTTATTTAGGTCATAATATTTAAACGCCCATAGTAGTAGTTGGTCGAATCGTCATGATGCGAGTTGGCGGCGGGTTGTAAGAAGACAGAGATAGGCTAGTTGCGGCACTCTGTTTAGTAATAAAGTAAATTTGGCTACACTAAACCAACTGTTTTACTAATTAACTCATACTTATTAGCAAGTATCAAAACTCAGCGTATCCAAAGCATCGTTGCTCAGCAGTAATAAGTAGGCGTATTATTGAGTCCGGGTACAATCGCGACCCGACGCGACGTATGGAAAGGACTGTCAATCGCACTTGAATAATGACGCGTGCGGTGGCGACATTTTGTATTTATTTATTTATTTTATAGCGACTCCCCCGCGACCAGCTAGACAATAGCCAGATGTTGATATTTTTTCTGCATTACAATGTATTTTAAGTTCGGCAGCTCTGCCACCTTTGTGACGGAGATGTGCAGTTTCCGTTGCACGATCAATGTGCAACCCCCAGCTTATAACGGCGAGTTATGGATGTAGGTAGGTAAAGATAATGGACGTGGATAAAGTGAAATCAATAATTTGCTTAACTGTGAATGAATTAAACCTCCAAAGATATACCTACCTAGGTAGTCTAGTCTCCATAGACTCTTGGATTTTGGTATAGAATGCTAGAAGGCTGTATTCTAATGATTTACAACGACATTTCAGTCATGGTTACACAAAATTCACATTTAGCCAAATTATAAAAACAATGCTGGTCAGTAGTTTCATACGACGACGGTGCAAATCTGTACTAAATTAAGTATGCTTGTTCTGCACAATGATCTAAATTGAGGTAGAAAGACCCTAAAGGTCGTATAGCTTAATATTCATTTGACTGAACTTGGTTCTACCATGAATTAGTGTGCGCAAATGAGATACTTTCGACCTCCTGACACAGCTTTATAAAGTTATATTCTCAAAATAAGTTCCTGGTTAAATGCCTACTTCCTGAATTAATATTATAAAGCTCAACACGTTCATTCATGATGAGATTCATTCTCGTTCCAGTCAACAAAGGTACTCTCCGATTGTGAACATTTGATACGATATTTTATAGCGGGCATTGTAAGCACGCGCCAGAGCGCCTTGTGAAATCGTGAGCCAACATTTTTATATAATTTTTTTTATATGTGTGCGCGCGGGTTCTCCCTCAGAGGCTGAGGGGAGAAGGTGGGGGCAGGGACCGCAGGGGGCGGCCCCTAAAAAGTTATGTATTTTTTCTCCTCTCTTTTTCCGATCGACGTGATGGAAGAGCGGACGATATTGATCCGCGTTTCGGTGCCAATTATACTTACCTACCCACACACCACATAGGTTATCTTTATAATTAAGGTAGATACTTTGTAATAATTATAAAGTAGAATATTTTACTACAACATTACCTACCTACTTCTGCCGGTTCTATTTTTAGAATAATTATATAAATGTGTAATTATATAACTGTGACCCCACAGCGCGAAAGCCGAGCGAGCGAAGCGAGCTTGCCTCGGCAGCGGCCGGCGAAGCGCCATACCAATTAGGATTAGGATGAATAATCAATACGGCAAGTGGGAAATACGTTAGGGAAATAAAACATTATGTGGAAAAAAAACGTCCATACGATGTTGGGAAAACGAAAATGATAGGTCATAAGAGTGTTAGGATCATTAATTACGACATAAAGCGTTAAGGGAATGCAATAATAGGTTAAAAAACGTTAGGGATTCAGATATAGAATAGTTAAATAGTTAAATAAACAGGTTAAATATTACGCGGACGAAGTCGCGGGAACAGCTAGTACCTATATAATATATAGATTAGGGTTTATACGTATTTACAACGTTTGACAGGTACTAGATGACTGTCGTGTAGAATAAGATCCGTTTGCCATTTTACACAAATTACAAGGTAACTCAAACTCAAATAATAATTTATTCAGGCTAGGCTCTTATAGGCACTTATGAATGTCAACGTTAAAATTAATATTCTTTTTCGATTTTTGATATATTTTCATACCTACAACATTTAAACCTGATTTACATTATCTACCTATTTATCTTCTAGTATTATTCTGGTCTAGTGTTATATTTGTGCGTGGTTTAGTTCGCGGGTAGGCAGGAAAGGGCAGGCAAGCACAAGGAACAGAAAGACATTACTCCTTCTGTAATAACTGATAATTCTGATGTAATAAAACTTTATCAAAGGTATGGAAAGTAGTTGATTATTTTTTAATTTTACAAATATATGTAACGAACTACCTATGTTATCAAAAGTAAAAATATATCTGATACATAGGTACCTAATCCCTACTAATATTATAAATGCGAAAGTAACTCTGTCTGTCTGTCTGTCTGTCTGTCTGTTACGCTTTCACGCTAAAACTACTGGACCGATTTAAATGAAATTTGGTACAAAGAAAGTCTGGAGCTTGAGAAAGGACATAGGCTACTTTTTAACCGACTGCAATAAAGGAGGAGTTCCAGGCGGACGAAGTCGCGGGCAGAAGCTTGTATTTCATATTTCCCTTACTACGAGAAACAGATACCTAATAACAAAATGAATTCTATAAGAAGATATTAGTTTTCTAGTCTAATTCTGTGCTATATAAATAAGGTAAGTAAGTTAACAAGCGTGCTAAGCTATTTCTTTATAAAGTAGCTTCAACTCATGAATATTTGAGAAAGATTCTTGAAGGCATGAAACAAGATCTGTCCCAGTTGCGATTTTGAGTGTTTTTTTTATGTGTTTAACGTGCGCGCAGGTGTGTCGTGCTCGTGGCCGGGCCGGCCGGGCGCGCGTCCTGCGTCCATCCCTTTACATGGGTATTGTCCGGGACAAGCTGCTCTGGCGGCGCGGCGGCGCGGCGGCGCGGCGGCGCGGCGCGGCGCGGTGTAGCATTGAGTGGGCTCGGGCACGCATCATGCACATTGTGCGGTGTGCCTTATACAGGACGATCCTACGATTAGATTATATTAGATTCATTTTTTTCTCAAAATTCATACAATAGAATTACATTATTCTATGTAGTTAATCATGTACCTGTAGGGAAATCAGAAAAACTTTACTAAAAAGGTATGTGAATATTAATTATTAAGCTGATATTTTGAACATTATTTCTAGGTTAGGGAAGACCGCCCAGCGACCCTTACCCAAGTCATCGGGAGTTGAGTTATCATATTAATTTGACTTAGTATTTTAAATAAGTTGATGATGGAATTTTAAATATAAATAAGCACGAGTCCTTTGTTCTCAACGCAAAGTAATGTCTGTAGCTTAGATCTTCCTATAATACATATTAAGTATATGATGGTACTAAATATTTGTGAAATTGATCGTAGCTACGATAAAAATATTACTTGCTATTATATACCTACAATAATATGTAGGTATATATGTACTTATACTATTTACTTATTAATAATGTCTGACGCCTTCGCGGTTATTACACATTGGAACGAAATAACTAGGTATAAACGGATTTACCTTGTTACTGATAGACTCTCATTATCACAATTGTCCTACGAATATGAGACCTGTTAAGTCTTCGAAACGTAGTCAATAAAATAAAATACGCGTTTCGTTTATATTTTTTTCATTCCAATACTATTTATTTTCATATTTAGTCGCAAAATATACCTACTACTTACTACTGGAATTACATAATGACGTATTTGTTTAACATATTGGTACCTACGAGTACGTCTCTGGTAAAATGTATTATTAGATATGAATGTTTAATTTTATTAACGTCATTGTAAGCGTGGTATCACTTGTGAAAACAATGATGTATCTTTTTAAAAAATATGTTTTACGTCGATGTGTGGGTATCCACCTACTTTTTTGAAGGTTATGTGAAAATAAATGACTCTCAGTACATTTTATGATAAAACTTTACGTGTCATATTGTTTTCCATTTGACGTTTAATAATTTTGTGCTATTTATATTTAGGTTTAATTTAATTTTTGCGAGTTTAAATCTAGACTTTATTTAATTATGTAGGTAAGTAAATTACTTTACACAGAGGTAGGTGACTCTTGGGACAGATAGGTACTCTGTAAATTATATGGACACAATAAAATAATTCACGGTGAAACAACACATGCTGTAGATGTGTGCTAAATATTCTCTACAAATACACGATTAGATATAAAAGTTTTTTTGGAACACCGCTGCCGTTTTGTCCGATACGATGGTCCGTATTCAAAGGGCACAATCCCGAGCACTCTTTGGGGTCACTTTTTGGAGATTATTGCACATTGTGGGCCGAAGTCGAAAAAGCTGAACAAAAGGCTAAAATCCTTGTTGACTGACCGTAGAGCTATAGATTTTTTGTGCAACGGATAAAGTAACGGCGATTCACTGTTTAGTGGGTATTGGATGTGTGTACTATGCTGAGGATCGATTACACATCTTGATATCGGACGAGTGCGGAGAAGATTTCCTTGCATGATAAGGATCTGGGAAGTAATCAAGATATCGTGTTTAGATGGTCTGTAAAATTGGGTTTAAGCACTCAATTTCGAGATAATGGACACGTGGATACTGTACAGATCTATTATGATTTTTTTACCTTCATTCAAGTTCGATTAACAAAATACGGCGATTTATTTTTGTTTTGCCAAAATTGATTTATAAAGTACCTAAGTACGGGTTTAAAGGATATCTTGAACGCTTGCAAGATGATCTTAATTTAGTATGAAGGTATTCGTTACTGTTTATAAGTGTTTGAGCGTTACAATACTGTTAACTAGTTATACCCTTTTCTCCACTTTGAAGGTGGGTTGGATAAAAAACACTACAGTGGTGCAAAAATGCGTTCATTGTTTTGGTTTGTGTCGATGTAAAATAACAAGGAAAATATAGGTACATGAAGCATATTTACCTCTGCTTTGGTCGTAATACAACCTACACATAGTAGGTAGGTACCTACTGTTAGAACGTATGCCTATTTTTCTGGGTCTAGCTAATAAACTAATATATAAATCAGTTTTTAGCGCCTGACATGGTTGCTTAGGAATATACTTTCACTAATCCTTATTTTATGCCAAATAATCATATTTGTGAAGACATTGAAAAAGCGACGACTTCGTTACTTTATACCTAATTGTTTTATGTAAAAATTTATCAAATTAAAACAATTTACCGAGCACGCTATGGATATAGGTACTCACGCGGGCTATAACGTGCATGCATTTAATTTTAGTCAACCCCGATGATTCACATGCTTTATTACTAAATAGGTACCTATGTAGATAGTACATACAATCAAATTAGTATTTAATTAAATACCTATATAATAGTTCAAATGCAGATCAATTCGTATCGCAAGTAGGTAAGTATTTATTAGACAAAGATATCTAATAAATACTTACCTACTTGAACTAATTTATTTACTTTTTTCTACTTATTAGAAATTTGAATAATAAATTGATAATATGTCGTGAGATGTTTTAAAAGTTACAGACCGCCGTCAATCGATTTCAGAGAAAGATGATTAACCTGATCATTAATAAGTAAATGACTTTTCTAAAATTATACTTAAATGACTCTTCGATCTGGTTTGATAATGAGGTGATATTCAATTTCACAAAAAAATAATAATTAGGTACATACATAATAATTATATTTTTTATTATAGGTAGGTACTTATTTTTAGTTCTTAGTAGCAACCAAACCGAATTTATGAGAGTACATAATAAAGAAAATGTATTAGGTATCTTCCCGTTTTCTAAAGCAGTTGGATAAAAAAAAAACATTTATTATATCTTCACCCCACTTGCGTCGCATTGCAATTGATACTTAGGGCAGCCAATCATCCTATAATCTCACCAACACGAGCTGTCGTAAAAAGCGACATGATAAAAAGTTCCCCCGTATTTTTTAAAACCCGCGGTAATTGCGCCTTTTTGTAGGGAGTTTTTTGTAATTGAGAGTGATGTTGACGGAAATATAAAGCGCGAAGTGTTACAGGTTAGCGTGACAGGTAGATAGGCGCATGGTGCTTTTTGTTTACAATCTATTTTCGGTGTGTCATCTTTAATAGGTAATGACAAAAGTACTGATGTTGTCTTACATTCATATTATTAATAAAATAATATATGTTAAGTTTAGATTATTAAGTAGGTAATCTCTAAAACTGCCTACTCAAGGTAGGTTAAATTCTTTCACCAATATGTCGAATGCTGTGCTGTAATAATAAGTAAGTACTAGATAGGTACTTTGATCCCGTGGGAAATTAAGTAGTCAGCTGACGAAGTCCGGCACCACTAGATCCTAAGTTGTAAAAATTTTCTAACTCGCGATTAATTCTATGCGTTTATGTGTAGGTACTGAGTTGATTTTAAGTAGCCATTAAGTTGTCAAGCATTAAACCGCACCACAAGTTTAGTAAAATTATCCAATTTCATGGTTGATTTTTTTTTAAAGTACAAATACGCAAAGGGCACGCCACGCGTCCTCACTTTTCCTGTTCGAGGGGTCCTTAAAAAGCTAAAAATAAATAATTGTCGTTTTTTGGGCATCGCGTGCGCGATTTAACCGCGGGGCGGGCAAATGTCAACTCCGCGTACTTCCTGTATTGTGTGTTACCCTCCAAGAGATTATATTTCCGATTATGGCAATGCCTTTTTTCTATGCGTCTTAATATTAGCGATGGGTGCATTTAAAAAATGGCCACAATAATGATATCTCTTTTATATAACATAGGTTTCAACAATGTGTATATTGGAATCTTAATTTTCTTCTTTCTTTCCTGTGAGCTAATAGAATACCTACTTACCTACTTAGTATTGCCATTAGTAACGGAATTGGCATTCGAATAGAATATTACTTATTACTAACGATATACGTAAACAGTTAATTGTTTGCAGACATTCGATAAAGTCAAGTAACAAAATGATACTACTATTTAAACAACGAATAACAATAAGAAGTTCCTGGAAAACAAATCATTTTTGAATCGAATAAAATAGGTCGACAGTGTTACTTAATGTAAATAGTTCTAAACTACCTATGTTATCGATGCGCATATAATTGAACAATTATTATTAAGCTAAATGTTTCACGGCGCGATGTCATACCAAGGTTGGTTTAATGTCTTTTTTATGCGTACCATACCTACATAGGTTATAGTTTTAATTTCTCTTTTATACTGTGTATATTTTTTACGATACCTATGTCATTCATTTCCTATAATCTTAGCGCCGTATTTAGCAACATAGTTTAACGGAAGCTCTTATTGATAAAACAGGTAAAAAGAACCCTTCAGAGTCTAAACGAAATAAGGATTAGCCCGGCTGGAAGCCTGTGCTCCAGGGATAGTAACGCACGGGGATGGTTAATATTATTTCAAACTTACTATATAACATGTAATAATAAATGCTGATTATTATCTAACGCGGCCGCATTTTTGTAATTTAGTTATCTACGTATATAATATAACGTTGTAATTAAATTGTATACTTACTTAGGCCTCACGTAAAAATGTAGGTATTAAGTACTATTACTATAATAAACTTAAGTTAATTCGAAATGTTACTTTATATATACCTACCTAGTCTAATAGTACGTGATAAAGATTAATAAATATAATAAAGTTCACAGTATCTTATTACCACGTTTTCTGCCTGTCGGCTACATTACGCAGCTCAAGACCGTTATTCCGTGTAAACTAAGTAAACAATGCATCAAAAATTAATGCCATTGTCCATTAATCAAGTTTAAAGGATTTAGTATCGCAAAAACTGTCTTTGATGGCCATCGGCAAACAACCCTTTTTTAATGCTGCCGCCTCAAAGTTCCGTTACTTTGGTAATATTTGGAACAATCTGCCGGAGTATTTTGTAAGCTTTTTATTGCCGGCAGCGCAGTCGGACGCCGTCTATTGTTGCCGCGCTGCCATCGATGAATTTGCATATCTGAAGCAGTGTTTCGCATTATGTTCTCGCCTGTCTATTGACGGGTTGTATATTTTTTACTTTTCTGCCGTTTCCAATTTTGTTCTAGCACAATGAATTCGGTGATAAAATGTAAATGTACGAAAACGGTTAAAGCCGTTCTAAAATGTCGCTTTCTCGAACCTGATTGTTTTCATATTGTGTTAAAAATAAATAAAACAAGAAGAGTTTAACTTGTATTTATAAGGAACTTATTTAAAATAACTCAATGACAATGTGTAGACTTAATTAAAATGTTGATAACAAAGTGACTAAGTACCATTCCGTCGGTAAATATTTAAATAATAACTGTTAATTCTAGTTCGGTTTGATATGTAACGCAATTAAAATTATCATTTGCTCAACCTTGTTACATAGGTAGTAATAGCATGTTTAGTTTTTAAAGTAGTTACTTACACCTAATATGGATACAAAATCAAGCAATAAAATAAATACCTATATATATATATATCGTTTATATAAAAGGATTAGATAAGGTGCAAGTCTTTAAATGAATTCCACAATCTATACGGACAAAGAAGTAAGAATAAGTAGTTATTATACTATTTTTTTGTATACTAAAAGATGAATAACTCGTGAAGGATATTTTTTTCGATGTGGCAATGTCGGGGATAACATTTGAAAAAGGAATGTGCATGTGGCTGTAAAGGGACAGTGCAGGTACCTACTTGCGTTTTTGCATTTCCTTTCCTAACTTTTTATAATAAAAACTTTCTTTTAAATAAATAATCCTGACATTTGCTTGACAGGGATTCATTCTAAAATAATAATTGCAAAATGTAGCCAAGTTCAGGATTATTTTTAAAGAAACGTTCAAGTAACGAAAAATGTAACTCGTTCGATATTATGTTATTAAAAGTGGGTAGTATGACCTACACGGATAAAGAACGGCTCACAAGAAGCATCTGTAGATACGTAGGTTCATTGTAAAACATAACTCTTAACAACAATCAACGTAGCAAGCAACGTAGTATGGCATCTGCGATCTGCAGTCATCTGATTAAGTTCTGATTAATTTTAATGGTACCTACATAATTCTTTTATTATTATTATTAACATTAGTCTTACTCTTTTAATTCCCATTTGTTGAACAAAGAGTCATAGCTCAAGTTTATGGGTAAAAGGAATTAAATAGTTAACAAATCTTCCACACGATGCGGTCTGCGTAGGTGTCGATTGCAATGCGATTGTCGTAAGTATCAGAATTACCACGTGAGCGACTCGGGAGCAACTCACTATCAAGTAGAATGTCGTAAACCAATCGAAGATGTAATAGGTACGGCGTAACGGAGCATCATTATGATTTCTAGAAATAAATTAAAAATTGCGCGATACAGGAAAATTAAAGGAACTACCTATATTTAGAATTTGATATTTTATCGAATTGAACAGACTTGAGCTATTGACAACCGAAATAACTCCTCATATATATGCTTGTGTATATCACATTAGCATTTGAATCTGGCAAGATTAATATCTGTAACATCTAGTTAAAACAATAACTAAAATCAACCGACCCCAAAGGTAACCTATGACAGATCAAGACATAGGTATATCCGAAGGAATCGAGATACAGTAGTAACAACAGCCATAGAAAATCGTTTGTTTGTAAGATGTAAAAAAGCGGTAGGGAAATAACGTGAAACACGTGTCGAAACTAAATAATATGTAGTGTCGAGATGGTAGATTAGGCAAGTGTCGCATTCGCTTCCTAGAAGGCAGTAAATCCGTTTTTTGGGGTTCCTTATTTAATAAGAAATGTACCGAATAAAAATATATACCTATCTTACTCTAAATTTATTTTATACACGATAAAATTTACCTAGTCTCCATAATTGCATAAAAAATATAGCGCCCCGAGTAACGATCGGACGAACATTTTTTTGTATGCTATTTAAATATACTCACTAACTCAATACTAATTGGGATCCCGTTGATCCATTGGGTCATTAAAATAGAAACTGAGCTCGTAAAGCTAGTACATACTTCATAATCCATAAATTAATCACATTTAGTTTAACATATCTAGGTGAGCTTAAATTGACAGATAAAATTAGAATTTAAATGATATGTCAATTATAAAAACATCACACCCATCATGGAAAATGTTTGTTCGGTCGAAATCTAAACGAACAAACGAGTCATACGGAACCATCGTGACGAGTCTTACTCTTACTTGATTGGTTTTTATTTTAATATCTTTCAGTCGCGCTTGTTTTCGGGATTAAGAACCAGTCCTTGTCTGTTTATTTCGTAAACGCGTAAAAAAGGATGCGAGTAACACATTTTTGCAAAAGCTAGCAGGTGCATTTTAACATACCTTCTGGATGATTTTTTATTTTAAAATATTAGGCTATGATCACGTACTACAGTTAATCTCAATATATAAATATAGATATTTTATTTAGACCGCTAACTCTGTGGAAAACATCTGGCATAATTGTATACCTAGAAGCCTCTTCAATCATAGTATCACTTAACATAGGATCACGTTTAAAAAATCCGAGCCTTATGAGTGGTCATCAAACAACAGCTGTCCCGTTTGAGAAAAAAAATGCGAATATAAGAAATACCTCGCACGTTTGAGGTTTAGGAGTGTGCCGCCTTGGCAACGCCTCTTTTTGCTTTTTACTTACAAATTGTTTTTTTTTGCATGTACCGGTAAAGCTCTGGGTGAAGAGTATTTCGTACACCACAGATATTTACATGGTCTTGGAAAAATACTTTCAAATTTTAGTCCATCCTAAGACGGCAAAAGGCCCCAGTAATGGAGTACCTACTTACCAAGCCATTGCAAAACATTCTGTTCGGAATACCTTAAAACATTCCACCTTATTTTTTGCAATAGAATCTATCTATCATTTATCAATCTTTTTAACTAAATTGTATTTTTGATAGCAGGGTGTGCGTGAAAAATCACAAATTAACCGGCTTTTGTTATTTGTGTATTAAAAAACACTTTGGCGCCGCCTTTAGTAAGATATATGGCCAAACTAGACCTGAAGGTAAAATCAACTGTTTCAAATAAAACGCGTTAAAATCGTAATTATTATATTTTTTTTTAAGTAGACGAAATATTTAGAATCCGTAAAATAAAATTATAATTCTGGATCTGGGTGGCGTTTCATGCAGGTTATTCTTTACAAAGTCTGTGCATGAAAAGTAACCACCTGCGTCGGCACGGACCTGACAAAAAAGTAACATTATTCAGAAACGTACTGATTCATCGATTACTTCGAGACGTGTGAAGACTAAGGGTGGCATGGAGTAGACCGTAATGTTTATTAACTTAGCTTTATTTAGACTCTTTTATAGTTATCAAAACTCTTGTAATAAGTAGGTAGGGTCAGTAAAAATATAGTAGCTATTTTCGTTTTGCTTTGATTAACTCGATGTTCATTTCATTTTGGTAATGCTTTTTTAATATCAGACACGCTGTATTTGATAATTTAAAAATGACTTAAGGCAGTTTTAGTCAGTAAAGTAGTTAACCTAATTATTATTATTATTGTTAGTTTTTATGTGCACCTCGACTATTGCTGATCTTTTGTGAACTAATATCTAAATGTTTCTAGGTATTAAGTACAATATATTTTAGTATTTTATGGATGCTTACATGTATTTTATAAGGTAAGCGTACTGTACGGCTGCTGTTGTTCCCTTTTCTACCTCTCATTTCGAAGTATTGCTAAATCTTTTTATATTAGTTTTTTCAACGGGGTCCTTTTTACTGTAACATCCGTCGGATTTGGGTCAGGCGACAATTCTTGTATTCGCCATACTCAATGACATTATATTATTATCTTCCTTGCAATAATAAAATACCAAGAAGGTTCGGTCGACTCAATGAATGAATGATATGTTATTAATACATCAGCATTTTTCAGGAAGACAAAATTGTGGGTATCCGTCTACTGTATAGGTAGGAAATATATATTGCCAATACATAATAGGTAAAAATTAAAGTCGCTATTAGTTTTATACGCCGAATATTGTAGCCGAATATATACGCCATAAAACATTTTTTTTTAAACTGCGTCGATTTTATGTATGTACTAGCGGTCCCGGCAGACGTCATCCTGCCCGTTCGAAATTCAAATTAGGTAACTTTAGTTAGACAACGTTTGTATGGGAAAAGAAAAGGGCTGTTTTTAGGGTTTTCCCGGCAATTATTCGATTTTTTCTCGCCGTAAGAACTATCCTTGGACTTCAACGAACATTTAAAAAAAAATGGCCAAATTGGTCCAGGCGTTGTCGAGTTATGCGCTTACCAACACATTTTGCGATTCATTTTTATATATAAGAAGATTTGTTTAAGTCGAAATAAAAGAAGGATTATTTGAACATTTGTCGGTCTGAATTGTAAAAAAATCTAGTACTTATCAATAATACTTAGTTGTCATAAAAAACACCGGTACTTACGCCATTCTACGGGGAATGGAAAAAAATGTGTTAATTATAATAATGTTAGTTATTTACACTTATTTCAATAGTATTTATATGTTCAGTCGATTATAAGTTTCTCACTAACTCAACACCACAAAATACAATATGATTTTTATGTACAACAAAATATAACGTGAGTCCCTAAAAAAAGTATTTCCCAAATAGCTGTGGTTTCTGTCATTAGGTAGATACTATGACATCCTTAAGCCTAGTGAGAACAGTAGTTATTGAAGGTAAAATCACAGAAAGTAATTTTTACATGTTTATATAAATAGGTATTTCGATTATAAGCCTTACTGTATGTAAAGTAAGTCCCGGTTCCCTATTTTCAAGAATTGAGTGATTACATACAATAATTAAGATCAAACAGATTTTATTCCTAGTTTCTGAAAATTACCTTAACTTTCAAATGGCATTATCATTTACTATAAGAAATTTCGGACCACAAACATTGGCATACAATTTCGGCAAACGCAAGATTATAAATATTCATATGAAGTTTTTACCCGTAACGGTGACATAAAATTGTATTGTTGAGTAAAAAATAGCCACTTCATAAATAACAATCAAGTTTTTGAACAAAAGAATAATTTATTTTTAGAATTTAGCTTGTAGGTGAGTACTTGCTGTAGTCTATTGTTTTGTCTACTTTTGTATTTTGCAATCTGTTAGCGTAGTTTTTTCACTAATAGCGTATAATGTTTTCGAAAGATTTCCATATTTTGTTTTTATAGTTGTATGTAATTGTCACATACGGCAAGACTAGCATAGGCAATATTACTCGTCTTCGAGATTAACTACTAAAAAAGGATTCCGTGGGAGCTTATTCACTTGTTAAGCAAACTGATCCCCCACAACGCTATAGATACTTAATTAACAACTAATCTTGTTATGAGAAATATTGTTGACTATGTCAGCCATTTTATTGAGAGTATCTACAGTCTTCTTTTCATCTTCATCATAGTAATATAAGTAGGGTTTGCATTTAGAGAGAGACAAAACATTTATGTGAGGTCAGCGATAATCAACAGGAATGTGTAACATTCGCAACGGCTTTTGAGGAGTCGTAAAGAAATACACATAAGTACTAAATTACACATTTTAATAAATATTCAAACAGGCACAAATAAATGATAGGTATTTATAATTACAGATAATACTAGTTTCATGCACAATATCTTAATAGAGGACTAAAATATGTAGATAGGTACGACATTTATAACAAGATGTCACTAAAACTAGCGCAACTTGCGAGGCAATAATATTCATCAACACACAAATAATTCGCAAAGCAAAGATCGAAAATAAAAAGTACGACATAGTACAGCTTAGAACACACTTGCCTCAAAAGTGACACTGAAAATTATACAAAAAAAGGTTAAGTATATCTAATAAAAAACCGGACACCTAGATAAAACATTATTTTTATTTCATATATAACACACAAACAGAAAATCCTAACTTAAACAGTATTCTTTTTACTGAACAATAAATGTATCTACCTGATACGTATTTACTACTGTATGACAATAAACGTATTTTCTTGACTGATATGACGCAGCATAACTACAACCTTTAGCCGTGTTAAGAATGTGGACTAGAGAGCTCGTGCAGAACAGAAGTACGACTAAAACAATCACCGTACTATGTGTATATACCTATTTACAATATTTTGAGATTTATATAAGTATATATCGCACTATAATATATATACTTTTATAAATGTCTAATACATAACATGTGCCCATATTTATCTATAAAGCGAGGCGTTACATGATAATTATGTGCACGTTATAAATACGAATTCTGTCATACAATGTAAAATATGAAATAGCCACCATTATTAAAACAATATTTTACACGATTTATTTTATGTCACTATAATGAAAATAAATTAAATAAAATCTGTTTTATGATTAACATAAATAGGTACATTTTATAAGCTGTCTTTACATAATATTAATTAAGAAGTTATTATACTATACCTAGCTGTGCCCGACGTTCTCTTTTAATATACTCGGGATGAAAAATGACACTTTCCAGCCTGTATTTTAAGTGGAATACCAACGAAGCATTTCTTCGTTGTTGCTTAAAAGATCAACTTGAAATGCACTCTCGCATTTAAAATATTAATATGATCACTTACTTATGTAGGTATGTAATGCAAGTTGTCTACGACTAATAGGTAACTTCACCGTTGCTTGGTTAGTTATTAACGTACATTTATAAATTAAAGAAAAAACTAAAATATTGTATGTGAACTTTACGTCGCTTTCATTTGTACTTAATCAAAAGATACAGTCTTGTTTAAACATTGGTCACTCTATTTATTTTAATTATCTCTAAAAACTAATTACTAACGACAATAACACAGGGTTTTACATATATTTTTAAACTTATTTTTTTCTACTCCTTACCTTATTACTAACTAGTGGATTATATGATTGCCGCATATTTGTTTAACAATTTAATTTATACAATATGTATAAGACAATTTGTATACAAGTAACTACATCGTTTGAGAAAGCAAAACTTGTGTTTTTTCCATGACATATATTTTAAATTCAGACGTTTTATACTTATAGGTACCTACATATAGCTGTAGTTTATTCAATGTGCTTGATATCTAAGGTCCATTTAATATGTCCAAGATTAAAACTACTACATATTTTTAAAATAAATTCTCGAACAAATAAAAAAACTTGTATGAACTTCAGAAATCGAGCACAATCTTATTACCAATTCAAACTAAAGTAATGACGTCACAAAATTATATGCTGAGTATCTCATGTTACTTACAATTGATATTGTGAGTATTTGGCGTAGATTGAGTTATTATTATCATGTTCTGGAATAATTTACCTATAATATTTTTGAAATCTAGCTATTAAATAGAAATTAAAGTACAAGCAAACGTGGACTAGGGAAACCTACATTATCGGTAATGATTTCAATTTGGCTAGGCATGTTGAGCCCGACCTAAGTGTATAAAGAAAGCCACACGGTCAGCGCTACGTTCACCACACTTGTTACACATAAATGGGTCATTATAACCGTGAAATCCCATATGGATAGTGTGCATTGTGAGATCTCCAAATGTGATGTCACAAAATTGGCAGGTATAATTGTTCTGCGCGCTTGCAGTAGGAGGCATGTCGGTAGCGTCCGACTCAGAATCAGATGCCGATGCATCTCGTTTATCATCTTCATGTTGAAGACGCAATGCTGCCGGTTGCAACTTGAATGCAGGACCTTTTCTTCTATTTTTTAATGATGTCGTAGGAGTTACTGGCAAAGGTCGTTCAGAGGGCGGCGGCGAACCAGCTTCGCTCGTTTTGGTATTTGTAAGGTCAAGAGCATAATTACTTAAAGACGTCTGAGCGGTCGGGGTGGTAGCCGGAGGTTGTGGTGAGCTATTCGGAGATCGAGAAGGCGGAGAAGTTATACGGTTTTCCATACTCTGTTCACCGTAAGATAGACGCTGATGCAAGATAGATGGAATTGGTGACGGTTGTCGCTTTTCTGGTAGCATATCGGATGACTTAGGGGAAGTCCTACAGTCATATTTACTATTAGGTGGAAATAGGAAAGAGTGAGGCAAGAGAGGAGGCAAATAAGGTAAGTTTACGGGAAAATGAGCTCCGAACAGCGGGTGTGATGGCGGCGGTGGTGCCTGTGGCTGATTATTATTATTTATCGTGGTTTGCTGTTCAAACATTTTTGAAAGGGGTTTTTGTTTAGGTCCCCGACGTGTTCCATAAACATCTATGATCGGTAAAGGATTAGGAGTGCCATCCACATTGAGTACCATAGCTGGGTTATGCTGATATTTGCGCAAGTGAAGTTTTAGAGAATGGCAATATTTAGTTGCATAATTGCAATCAGCACAACGATACTGATACACGTTGGAATGAGATTTGAGATGCGAGTTAAGCATAGATTTATTGACACATGAATACGAACATTGGCTACACTGAAATGGTTTTGACCCTAGATGATTTCTCATATGATATTCGAGATGATGTTTGTATTCTGTTACAAATGGGCATTTTCTGCAGCACAACATTTTTTCTGGCTTAATATGCTCTTTACTGTGTTCCCAAAAGCTAAGTTTGGTTACTGCTACAAACTCGCATTGTTTGCATTTGAAAGTTTTTACTTTTCCATGAGAATTTACAGCTGGAACTCTTAGACCAGGTTCTTCATCAAAGTCTTCTTCTAGACCTGAACCATCTCGGCCGTCATCTCCATCAGGTTTCATTCCCGGAGTAACACCATCAAAACCAGAATCGTGGAATCGTTCAAAGGCTCTTCTATCTTGGTCTCTGTCAGGGGAGGATGGTGTCCTCGGGGGTGACTTTGGGGGTGTGCCATCAGCACGAGTAAGCGGTGTGGAAACGTGTGCGGGAGGAATCAGAGTTCTAGGAGAATACTGAGTATCATACCCTGGTGATGGATCGCGTCCCTCATTGTTGCGAGATTCAAACCCAGGTGGTGTTAACAGACTGTATGGGACACTGTTACGATATGAATCCAAGTGCATACCTAAGTTAGCTTTTGCTTTCAAAGACATGCTGTCATAAAACGGAAGAGTTTCGCTCACACTCTCAACGCTGCGAGGTGAGTGACCATTCGAGTCCTTACTTGAAGAAGAAGGTGAAGCACTGTGAAACCCGTCCGAGTAGAAGCCGCTCGTTTGCTCCTTTGAGAAGTTGTTTTCATCCATCGGCTCGGATTTCTGAAAACAAATATATTTTTAGAAAGTTGCTTTTTATTGTATTAAATAACTAAATCTAAAATTATTATCATTTATATTTGTATTTTAATGACGTATTCGAACACTGACCACAGTAGCCGGCGGCTGGAGCATCTGTCCCCAAGCTTGCGGATGAGCAGCGTGCGCAGGCGGCATGCCGGCGGGCGGAGCACAGCTTAGCATACCTAATAAAAAAATATTTGAAAATAAATAAATTAAGGCAAATTCTATCATCATATCTGGTCCTAACCTCAAAAACAAAAAAAAGCAACCTGCTTCCTATCTGTAACAATACTCATTAAGATATTTTGGAGGGTAGGTATCAAACGGGCTGGAAAATATTTTTTTACAATTCGACAAGAGTATCTAATATGTTTAGCATATTGTTTAAAGTCATTAGATAATACTATACCTATCACGATTGAGGTATTTTTGTTTAGTATTTCAAATGACATCAATTAGTATCATACCTATTTAAGAAATTATCCTTTTTTTCACTAGCTTCGGTGATTAGTATTTCGCATAACGTATTATTAATTATCACTATGCAATACTTTCTAACGTTAAATAATATATAACAACATTATGAGAATAAAAAAAAAACAATTAGTACTTATATTCATAAGAAGCCGTTAAAAGTTTGAACCACAAATTTTGTATCTACCTTCAAAATTAATTAGGTTTATTCGTTAACCCACACGTCCCAGTCGTGTTCAAGAAAACATGGAATCATCAAGTTTTTAAAACATCAAATATATTTGTTATATAATAAGTAATACAAAAAATACATTGTAGTATTTGTAAACTTACCTCAGTTTAATATTTCAGATTCAGTTTAAACACAGCACTGTTATTTTTATACATTAAAGTCACTTGTTAAACACTAGTCTTGTTAACTCACTGTAATCGGAATCACAAAATAAAAAGTGCACGTAATTCCACTGATCGTTTTTTGGGACAACCCTTCGTTGCGGAAGCTGGGAGCGGTGTGACCGCGCCTGTCCGCCTCTTACAATACACTGAACAAAAAAACTGTCAATTTTTATGCCCCAAACATCGATATGGTATTCTACATTCGTAGGCGACCAGTTTTCACGAGTGAAAGAGAAATATACTCGTTTCTATATGTGCGTTCCTTTCATACACCCTCAGCCTATTTTTATTCGAGCCAATACGAAGTGGCCCGTGCCGGAGTGGGGTGGGGATCAACTTATTAAGTTATTGTTTACGCGATATTAGCATTTAACATAAAAAAAATGTGGCTAGGCGAGATAGCCGCGATTAACCCATTCAGTGCCGATATTGAAATTTTTATTAAGAGTTGTCTAGTTTTTTTATTAAGTATGAGATATAATTGGCCACAATCTTCAGTCAACTTAATTAAAGTACGGAATAGATATTTTAATGTTAAAAACTAGACAGTGTCGTCAACTTTCTAGTAATCTAAATTCCGCCGTTCCATTAGCCAACGAACTGTAATGACCAATCACACTGAATATTTATTTTTTAGTTTCCTTATTTGCTTAGGTATCATATCTGTTTTAAGCGGCGAGGCAATTAAGAATGTAACCGTTTATAAGTATGTATTTAATTCCATTATGGAGGTACATTATAATATTTTGGAACAATACGTACGCCAAATAACAAGGCAAGTACCTCACCTTCAGTAAAGAAATAAGTGAGTTAGTTTATATATTATTATTTGTATGATGGATAAAAATGGTAGGCAGATATAATAATAACCGGTACATACAGGTAATAGATAATTTATTTAACGCTTACTTCAGACACGATATCAATTGCCTATGTAGGTGTAAGTACAATAAGTACTTACGTACCTTTACAACATTTTCTTCCAATGCAACAAATTGGTATAAAAAGGCATTATAAAGAATGTTTGTTAAAAACAATCAAAATTGCAAATAAGTTATCAAAAACATAAAAGTATTAAAAAAATACTGTAAGGCGTAACTGATGCTCAAAGGGGCGCGTGTTAAACTTTTTACACCGTTCTAACCATCCAATCACAATCCCGCAGCTAAAAAAGGAACGCGTTTTTACTTTTTTGCCGTTGGATGCCAGTTATTTATACGGTATATAATATAGATGCAGTTTATTTTTAAAACCGAATGTATAAAAACACGCGCGGTATGTATGTTGGTAGAATTCGATGTGAGACTTGATCAGAAGCATAGGTAGGTATTTATTTCTAGTGAAAGGTTTTTAATCGAGTAGGTAGGCATAGAAGTTTATCTAATATAGTTAATCTTTTCATAATACCTATTTTCTTGCATTTTTTTAACTATGTAGTAGGTATAAGTCCTACTTATATTTCATTGTCAAAAAAATTACATTGCTATTATAGATAGGTACCTAGTTAATCATTAACTTTACATCACCTGTTAATATTTTACATTCGTAAACATAACAACCATATTATAATTATAATTCTAAGTAGGTACAGGTATAAATAACGTTAGGTAGTTCAGATATGTAAGTAAAAACTAAAATAGGACAGATATTAAAACTACATGCCTACAAAGTAAGGCTTTATAAGCAGAGATCGCAATAGGTAGTGCCTATTTACCTAAACTTGGCGGGAGGAGATGACTAAGAGTGGTTACAACCACCAAAAATATTATTTATTTTTATTGAACCTACTACTTCAGCCTGTCGATCGTTGACGAATTAATATGGGTTTTTCTAAACCGGTAAAGAACGTGTATATTCTACATAATTACGTAAATAATTAACGGTACTTCCTATCTTTAACTGTACAATGTCATATTCAATTAACACGGCGCCGCTTACATTATTCTGTATTTTTTTAATAGTATGGTATAAATATAATAGTTAATTGAATTTTTCTTACTGTCTGGCATTAATGTTATTTTAATACCCCGATGATTAATTTTTAAAGAATTTGAAACTATGTTGGTATAACGGTAATGTAAACTGCATTTATTATGTCGTGCATCGCATTTCTCATTATTATCTAGGTTGGAGACTAGTCGCACACCTATAACGAATCACAGAACACTCTGTGATTCGTTATTCCGCGTATATCGCGACTGAACTCAAGTTAAGAAAAGTACCACGTTTAATTTGAGAAATCGTGTTAAACCCTTTTATTCTACTTACTGCAAACCTTTGTAGAACCTACATAATATATTTGAATAATGGATTGTCATATTAGAAGTGATGTTCACTATGTAGAATCCGTAGCAAGCGGAGACGCGAGGCCGGTCAATATATACGATCTTGGGTCACTATAAAGACCTATGTTTATCAGAGGTCCGGTAGGTCCGGTAGATACGATGATGATGACGGTTTGTTGTTTAATAGCTGAATTGAACGAGCCCACGAGTTGATATTTACTGATAGTTTTTAATTAGGTATTCGGTATAAAACTGTAGGTGATGAGACCCTGAATTTATTAAGCAGATAACAAGTACCTACCCAGTAATTCCTCTTTACCTACACCGTGAAGTAGTCGACGTTGTAAAATATACACGGGTGGTCACACAAGTAAATTTTATATTGGGTCAGTGTTTTTATAATCTGTTTATGATCGTTTTGTTCATATTTTGATAAGTGTACTTACTGACGTGTTATATTTTTCGTTAAGAGATACATTTCACGCTGTTTTTTTATTACGATTAAACGTTGGAAATTGTGCTTCTACCCAGTGGCCAGCCTTGCTTTCACGCTTGTATTCTAAATTGTTACCTATAGGGTAAGTCCGGGGTAGTTGGCCATAGTTTTTTTAGACGCTATTAAAAAGAAACCTTACACTTAAACGTTTAATTTTTTATTTATTAATAAACTTTGAACATTTAACTTTGAGAAAATCAACAAACAAATATTTATATCAAACGATATCACATTAAAAAAAAATCTTTAAAAAAAACACATTTGGCCATCTCTCCCGAGGTGCCCGGGGGTGATGGCCATACGATAAAAGGTAAGATGGCCACAGCTTATAAGTTATCCTAAGTATATTAATTTGTTTTATATTTTAATTTATAAATTTCTTTTCTTATCTTGACCACATTTGGAACGCACATTATCATATTCAGTGTAATTTTCGTGTATCCCAAATTAAAACTAAGTGTTTGGGCGTGATACATTAGTAATAGTTGCGTGGACAATTTTTTTACCATTCATAGCCACTTTTAGTGTTTTTTATTCCGTCTTACAGCAAAGTCCCTTCTTTAGTATTTCTTAGGTATCTAAAACAAGCATTTCTAATTATGCTCATTATCCAAGTATATATATGGCCATAATACACCGACTTCAACTGGCCATCTCTCCTATTTCTTCCGGGAGAGATGATCATACCTATAAAATAAAAAAGTAAAAACAAGAACATGTTTTATTGAGTATTTTTTAAACTACCACTAGTATATTTTGTGACAAAAGCATAAACAATAGTTATTTTAAGAAACTAAGACCACAACCATATTACTCATGAAACTTCTAAAAAATATTTTGACTAGTCAAAACAATTAACAATGATTTTCTTAATTTCCGTTTTTTTCTTGCCAAACTTTTGGCCGTACCTTTGACCCTGCGCATGACGTGAACCGAACTAAGAGAAAACTAACGAAATAAAGTCACATCTTCTATGTTTTTTTTCGATTGGCCAACTGTACCGTATGGCCATCTCCCCCGGACTTACCCTAGTGTTAACTGACTGACTTCGAGTCTTAAATTCGGACACTTAGCGGGTAGGTACATATTAATAACATGTGTATAGTGCTTTAATGTAAATGTTAGGTGTTAAATGACTAGTATATAAACTATCGGATCCAGTAAGTGTTATCCTGCCTTAAGCCGGTAGAACGCCAACTACCGGGTCCACCAACTATAATTCTATTTCCATGCAGGAACCAGACATCCACTTAAACAAAAAAAAATGGTCTAACCATTTAGAAGCACTTCAGTGATATAGGTACCAATATTCGTATTTATTGAAAAAATATAAGGTATCTACCTACTAGAGTGATTAGCGGTTTATGCCATAAATCAACCATCAAAGTATACCTACTATGCTAGGTAACTATGATGATTGCGGCTTAACATAGCACGGGAACTAAACGGAAATAATAAGATTGCCCTTTCATCGCTCACTAAAAGTGCCCTTATGGAAAGAATCTAGTAAAAAGTAATGTGTTCAGCTTTTATGGCAGTTACGAGACACGGTCTTTATTGCACTACGCCATGGCTAGAGAAACTCTGAAAGAAAAATAACACATGTAAAGTAAGCGGCGCGCGGCGTACCTATTGTTAATAATAAAGAATTCATACTAATCTGATAATTATGCCTAATGACATAGAAAAGAACGATTACAGATACGTTTTGATCTTGGCGAAAACGAGTAAAATCATTAGGCAAATTAAGAATGTGAATTCATTAACGAAATACTAGGTACGATCTGTAGGATGTTTAATAAAAAAATGCGTTATCGTAAACGAGGCTAGGCAGGATTTTCCCGACACTGCCGGTCCCCCCTCGCATAAAAAATGATTGTACCTTCAAATCTATCTGAGGCAGGGCCGCTCCCTAAGGTCGGCCTCCTGACTCCCTGCGTCCCTCGACCTCCTGCTCTGTAATGTGTTTCTCCCCTTGTCCGCTACGTAAGTATATGGCTCAGTCTTATGGGTGTATAAAATAAAGATTTTGAATTTCGTTGTTTAACCATCTACGAGTGTTGGTCAGCAACAGTCTACAAGTTTGTACATAATATGGTAAAAGTTTCAAGTCTGCTTCACTTGTTTGCTCTATAGATTACGTTTTTTTAACGACATCATCAAGCTATTAAAATATGAGTAAGTAATAATAACGGAATAAAACTCTGGATACATAAATTAAATGAACTATTAGAGCGACAATTTTTGAATCCAAAGTTTTGTTCCATTATTTTTTCGTACTTACATATTTATATTTCAACTTAATAAAGCTGAAGAGTTTGTTTGTTTTTTTGTTTGTTTGTTTGAACGCGCTAATCTCAGGAACTACTGGTTCGAATTCAAAAATTCTTTTTTTGTTGGATAGACCAATTATCGAGGAAGGCTTTAGGCTATATAACATCACGCTGCGACCAATAGGAGCAAAGAAACAGTGGAAAATGTGTAAAAAACGGGGAAAATATGAAGCCTTATGAAGAATTACTATTCCACGGGGACGAAGTCGCGGGCACAGCTAGTTAAATGTATATTAATAGTGCTTATGGAACCTACCTGCACGAATTAACGAAAAAAGGGAATGTTTATAATATCAAAAAAATATTATAAACCCTCTTTGCTTAAGTTACTAAATAGCACTACCTACATAGTAAGAGATAAGAAAGTAAAAATGCATTTGCATCAACTAGGTAATGAGCTGTGTTGACTCTCCCCGTTCGAGACGAACTAAACCTACCAAGCTGTTAGTGACTAGAAACGGTTTTCAGAAATTTAGTACATATTGTTCAGGAAATAATACGAGAATGAGACTGAATTTTAAATTTATATCAAATACCTAACGGAAAATAATTATTTTATTGGTCCAATACGGTAAGACGCCACTGTCGGCGGTGCCTACCATGTCTTAAAATCTAAATATAAAATGTCTATTTACTTTTTTCCGAGAATAATATGGTTATTTCAGCTGAATAAACTGAATTTTGTCACATATACGCACGTCCAGAATAAAAAAAGCACATATGTTTTACGTCACGGAAAATTATTGCTAAAACAAAAAAATGTAGCCGAAGCAAATAAGGCACTTGTGTAAATGTTTCTACTTCACTATTCATCCACAAAACTCACAGTTTGCTTAAACGCAAGGTGTATATAAATCTATAAGTAAATTTTAAAAAGAGCCGCTTTTAGTAAATAACTGTTCTACTTATTTTATAATTGAAATCATAGGTGAGCATAAATAGTAGAAAATATATAAATTAATATGTAGATATATTGTAACCAGGGTTTCGACCCAATGTCCAACGGCTCTTACCTATTACCCAATAGGTAGGTACCTACTAAGACTTTGTCCGTACTTATGTTATCATACTGTAGGAATCTTTTGAATAGTAATAGTTACGACAAAATAAGAATTTTTAGGAGTGTTTTAATCATATTCTAAAATAATAATAAAAATTACGGAACCATTTGTAAATAGATATACCTAAATAAACTCGCATATAAGTATGTATCGTAAGTAAGTTCTATGTAATCTTTGGAGGTATCACGATAAAACGATATCTAATTTAATATGGTTGTGATAATAAAAAAATATGTACGCCGTGACTCATAGTTAGCACAACAAACTTAACAACGTACACGTGGCAAATTTTCGCTCCAAGTCCCAGAACCCGGAAGCAAAAAACAAGTGGCAAAAAGCGAGAGTGGGTCTAAAAGCGTTTTCTGCTAAAATAAAATAATTTATTGCCAAAACTTGCAATGAATTGAAATGGATTGTTTTGCGGAGCCAATTTTAAAGAGACTTCGTACTCTTTTGCAAACCCGATTCTCTTTTGTTTGGTACTACAGAACTGTAAAATATAGGTACCTACACTGTCACAGACTGTTTTAATTTCACTGTAGACATTTTTCAACGATATAGACAGTAAATAGATTTATGATTATTTTCCAAACTATTTATCAAATCAATCGCCGTGTTATTTATATATAATAAACATTTTTCAAATTCGTCCATCCTGTAAGACATTACAAATATTGCTTGAAAGTTGTAAGTATTTTTTTTTAAATAATAAAAAATACTTACAAAGTATAATGCATCAATAATTTGGAACATACAAGATACATCGATACTTTAAAAGACCGAATGTAAAGCTACATGTTTTATAAGATTTATTTTTATCGTTATTGGAAAACAAATGTACCTATATATAGGTTCCTAATAAACCACAGCGATAATGAGTACGTACCTACCTAATAGAAAAATATATAAATAGGTACCTGGATTTAAGTAAGTAATATTTAGGTATTCTTAGAAATACCTACACGAAACACCCTCTATCTATGTATTATCAAAGAAACGAAAGTGAGCGTAGTTCAGTACATTTTTTTTGAGTAAGGATTCAAAATGGCATAATGTGACACGTCGCAGCGCTGCAGCGGCGCGGCGAGGCAGCGGCGCGGGCGCTCAGCTGCCCACTGCCATAAATCAATTACGTCACTGGACAATATCCAGTAGCTACACAAGTCTATTTTGAAAACCAAATTGCCTCAATGGCATATCGAATATTCAAAGTAATTTGTAGGAAGCGTTAAAAAATCCGCATACCTACATCTTAGTATAGGTTAGGTATGTTTTAATGGTTTCGTATCTCAGAAGGGAAAAATGGAACCCTTATAGGATCACATAAGCCTTAGTTTGCTATAAGGATACTTTATTTAATTTTACTTTTATTGTTGTGAATTCAAATATAGTAGGAGTTCTAAATGAGGTCTAAAATAAACAATGAGGTCCTAAAATAAACAATAGTCGGAAATGAGTTCCTTAAAAAGTTGTTAGGTAGATATGCAGATTTGTAATAAGTTTCATTTTGTTACTTTATGTTACAGTAGTTTATGTATCAGCGACACTATTCAAAAACAAAAAAATATGCACAAGAAATGGTCGGCGTATGGCAAGCACGATTAGGGCTGGCTCGAGGCGGTGCGGGCACATTGGCACGAGACGCAGCTGCCGTGCTTCCTCTTCCGAAAAAGATAAAAAAACACTTGAGACATAGTTATGGTAGCGAAACTTAAAAAGCTGTCACCAGAAAAATTAAAGGTACTATTGCACTTCTATAACTGAGTTTATACTATGAGGATAGTTTTTTAATTATGGTAATTTAATGTTACATAACTTAACTGCTGTAACTGATTTAAATTAAATGGACTGCCACATTAATGTTTACGCAATTTATTGAGAGAAGATTACGTTAACAAAAACTATCTACATTTGGGTTTTATGTGGTCCAGCTACAATTTCTAAAGTGCAATCGAAGTAGGCAACTGTCATTAAAGAGCATCTCTATGCGTTTAGCCCGCGTGTCCTTGGTTGCACCGGTAGTCGGTCACTTTTTGCAACTTTCCAAGAAGGTTATTGCAAAAAAGAAAACAAAAGCATCGAAAGTGTACCGGAGTAGCTTGTTTATTGATAAAAAATTAAACGAAATTGAAAGGAAGTTTTATTATTTAAATAACAATAGATTAATTTATAAAAAACTGGTATTAGAGCATGTATAAAAAGCACTCAATGAAAAAGCCGATTCACGGTTTAGTTTATACGAGGGTTGTTTGTATGTGGGAGCAGGTTCTTCAAAAAACGTGTTAGTTTTTTGTGATCGTTTTACATCGATAAAACGATTACAGCGTGTTATGTTTTCCCATAGACGTGGGGTTCCGCAAGCTATTATATAATGTTATAAAAAAGATCATGCTTATAATATTTAATATTTTAGTACAGACCTATAGATATTGGTTTTAGCGATTTATGATAATACTAATAATTATTAAAAGTATTATTTAATCATAGGTTTATGTCTAAAAGGAAAAAAAAGCAAATGTTGATTCAAGTGTTGATAGAAAAATAAATATATTTTTAAGGACATCTAAAAACATGTTATTCATAAATATTTTTAACTACGACTAGAAACTCTTTTTAATAACGCGTAGTGCCTAATGTACCTATACAAATATCATGTTGATGCTTTTCATGTTTGTACCTACTGCTGACCTTTAAAGAATTCTTTAATCTGAAACCTAGGCCATGCTTAAAACGTTAATGCGTGGAATTCAACTCACAACACATTTTAGCTTCATTGGTAATTCGGATACCGGCAACTAATTTAGCAAGATAAGTTAAATAAAAAGTGTAAAAAAAGTATCAATTTCATACGGAACCCGTTTATAATGTTATCAGATTTTATAAAAATATGTCAAATGCTTTTGCATCCTCTCCTTTATATCTTCGTTGCGGGTAGGTATGGTTCGATTAAAAATATTATTTTCCGCACGCTTTAGGCAATTGCTTTTTTCTTGGTGGTTGACAGATAACACGTGTTCACTTTATTGATTCATTATCGGAGGTAAACACAGGAAATAGTCAAAGATTAGACAGGCATGATAACATTATTGTTGCTAATGTCGTGATCTTTAAATGGGGAACTACTTAAAACAGAGTCTCGAAATATAGTAGATTATTATGAGGATTATTATGACCCGATTGTACGTAATTCCGAATTTAATAATTTAATATAATTAAGTCAAAGTGGAATTCTGTAATAAAAAAGAACAACGTACGTACAGTAGACATATTTGTAATTGTCGAAGTAAATAAATTAACCTTTCGGGGTCTTTTCACAATTTATAATTTATGTAATCTCAATAAGCTTTGTAATTGTAGTTATTATTATGGGTCAGCCGCCCTAAGACGCCGAGGGCCTTTGTTCGTGACGGTGGGGTCAAAATGGTCGGGGGTCAACGATTTATTGCAATTTCAGAAAAATTACATCCGTGACATTGTCATTAGATAGTGAATAAGAGAGCACAATCAAACTCAAAATAAACCCAAATACCTATTTTACAACATGGTCGCTTGAGACCCGTTTTTAATTCCTATAAAAAATAGGTGATATTTTAACCGGTGATATGTAAACGTACGTATTTACGTATTTAACTACGTGTTATGCATATAGGAAGATACTCGATACTTTTTTGCCTTTTAAGTGTTATTAGAAATAATACTCCATTATATGTAATCAAAAAAAGCAAGTTATATTAAGCAATGATTTAGTCTGTCGATATGATAATCATCACAGTAAATAAAGAGCAGTTAGAGATCAAGAAATTACGATAAAAGAGTACAACGTAGACAAAATATTTAAAGCTGCGTGTACATTTGTAGCATGTCTGTGTATCGTATCTTCTTTTGCTTGGCCTCAGCGTGTATTATAATCGCTAATTTAGACGGTATAATCTGGTGTCCCAACTAGCGATCATAATACACGTTAGAACACGTTAGTATAGGTAGCCAAAAGGATACTTTAGGAAAAATGTAGGTACGTACATAAAGTTGAACATACCTATGCTCCTTGCTATGCCGCTATATAGAAGAAAAATACTTAACCGCTGACCGTTAACCTTCTGGAGTCCAAAGCGTGCGACCTCTGGACCGTTGTGCTATTTAGATCCCAAAATACAATTGTGCCTATTGACCCGTAACTTAAACATCTTTCCCATCCTTACTTATTCCTATTTCAAATAATCCACCTCGGTTTTCAACATAAATCAAAGTTCGAACACAAGAAATTCGACATTCGAAAATGTGTCAAAATCGATACCAACGGTCATCGGACAAAGGCCACATATATACGGTTACATTTTATTTTATTTTTGACAAAAATGTAACAATGTGCAATTGTTATCGTGGAAAAGGGTAGATTTTAGTAATCTTCTTAATGGCCTGTGTGAAAAGATTATAAATTAAGTTTCTGCAACAAATAAAAGTGACCCCTGGCTATTGTCGGGGTGTCAATATGTGTGACCGGACTATTGTCCGTGACCCCTGCAGGCTTAGCGCCAATTTGCGATCACTTCGATTCACAGTCGTGATCAGTTCCATGTACCCAGGATTTATAACTATTTAACGTTATGTACTTACTTGGCTAAGTAAGTTCATACCATAAGATGTGATCAACAAAACAACAAACTAATATATACAAGACTTATTTAGCGTTAGTATCAACATATATATAATACGAGTACATACGTATTAAATACATATAGGTAGGTACATTGACACTTAAACGTCTTTACGATAAGTATGTCTTATTTTCGATTTAATTTGAAAATAACAAATGAGTCTTACTATAAATTGTGCATAAAAAATTAAGTACTTAAATAAGTACATCCGGGTACTTACATAACTAAAAACGGAGTAAGTACATATATGTAACTCCGCGCATTACATGGCCTCTAAAATTTAGCACAGCCATAAAATGCATTCAAATTAAAATGCCCAAAGTTGCATTGTTATCTTGACCCCTTGGTAAAAATAAAAGCAGAGGGCAAATAAATTAAAAATGGTTCAAAAATACCCCTTGACGGCTGACGATTTATAGCAGAATTTTATGTGCTAGTTTCAGTTCGCATCATTTCTAGGGGCGGGAAAATGTGCAGTTACCATTAAAGAAATAGTTACTATAAGTACCTACATATACCTACAGATGGTTAAGAATTTGCAATACACATATTTATATGAAAGTCTCTCATTTGTGATAAGGACAGACGGAGCTTTGCTTTTTTAAAATACTGATTAATCGTATGTTCTCGGAGATGAAACCTAATTACATCGATTCCTAGACTCCGATTATTCTCGTAAGTACACATTGTAAATAAGTATGTTCGGAATTATTATCGTCATATTCGAGAACTAATTAATAGTATAGTACAGACATATACTTGTCTTTTTAATTAGGAGTTTGATTGATTGGTAGGTGCCGTTATTTATGTTTTTATTACCTACCTAAGTAATTTATTTCACACCTGGGAAGAGAAAGGAGATTATTTTGTAAACGTGCGACACCGAAAAAAGAAGAAGGATGATGTAGATGGCGTCTTTTCTTTACTTCTCGTATATTGCAAACACTTCTTTAGTATAAAAAGTATCATTGTATGAGAACTTTTGTGTTTTTTAAAAGGACAAGCGATTAGGAATGTCCATTTTGTCGTATTTTTATCGTAAATTGGCGGTGGTAAATGCCACAATTGATGGATGAGCTAACCATACACCTGCTATTTTTTACTCTTACTGGATAAATTTTAAATGTTTTGTTATTGAGTTTCGGTTTTGTTGAAAGGCGATAGGTAGGTAGGTATTAACCATATTCTAGACCAAGTCTTATTTAATCATTTACTTACAATTAAGTATTTATAAATACCTACCACGTAATATATACCACGTATATTAGCACGTAATATATACCACGTATATTAGAGAATACTACAGCCTACCATTCTCTTCATAGCCGTGGCTAGAATGAGATGGGTTGTTACTTGAAGTAAATAGGTATAGATAACAAAAGATTTGATTTTATTCTGCGATACCTACACGAGTCTGATTCAGTTTCAACGCATCATGAATAAAACATGGCCGTTTGACAGGGGGAGAATGGGGTGTGGGAGTACGGTGCCCAACCCTTTCCCTCACTTACGTTTCGCCGCCGATTTAATAAATGTGCTCCACTCGCCCCCATATACACTTTTTGTGACACTTCACTTGCGAAGGGATTGTGGATACTGTGTATCTGAATAAGGGTGACTATTGATTTTTTCCACTCCTTGACTATACCTATACCCTGCCTAATACAAAAATTACACTGCAAATATGTAGCAAAGAACCCGTTATGTTTGTTAAACTGGAAGTAACAATGGTACGCGCATTTGTGTTACTATTGTTTAACTATGGCATGTTAAAATAAGACATTATCATGACGGATCTACAAGCAATTAACTCTGGGGAACATTTGATGACTTGATCATTTAACAAAAGCGTCATCTAATAAACGGACTTTAAACTTACATCTAAATACCATTTTGGGCTCCATACCGAAAAGGTAAAGCGGGACTCTTTTGCTGGGATTTACTGTCCGTCTGCCAGTTCGTCTGTCACACGCTGTACCTATCCCATACGACGTATAGTTAGTTAGCCAGTTGCAATTTCCGCAAATATGTTGTATTTCTATTGCTGTTAAAACAAAACATATTAAAAACCAGAATTAAAGAAATATTATAGTGGAGTAAACACATAAGTTTGTATCCCGATAGGTACATGTAAATCTGCTTATTTGGGCTACTATATTTCCATGTGCAAGTAGGTATCTTCTGTAGCATCTTTGGTATAAGTGTCGAATTTATTATGTAGCTACCTGCAAAACTTATAAGTACCTAACCAAATACTTACTTGAAAAGGCAATTACCTAAGTATAACTTAACTCATATGTTTAAGTAATGTCAAAATATTGCCATAATAATATGTGAGCACTCGATAGACTCGCCTTTATTCTGTTAAAACTTTAAACGGATGTTCTGGTTTTTTTAGTTTCATAGATTAAATTACAGAAAAATTTTCAATAACTTAAAAATAAGGCATGTAATGATAAGCTCATTCAGAAAGAAAGTAGGAAAATAACGAAAATAATTTCCAGCGTAAATAATTCCATCAGCAAAAGAAAACGACATGATTTATGAATCAAAATGACTCTGGATTCCCTTTTCGTATAACGACTAGGAAACTTTCCCTCTTTCCCCATAATTTTAGATTCCCTCTAAGGAGATTTTTTCCTGCGAAGGTTAAAAAGGGATAGGCAACAGTTAGAACGGGACGTCTATAAAATCCATACTTATAATATTTGCAGCCTCCGCACTCAGCACTCACACATGTTAGCTCCGATTTAGCACTCCTCAGAGAGGTTCGGACATTGTACATGGTGTTTCAATTGTTTTTATATTTTGATTTAGACGTATCACTACTATACAATACAAGTTTTAATGGGTTGTAGTGTTTTCTTTTTCAAATATGTAGGTAAGTACATATTACTTTAAAATCATACTAAACATAATTCTGCTTATACTATAGGTAAGTACCGACTTAAATAGGTCAATGTTGATTTGCAGAGATCTTTGAGAACAAAAATCATGGGAATACCATGTGGGAATTATGCAATCTCATTGTGAATATTTCAACTAGCGAGAAAGAAAGCTGGACTATTATTTAAAATTCAAAGTAAGAGATAGTCGTTGAGACAGCGCAGGCACAATGTTGACATCAGAACAACGTAATCTAAAAGTTTAACATTCCAGAAGAAACCTAAGTTTACATTAATTAATATACTTAATGTTGTTATTGAAAACTGCAGAGTATAAATCGACATATTGGTAAGCGACTAATGAAATGAAATAGCGGACAAGTGTCAATCATTTTTTGTGACATTACCTCAATCATGCATATTTTCAATGTATTGTATGGTTAAGGAAGGTCTGTTGTAATAGTTTATATATTATTTGGGTTTGGGATTAGATCTATATTTGTTATTCGTAACATACAATAGGACATCTGAGAAAAGAAACACGCCGTATCGTCATGTTTCGCACACTAGCGCGAGCCCCACGGGCGGGCGCTCGGCGTCGCGGCGCGACTGAGGAAAAAATGTACGATGCCATAAAAAATCACCGTCCATTCGCTCCCGCAATTTTTACCCGTTTTTTCCCCTCGGAGGGTCGCCGGTTGCCAGGGCAACGGGGAGTACGCCCCCACCTCGCGTATTATGGATCCGCTAAAAGCTACGTCAATAATTTTTATGGCAAGTGAAAGCGACCGCTAGGGCCTCACGGAGAACTACATTTTTTGGTCTTACCCACATTTTACGAGTATATCTCAACATAACATTTATAACACATGTATTTAAATTCTTTATGACTAGGTTACAGTTGGAAATATATAAGCATATCAACACAATTCATGTGCGACAGCGAATTATATGAAAATATATCATGTTCTTTCCATTAAGTAGTTGAACAAAGACAAACAAACAATTCCCGGTAACTTAATATTTGGAAATCAATTATCCATAAGAAGTGGATATTTGCTGGTCGAGGAAAATAACAGGATTAGGAAAATAATATACGAGCACCCATTTGTGATGGTAGGATTTTATTTTGTTTCGTAGGTAGGTATCACAAAGTTACTTTTCGTCGTGGTCTTTCTGTTTACATGCCCACTCCCTATTAATGAAAATTTAACTAATCTAATAATTTAAGGAGACAGTGTCGGTGGCTGAACTATTTCGTTTTTAGTGTTTTTTATGTAATTGAATTAGCAAAATGAAAAGCAGATTTTTTTTACTAAGTTATAGTTACCACATCTTACGTAGGTAGTCTGTTAATTTGGAATACCTATTACAGAATGTAATATATTTTTAACTAGCTTCTGCCCGCGACTTCGTCCGCGTGGAACTCCTCCTTTTTGCAGTCGGTTAAAAAGTAGCCTATGTCCTTTCTCAGGCTTCAGACTTTCTTTGTACCAAATTTCATTTACATCGGTCCAGTAGTTTTAGCGTGAAAGCGTAACAGACAGACAGACAGACAGACAGACAGACAGACAGAGTTACTTTCGCGTTTATAATATTAGTAAGGATAAATAAGAATCATTACGAATAAGAGTGGTAAATCTCGTGATAAGTATTTATCTATCATTCTTAATTATTGTTCCCAGACAAGAGATATAACATATATTATGACAAGTAGGGAAATAATAAAAAAACTAAATATAAAACCACCTCCCATTCGTTAAAACACGCCTTCATACTATAAAAAAGGAACTAAAAAATGATACATAAACAACTAACTGAAATAAAAAACTCCCCTCGCATTTTTTACTATTTCCAGTTCCCTCTGATTGGTTGCGCGCCCCATAAAAAAGATAAAGACGCGTGTTACGCGCGCACGCGCTTCTCTATTCACATTCAAATAGGGAACGCACGCGCTCATATGCCACTGAAGTATAGGGCGACGTAACTTATTATTATAGGAAAACCAATCTTACATAGTCCTCCGTGCTCGCGCTCTCCCTTCTTTTCTGAAAAGAAACAACGGCGTAGTACTGCAAACGTAGTTATTTGAGGGATCATTTTAAAATGGGGCCGGAGAGTAAAAATACTCGCGTGCATGGAAAAAATATAAAAGAAACTGTAGGGAAGTATTGTAAAAATAGAAATGTTGTTGCTCCCCCTTCTGCACTAGGGGAGTGCGGGCTTGATATATTGCTAGAGTTACTTGGGATTTTAATAATACACAGCGTGTGTTAGTTCACTGAGGCCGTAAGATTTGTCAATATGGAGTTTTGTGGATGCTATTTTAAGTCGGTCGCGTGCCTATTGCCTCCCTAAATTGGTCTACCACTGGTTTTAGATGTGTATTTAGGTAACAAAACTTAATTGCACATAAGATGCCTTATTGACGATTAAATTTCATATTAACGATCGGGAGCAACTATACTGAAAATCAAAGAGATATTATAATTATGTAGTAGTCTGATGTATTATTTATTTTGGGTAAAACAATGGAGGGATTCAATCACTAATGAGCAAATCATGAATCATGAAAGAATTTTTATTGTATGTTATCCAATTAAGAACAAATTGCCATCGATAGCAAATTAGTACATACAATCATTTGTTACATCTTTCTACAAAAATAACTATTGTATGGCTATTACAGTTCTTTGTCAAGTATAAGTTACGATTTTACGCGTAGGTAATTCTTGACACTCTACATACCTAATGTATAATATTTTTGGAAAAATTATATTGATCTGATTTTGATGCCAAAATTCGGGATCCTGTATAGGTGGGTGAAACACAAAAAGTGAGGTTACATAAAAGTGAGTACCTATATAGGTAGATAAAAAAATAACATCTTAATAAAAGGGAACGACCCACGTATGAATTACCTACCTGAAAATGTACGATACGTAAATAAATTTACGTAGAGCGATTTCGTATATATAAGTTAGCTACTAACATATAGCCTCCAGCCTGCATAGGATCAAAAGCGGACCACAAAAATTGTAGAAATGAAACAATTTAATTATCATTACTCACACCATCCTGAGCCCAGTTAAAACCGTCAATTTATTATTATGGACCCGTATCCAATTTAAAACAACGCGCGGCTGAATGGAGCCATTAGACACGAGGGGGAGACATACCTACATTGTTTTGAAATGGAGAACATAAGAGGGGAATCCTTGCGGAGAACAGAAAAAACAGTTTAAAAATAAAATGAAAATTTATAAAAGGGAGGGCGCGGCGCGTGTCATGGCCGCTTATTTATTCCTGCGCCAGTTGTTCAGCTGCCGTTTGATTTTCGGATGACGTCTCTTGCTGGCAGCCACATAGGATAACATATGGCAAGTAAAAAAAACAAACCGCGACATAAACTATTGACTTTCACCTGCGCATCGGGAGGCGGTGGAAGTTTCAGATATTTTCAACTTTTAAATAAGAAATCATATTCCTTCACAGAATTACAAGATTTCCAATCTACCTATTTACTTAAGTTTAACAGTTGCCGTGGATGAGTTGCAAGTGCAATTCATCCTACAAGATCAGTTAATTATTTAACTTGGGTCGTTAATATCGTAAAATATGATACTTATACAGTCATTATTGCTTAAAACACACCTTCATACCGCACGTCGCATCCATAATGTTATCGTATTTTTTGTTAGTATATAATAAACCAATCAAATGTAGCATAAGCGATTTGACAGAAAATATAGTACTTTTTGACATTAAGAAGGTGGCACTAAAATCTCGGTCTAATGGAGCATCCGCCTAGTGTAACGGAAAATTTTCAACTTAATGACGCCCTAATTACCTATACAATCGTCTCACGTACTCGTCACCACTTAAGATTGAGTTCTTTAAACGATTTTTTATTAAATGTGTTATTATTTTTTAATTAACATCGTTGCCCTGGCCCGCTAGCCGTCACATTAGACCGCCGCCGCCACGCCTCCTGCGATGCTAGGCGGGGCATACAACACGTGCAAAATTATAATTGTTGCATACAATGCATATGGTGTCTGCTACTTTAATAATAATAATAATATTACTTTTTTATACGATTTTGTTTTCTTCTTTTTATCTACCCGTAAGCTAATATAAAATTAAATATCAGACGAGTCCGCGAGCTTGTAATATAGGTACCTACTTAATTTATAAATATCCTTGCTTTTATGACCGTAAAGTATACAGAATATTACGTATCTTTTTTGTAATAAATGTTACATTGTAATAATTAAGATACATGATATGTAATTATATTTAGAAACTACATTATGTTCTTTTAAAATCATGCTATGCATTAATTTCAGCCCGCATTGTAAAATTAATCAATTTACCCATAGGGCGATACTTAAGAGTAATGTTTTTACAAAAGGCCAATGCGATGTTTGTCCATGATAACATACTATATCTGCTTTAGATGACCACTGTGGGGTCCTTGTGGTTCAAATAGATAACATCAGTCTAATTTTGTTCCCCATTCAAATGTCGAATTTATTTCAATCCGACGAAATAATAATACCGTTTACAGTTTTTTTTGCATAATTACAAAAAATCCACGTAACATCTATCTTACTTTATTGCATTGCGATGTTGATTCGTTAATAGATACAAATCTATTAAACTAACATAAATATCTCAAGTTTCCGATAATCTTAACCCGTTTTTTAACAATATTGTACCTGTGTTTTAAATAATGGTATTGAAAAAATCCTCAGTTCACCAACTCAGTCTGCTATGAATAAGTATGTGAACTATAAGTCCTCGAAACATCAGTAAGTATGAGGTGCATGCAGGGCTGGTAAAACACACTTGATTCTAGCAGATTTTATTCTTGAAAGTAACAACTACATATGAGAAAAGAACTACAAGAAACGTCAAATTTAAAAATTATCATATAATGCGCTTACAAAAGTATGAACTCGGCGCTAACAGTCAGCGTCATTATATACGAGTTAAATCCGTTTCATTCCTAGCCTAGTATATAGGTATTTATTAATGTTACCGCACTACTATTTACTCAGGGAAATCACTAATAATATCTCGCCTAATCTCTTGTTTTATCTGATTCTTTAGACGGGCCGTCATTGTGACAGTGGTAAATAGTGGTAATCGAGCACGGTACATGACGTCATTAAGAAAACCTCAGTATACTGTATGCTTTCATAAACTGCTGTTGCACTGAGTTTTGGTTTGTTTAATTGTTTAACCTACTAGAAATTAAAGTTTACAAGAAGATAGTACAAAAAATTGGAATTCGCGTCCTTTTAACATGTATTGTGGTTACAATAACTAGGTCAATTGCGAATCAGTAAGTAGGTATCTTTTTAAGGAACTATAGCCAAATTACTTATACATTAAGTCTGAGATTTTAGTTAAGTTTAAGAAATACATCGCGGCATCTTTATCGTTGCACTAATTATTCACTTTGCCGGACCACCCTGCCGTTGTTTGTATAAGAAAGTGCCACAAAAACAATAAAAGTTTTTTACTGTGTTCTTACTGAGCATAATGTATTGTCCTCTTAGGAACAAAAAATGGGGATTTGGAAACCTTTATTTCGTTTTTTAATTTATTAAAATTGTTGTATTATTCTAATAAACGGATTTTGATGAACCTTTATAATAATAATTATAGTTTATACATCAGAATAACATATTTTGTAACGATATTGTGTAAAGTACTCAACGTTCACAGACGAAGTCGAGGTAGAAGCTAATACAGATATATATAAAATGAGACCACAAAACAAAGCTAATTAGGTATTAACAACCGAATTATATATAAGTATGTCAAATATGCCAGTTTTGTGGTTTTCCTCGGTAGGTAGCTTTCAGGGTGTTGATATAGCACGCAATGCAGTAATGACTTAATGTTCATTTATTAGAGTTATAATTTAACTGTGAGTTTAGGCAAGCGCGAATTAATTTATAATTATTAACGGACTGCTACAGTTTGATACCATGTCAAAAACAGGTAAATTACGAGTTAATACCATTGAAATTACAATGAATCACTAAATGATCAAATATCAGAGTTTTCTTATTAGAAAATAATCCTTTAAGGTCAAGTATTACAAATAGCCGTAGGTAATATAATAATCCAGTCTATACGAAAAAAGTAACTACCACCTTAAATTAATAGATCACTAGGGTAATCTGTGATAAGTTATTTTGTAGGTCCTTTAATGAAGTTCAGTCAACCTTCTTTTAAAATTAGTTAATTAACTATTTCATGAATCGGTATAGATAGGTACGACTCAGTACTTCATGGTCAAACAGCGCGCTCAACATTAAAAATGACAAAAACTGCTCTCAGCTGTGCGCCATTAAGCAGAATGGGGACTTTAGGGACACATCTTTTTACAATAGCCCCCAAATGACCAGAAAAAAAATATTTTTACTTACAATAGATCTCATGATGCGAGGGTGGACGATCAATAATCATGCAGTTAAAAAAACTATTCTAAAATAATTGTAAATTTTCTGGAATGAGATTTATGTAGTCAGTAGCCATTGTGGTGGAATGTTATCGTCCACTAAGAAGTGTCCGGTTGCAGATGCCAGATGGTAAAAAACAACCGCTTGTTGTTCCGCACTCTTATGTGGTGATTGTTAGACGATTCACAATCTGGTATGAGGGTAAGGTATAGACTGTAGGTACCTACAACCGTAAATGTACTTAGACATAATGTGAGTAAATTTACATTTAGGTTTAATATTATGTAATTAATTTATGTTTATAAGAACGAGCTCCATTAAAAAACCTCTACGGTCAAAAAGTGATGGCTGGTTATATTATCTGTGATTATAAAATTCTTCGCAAGTAAAAAATATATTGCACCTTATAGTATTATTCTGGTAAGTACTGTGCTATTTCAAACATACATAATCAATACCAATAAATGTGAAGACCAGGAAAAAATATATTTAGATTGTTTTGAGCTAATATAAGTAGGTAGTCTTTCCTGTTTTAGTAGTGCAATATGAATTAATTAAAAATAAAATGATTAGGTAGTGCGAGAATAACACAACGAGCATGTAGCGGATTAAATTCGCATTTCTTGATTTTACGCTCATGTTTTTAAAACTTTACAGTCAACGTATTCGTACCAGATTGAGGTGACGACTGTCCTACGGATTTTGGCACTTTGAGATCTATAGTCAACTCAGTATCAGTCTGGAAAGCATATTGAACATTTTAAGTATAAATTTAGGCCCCCATCTAGCTATAGGACTTTTCTTATTTTGTAAAAATAATATACTAATAGGTAGTAGGTACATATTTCGAACAACTTCTTAAAAGGCATATTCGACGGTAGACGACTCTAATTACAAAACCGGAGGTCACGGCTCTATTCCAGTTATTTGCAGATTTCAGTGAGATGAGCACGAGCACTTGTACCTGCGTCATGGGTGCCTTATATGTATTTATATTTTTTTGCCCATTACTCATATGATAGTACCTATCTACTAGTTTCATGTACTTGGTTTGGGACCGATTTTTGTAAATTCTCCAAAGATGGGTATATAATATATATATTTATTATTATTACCTATATATAATAACTTAGAAAATATTTATTTAAACTAGCACCTATATATTCATACTTTTTCATACTTTAATAAAGTGGGTTGTGTAGAAAAATTCAATAAGTTTGAAGTATGGTGGAATTTATCGTAATATGGAGAGCATTCCTTAGAAGAAAAGCATAAAGAGAGCTATCGTCGACCTCTGACGAGGGTGCGCATTGCGCTGCGATGACAGCACCCAGTCCACAGCTCTAATGTAAATACAGAAATAGGTCGTCGGTCATGCCAAAATAAAGTAAGCTTTAAGTCGAGCTTTCTAGAACACATTATCAGTACTGTTATTTATATGTTAGGTAATATAAGTATGTACCGACTTGATTCCAATCAATTCGTAAAGTAAAATATTTTACAGCTATTACTTTAATATTTCTAATTCTATAGACTAAGATTATCTAATGCCGGTATAAGAGAATCTTGTAAAAACCAAATGAACAATATCACTACCGAAAATAACCAATTGTACAAGTAAGTGTTTGTAAGTACAATGTGGTCTTCTATGGTCTACTTGTATCAAACACCGAGTAATAATTGTAAACTCAGTTAGGCACCTAAATAGTTTTAAGTACTTACCTAGTAATTAGTCATACTTCACAAGGAATTGCACTTCTTTCTCTTAGGTATTTATAGCGATAATACCTAATGACTTAAGGATTCATAATTGTCGCTACGAGTAGCATGTTGTCTAACAAGTGTAAATTTTGACACTGTATCGCGACTCCATCAATAAAGTATCCTTGTTACATGTTCCAAGTAGGCATGACATTGATATTTGGCATACATAAACTTTTATTTTCATTTTGTTAATTTTAGACGTTTAAAGCTTCGCATATATTAAAAAAGCAAACTTGAATGATCGTTTCCCTTGACATCCGCATACCGAACGGCTCGTGTTACTAAAATATTTCGAGGTTTTCAGTAAAAAATAGGAAAGTAAAAAAATGGCAGTGGCGGTAAGAACAAGTGCAACGATTACAGGTTACTGATTGCGAATACATGTATACTTACATATTTTTTATAAAACGCTATTTGAAATTTAGTTAATTTGAACACAAGAAGAGTGCATAGTGTGAAATAGAGGCCTGAGTCAAATTAAATTAATTTTACAATTGTGGGTAATGAAATACCTACTTATTTAATTTTAATATACATTCAATTCCTGAAACGAAATTCCAAAAATTAAAACGTACCTATATTTTAAAGAACAATTAGACATAACCGACCTACACTACGCGGTAAAAATTAAGAGAACATGGTCTTTTATTTTTTAAATAAATTATAAACGTTATTGAACTTGTGTTACATCTTTTATTGATAAAAAAGGCTAAAAAAAATCAAAACGATTTTCAGCTTGGTTCTAAATCTTTCTCGGTCGCACATGGTTCAATAAAATAGTGCCCCAAAAAACTTTCGCATCTCACATGAAGCCGGTCGTTTAGCATTTTTGCTCGTTTTTTGGGATTCCTTCAGCCCTGTTGCGAGTTCGTTCTACCAGGAAATGATGTTCAAGAATGAGGATATATTCTCGTTAATTTGCGCCATAAATCATCGAAATTGTACAGTTTTAAGCGGGTCGTTTCGAACGAAGGGCGTCGATTGGACCTTTTTGTCGCTACATTTCAGACATCGGCAGATATCGGATTTCAAAGTCTTTTTTAAGATTTTCAAGGTGCAATCGTTTTTGCTTATTTTCATAATAATGCTTGATATTTGCTCAAAAAAAAAAGAAAATTTACCTTTATCAGTTTTCGTACCTAGTAATTTAAGTACCTCCCCTATGACTGTTTGCGAATTTGTTTCACCTTTGTTTATAGCATAATAATATACATACCTTTTTCTTGTCATTATGTCCCAAACAGCTTGCAACCGTGAAAAACGTAACACGTAACAAAGTTTGTAGAAAAGTTATACCTTCCGAACCGCAAATAATACCTATTATGATTGTTTTGGGAATACGCCAAGTGCCCCAATATCTTGACTTATTCGACCCATGGGAGCACCACGTGCTCCGGAACTTCAGATTGCCTACTTGAAAATTTCGATTGCAAAATAAACAAATTTTCACATTTATTGGAGTTGTGACTGACGGCGACCGAGGAGACAAGGTGATTCGGAGGTCTGGTGAATGTAGCTTAAAAAATAAACTGAGTGCGCGGAGCGGGTACATTGGATACGCTGAATCCTTGGGGAAGACCAGCAGTTATTTTTCTTGGGCTGAAATTACAGTGTCGTAGTGATGAGCGCCACATAATATCTACTCTTGACCACAAAAATAAATTAAAAAAAAAGATTTATTTGGTAATCAAGGATAATTTTATTGATTATTTTCCTTTATGATTAACCGTGCGACATATATATTTGTTGGTAAGTATAGCATAGACTAGAGATGGAGACCTGAATCCAAATGTCACAAGGAAGTTCATTAGTAAACATGGTTAAGTAGCAGTATATTATTATGATCTCCAGGAAATGCTTGGCGGTTCAGAGTTCGCGTCCCGTGGGAGCAAACTCATTAGCTACATAGCCACCTGCATTCGCACGTGGACACCCCTACTTGAAAGTTTTTGTCGCCCAACGGACAGGATTTCACACTTTGGAGAGCTTTATCTTAACGATTGTTCACACTTCCGAAGATTTTTTGAAAGTTTGTTCCTTAAATAATGCCAATAAATTTTTCACTCTATTTCAACGCCATTAGGGTCCTTTTGTAAATGCATTTAAATGGAAGTTTTACCTTATTAGTAGTGAAACGGTATTTAGAACTTCAGTTTCAACCCGAATTGTAGCTAGTTTCTCTAGCCAAGTAAGTTTTTCTGGTCCAAAAGCAATCCTATTAGAAAATATTAAAATCCTCAACTATTAATTATATTAGTAAATATATTTTAGGGACATAGATACTTACGTGTTCTTAAATAAGGTTAAAATTTTTATGATAAACAATATACAAATACCTGAGGGCCTAGACAAGGTGCCAACGTTCATCGTTAACGCTGAACGTTGGCACCAAAATGTATGGGATTTGACATCCGCGAACGACTGTCATGTACTTCACAAACGTTCCCGGACGTCAAATCCCATATATTTTGGTCATTTCGTTTAACGTTAACGTTGAACGTTGGCACCTTGTGTCTACATATAAATCTGCAACAATTTTAATTTTCATGCGTAAGATATAGTAGGTAACTCCATTTGTGGAGCAAGCTAAAGTTAGTAATTTATTATATTACTAGCTTCTGCCCGCGACTTCGTCCGCGTGGAACTCCTCCTTTTTTGCAGTCGGTTAAAAAGTAGCCTATGTCCTTTCTCAGGCTCCAGACTATCTTTGTACCAAATTTCATTTAAATCGGTTCAGTAGTTTTAGCGTGAAAGCGTAACAGACAGACAGACAGAGTTACTTTCGCATTTATAATATTAGTAGGGATTGATAATGATCTCCACTAAAATGTGATATTCATTTCATAAGCGATAAACATCATATAGGTAACTACTATACAAGTACGGATCCTCACAAAACTCGTACAAATTAAAGTTATGGTACGGTGGAACAAAACTAGTAAAGTGGAAGGTTGTACTGTTTTTGTAAGGATATAAGGCAATACACGTCAAAACCAGGTAATGTACCAATATTTTTATTTTCCCTGTGCACAACTGTTCGGCTATATAGGTTTTGTTGGGTGATCTAACAATGCTTGCAAATTACCTACTGGTTATGTATCGGAAACTTTTTCCCATAGTACTAGTAATGTAAGGGTAACAAAGGGAATAAAGCTGTCTCGTATAATTTATTATTTTCCAGTTTTCCTTAGTTATTTGTGTAACGGAATTTAATCAAATATCTATGGATTGCTAAACTTACTAAGTTTAAGACATGCCTCAGCTGAAAGTTGGAGTTGGTTCTTTATGTCTATTAGGTACTAGGTATTTTAAATCAGGATTAAAGTAGGTAATATTGAGTGAAAAATAATAACGTAATAACGATCTGTTTGAAGTATGACGAACTGTTTATGTTTGAGTGTACCTACTTACGAGTAGGTACATAAATAAATAAAAAAAATACATATTATTATTGTAATGGGACGATCATATAAATGTTTAAAACGAGTTTACAGCTTCAGTAAAGAAGATGATATTATGAGAATGAGATGAAATTGGTCACAGTTGCCACTTTTTGTCTTTTTATGTATTTTTTTATTATGGCAGATAAATTTTAATATTTCAATGCAGTCGTTCGTACTTCTCCGCACCGGATGGGTTTAATTCTATTATGTTAGTGAGGATCAGTGGTTGTGTTTATTTGATAATACATCTGTCGACATTCACATCTGCATCTGCCTGATAAATGTTTTTTTTTTTGCATTACACCGTTCAACCCGATCTGTTTTTACTAACTTTAAATACGTACCTACTCATATAAAAGGTTTTTGCATAAGGTTGCGAACCATTGTTATGTTACATTTAGGATTGATGTAACCAAAAATATGACATAGGTACTAGTTTCAGGCTGTGACTTCATCTGCTAATGATAAGCACCTCCGTGTTACTCTCTAAGAGGGTAAATTAAAAAAAATCCTTTCTTAGTGTCAGGGAGCCCCTATGAAAATATATTAATCATTAAATTAGCTTCTCTTTTTATATAGTTACATACATTATAGATTTCTTAAATGAAGGATTAATATTATATTAAGATAAAAAGTCTGAGTGTAAAATACTTAAAAGATTTAACGAAAGCATATTACCTACTTATTATCTATTTTCGTTTATAATAGGTACCTACTGTAGGTATAAGCCTCTAAAAATAATTGTTTTTAAACAGTCGAAGAAAAATCTATCAACATACCAAAATTACACTTAGATACTTGTTGTTTAGGTAAAATAAAATAATAATTGTCTGTCCGTCTGTGCTGCTCCACATTTCGCCACTAAAGGTGCACCTCTTTCTTTGGCAGGTAAAAATTTTTTCGCAACGAAAAAATCGAGTCACACGGCTCACTTGGTGAAAGTTTTGTACAAAAATCCTGATCAAATGAGCTTGCTTTTAGTAAAGACTTTTTTTCACTGTCGTGATTTGCAAAAAAGCATTAGGCCTTTCTTCGAATCGTCCATGGGGTGCATGTGACCACAAAAGGGTTTCGTATTTCACAATGTGTTTTATTTTTTCAAGAATTTTATGTACTTAGGTACTACAGTCATGTTTATGAATTTGGATGAATCGAAATTTTTACATATGAGCACCTACTCAATAGGTAGGGGAGATAGGGGAGGGACGGGCAGTCGGGAGACATAGGCACCCCCCTTTTTTTCCAATTCTAATATATATATTTTTAATTCCCTATTTTGGTACATTAGTCTACCCACTGACCACAATGTTCATCCATAGAATACGTGTTATTTCGTTCATTTGTGAAATACAGGCGCATATTTAGTTTCGACACCGATCAATGTAACTATTTTGTTATGATTTTAAAGTAAATGAAAAAAATACCTGCTGAAGGTATGTTCTTTTTTAATATTTTTTTAAATTATATATGTGCTAAGGTATAAATTAGTTTGAAGTCACGCTTAAATATATAACCAATTTTTTTTACGTGAATATTAAAATCAATAAATATGCAGAGGGAGCAATGGCCACTTTTTTTGAGGGAGGTTTGGGCATGCCCAATGCAATATAAGAAAATATATGAAAAGAAAATATTGTTGCTTTCACTTGCAAAGATATCTGAAACATTGATACATAAAAGATTCTTCATTGAAATGGTAACTTCACATTTTTTTACCTCGGAAGAAGAAAAATTTGCGAAGTACCCACATGATGTATTCTTCAAAACTTCATTATGTATTGAAGAAGCCGCAAGCTCGTAATTAGCCTATTTCGATTACTTTTGTAATTACATATAAGTTGAGATTATATATTTGACCATAATTTACTTTGTATATTTCAATTATTTTATAAATATTAAGTGTTTTATATGTCATGCCCAAACCTCCCATAGCCGGTGCCCGTACCTCCCTACCATAGGGAGCTTTGGGCACATTTGACATGGTTCTGAAATCATGGTATAACTTAGAGACTGCTTATAATTTGTAAACTGTTGTTTATGAAACATCTAGCCAAATATATTGCGCAACTCACCTTGGAAGTAAATTTTGATTATATTGATAATTTAATTTTTAATAATTAGTTACGTGAAAAAGTGCCCATCCCTCCCCTATCTCCCCTACTGTAAAGAATGGAAAACGCGTATGGAACGGCGATATAAAAGTTGAAGTACCTGCAGATTTCGCGTAAACAGTCGACATCGAAATTATTTTTCCATATTATTTAGGTCGTCTAAAACGTAGGTATTGCTTTTTAACAATGAGGTCGCGTTTATTTATTGATTTACCTTATTTAAGTTTTTGTTGGTTATAGTTCGCTCAAGATCGTATTAAATTGATTATATTGTATTTATAAATAATATTGGTATTGTAGGTAATACCTATAATACCAATATTAACAATAAAATACCTAATAGGTATTTTATTGATTTTACATTCTTTGGACTCGTTCTGTACCTACTGTTTGAAATTTCAATTTTCGGCATTCATTTTCTGCTGAATAAGATTGCGTGTGTTTGTCATTAGGTACAACTAAATAGACTACAAGTCCATGAAGAGAAAAAACATGTGAAATAATTGTGGTAGCTATATAGGTCATTTATAACTGTACGGCATTTGTGTCATTCATTTGTATACATGTATAGATACTTTACCCATAAACGCCGTACATTAATAATTAGTCTTAACTCCTCACTTTAATTACTCACGTACTCTTACATGTACCGCTAAAAAATTACAGCATAGTGTTTAAAGTTCTTTTATAATATGGTCCTAGCCTACTAACTGTAACTCACGGTGGGTCATTTCACATGTTTTTTTCTTCATGGGTTTGTAGTCTAAAAGAGTTGGATTAAGATGACAATTCATTCATCCATCAAAAATAAAAGCTAAATGCATAATTATGTTCTAGGTAATTTGAAGACCACGCGGGAAAAACAAAGAATGTAAAAAAAAATACAATTAAGAGAAAAACAGTTAATAGAATGTTTCCCTAAAAAGCTAACACATGGCTTTAAAACGTCTATTTCACAAAAAAGGTGACATTCATTGTTTTTCCCGTGTGGTCTTCATTTAAGGTTGATAGAATCAGCGCAGATGCAGCAACATTCAAGATATGGATAATGCCTTAATACTTAAAATAAAGCGATATAAATTTTATTTCAAATGCTATAAGTATCCTTCGAATAATGGTGCAATATTGTCATTGTAGGTACCTAATAACAATACAAGTATGTGTATTTATTTATTTGTTGTCGCCGTTTTTTTTTAATTTCACGTTGTTAAAATTGACATCGAAATGCAAGCTTGACAAGCAAATGATGGCTTATGACGTTTTGATATTTGATAGACGTTCACCTTTAGCGGCCCTTTGTACTCGGCGTGTGGCACGAGCGACCTTTCCGCACCTTTAATATTTAATAACTTTGCTTATGGGTTCATAGTCGTGGACGGTCATAATGCGCTGTACATATAAAAAATACTATGCGAGTTCGATAAAACAAACTAAAATGAACACATCTGAATTTAAGTTTTCTTTATTTACTAACATACATATTTTATAAATTCCTAGACACACTTAATTCTGAGCCTAAATACTACTTATTAATAACAATAATCGCAAACGTGTCATGATAATCTCAAACGGCAGATTGCTTATAAACTACGATAATAATTAATAAATGCCTGTTACGTACTAACTTATTTGTCATTCAAAAAGCTCGAATGATGTAAGCTTTGTGAACAAAAAATATCGTTTGCTACACATTATATTACCTACCTTGATATTAATCAAAACATAATGCTTGTAGCAAACTTTATCCCAAAAAAAGTACCTTACAAAGAATACCTAAAATATTCACAAGATATTTTGAAAAAAAAAAAGTAAGTATTTGTTATTCTGAAAAGGGTTTCATTTTTGTCCTACATTTTTATTATTTCGCAACGGGTGTCCAAATTACAAAACGAATTAGAATTTAAAAAGAATGCACATGGCGTCTACGAGAAATTGTACAAAATATTAAAGTTAGGTATTGATATAATCTAAGTTTACCTACATTTACAAGTTCAAGTTCAGTCTTACATATAGAGATCAAAATCGAAGCCGTTTCCTCCACTGAGGTAGTCGTAGAGATAAACGGCCATCTCGTCGAGAGCGTCGAAGCGGGGATCGGGCAGCGGCTCGTCGCGCACGGCACGGGCTGACCGTGAGAGCGATCTGCAATGAATATTAAAAAGCAAAATTACTCTCATACAATTTTAGAATTAGGTATATACAAAATATTATTAGACTTACCTGAAATCAGTGTCTGTGTCGAGCTCGTCCTCGCTGGTGAATCTTTCGCGGATGTCCTTCATAATGCATGCTTCTAGTTTTTTATGCTATAAAAGTAATTTGTGTTAATTTATACAAGAGTTTAATTATCGTATTGCAATATTTAATCACACTACCTATCCACACACTCCTATAATAGATTCTACTAAGATTTCTTTTACGTAAAAAAAAATAATGCCTACAGTCTCGTTACATTATGATTTAAAATTTTATTAATGATTGAATTTTAAAATAAATTACCTTGTAACAGCGGAAGAAGAACATAGGTTTAATCAGTTCTTGGGACAATGGCGCTACGTCGCGTTTGGCATCTGGAACGCATTGCTGAAATGAATTTAAAATTTAGACTTAAGTAACGTGGTATAAATCAAAATCATTTTTGACACGAATAGATTGTGTCATTTAGGTTGGGTGAATGTTATTTACAAGACAAGACGGGCAAGTCGGTTACAAGGATACGAGTGTCATACTCACCGAGAACTTTTGACAAAACTGTAGTCCGTCTTGGATATCGCCTTTCAGTTCGCTGGAGACGGGCAAGTTGCTGATGCGTTGCGTGATTTGTTCGTAGTTCGGCTCGAGGTTGTGGTCGATGTAGCCGAGCTCCTGCATCACGCAGGTGATGTTTCGCACGCGGCCGCCCGCAGCGCTCGGCGCGCGCGAGATCAGGTCGAGCCGGTCGCGGATGTCGAGCTCCCGCTTCAATCACATAAAGTCACTTTCATCGACTCATCATGTCTACCAATAGTCCTTTTACCCGAATGTCGAAGGAGTAAGAAGTATTTTAATTATGATTGGCTACCTAGCCTGCGAATTCGAAAAACCAAATATGTCCTTCATTCTCTTAAAGATGACAAATTTTAATTAAGTTCGACCCGAAAATCACGTTATCCTTTACAACCTTTTCCCCCTTTTTCACTCCTATTAGGGTAGTCATTCGGAAAATCCTTTATTATCGGATCATAATCGGATGCCTACATCATACAAACAATACACTTAACGAGTTTCAGGCGCTTAGGGTCAGTACATTAGGCTATGCACGTATCTACCAGTCAGCTTTTGCTCGCGACTCCGTTTGCATGGAATTTCATACAAAATGTCATCCCCCTTTTTAACCCTCTTTTTTGCAATTAAATTTAGCCTATGTCCTTTCTTAAGCTCTAGACTAGGTATCTGTGTGACAAGTTTCATTTGAAACGGTTCAGTAGTATTAGCGTGAAAGCGAGACAGATAGACAGAGTTACTTTCGCATTTATAATATTTATACTTAATTACGGAATCTGCAGAGTTATTGATTCTCTGATAAAATAGTAGTTTATCACTTATAAAATATGTATAAACTTAAAGAGTAATCTCCGTGGAACTGTCATCTCTCGGAGTATAATATATGATTCTTTTAAACGAGTGTATCTTTCGAATGGAGAGATTGTTTACGTATTTTAAATACACAATATTATTATTTAAAATACACAATTGGATTCGGTAGGTGGCGCAGCGATCGAAGGATTGCAAATTGCCCATGGTCGAGTCTTGTAGATACTCACCGACATTCTATTCGATCCGTAGTAGGCTGGTTGCTGGTAGAAGCCCTGCTGATACTGTTGCTGGTAGCCGTATGGATTATACGACGGCATACCAGGTGGGTAGAACAATCCAGGACCACCATACGGAAACTGGTAAAATGGGGTTGCAGGGCTGAACGGCCTGAACTGCGGGCTTGCTGGCATCATGTAAGGTGGAACTGAAGCGGAAGGCTGTTGCTGAGGAAATTGACCCTGGGGAAAATAAAATAGAGGTGGTCATATTTTATGCATCCGTTTAATCAGTCCTACTTATTTCTAATATTTTTAGGTATTTAAGTTATATAGTCAAGGTTATCTCTTAAGTGATTTCGCAAGTTCATGACATAGCCTCTTTAGCTCAGTGGTAGAGCACTGGTCTCGTAAACCAGGGGTCGTGAGTTCAATCCTCACAGGAGGCAATGCAGTGCACTTATTTTTTCTTTCCATTACAAATACCACCCCCACTTACCCCATGGGGTCTAAATGCCAATACTCCTCCTAAATGTGGTGACTTATGAGACTGGGAATCTTGATTTGACAGGTCGTTTTCTTGATTGTGAAAAGCGCCATCTGTCGGCTTTGTGATGGTTTGCGTACTCGGGTCTATTGCAAACCCGGGCGGCAACTTTCCTAGTAAAACTGACGGCGGGAGGTTCGGCGGTCCGTCGAAAGATGGAGGCGCTGAACATTTTGCATAGGCTTCTTTCATCTCTTGGCGAATTTGTTTGACCACATCGGGACCAAAACAGCTTTCATAGATCTGTAAAGTTAAACCTACACTTAAATTTATTTTACAAAGTATAAAGAATATAAAGGACATGCTAGGGGTTCCATGTGTTGTCGGACACAAGCATGCACCTTTACTACGTATACTTATTACCTATCATTTAATACCAGAGTTTAATGACTTAATAATAGGTGGACATTTAAATTAGGTTCTAGGTACCTACTCAACTGTTAAATATGATATAAAATATACCTACTCATAATTATTTTAAACCATTTTATTTACGTACTTTTTAACTCAATTATTAATTATTCTTTTTCATGTTTATAAGTATATTTCAAAAAAATTGTCTTCAAAAACGTATATCTGTAAATAATTGCTATTATTGTCCTTACCTTCATCATGGCATATTTTTTTATAAACCTGTCGTCACTACTAGCAGTCACTTGGGCGGCTACGCAGAGTAACCCGAAAAATAACACCTGCATCCTTATATTTTCTTCACTCTGTGGGAAAATAAATTTTACAAGTCAGAAAAATAGTTACGTCCACCTAAATTCCGTCTTAATTTAAACTTAACAGGCCACTAATCTTTTATAATTACTAATCTCTATCTCTAATAATTTCTGCCATAACATGTTTGAGATTTAAAGATTTCTTCTGAGCTAATTTTAGTATTTCTAAGAAACTTATTTTACTATTTATATCATGTCACAATTCTTTAACAAGTCGGAGGAAATGGGTCAGGGCGGTTATTAGGTATTTTCTCATAAGATTTACAATACGCTCGAAAATCTAATGACATTAAATCTTATTATCTGTAGGTTGGGTTACAAATCTACCTACTTGTGAGATATTTCGAAGAACGTACATATAGGTATATGAAACTGTATGTAAATCAAGAAAGTTTTTTTGTATTGAAATATTTTCATATCCCGAATATACATAGACAGTCTGCTATGAATATGAGAACTGTAAAGGTCTCGAAACGTCAGCATAAAATAAATTATGTTTGTTATATTCTAATAAGTGTTTATTTAAAAATTACGCGAAGTGAATCTATCACATTGTTTGTAATTTTGTGGAATGGTGCATCTTTGGATCGTCGGCATGTTAATAGTCCATTACGCACCTAGGCCGGTAAAATAAAAAATGTCTCAGATCACATGTAATTGTCGTCCGAGGCGAAGCCGAGGTTGACAAAAATGTGATCTGAGGCTTTTTTATTTACTGGCCGAGGTCAGTATACTATTTTTCTGTTCGACGAAGCCAGAAAGCGGCAACTTCATTTAGCGCAGCGGCCCGAAAGTTGGTGCTTTCTGGTCGGAGGACAGAAAAATACTTTTAAAGGGAATAAATTCAATATATCCCTGAGCAGTTAGCTGTGGGCCATGTTTCATTAAAAGTACACCTGCGTTATAGTTCAGTAACATTGAGCTGCGAAAGACACCGTTAAGATTATGTACATATCGGCCATTAACGCGAATAGACAGGACGGGATATATCCGAATACAAACGAATTGATATAGGTGTAAATATTAATTAAGAAATTTTTGTTCTTAGTAAATTAACTTTCTATACACCTATTTTAATATGACTGAACCAGCCTATGTGCTAAGTAGAACTACTGTATATTTTAAATAAGTTAAAACAGGAATTGCCTCATTTTATTGATATGCAAAAAGGGAAAAGCAATAGGTAGGTATATAGCAGAATTTCTCACACTCACTACGTGAGTAGGATACCTGCAGGTATGATTGGATGTATTTTATAACCTATAAAACTCGAATGTCCGCAATCTCAAAGCCAAGTATTTAACTGTAAAATTTCTTCTAATCTTATGTTTCTATACGTTTAGCGATTAAAAAGCTGATCGCGCGTAGGTAACGACTGCTTTATGATCGCTCGCTCAGCTTACGATAGTCAAACCAGACAATTAATGCGAATATTTTTTGTTTAATATCAAACTCTATTAAAATAAACTACCTACCTAGTCTATTTTTTGTAACGTATACATATCTTGTAGCATAATAACTGTTTGCGATGGACATCCGGTTCTGAGACTAGTAACTACATGGAGACACAGATGGTGAGTACTTCTTTTAAGCGATTGCTTAGTCTCTCAGAGACAGCTGAATATAATATTGGCTCAATCGGGTCTCACTGATAGATTTGAATTTGTTACTAAAGGTATTTTACCTAGCTACTTGTCTTTCTCCGATAAACTTGATTATTAAAAGAAGACCAACTACAACGTTAAACCAACTTTATTTAAAACCACTTTACAACCAATAAGAAAAGTGTTGCTACATAGGTACATATATTTTGTATTGATGTTCTTTTTGCGGTCGTAAACTAGGTTAAACTGGTATTGGTACTCTGTACTAGCAAAAGAAACAGCTTAGTGTATATCTATGCATACTTTTATTTCAAATATTCCTTTCTTTACTTAACGCTTCTGCTTCACTATTTATAAAACAGTATTCCAACAACTGTTATAAAAACCTTCTAATTCATTGAGCAAGTCATCAGTTATAATTTCTTTTTTTAGCAATTATGTGTACTCTGTAGAGGCCTGGCTTTACGGAGCACCACCGAGGTCATCGCCCTAGCACGGCCTTGCTTACTCCAGGTATGCGCTCGTACAGCCTCAACGCATCTGCCATGGGCGATAGGTACCTGCTCAATATTTTTTTCTATGAGTGGCAAGCTATCTACTTTCTCAGATTTTCAGATCTCCAGCTCTACAGATTTTGAGAGATTATAGGAGAATAAAGACTATATTTAAGCGAATGTAACTACAACGATAGAAAAGCGTGGGATGCAAACAAACATAGCAATAGGTGTAACAAAAAATATTTATATAACGTCATGAAAGCTTAAAAAAGAGAAATACAAAAACAAGTCACTAAGCTTGTGCAAAGTAAGGATCTTGTAATCTTTTGAAATAAGTTTCAGAGAGATAGGTACATTTGAATTACTCCCACCCCAAATAACCTAATATTCTTTGACTAATAGCCACAAACTGGAGGTGTATCGACTTCTTATGCAATAATACAAACTTATGGAAACTTCAAACATACAGTTTTACAGTCGAGTGCTTTGCTACAAGATATTAAAGCGCTTCACGGTAAACTAACTTTAACAGCTACGCTACGCAATTAATTTCATGGGAACCTAGTTTATGTAATATGTTGAGATACATCGCACGGAGCTTTTTTCCTTACAAGGAAGTTGAACCTATAACTACAGCACATAGCTATTATAAAATATCTTACTTAAATTAAAACCTTATTACCTACCTGGCTATTACGAATTAATATCATAGTTATATCTAATAGACGGATGGTTTATTGATGACTTTTCTGAGCTGCACTTTTTATGGACTTGTATTAATTTTAACAATTTAAGGATCGCATAATGAAGATTATTTCATTATTTTTTTGTATATTTGCTAAAATTAATATTTCATTTTTAAAATACCTAACCTAACTTTAAGGAGGTACTTTAAATATGGAATGAGTATGATGATTTTGTTGCCAGCCGTTAACTGTGTTGTTGGATCTCAAGACATTATCAACATAGGTAATGGTTACATACAAACCGAGTTGGACTAAGTTATAACAATGTAACGGTTGCAGCAATTTTACGTGAACCCACTCACGGCGATTCTCACGTTTTAATAAATATCTGGTCTACTTGTTGATATTGCGGATGTAAATTTGGATTGCGTTAACTGTTTCATTGCTCACACTATTATATTACGAATAACGGAAGAAAGTACATGGCGTTGAATTTTTTTTATTCTTCGGGAGTTCAAAGTTTTGCTATTGGATATTATTTACGCACTTAGATAAACAGTAGAATTTAGGACCTAACTGAATGCTGCTGCTAGGTATAGCTAGTTTTACGTTCTCTTTACCACAATTATTTATTGTATTTTACGTTTTGTACTATGTAATGTACAGTGTGTACTATGAAATGAGGTACAAATCGTAAAATACATTTAAATGATAACCTACGTTATTGTTTACACCTTAAACTTTCAAATAGTTTCAGACAAAAAAAGAGAGACAGTAGATTAGGACATTAATAACGCTGCATTTGTTTCATCTATCTCATTGGATTAGTGCTACGAGCATATACTTGTTAGAAAAAGCGTTTGCACCGCATCTTGGTCCGCCCACCCGCCTTTTCGTAATAGTAGGAACTTAACTAACGATTAACGGTTTAACTATTAGTAAAACTGAATGAGTTCGTTAACAGTTCTTAAGGTAACTCAAAAAGTTAATTAGTTCCTAACGATTAACTTTTTTAAATCCCAGCTTAGAAAAAAATAAGTTCTATTTACGAATAGGACAGGAATAATTTGGTTCACAATCCAATGTCCTATAACTCACAAGTGAACATGCCTTACCGAAAAAGAACACCTGATAATTACAATAACACAAACGCTTTATTAAAATTACAGTGGCATCGTAGTCAAAGAATATTCAAACGGTTAGAGTAATTCCACTTTAAATCGTCATCTTTTTACGAAACTAAATAACGCTGTGCTATTGGTTTCAATAATAGAAAACGCCTGATATTTGGGTAACAAAAACACATTTAAGCGCAAAAAATATACAGTTAGGTATATATGTAGAGCCCAACTGCTTGCTACGTGAAAGAAGGTGGCTGTAGTACTTAGCATGAAACCAATAGATTTATTTAAACAAATATACTAGTAACTTTCTATTTATTTTTTTTTGATTTGTTTGTATGTTAAAAATGGATTTCATACTCGAGTTTAAATTACAATTCATACCTAACTAAAGAGTCTCCAATTTAAATGCAAATTACAGATCAGGTGGGTAGTATATTAGTACCTAGGTATTAGACAAGTACCGTTTGACATTCTTGATTATATTCTTTGATATTCTTGATTCCAATAGGTACCTGCGCTGGCTTTAGTTACTGTAGGATTTTTGGTATATATAATATTTAATTAAACACTTTCATTGGAGTTTTTATAACCATTAATTTTTTGCACAAAATGGTTGGTTAGAACCGGTTGATCCGGTTTGAATTGCTTAGAACAGTAAAAAAATAATCACCTTGAAAATGGTTATGATAGGTAGGTAGGTACATTGACTTCTATTATTTTCTACATTAATTATTTTTTAGGTACTCGCTGACATAAAATAAATGATTCTAAGCTGGCAGTGCTATAAAGTACCTACTAGTGATATTAGAAGATAAAAAAACTGTTGTTTGTTGAAGAAGGACGGTCTGTCACATTTTGTTTAGGTACCTATATAACGAAAGGTGCGAACTTCGTCTTATTAACCACATATACCTAGGTATGCAGCACTTTAAGGGATGAATTTTCCAAAAATGTTGATTCCCAGTTTCCATTATTTCATTGGTAAGTAGTAAACAAGTACCTATTTTAACAAGCAGGACGATTTATGCTGAAACGGCTAGAACGTACATATATCTATATTAATATTATAAAGCTGAAGAGTTTGTTTGTTTGTTTGAACGCGCTAATCTCAGGAACTACTAGTTCGAATTGAAAAATCTTTTTTTGTTGGATAGACAATTTATCGAGGAAGGCTTTAGGCTATATAACATCACGCTGCGACAAATAGGAGCGAAGAAATAGTGGAAAATGTGTAAAAAAACGGGGAAAATTATTATAATGAAGAATAACTATTCCATGCGGACGAAGTCGCGGGCACAGCTAGTACCTAATAAAGAAGACCTATTTTCTAGGCGTCCTTTAGATACGTTTCGACTGGATGGTGATTTATTTTGGATATTTTATTACCGTTCGTTTTGTTTATTATTTAAACAAACGAAATTGCGAGCGAAAAGACGAAACATTTCTTTTAGGTACTTACGTACATAAACACAAAGTAAATTCAGCGACAAGGTAAATTAAATAAAAAGCTTAGGTATATTATTTGATATATAGGTACCTACTTAAACTGATGTACGATCCCTCGTAATAGGTACTACTACCTTATAATAGTTATATTATATAATAATTGTATTTAGATAATTGCATTCTAAGAAGCAGTGGGTTCTATATCCATTTGCATGTGTTTACTTTAGTGACTTTTTGTCTAAAGTGAGTATATCGGCATTACTCTTGAGGTGGATTATTTTTAGTTTGTTACCTCCAGGTCGATGATAACGAGTCGAAGCAACGGTTAGGACTCCTTAACGGAAACTAGTAAGGGCGTTGCGAAAGCGATCTTATGATAAGAATTTACTTCTATGTACCTATTAACATAAGATATCTGGGTGCGAATACCAGGGCCTAATTTAAATAGGTGTCCGAAAAAAAAAGTTTAAGTAACCTTTTGAAGTCTTTGTCAAGTTTAGTTGTAGTATTTACTATAACTAAAAATATATATTATGCAATAGTAGAATAGAGATAAAAAGTTTGGCATCAACTTTGAAAGATTATCTAAGTATATATATATTCCGACTTATATATCAACTTTTTTTTCTTTCTTAAATATAATATTCATATTGGTTTTTGACTGATATTTTTAGGTTCAACCTGTAATAATTTTGTACTTACACTATCAATCAAACAATTATAAGATGTAATTAGCTATATAGAATCGCGGACACTCCTATCAACTCGCAAAGCGTCAATTCTTCGCTGTTAAGCAAATATCTACTAAACACTTAATAAATACGAACGAAACTTACTGTTAGTACAATTTTGATCTACATGCGCGCGTATGTATAAAAAGTTCAAACATGTCTTTGTTTTTATCAAAATATCCGTGATGGTTTATGAAATACTTAAATTTGTTTTAGTTAATTTTGAACTATACATATTTTATTATTGGCAGAATAATTATATTTCATAAAAATAATAAAGCAAACTTACCGTGATCACAAAACACCGGTCACTTGTAATAGCACTGGCTGCGCCGGCGCAAGTATGCGATGTGCACTTGAGGAGCAATGACTTGGACGCTCGCACTTGACCTTGCGGCGAACGAGTAGACGCGAATCTCCCGCTTGTACTCGTTTTATACTGGACCCGGTGTCATGACACACAGCTTCAACGCTCCGAAGGCAAGTTGTCGCTCTCGAGTTTGTGTATTCTATAGCTTACCATTAACTTAATGAAGTAACAACGTAATACAAAATTGATATATCATTATTTTGATAATAATCAGTATCAGTTTTTGGACATTTTTAATTTGAAAGGGGTTTTAAAATATATAATATCTCAAGTTTCACGCGAGTTAAACTTTAGCGGATTGCAAATAACAAAAATAAAACAAATTTTCCATTGGGTGGCACGCAACACTCAATCCTAATGAACGCTGAACGGAGTTACTGTATCCACGATGCTTTTGGACCATCCAGCTTAAATAGATCTTCCTCATCTTGCGGCCTCCTAAGAAAACTAAATAAAAAAGAGGACACTGGTACTTGACAGAACTGGACATGTTCGCTTGGTTCCAAGACACTTTGTGTAGGTACCTTAAAGATTGTAACAGTTTAACTCATCGACGGATAAAAAAATAATTTAAAACCTTATGAAACCAAAGAACCTATAGTTCAATTTGAGTCTTGATCATAAAATATTCTATTAGTCATTGAATCAACAGCTTAATAGAAAGAAATACCAAAGAAAGTTTTAGATTTTTGTTTACTTCTCAATGAATTTATTTTAAGTTACTTACTTGACTTAAAAACATTTTTATACTGCAGGTACATTGGAATAAAAAAAATTATGAACCAGCAAACATCATAGTATTTATATCAGAATTATTTGAAAGCAATGACTTAAATATATTTTAATAGATCTGAATCGAAACATTTCTTGATGTTACACGTTCAATTATGATTCACAGACGTACTTTATTATGTTACCAACTAGGTACTTTTGAACTTAAACTACCTTCTACAAATTTCATAGAAAGGGGTTAAAAGGGGAGATGACATATTGTATGAAAGTGACGTCAGAAATAAGTAATTAATTATTTTCAATATTTAAAAAGTACGCAGATTAGAAAAAATAGGATGCCGTTATTATTAATTTCACGCAGACGGAGTCGCGGGTAAAAGCTAGTTACAGATATAAAATAAAACCCACCTCCGGATGATGTAAACAAAGACGCTGTCGAGGGAATTATGCAGGCTGGTAAAATATTTTTTGGCCTTTAGATAAATTTCAGGGATTGTTTACCTTAAGAAAATAATTAAAATTCGATTACATCATTTAGAAGTTCTAGGAATGAAAGTGTTAACTGACCTAATAATTTTAGACTTTTTAGAGGGTTTTTAGGTTTTCTGTGCCAGTGGTTAGTTAATTTTGGCATAGTTACCTACCTATCTTGTTTATATACTGTCAATAACAATAAATAGGATCACGCTGTAAAAATAAATAAACAAATAGCGTTCAAGCGATACTAACCCTTGAATTGAAAATAGCAACCGTTTGAACAGCCAACACTAATCCGTTTTATGGAAGCGATATTTGTGTTAAGTAATTTTAATAAACAAAATGCATATCCAATGAAAAACTTAATGTAATTCTCCACAATTGCTTATAACGACTTTGGATGACACAGATCCGCTTTTGCTACCATATTTTTCAATTTTTTTTATCACATCCAGTCCAGATATCACATGACCAAACACGACGTGCTTGCCATCCAACCATTCGGTTCTGAAAAAATAAAAAAATATAAGTATGAAACAATATATAAATTCCAATTTTTTTTTTTAAATTATGAAATGTGTAATTGTACTTTTAACTACTCATAAGGTTTACGTAAAGTAATAAAGCATATGTAGCATTCTAATAATATACATATCATTATATACTATTGAGGTGCAAGCTTATAGTTGTCACCAGAGATATATATAGTGCATGGGCCAGTACATACAAATAAAATCACTACATTAAAAGGATTTAGGACCAATATTACTAATTACCTAATTCTTTTTTGTTTGTGATTTTTTATGATTAGAAGGTTCTTATGTGAGAAAATATTGAAAGGGTTGCATGGACAACAAGAAACTTTAGGAACATCTGTCAAATAAATTCTAAAGAAGACACCAAATAGAATTATTCGACTCTGATAATAACTAGATAATAAATACTTATAACAAAAATCAAGAGGCTTACTTGGCAGCACAGAGAAAGAATTGTGACCCATTGGAATTTGGTCCCGAGTTCGCCATACTGAGAATACCGGGTCCAGTGTGTCGCAAGGTAAAGTTTTCATCATCAAACTTTCTGCCGTATATAGACTTGCCTCCTGTTCCATTGTGGTTGGTAAAGTCACCGCCTTGACACATCTGTTATCTTTGCTAAGGATTATTTTAATAATTAGGTATGTATATTAGACTATTGGGGAACGGGGCATAATCATGCAAATAAATTATCAAATTACTTCTGACGTTTCGAATGCAGAGTTCCTTGCAACCATCGTCGTGGAGATCGATTGTCTAAAGTAGGTATTAACATTTTCTGATATTCAAAATTTAAATTACTTTTTATTCACACTAACTGATGTAGTAACCAGTAGAATCACACTTATATTATAAAAAGCGAAAGTTTGTGTGTATTTTTGTTATTCTTTCACGCAAAAACAGTTTTTCATTGAATAACTACTAAATGGATTTTGATGAAATTTTGCAATAGTATTATTGCAAAATTTCATCAAAATCCATTATATAGCATATAGCCTATAATATATTATTCTGATGTGTAAGGTGTATACCTTACACATCAGAATAATATATAGGCTATAATTTATAACACTATTGTGTAAAGTACTAATTGTGAACAGACAAAGTCGATGTGAGAAGTATTAAATAAAGCTTGTACACAATTGTAGCAATGTACTTGATTAACATTAATACAAGCATTGTTTAATTTGGGATTACATCAGTCGATGTGAATTGTCCAAAGATATTTATTTATATAATACAAGACTGAAAAATGAATACTTGGATTAACACACTAACATCTGCCCCTAATTGGATTTAAACCTGCAACTTTTAGCATCAAAGTCACGGGAGTCCTGACACAACTAGTTCAACCAACAGTATTTATCATACATGTAATACTATTACATAATGACAAATATAGTTGTTCAATAAAATTTAAGCATTGGATTGAAACAACTGCAGCAGATTTGACTCACATAGGTAAATTAATTCATATACTAGCATTTCAAAAACTTTAAAGGTTTTATATTCATAGCAGACTATATCAGCACCATAATATGTCAGCTTAGATGGCTTGATATATTGTTGTTAAATCAGTTAAATTTTTTCATTCCAATGCATTTAAAGCATTAGAAATTGTTAAAAATGAAGTTATTTAAAGGATACAAAATCTGGTATGATTCTATGTAAACAGCTTCCTTGATAACCAAAGCCTTTTTCATGTGTGCACAAAGCTCTGAAGTTTTCAGCAGTTTTTGGCACAATGTCAGCCCGTAGCATCATGATAATCCGCCCAAGTTCCTGCTTACCCACACATATGTCGAAGTATACTTGAGGATTTCGTTTTTCTAATGGTTTAGTAGGAGCGGGTGCCTGTAACGAAGTGGTACACTTATTTAAATTATTGCCATCAAAAGCAATACACTTTTATTTACTATGTATATATGAGCACATTAATATAACCTATAATCACTTATCAATTTGATAATATACTCAATGAATTGTTTAGAGCTTAATTTCTAATAAAAAGTAAGTAGTTTACATGTGAAAGATGCCACAATGGTATTAGTTTTGTTTGGTTAAGTTTATCTGAAGGTATTTAATAATTGAAGAGAATATGAACCAGACGTAGGTCCGTGTGGTCCATATGGACTTTTAAAGATATTTCAGCCGAATAATGTAAGTTGGCTTTACTGCATTTGATTATGATATAATCACAAAGGCATCTGTTATGATATAATTTCTGATACTTATGCATGTGTTAAACATTAAAATTAAATAACTGCAACAGATTTAAATAGCACAAGTTGATTTTATAGATGTTTAATGCCTTGAAGGCTTTCTGTATTAGTAGGTCCTGTATTAGTAGATCTAGTTTTCTATGAATACATTTAACTATTAAATTAAAGATTACAACTTACTGTATCTACATCAGCATCTGGGTCCTTTTGTTCAGTTTCTTCATTATCTTTTGTAATCGGTAAGGTTTCGCCAGCATGCTTCTGGAGCCACGTGTCCTCCGACCAGACTGGTCGGGTTGAGCCTTCTTTGATTCTTTGAGGTGCAGCAATGTTTACTCGAACAGTGCGACCAAACAGCTCTGAATCATTCTGTAAATTATTATTTGCAACTGGGTACTTTAACAAGAAATAATATAATATCATAAATATATATTTACCAAGTAATCTTTACCTTATCATCAGTGGTATAGTTAAAAAATAGTGGCTATGCTTATGCTTGTTTATATATTGTAATAGTACACAGTTTTCATGTTTAGATTAGTAAATAAATAAATTCATGAGAATAATTCTTAATAATTCTGTAGACAGTTGTATTTTTCAGATAAGTATGCAGAATTCAGTAGGAACCTATGTATATTAGACTTGTGAGTAGCATGTACTGCATAATATTTAGTAACAAACATTAAGAACAATTATCTTGTTTTGACATACCATGTTGTCGATAGCTGCGGCGGCATCTTCAGCATTTTCAAACTCAATAAATGCAAAGCCTCTGTGTTTCTCAGTCTCGTAATCCAAAGGTATTTGAACATCGACGAGGTCTCCGAATGGTACAAAGGCAGCATTAAGGACTTTTTCGTTTACCTCTTCCGCCAGACCGCCAACATAAATAGTACGCTTCGAATTAGGTTTGCTTGCCATAACTGTTACGTATGCAAACAACTATAATTTGTATTAAGTGCAAATGAAAACTTTAGCTATACTTTTCTGTCAGTATGGTGTACAATATTAAGGTTTTTATTAATTATAAAACATAAAACATAACCAATACTTGTCATTTAGACCGTTAACCTCAGTTCACTTGACAGACAGCCTTTCAGTCAGGGTTGCCAGATGAAAAAGTGGCCGTAATTGTTCAGCAGACTCAGAATACAGTATTCTTTCATAAATAAAATATGTATCGCAAGATTAAAAATACGAATCATATACAGATTTAACCTTTTTTTAAAATTCTAATATTAAGCTATGATTGCTTCTCACATTTTTTTACTTATGTCTACAGGTAATCTTAGAGTATATACAACTGGAGAAGCCTTCGACAGATGTTCCCCTCTGCCAAGATCAACTTAAATAACACCCCGTCGTTTTTTCGTCGGGGATTAAAAACAGGTCAAGCGCGTTTGTAAAAACTGTTTTCAAACTGGTCAATGGTCATTTTGACAGTGTCACAATCGATGTCAAAGAGAAAAGTGCTCCCGAAAAATGCTTTAAGTTACTGGTCTATAATAGGTTGTAAAAATTTATCCACTACATCAAATTTACATAAAGACGGAATTTTCTATCATCTGTAAGATTTATTTTGTTTGTTTATTGTTTTTTTTTTTAATTTCTTAATAAGAGTTTACTACGCGAGAAGTATCACCATAGACTGCATATAAATTTTGCAGATTAGTTTACGCCATACTTAAGGTTAAATCCCATAGAGATATTATACTAGAGGAGGTGAACCATAGGACTGTCTGTAAGTGGAAGCGTATCACGGTAAAGAGAGACAGAAACTCTAAATAGTGGCACTGTCCTTGTCTTGCCGCATGCGCAATGGCAACATGCTGCGCGCCGTCCGTTGACGACGCAATACGAAATGTTCTAACCTATTATTTCGCTTCAGTTAGTTTACGCGCGTGCAAATTTATATTGTATGTATTATTTGATTTTGTATTTTTTGTTTATATTACAATAATAAAAACATCATTTTCACACTATTAACTGGCTGTTTTACCTTTTATTATAATCATTTTCAACATTTGAGTGACATTATTACAAATAATACTGAAAACGGTTATACACTTAATACAATATAAGAACACATTTATTAATAGTGGCGTGATACATGTCTGAAATAGTATATAAAATAAAATAATTTTAGATTTATACTGATTTTTCGAAAGTTTTATTCCACTTATCGTCGTGAGTTCATGTGAAAAATAATTGAGAGATTAATATCGAAATGATCTTTTTTGACATAAGTCTTATCATATTAATTGGTGAGAAAATGCTGCGAAAATGATATTATTTTACAAAAACAGCTACACAATATACATAACCACAAAATTTTGACAGTCGAATGCGGAAGGGTCAGTACAATACTGGAAGCGAATCGTTTACTGCGCATGCGTCATCAGACAAGGACGCGACCACTATTCCAATGCTCTTTCTCTTTCTACCATTATAACGCGTTTCTGGCTGGCTCACCTCCTCTATGTATAATATCTCTATAAAGACATCTGAGACTGAAGTGACCATAGATTTTCTTAAATGTTTGCCATGCGTTGAAACTCTGAATAACTGGATATGCTCGAAAGATTATAAACCAGGAATTTGAAACGAAATCATTACATATGTATCTGACATGGTGAAGAAGCAATGCAGCGCAGGGAAAAAACTCGTGTTCAATATTAACTTTGATGAGATGAATATTAAAAAATGGATACACTGGGACAAAAAGTCTCATAAATGGCAGGGCCTAGTGGATCTAGGTGGTGAATTGGATTCCGCGGGTGACAAAGGTCAACTTCAGGCCGCTAGCAAAGCTTTAGTTTTCATGCTGGTAAATATCAATGGAGTAGTCTTGCGCGCGCTCGGTCACTGAGCGGATCGCTCCGTACTAGTACAATTGAGCAAGTGTACTAGTTCGGTCTCTTAGTACATTTAGTTCACTAGTACACTACCAATCCTTTCCATGGGTAGTTCATGTTCGAGTCCGTTCCTATATGATTCTGCTCTGTCCGACCAAAATGACCGATCTTTTCCGCTTTTGTATTAAAGGTGGCGCGGCTGACATCATGTCGTCTCGCTTGCACGCGTTTTGCACAAGCGTATCACTAGAGTGCGTGCTGTGTTCCGTCTTGCTCTTAAGTAAACTCTTTACTTTGAAAGGCTGAGAGCGGAAAGCCGTCGGTTCGATTGTTATTTGTTCTGTAGTGGTAGTGTACTAAACGTACTAAAGAGCGAAACGAAACTGAATAGTTCGGTCTAGGACAGAGAGCGGAATCGCTCTTTTTAGTACTTAGTACGTGTACTACACAAGCCTACAATGGAGGTTTTAAAGTTCCTGTGGCACATTATTTAATTAAGTCATTGACCGCCAAAGAAAAATCGATTTTATTGAAAGATGTTTTGATAAAACTTGGTCAGAGCAATATTGAAGTTGCAAGTATTACTTTTGATGGTGACCCAACTCATGCCACGGTATGCGAATTATTGGGCGCTCGTTTTCATTACGATGATGATTTTAAACCCTACATTGATCATCCACATACAAATGAACCGGTTTATATATTTTATGACCCTTGCCATATGTTAAAGTTGGTGAGGAATTATTTCGCGTATAAGGGACCTATCACATCTGATAAAAAAGAAACTATTAATTGGAAATTCATTGTGGCACTGAATAATAAGCAAAACAATGAAGGGTTGCACTGCGCGTGTAAAATTCGAAACCGACATGTCGATTTCAAGAACGAAAAAATGAAAGTATTTCTCGCTGTTCAAGTTTTGAGCTCCAGCGTTTCAACAGCATTGAATTTTCTTGAATTCGAACTGAAAGATGAAGAATTTAAAAATGCTTCTGCAACTGCCAAATTTTGTCAAATGTTCAATGACATGTTCGATATGCTGAACATTAAAAATAAATTTAGTAAAACTCCGGGACGACGAGGTATTGCCAAAGAGTATTTACCCGAAATGAAGAAAAAAATCAATGGATATATAGACTACATCACTAAATTAGAAGTGGATGAAGCTGTTAAAGTTGCAGGGATAAGATTGTCAGAGGACAAAGAAAATCAGGCAATCAATAAAAATACTAATAAACCGGCACGTAATTTTGTCCGAAAATCAGTCATGCAGTGCAGAGCCGTAAAAACTGGTTTTTGTGGTTTTATCATTAGTCTGACAAATGTATTATAATCTATGTGCCAAGTTATTGGAAAATAATATTGCTGAATATGTTTTGACTTATAAAATATCTCAGGACCATGTTGAAATGTTTTTTGCGTTAATCAGACGCATGAATGGCTTTAATAATAACCCGACTGTTGTCCAGTATAACTCGGCATATAGGAAATTATTGTTAAATAATATGAATGTATCTGTATCTGCTGGCTCCAATTGCACCCCGCAAGATGGAACATTACTTATTTCGGAGGGAACTGATTTTTCTAGTACAAGGGATGACATTCATAAGGAAAGGCATAGTGATAAAAAAGTTGGAAATGAAGTGAGCAGCACGATGCAAAAGAGAAAAAAGAGCCCACGACCACCAAAAGTCAGTACATCCCCAGTAAAAGATTTAATGGCCGGAACATATATTTCATTCGAACATAATTATTCAAAAAATGACAGTTGGTGTGCCTCGGAGTACAGTGAGCAAGTAGTTAAACACATTGCCGGTTTCATAGTATTTTCAATTAAGAAAAAAATTGAATGTGGGCAATGTCGTCCCATGCTACACGAAAAATATGATCAAAATTGTAAATTAACAATTATGAAAAATCGTGGCGGGCTAAACTTTGCATCGCAAGATGTTCATTTCATTTGCGCCAGTGCAGAAAAAATATTGCGACAAAATAAACCTATTATTATGACACAAGATATTTATCATAAATGCATCACATCACATATTAATAAACATATAAATGCATCACAGAGACTCTTAAAATTCTACCGCACAGTATTTTTGAGAATGATAACCACATTATGGAAGAAGAACCTCTTTTTGATCATCGACATCAACTAATTATGCTCATTTTAAAAAAATATTTCGGTACGAGATTGAGCCATGAAAGTAATATTCTGAAAGACATCCCTGACAGAATAAGAATTCGAAATAATAAATTGACATTATTTTCTGGTCAATAACTTATATTGTATGTATTATTTGATTTTGTATTTTTTGTTTATATTACAATAATAAAAACATCATTTTCACACTACTAACTGGCTGTTTTACCTTTTATTATAATCATTTTCAACATTTGAGTGACATTATTACAAATAATACTGAAAACGGTTATACACTTAATGATACATGTCTGAAATAGTATATAAAATAAAATATCTTTTTTGACATAAGTTTGCGGAAGGGTCAGTACAATACTGGAGGCAAATCGTTTACTGCGCATGCGTCATCAGACAAGGACGCGACCACTATTCCAATGCTCTTTCTCTTTCTACCATTATAACGCGTTTCTGGCTGGCTCACCTCCTCTAGTATAATATCTCAATAGCAACCATGATAAAAAATAATCAAAGTTCGGTTAGAGATGTACTTATTGGATACCTAATATAAATGTCGCTGAATAACGAGTACGCGTACATTTCAGGATAAGTGATTTATATTATTTAAATATTTTTATTTCTTTATAGCGCACTGAAACATAGTTTAAGTAGGTACACTATTTTAACGGACTTAAAAAAGGAGTTTAAAATAATGTAGTGGACGTTACATTTTTAATACATATTTATTGGTTGACCTTAATTTCCTAGGTTTCCTAAATATGTGGAATTGAAAAATAAATGGGCTGTAGCTTGTAAAAGACACGAATGGAGCCCAACACGTACCAGTAGTATATATTTTGTTCCGAGCATTCCGAAATATCTCAGTTTTTAAATTCAATAAATAGAAGGCGTAGAGTAGTATTATTTCAGTTTTGCACTTATCAGTTAGTAATAAAATTGATTTCTAGTTTTTCTTATATTACCTACTTACTAATTATTCGTTAATGTACCGTAAAACTGCGCTATTTTGCCCATTGAACCTATCTTTGCCCAAGTCAGAACTTTTGATAAAAACCGAAATAAAACAAATATGGCCAAATGCACACTGTTTTTTTAATGTTTAGTAGAAAGTTGACTATATCTGCTGTCAATGTCGATAAATGACCTTGTCGTATCGTACTGTAGTTGCTAGTTAGCCGCAGTTAAAGATGAGGGTGTTTTTTGGCGGGCCAAAATACTTCCAAAAACTTCTGTCCTAAATCTTTGTACGATGTCTCTACTGGTATAGATTTTTGACAGTTACAACTTTATAGGTAATGATCGTGAAAGACAAAGACTCAGTACTTTATCTCTATTTTATTCGGATTTATAGCGATGGGTAATGTCATATCCATATTTCAGGCTCACTTTTGACGACTTTGCCCAGTACAATTTTACCCCTAGGGTTGTCTCTTAAGATTTGTTATCAGAATTAAAAAAAAGATGAACAGTATACATGTCTGATTTTGAACCCGTTTTTATTGTATTGGTAATTGAAATATTCTCAATAGACAGTACATTTTTATGAGTACTTTTGTTTTAATTTCAAGTTTTATTGTCTTTGTCGTTGGAAAAAGTATCGTTTTGTATTTCTTTTGAGTTTTTTTATTGAGTATAATAGTAAAGAGTTGATTAATAATGAGCCTTTTTACATTTTAATGGCAGCGATAGTGTTAAAATACATTACCCTCCTTTTTCTTCATCTAGTTAAGTGTTGACAACCCTAATTCGTTTACACTTTTGTATGGAGCGGCGCACAAAAAGGGTTTGGAATTTTGCCCACTAAAGTTTGGGATAGAAGGCCACGTCAAAAAATAATTATAATCTTATACAATGAGTTTATAGTTATTCTATATCTTAGGTTTTAAGGCTCATGGTAATACAGCTTAAAATGCCAAAGCTATTACCGTTTAGACGAAAGTGGGCAAACCAGGAGAAAAGACAATTTTTTGGCCCTGTTATTTTAATAGCTTATTTCACCCATAAATAACTGTATTATTAAAGTAATTTCTTCACACATACCAAGAACCATATCCAAAGATGTATTTGGTAAAGACTCCTCATTTAAAAGGCCACGATAAATATGAGAAAAAGATCAATCTAAATCAAAACCGGCAAAAAGCGGGCCAAAACGTGAAGTTTGACGGTATTTTATAACATTTTTAGAGTGCTCAACTTGAAATAACTTCTGATGATGCTTTTATCGTAATGAATGATTCTGAGCTGATTGATTATAATAATCCCACTGCATGTACTAGTACACAACAGAAAAAGGCGAGTGTGTCATCATTAGAATTACCACCGAGGAAAACTAGTCGATAAAATAACTTCGCAGGCCCAAAAAATTAAATCGCTTCAAGTAAAACGCGTTATTTAAAAAAAAAGTTTCTACGTTAGAAGAATTATTAAAAAAGTTAAACGAGAAGTCACTAATAAATAAAGAACAAAGTCAAAATCACAATAATATAAACATCGAATCTGACAAAATTTTTAAAAGACAATTTAGGAATAGTAAAGAATAAAGGTGTTTCGCATTGCCACTACGTTATTATTCTCCTAAAGCATACAGTCAATTATGTTAGGAAAACTGAAGGTACCTTGTATACCACTCCCCTACAACCAATTCAGATCTTGGCTACGTCAAAGAACACAAGCACAACACAACAATCAATGGGCACATTTAGGCATCTGCAGACAATCCTGAGACAACCTTTTGCGCGTTGACGCGAGGTTGACAAGGAAACTGCTGAACCTAGACAGGCAATCACTACGTATCATTGTAGGGATCCTAACCGGTCACTGTCCACATTACAAACTTTTATATGTTCTAGGTACAACCCATAGCCCTCTATGTAGAGGATGTCTGTTGGCTGACTAAACATAATATATACCCACGTATTCCTGGAATGCACGGGCGTAGCCGCTCAACGGGAAGAAATCCTCAGAACCCCGAGGTCGCTCCGAGAAGCCTGCGGAGACACCAGGAAGATCCTGCGCTTCTGGACGGAGCTAAGTAGGCTGGCTGACGGACTAGCCGGCATCTCGACGCACAAAGGCCCGACCTTGTGGATCAAGTGCGGAAAACGAGCCCAACACCAATACCAAATACAATGTTAGGAAAACGTTTGGGATATCGTTACCTCGTCCAAGTACAATAACTAAGTGGTATGCAAATGTCGATGGTCGCCCGGGTTTTACTCAGGAGGCGTTAAATGCTGTAAAATTATTTAAAGAAGCTAACCCTGATAAATATATTTTTTGTTCTTTGGTTTTTGATGAAATAAAGATAAAAGAGTTTCCATAATGGGACACTCACATAGAGCCATTTCGGTCACATAGATTATGGTTTCGATAATGCCGATGACGGCACAACTAATGCAACCAATGTCTTAATGTTCTTATTGGTAGGTATTATTGCTACTTGGAAAGTGCCCATCGGATACTTTTTAGTTAAGGAAACACTTGCAAAACTGGAAGCTCAATTAGTTAATACTGCTTTGCAACTAGTTCATGAAACCGGTGTTGAAATAAAGGCTTTAACTTCTGACGGCAGAAAAACAAATATAAGTATGGTTGAAGAGCTTAGTTAGCAGGTAGCATGGACTCGCCAAACTTACAAACATCATTTATTTTGTAGATTCAATAACAGGTCAAAAACTGTACTTTTTTTTAAATCCATGTCACTTGTTAAAATTGATTAGAAATATACGTTTGAATTTTATAAAATTTTTATAGATAGTTCAGGTCAAAAAATGAATTGGAACTACATATAAGAAATGTTTAATTTGGCATATATATACTAGATTCCAAAACACGTGGATTTGGTTTTAAATAAGCCATGTATATAAATAATTACGAAAAATGTTTTGAGCGATTAGATGTGGTAAAACAACAAATAATAAATCTATTTGCTGACGTTATAAACCGTATAAAGCAAGTATAACGTGAAAGTATCCTCAAAAGTCCGCGTTATACGGGATTTTTGGGTTTCCTTGTTTGTATCGAAAGTGCAAAACCATTAAAAGTCAAATTTGTACCTACAAACTCAGATAGCTGATCCACATTTTAAATGCTAAGCAAGCTTTTGCTGGAGGCTCTGATAGCAACAGGATCATTTTATACTTTCTATATGACTTTCGTCTTGCCTGTGTTCACTCATTTAAGATGCTCAATTGTCGGTATCTACTGCGGTTCTCCATAGCTCTAGCCGACCTAGGACAACCTGTACATACAGGTAGGTAGAACCGGCCTCTGGAATTAATCAATTGCCGAACTCGACTTGACTGGGCAGCGGTAGGAAGTTACGTGATATCTTCTCGTTTAAATTGCCGCGGTGTGAGAAAACAAAAGTCTTTGATCGGTGTTTATAGCCGTGGCTTTTGTAAAGGGTTTCCTCTACTTAGTTAAGGAACTAAACTTATACTTTTTTTTTTATAGACACATAATTAACATAACAGATGGTGCTGGTTTAAATTACGTCCGTGACTAGGTAAATTTATAATATTTATTATTGTCCATCTTTTTCCGGGATTTGGTAAAGGAACATAATTATGATAATGTACTTAGAAGTTTCGTCTCTTAAAACTTATCTAGTGACCAAATTATGTTTGCTAGATGCAAGAATATTATGTGCTTAGTTATTACAATAACTTGACATAACTTGTTTCCGGATGAAAACTGAGAAAGGAATATCGGTAGATACGTACACTCGCCGGACAGACTCCGCCCGCTCGGTGGCGTCCGGTATGCGCATTTTCCGCGAGAGGAGCCAGATTTCCCGCCAGTTACCCAACAGATGCCTGATCATTCAGACGCATAACAGTGAGATACAGCCTCCCCGAGCTACTCATATTTAAACTTTTTACACAATCAATATATATTTTCCGCCTAGAAAACAAAACTTTTCTTTTCTTTTAATTCGGCAAAATAGGTAACTTTTTACTTAGTTTCGCTAACTAAAACTGTGTTGAAAACCTGTTTAACACCAAAATGGGATCGCAACTATTGGTAAGTTATTGTAAATTATGATCTTTACTTATTTTACTGTCATTGAGTTTCTTAAAGTGACCATTGAGTCAATTCTCAACTATCTATTATTAGGTATAGTATTATGAGAATGACCTGTGCTGAAAATATTATTCCTAAATATTTTTTATAAACCCCCTATGTTGGTGATTATCAATACCTCATATTTGTTTGGTAGGTAAAAAACAAGTAGGTAATTTAAAATTAAGGATATGTTATTCCTTTAAATAATGTGGCAATGCGACTTTAAGTTATGAAAAAGCTACGCGATTTCGGCTACTATGCGATTTGTAAATATTGCTTAAAATTTCATCACAAAATTGTTTGAAAATTATTTCTGTTTGTTTTACTTTATATTTTTTCTAAAATAATACCAGATCGTATACCTAGGTACCTATTTATATTAAGGTATTTATTTACTTTAAAATTACTTTCTTTATTCTTCACTTTTATTACTTAAAGTTCGTATATGGCCAAAATCCTAATGTTACCTATGTACCTTTCTAAATTATACCTAACTATATTATTAGTATCTGAGAAATGGAAACGGACTGACCTGAAATATCGTCGGTTAGGTACTTTTTGACAAAATAAAAAACAAGATTTAATTTCCTACCACCTAGATGGGATGTTGTCCAGAATATCTATTACCTCTACTACCGAGGGAAGGTCACGTTGAAGATGCCGCACTAATTCACCCTAAGCTACTCGCAAACTTGCAACTCTTACTTCGCCATCTAGTATAAGTTCAATGACCCTTCTTAACGGCTAACTAATCCTTCCATTAGAGTCTTTGCCTATCTAAACTTTTCTACCTCTATGCCATGACGTGGTGAAGTAGGTATAAATGATTTTAGATATTTGTTTCGGAGTTCTCTTCGCAAAGGAAGAGTCCGCGTATATTACATATAGCGGATATTTCAATACCTATATATTATGACATGGGTAGCTAACTTATTTTTTCGTTTTAATATCACTGGCACTCGACTGTAAATCACGGGGTGCATGGCGCAGCGTCAATATATTTTTTTGTTATATTTGAAATATCGCGATAACATCTTGATTTTTCAGATATCATAAATAAACCAAAAAGTATCGTGTCAGACTTAAGTAAAATAAAAAGTCCCTTCACCTTTACAATTTTTTTTTATTAGGTACATATCAAAAATTTGTTCTCTCTGATGTTGTAAGAAAAGCATCAAAGACCTCATTATGTGTACCTGCCAAATAACTATCATATTTAAGAAAGAACTTTTGCTTTTTATCCTGATCTTAGACAGGTTATCAGTGAATTAAAATTGGGTTTTGAAGGCAGTTTTCAAGCGACCGCGTATAATATCTTTGTAAATCTCATCCAAACGTAAAATGAGATCGGAATTAGGGTATAAAGCCTCGGTGACGGGCATTTCACGTCTGCAGGATCGTTTAAAAAGTTATTGGCAAAAAATGATCTCAGGGGACGACTGATATCATACTCATATAATGTATGTTTTATAACTTAACTTAGAAACCTTAGAATTTGAGTAGGTATCTACATTGATATTATTAAGTATATCAATTGAGTTTTTCATTTATATGTTTATTATGAATAGACATACAAGTTGTTAAGTATCAGCCGGCCGTGAGATTTAAGTGTAATTAGTAATTACCTATACAATAGGGCGTGTGTCTATTTTTTAAATTTAATTAAATCGTTTTTTTTATGCAATCGTTAAGTACTTTGTAACGGCATTTCAAATTTACATTTTTAATTCCGCGTAAAAACGGTTGCGATTGTTGCAACTAAAGTTATTTACGACTGAATGACGTCATTAACACAGTGCATGAGGTTTTCTGGACAGCTTTGTATTTTACGTTTTCACAATCCGTTTTACTTCGTTTATGTTGATATGTAAATGAGAGACAATTGAATATGTGAATAATCGTTCATAAATTACTTTTTTTTTATTTCGTTCATAGCTTTCAGTCGCATCTAGTTTCATCACGCTGGGTTACATTCAGATATCGTAACGTACTTTTGATATAGAGAGAAATGAATGAAATATTTAAATGCAATTTTATTCGGTAGTGTTTGTAAAGAAAATAGAAATAGTTAAAGTGTTTTCTCCAGGTGTAGACAAGACGCGGGATATTATGTATTTTGAATCTCATCGAAATAGTAATAAACATCGAGCGACATGATATGAGAAGTCCGAGGACCTGCTGTTAATAGTTGTCTATTACGCCCATTTTCTTTTTTTTTTTCATAAGAAAGAATTTGAACGAAAGAAAAGTGTCTTTGTAAGGTCAAAGTTTTAAAATACTTAGACACACACACATATTTTATGTACCTACCTATACATGAATTGCATTATATACCTATAGTTTCAATTTAAATAACATAATCAACGTAGGTACGTAGGTCCGTTTTAAGTCTTAGTTAGATTAAATGAAAGCTACCTACTAAGTTTTTCTCCATTGTGAAAAGTCGACAGAAAAAACAATTGAAGTTTAATTTTAGTTATAAAACGAAAATAATAAAAAGCAAAGGTACTTTCCTTATTATATAGTTGTGTTTCTCTTTTCTTCTCGACCGTTTACATTTTAAAAGCCTGCAAAATATTAAACAAGTTGTTGCAGGGTGCCGGGTTTGATATGATTTTGTTATGGTTTTATTTACCATTTCAAAATAAAAGGTAAAGCAAATGGTCATATTATTATTTAAATAATGAATTGAAGGGTACTTTGTCTGCAATAAATTATTTTAGTATCTATACCTTGTATTCAAATTTAGAACGTCATGTTTAATATTCTAATCGTTCATTGCCGAGGAATCAATCGCAATAAAAGCACTCCGTTAACGCCCACCATTTATACTCAGGATCTAATACTCTTACCAGTTCATCCTCATAAGTGGGTACTGAGTTGTAAATATGAATGTTGCAGAAACTAAACGTGTCTACTTAAGTAAATCCCATGTTAGCAAATACATGTGAACGAGCATTTAGACCAACGTCGTTCATATCAGGACCAACAATGCATTCGTACGCGTTGGTGCATGCATGTCTGCGCATTTCAAACCGGTCCTAAGCATGTCTCGAGTGCATTAGTAAGATCATATTTCATCGACCTCCATACTTTAAACGAAACTAGGTCGAGCAAATGAAATATCGTGCAAATAATTTTATCTAGACTAGTAAAAAATAACAACAAAAATTGGCTTCTAACTGACTCTGAGCGCCTTGAAAATGTTACCTTAAAGTAATACATTTATAGTTACCATTTCTGAATGTCCCTATATCTACGTGCATAATATTGGTAACATTCAGTTAAATCTAAAATATTATTTATTACAAACGTCATCGTAATAATAAGGTTTAGCAATAAAATACCGGCGTTATATTTATTCAGCGGGCGAAGTACGAATGTGTTTGGCACCCCGGGTAGATTGTAGCCCACTCGAAATTTCCCGGAGTATTTGACATGATTTCACGTCCGGTTTGGATTTGGGCAAGATTTAGTTGAATCGAAAATAAAACGCCCAATGGATAAAATATCTCAAGTGTCATAAATCTAAATTTATAATAAAAATACCTAATACAAAGTAGAAAAGGATAGTAAGTCTTATTAAAATCTCGCGTAATAATTGAAATCTACTATCATAGTAAATAATTAAGTTTAATTACACTTCTATCATAAAACATTACTCAAAAAACCGTGCGTACCTAATATAAATTCCATATATATTTCATTAAACTAACTTTTTAATTTTGAATCATAATGGCAAACGCCATTAGTTGCCGTACATTTTGTTCTATATATTAAGTAATTATTCATAAATACTGAAATAAGTAAGTTATACGTCAATGTATAATAACCGCGAAGGCAAAAAGGAAATTATTAAGTTATACAATGATAACTTTTCAGATGTGTGACACCACAATCAGTTATTGCAATTGAGGTCGGCACATCGCAAAGGTTTTATGGGTGTAGATAAAGTAATGTATGGGAGTACATAATTCGGCATGGATCTCGTGAGTTGTTATCAAATTCGTCGAGCAATGGTGTCATATTTATGATGATGTAACAGTTATCTACATGAACTACAGTTAGAGGTGAAACCGCGAATAGCTAATGATAATGGATAAAGATCTGGATAAAAATGGGAAGGACACCTGGTCTAAGATATTTTAGATTAGCTAAATTGCAAAGTGGGTCTTAATAAGTTTTGTTGCCAAGTGTGTGGTGTCATTTAAGCACCTCATGATCAAAGTCTGGTGGTACCGAAATATTTCACGTAGGTATGTAACCAATAACATTATTATTATACATTTAATGATGTATGACGAATTAAACCTGAAACACAATACATTTCGCACATCGTTACGCTGTAAAGCCTTCTTCATCCAGGATTTTGCAGTAATAACGAAGCCTTAATGATCATTATTTTCTCTGCTAATGGATGCCGACGAACAAACATAGCTTTAATATTTTTATTTACATATCGATTTGCAACAGGAAAATTTACGATGTTGCAAGTACAAGTTAAAGACATCTTGCAAAGTTTACTTTTACAACGTAAGCTATTACGCGCTTGGTTAGTTAATATAAAATCGATATTTTTTGATCCCTACGCAAAATGAGGGTTGTTATTAAATTTGACGAGTCTGTGTTTGTCTGACTCTGACTATCTGTTGTATATTGTATGCTCCATAACTACAAAAGTGATTTCGAATTAGTTTTTTGTTTGAAATGTAATTCTAGAGTGTAATTAGCTATGTTTAACAGTGATTAAGATATATTTCACTTAGCAAATCCTATTAATAAAACCAAACAGAATATGATTCAGATTCAGATTAATATATTTCTCAATATTTTATACATTATAATTACATGGTCATATGTTATATTATACTTATGCACTAATAGTGAGATCGTAAAGAATATAGAAACAGAGTAACACACAAAATTAAAATAATTACTTATTAGAAATGTACAAAATGTCGTTATGTAACTTTTTCTCGTCAGACGGCTCATTTTTAAATACATATGTACATACCTATATAGAGAATTAAAAAAATAGGTACAAAAAGTTGTCATAGTAAAAACATTGTTATGTGCGGGTCCTATATATATATACACGTTCAAGAGACAGACACAATAACAGTAAATGAAGATTTGCGTTACCTACTCCAAGAATCTGAATGTTTAATAGACTCCATTGGTTTTAAGTTCTTGGTACAATGTTGTCGTTCCGATTGTACGTGTCAGTCTTAGTTTGAAACTACTTTGAAAACTTTAGATATTAAGTAACGTAGGTGCTTAACTATATTCAACTTAACCAATTTACAATTAAGGAAGATAGAGTCAGTCTTTTGGCGATATAGTATATCGAATAGGTAAGTATCGAGTATTCCAAGTACCTACCTATTTTTTAACTTAAGGTGGGGTATTATTAAAATCAAGATTTATGTTTCTGTCTTCCGCTTATTTCCAATTAGGACATAATTAATTTGTAAGGTAAGCTCTTATTTGCGATTTAACTATATAAGTAGGTATATATTTACTACTGTTTATTTAATCGAAGTTCGATCGATATCTGGTCCGTGTTTAGCATTAGTGTTTCAACCCACACCAAGCTAGTTTTGAGATATCGGCGCTTAAAGTTTTTTGAGAACATTCTTCTTTTTCCGCTTATTTTAAGCAAAAAAATATTGTTATGTGGTATCATTTTTTTTGTTGAAGTGCATAGATTTAGGATATAAATGTATTTATTTCAATACATTTATAATTAAATAGAAAATGCAGAAAAATGGTTAATGCTTAACGGCTATAAGGTTTATTACATTTAGCATTTATGTGCTAAGCCACATAACACTATGCAAAATTCTAATTTGTTCTTTTATAATGAATATATTTTACACAATTTTTTTGAAAATGTAAAATAATAAACATATATAATAAACATAAGCACTTATTTATTTAGTTTTTATTGTTATAACATGTTTTAAATAACATTATAAGTTCTGATAAAAATAAGAAATAGGTACAACAAGTTAACACTTACATTAAGTCAATTAGGTACTTAAAAATCTTAACCAAATTGATTTATTATTATTATTTTATCATATTGAATTAAACCAATAATATATAGTTACTTCCGTACCTAAAAAGTTAATAAACCACCTAAAAACCATTTTTCGAAGAGTTGTTAAATTGTGGCGACAATTCGTACATTCTATAATATTATTATGTGTAATATTCTAATTTTTATCACACACGTTCAAATCTAATGATGTATATTATAAAAAAATATCGGTTAAGTGCGAGTTAGACTCGCGCACCAGGGGTTCCGTACTATAAATAACCTGTAGGTATATATGTTTTAATGATGTCATTAAAATGTATGGTTTTCGTATTTTTTTCTTTATCCGTGCTATATGACGTTACCTCGGACCTACTAAATTAATTCAAGATCCTGAGTTCACGAAGAGTACCCTGTAGGTTTTGATTCCCTAGCGAGTGTTGAAAACTTTTGTCAGACGCGGCATAAACGGCGGCTCTTTTGATTGCGTTGGCGATTTTTTTGTGATTATGTTACAATTTCAAGGGACGGTAGTCCTGAGTATTTGATATTACTAATTACTATGAATTTTAGTTTGATACCTACCTCCACGCGTTACTGAGGTAAAGGATCACACAGACAACAAAGTAATCCTGTAAGGGTTATTTTTTTTTTCCTTTTAAGATAGGGAACCCTAAAATATTTTATTTAATATGATAAAAATAATAATAATAAAAAAATAAGTTGGATAATATTTTTAAATACTTAATTGAAATAATATTTAAGTGTTAACTTGTACCTATTTCTCATTTTTAGCAGAACTTATAATGTTATTTGATACATGTTATACAACAATAGAAACTTTAAATAAATAAGTACTTACATTAAAGTTTTAATGCGTTAGTTGTTTATTTTATTACATTTTCTAATAATTAGTGCATAATATGTATAGGTACCTATTCGTTTTAAAACAACAAATTAAAATTTTGCATTAATGTGATAGGTATGTGGCTTAACACATTAATGCAAAAATACAAATCTGACATGGGAAATAAGCAATAATGTGTTATATGTGGCTTAACACATTAATGCAAAAATACAAATCTGACATAGGAATTAAGCAATAACCGATTTTGTGCTCTAGAATATTCTACGATTTTTTTAAAAAAAAATGGATTTCACTGCTGTATTCCTCATGATCTATTTAATAAAACTGCATTCATAACTCAAAACCCGATTTTTTGTGGGTTGACACACTAATGTTAAACACGGTCCATCTATAGTTTAATAGCATTCATTTTAATGTTAATTAGCCGAAAGACAAGAGTAGACGCCCATATTGTAAATGGGATCATTAAGCCTCGCGCGATAATATAAGGCCTATATTATCTGGGTTCAAATCCCACTGGAGATCTCAATTTTTGTTTACTCTTTTCTTTATGCGAATATCGTTGACATAAGTATAATTGAAACCGATATCGTAATTCGTTGAAGTAGAATGATGGAATCACAGGTTTCCTATTAGTTTATTAGAATTAATGTTTTAGAAGTTTTACGTAAGTATAAAAAAGAACCATGTCAGGCCACATGCAGGGTCTAGGATTCTGTACTTGCCATTAGCTGTCAACGTTCAGAACAAACAGAATATATAATTAGGGACAAATTCACATCGATTGATCTAGTTACTAACCAAGCAAATCTAATGGTTACTAGACTCAAATGCGAATGCTTTAAATAGTATTAAGTATTTAGATAGGGGTGCTCTAAACAGAACGTTTCTTCGCAATTTTGTTTCATAGTTTTGGCGCTAAGCTAGAACCTATACCATGCCAAATTGCAGCTTTGCAGTAGGTACGCAATAGTTTCACGATTAAACTGCAGACAGACAGATGCGATTCAATCTATAATATGTATATTCTATTTTGATTTACTTCAAAATACTAATAGAGCCTTATAATAACTCAGCTTGATTACAATTTCCATCGTGCTATAAATTTTCCCACGTGGAACTTAATGATAATACTTAATCTCAAAGTTTTTATGGGAAAGCAGATTTTTTTTATTACCAAATGAAACCAATTCGTAGCCATAAAAACGTACCTCACCTAAACTAATGAATACCTACTGCTTGGTCACATGTTTCTATTCTAAGTAATAGTCCAAGTTGCTATGACATCAGTTCTTGGTGCTGTAACATCTCACATCAAATTATCGTAGAGCTTCGGTTTGACTTATTTAATTTAAACGGTCATTGTTTGATATTTTTTAGATTTGGGATTTAGAGTGTTCATAAACCATTATTGATAACAATTGAACTTTTTTGGGATCACATACTTATTAATGTTAACATAACTGGTATGTACCAGTAAAAACTAATTCATAACATGACGACATGTCTTCTTCAAGAAATACTTATGAAAGCGTTCAAAAAATTTGCCCCGATTTATGTTGCTGCTACAGCGGTGACGGTTAAGTACAGTTTCTTTTGAAATACCTCTTAACTCAAAAGCCTCCATTTCAAAGAGTCCACATGTGTGGGTATAAGGGGAGTTGAGCAGTAACCGACGTGCCTACATGTCATTTCCATCACATTCCAGTGCATCCGTAGCGCGGAGACAAGGTCGTTGCTATAAATTACCAACCGTCATTGTTTCTTTATCTCTTTACTATTTTTTATCTTTTTCCAATACGGATTCACTACATTAAACCTAACTGTCGCCTGAAGACATATTACTATTTAGGTAGTAGCAATGGAGTCGTCATTTAATTGTTATTGTTGCAGATGGCCACAGATTAGCATCGGATGGCTTCTAGAAGCGATTTACACGTCATGCTTTCAAAAAGTATGGAGAACTTAGGAAGAGAATGGAATGAATAAATCGGCATGTCGAATTTCACTTATATTGAATCATCACAGGAATATAAATGCAAATTTACAATTGAACCTGGGTGTGGGCAAGAGTCACACGGAGTATATTGCAGGAAAAGTGGATACATAACAATTCAAAATTTCTACGCGTGCAGTCTTAATATAGATATACAAAATGAAACCTCTTACACGTGCAGCCGGTGCTTTAATGAGACTCTGGGTATTCATCGCAACAACACGGTGTGCGACGTTGAGTTTAAATTGAACATGGTTTCAGTTATGTTCGAAAGTGCCATGAAGAACTTATGGTTAAGTCTTCCAGTACCTCAGATTTGTGAATGGGATCAGTTATCATGCTTTACTGACAGTTTTAATCAAAGTTCAAGCGGTGAAATTCATAATTACAGTGCTGTTGATAACTATATCGAAATGTTTCAGTGTATTTGGAATTACAAAAACAATTCAAACAGTATGATCCAAGAAAAAGCAGAGTATGATTGGAGTTTTTTGTTTGTTATACTTTTTATAATAGCTGGCGGTGTAGGAAACATTCTGGTGTGCTTGGCAGTGTGCCTAGATAAGAGACTCCAAAATGTGACCAATTATTTTTTGTTGTCTCTGGCTATTGCCGACCTTTTAGTCAGTTTATTTGTGATGCCCATGGGAGCTATTCCAGGATTTCTGGGTAAGAGTCTTTAACATATTTTATTATAAAATATTACGTTTTTATGAATGAATAACAAAACAACTTAACACGATTAACAATTTTACATCTCCAATCCTATTCATTCTTGGTTAAGTTATTTGAAATCTTTCAAGCCTATATAAAAACTGTTTCAGTTTAATGAAGCTCCAAATACTAAGTTCACTTACATTATCCAGTACCTATCCCTTATCCTGTGGATATTTTTTTACTAGTTAATTATTTGTAAAAGTTTAAACAAATTCGGTGAGATGGAAGCATTAAGAAAAGGATGAAGAATAGGTACTTACTTAAGAGCTGGCTATTACAGAATTTTTCGCCTCAGGATACTCAATGAATGACTGTTGTTGAATAATCCACTCGTGTTCACGTAGTGTAGAATGAGGCCACTAAAGAGTGTATAAAGTTTTAATTTATAGGACACTATAGGTATTAAATATACTATATATTTTTAGGGTATTGGCCACTTGGAGTAGCATGGTGCAACGTATATGTGACTTGTGATGTTCTGGCATGTTCGGCGAGTATAATGCACATGTGTTTTATCAGCATTGGCAGGTTGGTACACCATCACACGACATCTTACTTTAATTACTCTCAGGGAATTTGTAACCATAAACGATGTAAAGGTGTTCAGTTATATAGAATCATCTTTTTACAGCTTATATGCTGCTTGGAAATAGTTAACTAAAGAGCCTGCCCAATTACTGCGTTGGTGATAAGAGATTTTTAGATAGTCAAACAGTCATTAATTAGTAATAAACCTCAAAAAATACTATTACACGTCACATTCATATACTAGCGCTGAGAAGATACGCCGCAAAGAACTCAGTAAAAAAGTATTTTTGGAAAAGTCAATTTGACCTGTTTAAACTAACATATCTACTTAACAAAAAAATATTTAAGTAATTACCACTATAAGTATAAAAATATTATAAATAATATATTTATTTGCGTATTACTATACGAAATATACGATTCAAATAATGTTAGTCATTTGTTTCAGATTTTTGGGTATAAGAAATCCTTTAAAAAGCCGACATCATTCTACGAAGAGAGTTGTCATTATAAAAATAGCACTTGTATGGCTTCTCAGTATGTTCGTGTCTAGTTCCATTACAGTTTTAGGTATGTATGATAAGTGAATTATCATTTATCGCTGACATTTTATCACTGCCGAATGGAATAGTTTTCTTTAATTTTATAGAATACAACCCATAGAAATTGTTATTAGCATAAAGTGTGTTTTCAACTGAAACAGTTTGTATGTAGATTAGTTATTAACTACAATTTATAAGCCTTTTTACGGATCTATTTTTTTCTAATCTAGCAGGATGAAATTCATCGTGAAGCTGATGTACTATTATTTGCCGATCGAGATTTTTGTACTTTTTTATTGTGATTCATGTTCAATATTTACATAAAACTATACCTGAACTAGGATTCAGTTGGATTAAACTGTGCTGAAAATTCGAAGCATAATAGCCAATATTTGTTTTAAAAATAACTGCGAGCTACTGGTCACCGATGAAAATTTAAGCTTTAGTACAAAACGAGATTTTCAAATAATAAGTTGTATAATAATAAAAAAAAAGCATAGACAAGGTATATTTTTTTTTAAATGAACTATGATTTTTATTGTGTGTACAAGGAAATATCCGTATATGTACCTAATAAGAAGGTTAATAATATATGTTTTAAGCGTTAGTAATGTCGATTATAAGTATATAAAATTAATATTTCATCATAGTTTTAGTGTGATTCCTTAAACATAAAAATGAAATTTTTGGATTTTATGATAAAATCCAATATTTACTTTGGCGTTGTTTTCTACTTTAGCATTATTAGATCAACCACGTAGTTAACTGAGAAATAGGAAATTACAAATTTGATCGCCGTGGTAAATTATCTTCCAGAATCTTATATGCCAGCGGCAATCCATTAAAACTCATTTATAAATGTAGGTCACCGCCTAAAACGTCTGTACGCAAAATATTCACACTTATGTAGCGAATTTCAGTACCCACATTAACTTCTTTCAGCGGCAAATGGAGATCCAAATCAATGATTGAATGAAAGATCATTGAACGGTTTAAAAAGGATCTCATTTTATGTGACGTTATCGTCGACTTGATTTAAGTAACCTAACCATTTATAAAGGGGTCTCTCAAGTTCGTAAATTTGTAAGAAAATTAAAATGACTATGTCTATCTGATACCGATTTACTGCAAACCGCTCACTCGAATACAAGAAAAGATGGCACAAATATGGCTTTGTAATTAATTTTGTGCAGACAGCAACTAACCAAAGATACCTAAAATAATTTTGGGATTATAATATTATTAAAAAAATCACACAACATACTCCTAACAAGTTTTCACATAAATACATGATGAATATTTTGGTTTTGTACAAAGTCCCAAGTCGAAAACTACTTTCAAATTATAGAAATACTTATAATAAACACTGTCGGTGTACTTACATCTACTCATCTTCATAAATTAGCAAGTATTAGTTGATTGTAATCGTATAAAATAAGGTAAAGTGTACAAATAATTAATAATTTCACATAGTCGGAAAACTCACCCCAATTCATTAAGGAATATTGAAATAGATTATTAATGTTTTGTACTATTTTCAGGTGTAATAAATAGAAGGAATATAATGCCTGACCGAGGAGTATGTGTTATCAACAATAGACTGTTTTGGATCATGGGCTCGCTGGTGGCTTTTTATATACCGATGCTCACCATGGTGGTCTCGTTTGCTTTAACGGTTAATTTGTTAAAGAGACAGGCGAGACTTGCCGCTGCCCCTGTCGCGGGAGGAACGCAGAGGAGGTAAGCAAGCATAATTAAAGTTATTTTGATACTCCCCTCAATCATTCAATCATGGTTATCGTAAACTACAACCACTTTGAAAAAAAACTAAGAGTCCTTTTGATGTCCTATTGTGTGCATGTATGAAATGATAAATGTTAATTTTATAGTTTTTCAATTTTGTCTTCTTTAACTGAGCTCGTCTAAATAGCCAATTTCTACTTATAAGATTTTTGAACATACATACATAGTAGATGCAAAATCAAATTTTATAAAAGTCATATGTTTCGGGAAAAATAATTGCCTAAATATCATCTCTCAAACATACTTCGGCAACCGTATCTTTGCCAACCTATATTGGCAACAATCGCTTTGGATAAAAAAAAATAGACATTTAAGGCCCGTCTCACAGTGTGCAGTCGTGACCAGTGAGTCGAATAAACTTTTGCAATCTTTCCAGCCACTGTTAAGTATCGCTTATTCGATAGATAATTTATTTAATTTGTTAGACATTTAGTGTATAAGCGATAATTTTAACTTCTGGAAAAGTGGCAAATAACTTATTTAGGCAAGCAAACCTAATTAAGAATTTAAGTCATTTGGTAATTTGTAAATGATTTATTTACATAAAAAATAATATTTTTTTATGTCGTAACTGTAAACTAAATACTAGTCTGGCAATGGTTTGATGGAGGGTAGTTACTTTTAGATAGGTCCCGTTATCTTGTAGCTCTCAGAGTGGAAAACATCGCACTTGTTGGAGTGTTGTAGCTGCATTAATAAAGTTTATTTTTAATAAGATTCTAACCCAGAGTTCCACTATTTACACACATAAATTATGTTGAAATACTGTGGCGATTTTTTCTCACACGTATCATACAGATAATCATTTATTGAAATAAATTTTTGATATTAGATTATTTTTTTAACCTCTCCGTACTATTAATTGATAGGATTTATTAAAACAAGATAGTTTATAATAATGGATATTTTGGAACTATCTTGCTACAAATATTATTGAGTTTGGGTATAGGAAGTGAAGACCAATTTGAAATTCAATCGTTGAGATAGGAAATAAATTTCAACTCTAATCTTTAAATCGCGTAATTTATGAGTTTTCTCCTTGACTTCATTTAAAAAAATAGGTACCTACTCGAATACGAATAGGCTCTTATAACCTAAAATTAGTATGGCGCCTGAAAATTAAACAGTAGTAGACACTTCGTACCGTCGTTCTGATTTACTTTCATTTTGTGCTATACAAACCATGTTCTGACAATAACTAACACATAAAATAATAATATCCAATTTGGTGCAGTCGATCGGAAATTATGCGCATACATACATTGCGGCGAATCATTTTTTTTTTATATAGGTTTAGCGTCTACATAGTTTACAGTATAAAACAAAAAGTTAGCATCATTACCTAATGACTATCATTTTTTCAGGTATAAGTACATATATATTAGGTACCCATAGTAAGGTTGGTATATTTAATAAATATGATATGTAATGAAAAACAAACTGTAGCACGTCACTGTTACTTGTGTAATAGGAACTCTTCTTGCGTTCTTTTTTCGCCAGGTAAATATTTTAGCTTGTGAATGAACGTTGCCGCTGTGAACATTCATATTCATCTCATCTTTATACTTCAAGAGCTCTGCTTGTCCTTGCAACTATGCATTTTAAGCAGAGTGCGGCGGCCTCAGTTTATTATCCACTGACTCTTGTGGAAAATATTTGAGGATCTTTTATGTATCTTTATTGTTTTTATGCTGAAGATCTGCTTTACAGTTTCCGCATTCGTAACTGACTGAGATGACAATAGTCTAACGGTAAAGTGACTTTACATTATGCAATATACTTTATTTTTTAAAATAATTAATGTTTTTTATCTCCACTCTGATTGGGTTTTAACGATTGAAAGAAAATGTGTGGGAACGATATATTTTACTTATAGAAATATTATTATAACTACATATTATTATACGAAGAATCGTTCTTTCTATCGCTCTTTTTAACCCCCGACGCAAAAACGACGGGGTGTTATAAGTTTGACGTGTCTGTCTGTCTGTCTGTCTGTGTGTGTGTGTGTCTGTCTGTGGCATCATAGCTCCCTAACGCATGAACCGATTTTGATTCTGTTTTTTTTGTTTGAAAGGTGTATATGTCGGGAGTGTTCTTAGCTATGTTTTATAAAAATCGTCTCAGTAGTTTAATAATTAGGGGGGGTTAAAGAGGGGATGTAAAAATAAATGTCTACAAATATACTCGAGTGGGGTATCCAATGAAAGAGGGTGACGAGTACATTACAAAATTGAAATCATAATGAAAATCGGTTGAGTCGTTCAAAAAATATTGGGAGTGAAAGTGGGGATGGAAAAACAAATGTCTACAAATATACCCGAGTGGGGTATGAAATGAAAGAGGATCGCGTGTACAATTCAAAATTGAAATCATAATCAAAATCGGTTAAGTAGTTCAAAAATTATGGGGAGTAATAGTGTAAATGGTAAGCCCAATGTCGACAAATATACCCGAGTGGGGTATCAAATGGAAGAGGATAACATGTACATTACGAAATTCCACGTGAAACGGAAATTAGTTAAAAATAATAATATGTAGTAGGTACTTACTTACAAAAAGTATGAAATAAAAAATAAATTAAAAATTTAACAAACCCCCGACATAAAAACTAAAAGGCCCTCTAAAAAGTATAACAATAATAAAATCTTAATATTAGTTACCTAAGTATTAATATTTCTACAAAGAAAACGTCATGTCGGAGGGACCGCTTTCATTTAGGTACCTAATATTTACAATCTATCTATACCTACGGTCCCCCCGACATGACGTTTTCTTTGTAGAAATATTAATACTTAGGTAACTAATATTAAGATTTTATTATTGTTATACTTTTTAGAGGGCCTTTTAGTTTTTATGTCGGGGGTTTGTTAAATTTTTAATTTATTTTTTTCCAATTTGAGTAGAACGTTGAGAATTATATATCTTAGGTATTCAATAAAATAGTAACTACTATTATAATAATATAAAAGTTCGCACATAAAATTTTACTGAAAATCGGTTAACTCGTTTAAAAGTTATAGGAAGTGAAAGTGGGGATGGAAAACCAAATGTACTAAGTATAGCTATATGTATTGTAAACATTTGGTTTTCAATGAATTTATTTATGTTGGTCATAAAATATCATATTTCACAGTTCGCAATTACGTAGATATATGATTTTATGTTAAGTTCGGTAGCTTACCCAACAAAATAACATAGTTATTGATCGAGATATGCAATTACATTAGACTTTATTGTCTATAACATTGGACCCTTAACTCATAGTAGGATATTCGATTTATCGTCTTTGCTTGGTTTGGATTTATTGTTTTCGTTTTGATTTGCTTTATAGTTTTATTCTGTAGCAACATGACGAATTTCTGATTATTTCATTAACATGAATGAATTACATTCATTTAGAAACCTTTATAAAAGGCATTATACAATATGATTATTTTATTATAAAAATAAGTGTGAAATATTTTTTTATCAAATACTCGTATAAAAATATCAAGACAGTACCTATGCTAACTAAACATATAAACACCGAAGCAAGTAAAAAAAAGTATAAAGTTGGTATTTGTGGAATGGCGTCAGATTGAAGGTGAGGGCGCCAGTATGGCTCAGCTAGTAAGCCGCTGCCTATGGGATGTCATCGTGAGCTTTGTGCTTTTTTTTAATTCTATGTCTGAAATAAAAAAACGAAGCCGCAAATTTTGGTATCACTAATAATGATTCGGCATGGCATTGCCGTAGGTAATATTTTTCTATAATTCAAAGGTATTGATATAATAGAGTACCTACCTAACTAACAAATAACGATACCCAGGTGGCGACAATATGGAAAACTACTAAGGTATTGTTTTAATATATGCACATATACATTAAAACGAGACTTTTTTATAAGTTAAAAATGCTTGAATAATAACTGACATGACAAAAACAATGATAGTTCGGAAAAAAATAAACAATCAAAAATAACCCTAGAAGGACTCGAATTCACTCTTTATTCAGATGGCATGATTTCCTATTCCAAACTAACGGTCGCTTTAGCCTGCAATCAAAATGCACAGACATTTACACACTTTGAAATTTTAAAGGTCCTTTTCCTCACAACCTTAGCGCAAGTGCATACCAGAACGAATAATTTGAATGGAGCGAGTTGTGCGATCGATAAAAAACTAGTTTCGATTTTCTCCATGTTATTTTTTAATGGATAAATAATGGGATTTTCGGTTACTACAGAGTAATTAAATAAATAATATTATCTCGATACAGTTATAGGAAATTCCAATGATCAGATATTACAGTGCACCTCATAAAATTTCGATAGTAGCTCTGTGTTTAGTCACCAAAAAACCTTCACAGTTAGGTTAAAAGTTTTCAACGAAATCTGGCAGTTCTGGCACCGACATAGGTTTTTACTGTGAGTTATCAAAAACGTTGAATCATTCTCACTGCAGCTTCTGTCTTTTCATCGTTGACATAATATACTAGCTTCCAATCTCACCACATTTGGAAATACTTAGTTTTTGAAATGATTATAAACAACTCAGGCTTTGCGGCTTTGACTCCAATCAGCAAGGCATACGACGTGTTGGCGCTAGGAGTTCGCCCAATCTCTCTTCTCCTCGATCTGTGACAAGACAAACGACTTGGAGAGTCATGGGTACTTCAGCTGGGACCAGGTAAGGAAAGGATAAAAGTAGCATACGAGTACAACGATAAATTTACTTAGGTAGTATTTCTTATTAAATGTAGTACTGGAAGGTCTAAAGGATGGCAACTACAATTCAAAACACGCTTCACGGTTTATACTTATACGTATTCATCTTCTCTAAGGAATTCAACTAGTTTACAGCAAGGGATTGCATTGATCGACTCAAACTTGGATATAACGTCTGAATACCTATTTTGTAAAATTGCCCTTTTCAAAAAACATATTGAAGCAAAAAAATATTACTCTGATTATAGCTAATTAGAAGATTACTAAATCATATAGAAAAGTAGTTATTATAAAGTACGATGCACACCAGTACCTGTCAAAAGTGGCCATTAATTCTGATTCACCCGCAGTACAGCAATCACTTAATTTAACTATTTTGCTGTTCACTTTGAAATATTATTAATCAAAGAAGATCAAGTTAAACGGCGGCTTCATTTGTCACTTTGAATTTTAAAATACGGAACACTTTGAAGTAGAATTTGATTTCTTTAATATAAGTACTCCTATATTTTAAAGGATTAATTGGTCTCAAATTGTTAAGATTAAAGTAAAAAATGTTGCAGATATAAAAGTGACTACAATAGAATTCCTATACAATCCTAATAAGCGTTGATAAATCAATACTTTAGTTTTATTTGAAAACTAGTTTGCAAAAGTTATTTTCCCTACATAAACAGAGAGCTTTTAGTTATATAGTGTAGGAAATTAGATAGATGGTCCTAAATTAAGTTTGGATAAACATTAGGAGTTCGATAAAATTTTACATGTACCTTTTAAAAGCTCTGTGTTTTGCGACCGCGAGTTATTAAATTGGACCTACACTTTTCATTATTATTTATTTTTATTTGTTTTACAACTTTTCCTTCACTATCTGACCCAGTAGCAGACCTCAACGCAACAAGATCGGCATGAGTGTTTCCCATCCTCAATTAAGCTACATGAATGGCTCGGAAAATATCCGGAATAAGCGAGCTCGCAACGTCGGTACACAGACTCCGCCAAGTATCGCTGCTGAGACCAGACGAGCAACAAACAGACCGTTCAAAATCATTCAAACCCCTAATCCTTTGACTTTAAGGTAAGCATATCCAAAAAAAAAATATCGATTAGACCTATATGCAATTTCAAGCAAGCAAATAATGTTATCATTAGAACTATTGTCATTGCCAGTCGCAAATCGTCTGTACATAAATTATGTACGGCACATGATAGGCGACTGCCAATATAGTCATCGGTTAGAAAATAACATTCATGTTTTTGATCATTGCAAATACTATGTCCGCACTTATTAAATTCACTTATAGTCTTTGATTGGCATTTTACATAGGAGATCAAAAGGAGATTCAAAATTAAACGCAGGGGGATGACTAAAATAATCGAGCAATTATCCTTTTCTTAAAGCAAAAAAGTATTAAAAGTAGATCCCATTATCTCAAAACTTTAATGCTTAAAGGTAATTTTAAGTTTTTTGTCATCTACAATGCCACATTTGAAACAAAACTCTATTTATTTGATCCGAGATTATAATTTACAATTCAATTATTAATAAGTAAGAAACGTTAACAATTCAAATATGCTGCTCCTTTACCTGTTATTTTTGTTGCTACTTATGCTTTTATTACAAATGTATTATTTTTAATTGTGTGTAATTTTTCAGCATTCTTATATATTTTGTTGGTATTATTGTGCCGAAACACTCGCGTAGGTTTTTGAGCAGGCTAACTACTTACATAGTGCGCTGATTAGAATCCTTATGTAGGCCCACATTTAATAGAGTAAAAGTACTGGTATTTCTAGCCGTGATTGAAAGGATATAAATTGCAAAAGGCAGGTAGATCACCTGATATTATTTAAAGACTTAACTATAAGTCTATAAAATTTGTTACCACATAAACCTCTTTTTACGTTGTTGAAATTACACAACATATCTTACAAGATGTAAACGGAAATACTTAAAACTTAATCCCGATTTGATTTGTATTAGCGGAAGATTCTCATTTGTTGTGATTGTTTATTAGTGAGTTATAATGAAGAAGAGCTCTGCGCCAATTTGTGCATTTTTTAGTTGTTTCTGTACTTTTGGGGAATGATTAATAGCTTTCAGGCGCCATATTTTTACAGTTCTGTTTTCTAATTTTTATTCGGTGGGTAACTTACCTTCGATTATAGGACATTTTGGTCTGAAATTACTAACCGATAAAGATGAAGTTCAATACTTGTTAAGATGAACGTGTAATATAAATTAAAGAATTTTTAATATGAGAATCTATTTCGAGAAATAAATTAACACAAATGTTAGCATTTTAAATATTCTGTATAATTTTAAAGTATATTTCGAAAGTATAAGAGTACCTAATAAAGTTTAAAAAAATATTTACAGGATACCCTATGAGCTTCGGTTAGTTTGAAGATCCAGTATGTACTGATACCCACTAAGTGAGTGCATGATTAGGGCCTCATCAGTTAATACTGGTCATTATAATTCGATTCGTTGTAATACCCTTTCTTGCTAAGTGTGTATCGTAGCTTACCACTATAATATAATTCCAAAATACATGATAGAACGTGGATTATTTAGTTCGGATAATAATTTTAGAAATGGGTGTCAGTCAATTGATGATTCATTTTTAAAAGCTGGTTGCAATACAGCGTGTATAGGTGTGAATGACTCCGATGAATAAAGATAATTTTCGAAAATTTTGTCGTGACTAACGTATCGTACATCTAACTATTTTTTATAATCTAGGTATGTACTTATTAGGTACTTTCTTTGTTTGCTTCGCAATTGCTGGTATGTGCATTTTTATTGTCGATTAGAAATAAACAACCCTTACTAATAATATGATCACTAGATATATTTTAAACACTGTCAATATTTTGGAGACGTTTAATCTAATATAATAAAGATTTGTTTGTTTGTATCAAATAGGCTCCAAAACGACGGACCGATTTGAAAATTTCTTTCACTGTTGGGAAGCTACACTATTCCCGAGTGACATATATATAGGCGAGTGACTGAAGTCGGGCGGGCCGCTAGTAACTGATAAAATTAGGAAAATTCCGCCTTGCTTTTTCGCAAAATATACAAGTAGGTACTTAACAAATATTCGAATATTTACCATTTGTGCATATTTTAATTCTAAAATATTGCAAAATAATCGTTCAAGTCTATGAGCCTGACAAGAACCTACTGCTAAATTTTATTCAGCTATCGTTAATTAAAAGTTTAGTTCCGGAATCCGGATGTAAAGGGTGTTTTTTATACTTAAATTCTCATCAGTTACCAGAAAGCTGAATGTACGTTTTCCGAAAGCACAGGCGACATTTCTGTTTGAGGTACAGTTATTTATGTGAAATGTCAATGTAAGAGTTATACCTAGTTTAGTTTTGCCCCACTAGCACAGCTGAAGAGCAAGTTCTGGGGCAGAGAATAACGGCGTAGTACAAATAACAGCTACTTAGATATAATGAAGAATATAAGACATTAGGGTATAATAGTGTCTTATATTCTTCATTACCTATATCTACGAGTACTTAGCGCTCGGTTCTGAGCTCGTTATAGATAGTAAAATAAATATGGTTTATGCTTGCTAATCGTTTAAACGTACATATTGATACTGGTACCCAAGTTAACCATGGTTTTTGTCTGTTCGGTAACTTGGAAGGCTGAAAAGTATTGGATATGAAATAGGCGACTGTTTTCTTTGTCCATAAAGTAGATTACCAATAAATATTGGACAGGTTTTTTTCTTTTATCAGGCTGTTAATGACAAAGATATGCTATTTAAAAGTTCATGAGTAGGGCTCTCGTCACGTCAAGGTATAGATAAATTGTGCCTTAACGTGACGTCACGTGTACTCATGAACTTTAGAAGCACTTATCTTCAACATTTTTTTGGAGAAAAAAATACGTGACAATATTTTTTAATAATCTAACTGATGGATTTACATAGTCGTATTGAACTGTAAGTAGCGGTTGGCCTAAGTATCTTGTGAGACAGTTCCACCTACAATACGAATACTATTTATAAATAATTAATTCGACCAACCACCCCCTACTAAATCAAGATATAAATTGAAACATACTATATGATGAAGATGATACTATTGAAATGATGTTTTTTGTTACCAGGTTCTTACCGAGCCGAAAGAAAGATCGCTCTATGACTGCAAATGCGGTTGCAAATGAACAAAAAGCAACCAAAGTACTCGGACTAGTCTTCTTTACTTTCGTGCTTTGTTGGGCGCCATTTTTTTTGCTGAACATCTTGTTTGCGTCATGTCCATCATGCTCTGTACCAGGTAATACAGAAAAAATATTTTTTTACTGTCATGACAGAGCTATTTCGTTTTTAAGTTTAATAAATTTGCTGTTGGTATACCAATAACTTAAGAATCGAAAGTTGTTTCAACATTATTATAGATTAATGACGTGACATCATATATTATTCAAAGTTCCACATGCCAATTTTGTACTTATTATTTCGTGGATCGTTAGATTTTGTGGTGATTTAATTTATAATGATAATGCAAGCTGAAGTCCTCCGCTCTCCTGTATACCATATTATGGCGCATATGCATTGTTTTAGACAACGTGGTTGACATCTGCTTGTGGCTGGGTTACGTGTCTTCGACTATAAATCCAATCATTTATACAATTTTCAATAGAACATTTCGAGCCGCATTTCTTCGACTACTGTGTTGTCAATGTTCAAGGTAAGGATTCCTTTTAATTCATTACGGTTAACAGATATGTAGATATATTAGATAAGTTGCATAATAGTAATTAACGGCGATATATTAAAGTGTGAATTTCCGAATTCGATAATGAGTCTTGACTCTGAATATCCACTCACAAATTGAAACGTTCCCGATGGTCGTGGGTTTCCCTTTTAAATCCCGATTTAACGGCCGGTGTAGTGTGCTGACAAGTTTAGTGAATTGGACGCTGACGTCCGTTTTTACGAAATACTTGCTAATTTATTTCCATCGAAACGGGTTTAATTTGTTTAAGTAGATACTTAGTTATACTAACTAATTAATTATAAATGCAAAATACATTGTTAGATACATCATAAATACTATTTCAATAAAACACATAATTAATAATTGTCTCCAGACGTGGCAGGTGCACTCTGTATCGCTCCGCAGTAGGATCTACCCGCGGCGCATCTCAGCTGTGCGCTCAGTCGGCGTTACCACTGGCTATATCACTTCGTCCTGCAACTATAACGGAAGCAGCGATACCAGAAACTACCGAAACAATTATGATCGAACCACCATTGTCAGAGTTTAGCCGCTACTAACCCCTTTTAACTCATAATTCATTACGTAACTGTGTCACACGATAAATAACAATTTATGCTATTGTTCCCGCATGATAGTTCAATACAGTGTTGTAGATTAAATAGGTCTCGAATAAAATAGTAACCCATTAAAGCAGGATCCTGTCTCGACGTTTCCATAGATCAATTGTTATAAACAATAATCTTAAATGTGTAAATATACTGTACTTACTGTAAAACTGACCATCAATATATTGTCCTCGTAACAAGTTTGTCAAATTGCTAAAAATAATTTCTACATTTGCGTGCCAAATTTTACACTAAATGCATGCTTAAAATTGTCGAATACGTGAACATCAATCAAAAAGTGCAATGAAGAATCTAAGACGAAATTTATAATTATAACGAGCGACTTTTATTCATGTCACAATTAAAATATACCTATTTTAAGCGAAATAACTTCAAATCCCTATAGGGGTAATAATATGTTTACCAAATATAAATGTTTAATGTAACCGAATCACTTTAAAAGTATGTTTATCGATGTGTAGAACCCATAGTATAAGATTTCTGGTAATCTTCATTTACAAATATCTTTAAGGGTCTAATGGCCTCCGAATATATCGCATTAGTCTGGTCTACTTATGAGTTTAAATATTTTAGGATTTCTGGAAGTCAAGTCTCCTCTTCTTTATTATCAGAATAACAATGAGTTTATATAAACCCGACAAAAAATAGGTAGACAATTTCTTGAGTAGGTGTGTGTAATCTCTGTGTGCTTGGCCAAACTTCAATAAATTCCGGAGTACAGTTTAAAACCGAAGTGTTCCGTAAGTTTTTAGACATTTTTCCTTGATTGTTGTACCATGTATAATATTATAATGATAAATTAAAAACTATTCAACATTATCAAATCACAAAAATAATAAAAATAAACGAGTGAAATATTTTGTTTTTCATTTAACTAGCACAAATAATTACCTACCGTAATATATTCAGAGCTTCAGATTTGATAAAAGTTTTTATTGACCTTAGTGGGTAACAGAACATAGGTAGTTGATTTCAACAGGTTTACACTTTAACTAGGAGGTTCTAGAGTCTAATGATATTTAGTCTTCCAAAATATTTGACGACTTCCGTAGGTTCTAGTTTGCCTAATACATTTCAGTAAATACAGGTGCATGACAGAAAAAACGATCAACCGTTCCTCCGTCATTAGCTGAAGGCATCGTTTTATTGGTTTCAGTGAAGAGGATACTACGCAAATACCTGCAATTTATCGTACCATAATGCGTCAATGTATTTCTAGTTTGTATTGGTCTGGCTTTAATATATATAATATTACATTCTTTTAGACCAAAACGGCGTAGTCTTTACATTGCGTCGGCTATTTCGATGATACAACTCTGCCCGCGTCAGCCACAACTCGTCGCCATTGTTAAAACAAGAACAGGGTTAACAGAAACTAATGACCGTTACATCATTTTCAGACGTGCATATCATATCATGGTAGGTACCCCCAGTATAAACAGGGAACATTCAAAACTTATAACGTATTTAAATACGTTATAGTTGTTCTATTCGAATTTGTAATAACGGCATAGAAGAAGAAATTAAAAATAACAATTAATTGGAATAATAAGAATATGAATATGGAAATTTATTATTTTATATATAGGTAGGTAATATATGAATTCAATTCCTAGGCACTTACTTTCAAGTTAGGTAAGTATGAAACAAATATTATTATTGCTGGCACTACCTATAAATTCAGTAAAATGCAACCCAATTTAAGGTGTGATTACACCTTAAATTGGATCAATCATAGCACTGTAAGCGCCCCTCGCGAATCGCGATGCGCGTATTAGTCAGCTTTATGCGGTACTTAAGGTGTCGGGTGTCTAGGATATAAAATTCTGCGATTTGTAGCATTAAATGTCCTCCAATATCGAGTCTAGATAAAATGTTACAGCCCACTTAAAAAAACATTAACCTTCATTGTTAATATTAATCAAGACTTTTAGTTGTATTTATAACTAGCTGATCTGGCGAATTTTGTTTCGCCTTATAGACAATACATGAGGAGATTTTTAATTATTTTAAGGTTAATTTCGGCATGTATTTTGGTGCAGTAAAATACCTTGCGACAGTCGTAGGTCTTCCGACGCAGAAACATGATGCATATAAATTGACCATAGGAAAAATGCAGATTTTCTAAATTCAGATCACTAACTTTCATGACGAATGGAAGACATATCGGAAATTGAAGCCTTTAGTCTTAAATTGTACGGTGTTAAGCCAGGCACATCAAGAGTTTAAAGAATTGGGTAATTGGTGGTTTTATCGTCATTTGTTACCTATTTAATAGATTTTAGTAAATGCAGTGTTTGTGATGTATTTCTGAATTATGTACCACGTAACGTAGCATGTGCTTATCCAGGCACCTAATATCTTCGCATTATGTCCGAAGGTGCTTATGACTGTAACGAGTATTTCAGTAAATATGCGAAAAAATGTACACGTTTTTAAAACGCTTTAAAGCTTTTTTATTTTTATATTTTTATTATTTAATACATACATAAAAAAGCAATGAAAGAGCATTTTCCAGAAGATATAGGATCTACCTCGTGCTCCGGCTATTATGCAATTTCATATTTCTAACAAATACGCCCTATTATCCATTCGATTATATTCGAGCATTCTAGTAGATAAGTTTCAAACATCATTAATAGGGTGGGTCAAAAAAAAATTTTTTAAGTAATCGATTTTTAATAGCGATAATATGTTGGAGTATGGTATCGTTATGAACCCCTTAATTTTTTTTTTAATTATTTTAAGTGGAACAGCCCGCGCAACGCACTTGAAGTTTTGATAAAAAATCGTTTAAGTACCCACTTTTACACCTTGACTTACATGTTTAACTTTGGGTATAGTTTAATATTTTAAAGAGTATCCAGTGAAATACACGTTACTTTTGTTAAATAATCGGTATTGTTTATTAAAAGAAGACTTTTGAGGTAAGTACATTCAGATAATTCATGTATCCGTAATGCTAGTTTCTCGTGAAACCTTGTGAAATTGTAATTTATATAATTTTTGTTTTAGGAATTGGAAATTAAACTTTCTCATCATGTCAAACAAAAGACAGTCATACAAGTGCCCTATATTTAGAACTATAGAGGATATAAGACCAAATGTGTTACCAACATACCAGGATGTAATGAAATGTTACGAGTGGAATAGACTACAGGTGAAAATTAAAAATGGCAGTAACAAAGAGCCCCCATTTTCCGAAATTGCAGAAATTGTAACCCAAAAAGTTGAAGAAGTATGGCAAAAGGCATCAATCCCTGTGGTCTCGCATAGAAGAGTCATTCAGCTCCTAAAAGCTTATCATTCTAAATGCAAAAATATCATCAAATCATTGAAAAGGTTGTCAACTGAGAAAAAAGTGGTTTGATATTTGTTCATGGAAATGCAAGATAATAACTCAGTGCAAATGTCCCAGAGAAGTCAAAGTTCCTAAAGAAGAACAAGACTAGTGTTTTATTTTCGGAAAAGATACAAAAAAATATAGAAGAACCTTTACCTTCTACCTCTGTGTGTGGTTCGAAATTAAGACACATTCCTCATGCAAAGACGGATCACGGCACCTTTGGAAATTGATTAAAAGTTCGCGATTTTTATCGAGTGCATTAAAAGCAGTCATAGATCCTGTTATTCAACGAAATGCACAATTTGCTCACCCTGAAAATTTACTTTTGGCGATGTTAACAGATGAAAAAAAGCATATACGAGAACTTGCAAATAGAAGAATTCTAAAAGCGCGTAATTCATATACAACCACAAAACCACGCACTTTTCAAGTGCCTAAACTTAATTTTGAAGCTAAATCTTACATTGAGCTGATAAACTGGCAAGAAACCAATTTTGATCCACCTGTTCTAAGAAACCAAACGAATGAAGAATTTCTGCAGATAATAGAGAAAAAAGGTGACGAAAGGATGCTGTTTATTAGGCTACCCTGCCATACACAAGCGGTTGAACGTAGTGTAAAGATAGTAACAGAAGCTGCAATGGCAGCTTGTGATAAAAAAGCAAGGGATGTCATGATTCATGCAAAACTTGCTTCAAGGAAAGTTATCCCAAAATTTGAGAGTAGGCGCGATTTTTCGTATAAAAATAACTAATTTTTTTTATGATTATTTGTTTAAGTTTTTTATTTTACATGTTAGTATATGTCTTTTGTAAAATATTTGTTATGTTTCGATAGTACTTAAAGTAATTTCTAATAAAGAAATATGCCTTATAGTAAGACGTGTTTTTTTCAAAAAACGTATAGTTTTAAAGCGCATGCGCGGGCTGTAGATGTATGTTTAATTATATGTTTTTTAGCTAAAACTACTTTTTATAGTACACTACAACATAATATAACTATTAGAATTTGATTCATCAACCTTTTTTTTTTTTCATACTAGAGTGACCCACCCTAATCATTAACCCATATATTTTGGCCGAGAACTCATGCTCCGGAACAGTCCACGTCAACTATGAGCCACACAATAAGCGACTGCAAGAACTTGTTCATAATTTCACTTCATATTCATTGCATCTTACTTGGTCTCATCACATTACCAAGGTCATCCTTTCTTGAACGAGGTAGTTATAGGATTAGTTAACGCACTCTAACTCGGAATAAAGTTCCAATAAAAATGCACAACTCGAGGCATGTTCGCAGCTGTTTTTGTTTATTTAGTACTAGCTTCTGCCCGCGACTTCGTCCGCGTGGAACTCCTCCTTTTTTGAAGTCGGTTAAAAAGTAGCCTATGTTCTTTCTCGGGCTCCAGACTTTCTTTGTACCAAATTTCATTTAAATCGGTCCAGTAGTTAAAGCGTAACAGACAGACAGACAGAGTTACTTTCGCATTTATAATATTAGTTAGGATAAGAATAACTTGGATTGCTTTTTGCTAATCGGCATAATTTTTCCATCCATCTAAAGAAACTATGTGACCTAAAATCTTCACATCTTCATTAGTTCACACCCAAATTTGCACGGCCTTGAATTGTAATGTCATTTCCGCTCCTTCAAGTCACCCTAAGACTACATCTATGTGTTCCAAATGATCCCTTCATGCTACACACGTCAATATTGCTAAATCATCTAGATAATTAACGCAAAAACTCTGTACTTCGATTCCAAGGATAATATCTATAAGTTAAAACTACCAAAAGATATGTTCAACCCTTGCGGCAATACATTTTTCATACACAGTAAATCCCGTATCAGATTGGGATCTAGAACTCTTTAACAGTGAAAATCTTTCTAGAAGTCACACAAAGACAAAGATGATGTGCAATTTCATTGGCTTCTGATGTTGCAAGCACATACTCCGCGTTTCCCAAAGTTGTATCGCAGGCCGAAAGGAATCCAGTTTACACCTTTGGCCAATAAAGATAATAATATAGTTATAAATATATTTATTTAATTCAATTACTGAAAAGGAATTATCGTCGTCGTTTTATTGAGGAGAGATAATCGAACGAACTTAATCATGTCCCCGTACCTTGTATAGAAGACCATATTCTCGTATTTTTACGAGTAACCTCGTATGGTTGGCAACCCTGTTTCGAAGTTATCATCTACATAATACTAGAATGTTAGGTTACTGACTCTACAACCACTTACAACTACATCGATCTGGCCGCCTAGGGGTTTCCTTATGATATATATTCTCTATACAAGTTAAACCATTTAGAAGTATTAATGCAACCTTAGAATTCACCTTGTTCCTTGAATAATAAGATAAACTACTTTAGACATTTCAAATGTCAGTTATTGAGAAAACTGACCATTTAATGATTTTAGAAACTGATTTTACACCAATGACTTAAAACAGTTTTTTTATTGCCCTTTGTGAATTGTGCAACGTTTTATGGAGCAGGAAGGAAACTTGACAGCGTTTTCTAAATTCAATTTTCCAAGTGCACACTAGGAAGTCCCGTTGTGTAATGACGATCGTCGGAACTATGTCGAGTATAGATGTGGGCATGCCGCTGCTGTAATAGTGGAGTCATTGAAGCATTATGGGTCCGAATTTTTTTACTGTGAACCGAATTGCATACAATTTTAGAATTAGGTCCATCTTACCCTTAAGTTCAAAAGTGAAAATGATTTGAACTCCGCTACCACCCTGGGGGTGATTGCCACCCCTTCTCGGGGGTGAATTATTTTTTTTTCAAAATAACTTCGGATATCGATAGAAGGCCTAATTTTAAGGAAAAAATCATCTATAAAGTTTTTCAAAAAATCCAATACTTTTCAAGTTATTTGCAATTGAAAATTCGCAATTTTTTCACCTTTTTCATCGGTTTTTTGCAAAAATCTCCAAAAATATACGTTTCATCGAAAATTTTATAAAGAACAAAATTGTAGCAGGCAAAACAATGAACAATTTGGTTTTTTATACAGTATTCTAAGTGCAATATTAAGCTATAAATTAAAGATCAAAGCCGTTTTTTATTCTGCCTGAAATTTAATCGATGTGGTCAATGCCATCTAGCGGCGAGCAGATGCATTTTATGCATTCTAATACAAAAGGGTTTTGTAGTGCTTGAAATAAGCTTTAAAATGAGCACTATTAAAAGTCTTTTGCACGTAAAATAAGTGAGCTGTATTGCAAATAAGGGGGGCAACTAATGTTTTTTCTTTAAAATCAATGGGTTTCATAAGTGCCATTTACACCATAATTAAAATTAATCGTATTCCGCCTAGAATTAACTTCATTATGAAGAGTTTGATAAATAGTATCAGTTTGGCTGCTTCAGGACACATATTTTTCAAAAAAGTCACTATTAACTAAAAAAACAACATCCCACGAAATACAAAAATCCCACGTTTATTTCATTATATTTCAATAATGACGACAGATACGTATAAAAGTGTATGAATAAAAAATGTAGGTATTTTTCTGACAAACAATTTGGTTTTTTTGTTTTTTCTGTCAAACAAAAATTGACGGAAATGTGATTGTTTGAAGAGCGCATGGCAGCGCAATCACAGCCTCTCTTAAGCCCTTTAACCCTTCGCCGTTTTGGAAAAAGGTTTTTTACTATATATTGCAATACAGGATGTTGTAGCTCTTTTAATTACCTTTACAATGGTTTTTTTATAAATTGTGATAGCGTGAAAATTGAAGGAGTTTGGTCCAAAAACTTATCATATTTTTTTAGTTACTAAGTAAGTAACTGAAAATTTCGGAGTATGAATAATTGAAGCAATGTGAAGGTACGCAGTATAATATAGACCCACAACTATTGTAATGTGTATATGTTAACGGAAATGTATATAATCCGTCATTGTATACAATTCCTAGGAAATGTACTTATGTAATTCTTAAAATCGCAATCGGAAATGTAAAACATTTAAGACATAGGTTAGGTTAGGTTTCCGCGAGCCAAGTAAGAGTCTGGCAAATCTTTTGCCTTCCCCAGGGCATAAGGTATCAATGAGGATTTCCCCACTAAAAAAAAAAAGTTAGGTTAGGTTTTTTTTTTAGGTTAGGTTAGGTTAGTTTTAAGGGTAGAAAAGCTTAAGAAGATGATAATCGTTTTCGAGAGTGTGGAATAATATTTAAATCCTTTTCATTTTATCAAAAAAAAAATATCAAGGGGTAGTATTCAAGGATTGAAAGGGGGTTAAAAATTTGATAATTATTATAGAGAATATAAAATATTACTTACTCTATACTTACTTACATCTTTTTATATTATACCAAAGTATTTTTTTCAGATTTTTTCAATTTTGGGGTAGTTTGCAAGGGTTGTAAGATTTTCAAGGGGTTGAAAATAATTTTAATATGAGGTAATTATGTTAGAAAATACTTTACCATTTCACCACTTACTATTAGACATGTTTTCTAGCGATAAAATGGATCAATTACAATTTTTCCATTAAGGGGTTGTTTACACCCCTTAAAAATAATAGGCGGAGTTCAGATCATTTTCACTTTTGAAGTTAAGGTTAAGATGTGCCTAATTCCAAAAATTTCATGCAAATCGGGTCACAGTAAAAAAATTCGGAGGTAAGGCCGTATTTTTCGCTTCAATGACTGCACTATAATTACAAGGGTTGGATTCATCTGGCTGGATTTGGTTTGGATAGCGGCGCTCGGGACGTTGGTTTTTATTTAGTATACGTACTTAATACGTTTTAAACAAAGTATTACATATACACCTATGAGTTGAAAATTATAAACTAACTGTTTGGAGATGTTATGCAGCGACATTTAATAACTATTACTTGTTAAAAATGACTATGTTTATTGAGTAAATACAACGACGTCGTTTATTCTCAAGTAATTAAAAATGAAGTGGCTATTAGCTAGAGTACATCAAGCTACATGATGAAATGTACTAATGTAGTTCTACTCCAGTCCTTAAGGAGATAATATTATCACTCGAGCATGCTCAGCGCGCTCGGATGCGCAGGGTTGTACATTGAACAACTTACTCATGTTTTGAGTCATGCTGGATTAATATTCAATAATATCTCGATACAAACATCAACCCTTGTTTTCACCCTCTTAAAGAGTGATCTCCGTAACCTATCCCATTACTCAAATTGTTTATACATCTCTAAATTGGTTATGCGGTTATATTATATTGGTTTGTGTGAAGAAGTATAACAGCCAGAGAATTACGTTTGTATTTATAATATGATGAGGGAAGTAAGTGTGTAAGTATATATTTAAACGCATTGTTGTTTTAATATTTTATTCATTGAATTAAACGGAATTCTATTTGACATCCTTTTTATTAATGCTGACAAGAGTGACGTTTGACAGCCCTCGCTTTCGCACAATTTACAAAGCCTCAGCAGACTAGGAGCTCAGTACGGATTGGAAGCTCGAATTTAAATAATGTTTTGCAGGATAATATATCGTCAGAAGGTTTTAGAAGTAAGTTAACTAGGTTATATCCGGCTCGAAGGGCCACTAGCTATGTTTAAAATAAAACACAGCATTATGATTAAGTAATTATTAGTTATTTAATAGAAAATCACAGAACCGGCTTTGACGCCATTGACAATCAGCACAGAACTAACTAAAATATTGCCACACTAATGATTACACAAAACTAGATATTTTTACTATTTCTATGTTTGTCTCAAACAAAGATAAACGTAAAAAATTGCGAATTAGGCTCGTGTGTCATATTCTACGTTTTATATAAGGCATTTGGTATACATATTTATAAAAGACAATTAAACGTAGCAAGTTAAATAGTTTAACAATAACTAATAATTATCTTTCAAGATTTTTGACAACCTCTTCTTCCTATAATGGTTCTGACGAAAATACATTTTATACAACTGTGTTCAGTACAGTTGCAACTACGCAGTTTTTATTTCTATAAAGTCGCTTAACTTCTAGAAGTTTTGATTCCGCGTGCTGTCGACATTTCTCGGATATTCCTTTTACTCTTTATACCCCCGACAGAATGTGAAAAGAAATATAAATAAATTCTCTGCGTTTTATTTTTGCGATCCTCGTAATAACGATGATGTGTCGATATGCCGCTAAAGTATTAACTGATTGATGATCATGGTTATCGTTCCCCTATTGAAAACATGGACAAATGACAAGAATGTAAATTTAATTGCGATGTCACTATCATTTTATGCTATGGCGGCGCCAAAAACTTTTATATATGATAAATATGTTTGTTTCTAAAACTGGAATAATTGCGTATTCTTTAATAGCCTGATCAGGTGTCTTTTAGGAAATACATACATCGTATGGTTTGAGTGCTCCTTAATTAGAGGAGTTTAACCACTGACAGAAAAGATTCGCCGAAAATAAATGTTATTATTCAAAACTATCCTATCCTTATAAATAGTCCACAGTAGTTTAGCTTAAACTACCAAACTGATTTTTTAAATCATTTTGAGTTTAGGACGGTGAAATGGTTTTTGTGAATATGTCGAAATGTCAATCACCGTGTTTTGAATGTCGGTACTCTGTTAAGATAATGTAACAATAAATTAAACAGCTAATAAAACTTTCTATGTACAAATGGAAGACCTCATAAAGCGACCCTAACAATACTGCCTACAGAAAGTTTAACGTAAGTTCTCTACCTCAATTATGCAATCTCTGTAAACATACAGTGGCCCACCCGTGTAAGTTATACGCAAAAGCGGTATAAGGTTGAAACATTCATTCGTGTGTTCAAGTAGCGGAGTGTATGTTGGTGATTTAGAACGATATGTGAAAATATTTGGATGTTAGGCCTAATGTTTTATGGTCACGGATGGAGCTTAAAAATATCTCGTACAATTGGTTTGCTAAAACCGATGATGAACAACATTTGAAAGTCGACCCCCAACGGTTGATATTAAAGGTTGATATTAAAGTTACCTAATAATTAGCTCTTCTTGAATTTTTAATGTCCTAATAATTGGTTTAATATGTATATTTAATGTTACACTGTATTATATCGTTAAAATCTTATCACTTAAAAATTGTATTGATCAGGGTTTTGAACTTCTCGTACACATTGTAGAGCAATTAATGCAGGGTTGTTTGGGAAATCTCGTATGTTTTCATTTTGTATTCCACGGAATCTCGAGTTTGTATCTAGTTCATTCCCTTTTATGACTTAAACTTTATTGTTATAATGTAATCGCGTTATAAATATACCTAAACCGAAATAATGTTGTGTGTTGGCGACTGGCTGCTAGACGGCCTCCGCCGACTGGCTGCTAGACGGCCTCTTTTGTTATGTTTTTTATATTACTTTTTATAACGTTCGATTTTTATATGTTTAAATTGTTGACATATTAGATGTATATTGTTTTATTATTCAGTTGTTGTAATTCGTTAGCAAAGATAGCATTAAATTCTGTTTATTTTATTGTATTGCGTGTTTTCATAGTTCGCCATTAGTACAGAACCCATTATATCGTTAACATTTTTGGTCCGGCTGTTTGTGTGTAAATTGTACTTATAGAAAGAGTGCTAGGTATTTACTGATAATAAAATCATTCCTGTTTTTAGCGTTTTATGTTAGATAACAAGAGGCAAAATTAGTATGACTTAATTAATATTACATATAATAATTATGTATATAATTAATTATATGTAAAGAGTACATATAATGTATGATGGCGGATCAGATACATTATATCTTTACCATAGCGTTATCTTATCACCTGCTCTTGGATTTTGAAATGCTATTATTTTCACTACATTGGTCTTACTTTCATATTTCTTTTTGCTAAACCTACTTAATTTCTCATAAATATACGCAGGAAATAATAATCCTCTATAAACAACCAATTATTCCTACCTCATTCAACAGCACTGTTAAAGTTAGGGCAGAAAATTTAGAACCCAAATATTCTTAATGAATTTTTAACCATTTATCAAATACACGCTATATAAAAAAACATATGCATAAAAAAAATTGAAGTAGATATATGCGTCGTTAGGTCATTAAAATATTCCTAAGTATTTTAATGACCTAATAAACAACATATAATTTATTTTTGGGTCTGAAATTTTATATCATTTGAAAGTTAAGAAACTATCGCAAAGTTAGGAAAACCTATTTGGACTGTGAATATCTAACAAAATGTTCTGATTAGCTCTTGATACTGTAGGTAATGTATAAGAAAAACATGTCATGTTGTTTTGGTTATAATATTATTGTTTGCACATTGTATTCGTAAAATATTGTTCAAGTCACGAACATTGGTATGATCGCGTGAGATAGAGTAAAATACTAATATGGAGCATGATTAACTACTCGTTTTAGTTGAGCTTTCAAAGAAAATCAATGATTCGGGCTATTTGATTATTAGAGGTAAAGTAAAACAGGATATCCGACTGACTAAAGAAGAAAATAACTTACGACGCTGAGAACTGACAGTATAATTAAGCATATTACTGCACATGACTCTTGCATTTCAACTATTTCATTTTAAATATAAGATAAATCTTTCCATAAATATTAATATACTCGAGCTTAAAGAAATAATAATTACTGTTGATAAAGTTAATATGCAATTCAACGATATTGGAACGTACAATCTCCCAGGCAACGTAGAGCTATCCGCTCAGGTAAGTTATAAATAAAAAAATGACATTTATTAAATAAATTATGTTAAAGTATAACGCTGCAATTGCTGAAATTATGTAGGAAGTATATTCTGCAATCAGACTGCACCTCACTGCGTTTAATTACAACATTTTATACACTGAAATAGGCACATGCAATTTTGGTCATTTAATATTCTATATGAGAGGATTTTAGTAAAATGCATTGCGGACGTGAAATATAAAATATTTGGTTTTTGTTCAATCATAATATATTCATTATAATATAAAAAAATGGACATCTGAAACTTGTAAGAAATTATTTATAATATATATATATATATATATATATATATATATACATATATATACATATATATAATTTCCTGGTCAATTATAGCAAATAAAGTACTTGTTTCGAGTGCTCCACTTTCCTGTTAATTATATATTATTATTACTTAATAATAATCTCATACGACATTTAAGTAGGATCGCAGAATCAATCAACAAGAAAATACTATGTTCAATATGACATATTATATTTAGATAAAATAAATGGTGCATTGCCTACACAAGCAGGAACACCATCACGGTCGATCTTTTTCGTTAAAATAATTTTTTTTCAGATTATTTGACAGTTTTATAAAATATTTATTTATATTGGTTGATCGCTACTTAAATTCAAAACTTGAAATTACTTTTTGACTGAATTGCTCGTAAGTAAGCCATCGCCGCGTCATCTCTTTTATTGGTTGGAACGAACGTATAGGTATTCAAATTCAAAAGTTATGAGGGGTTTCCCAAATTTAACCATAGTCATTCGTATATCAATCATTGAATTAATTAATTAAGTATATGCCTAACTAGTACACTTTCATTTGCAGAATACAATGCTGGAAAAAAGTAAACATGATGAACCTGGAAATCACTCACGTTTACGAAATAAGGTTACTTTTGAACATTATCAGGATGTAAGTTAAATTTGCTGTAAATTGTGTAAATGGTACTTGTATGTGATGATTTGTAGATATTTTTTATTTTCCACTAGATATTTGAAGATTTTTAAAAAAATAATATCACGGAGATGTTATAATTTAGTTCTAGATAGTCTTTTATTGTAATGGTGTTCTTACAAAACTAAAATAAAAGTGTATCTTTTAAAACTTATCTTATCTTTTAAGGCTATACATACTTTAAAATGCTTAGTTAGATCTAAGTCATTTACCTACTTTTATTGAAGTAATAGTGCGCTCTGAATTATTAATGCAACTAATAAAAAATAATTAAAAAATCTGTTGTTTAAAATTATATCACGGAACAATAAAACCTAATGTCAATTGAATTAATTTAACTTTGAAAATATGAAGATATAGGTTTATTTGTTGATATTAATTTTCAGTAATAGTATATTCTTCTCATTATAATTTAACACGGCTAATCTGCAATTTATATTATAATATAATATTTTTGACATAATATTTTTTCATTAGGATTTTTTGCGATTAATGACGATGGTTTTTCGTTACTCTCGCTGGTTCGGTGTGGCTGGGTCTGGCCGGATTACTTGGAAGGTGCTTGGATTGTTCATTTTAATCACACTCGGGGTAATTGAAGGATTCGCTATATGGAGAGTCATTAAAGCTCTCGCAGGCACGGCAGTAGATATCGTGGGACACAGTGAGTGAGCATTAGGATATATTTTTAGATAACTAACAAAGGTTGTGGTACCATAAACAATTATCGTTGATACATTATAAACAAAATAAATGCTCGAAAGTCACGTTATCATAATTTTGCTCATATATGTTGAATGCTATCATACGATACTTACATAATTTTAAATAAAATAAATGGAAAGAGTGCACTCGTTGGTTACCTGAAAATATTTCACGAGAGATCGCGTAATAAATTGTACCTATTTACACTTTCAGGAAGTGTGACAGCCCGTTTAGCAGGAACCTTATTTTATGCTTCTGCTATTGTTACGCTGATACTTTCATGGAAATTGGCATCATCATGGGGACAACTATCCGAATATTGGGCGTCGGTTGATATGACTACGGCCATCAATGTACCGCCTGATGAAACTTTGAGACCGCGGATGATAACCGTGACAATAGCTATGGCGACGTGCTGTATCGGTAATAACTGTCGAATTGTATACGTAGCTTATGTGCAATATAAGTGTCGTAACTTGGAAGAGAACCCAGTTCGTACGCACTTCGTCTTTATTGACCTTATCTCAGTGTAACCTACTCTGGTAATACACGGCGATTGGGGCCTATAACATGAATGGCTATGGTCTCGCGAGATACCACTTGATACTGCCGCTCTTGTGTTGCACAAGTAAATTCAAGTAATACGTTCTTTGAAATACTATAAAAGATTTTCCTTTTAACACTATAACAGATTTTGTAAGGTATCATCAACGCGAAAATGTTACCGACATTTGACAGACCCCTACCATAATGTTTGTAATATGATAAGAAGATGATGTTGATTTGACAAGTTTTCCCATGTCGATGTGACGAAGCTACCGATATATGACGTACCACAGCGACAATGAAACGACATCGTTATAACGAAATTATCTCTGGCGATGTGGCGAAACATCATAGGTTCTGTATGAAAAGTACCTAACTATTTATTTTTCATTTTAGTTGAACACGGTATGAGCATAGTATCGCTTATAGGATTTGATTGTCCACAACATCTCATTCTGAAAAGATACACTCTGATGTCCCATGGATTTCTGTTATTGAGAAGTAAGTATTTTAATTATAAATAACTACAAAACAAAAACATAATATAATAACAACCAGATCGAATTATTTTGGATAAGTGAGTACATTTTTTAATAAGTATACTGTATAGCAAAATATTCTTATTATTCTAGCAGACTATTCTATTTGGTTTGCAATACCTCTTTTGTTGATGAGCAATATTGCTACAATTCTGTGGAACTATCAAGATATTCTTATAGTGTTGGTAAGCATGGGCCTAACCTCGCGATATGCAAGACTCAACAAGTATGTGGCAAAAGAGATCAGCAACAATAGGGTTCCGGTATCTTTGGTAAGCCATTGTTATAATAGATGCTACTTTTAACTAACAATAAATCTTCTTTTTATGTAAGACTATCGGTTGTCCCTCAAAATGAGGAAACAGTTTTATTTTGGATATATTTATTCAGATTGCGCAAATAATTACGAAGATAAAACATCAGGAACTTTATAATTTTAGCGTTAGGAGTTAGGTTTGTTAAAACTTTAAATGTGGTTGTTAAGTACATTGCTATATATATAATATGTTGTTTTAGCTTAATGATACCAAAGAAAATACGTGGCGCAAAATAAGGGAGGCTTATGTCAAGCAATCTATGTTGGTTCGCAAAGTCGACGAAGCACTGGGCACACTAATATTAGTCTCTAATTTCGTCAACTTTTACTTCATATGTTTACAACTTTTTCTTGGTATAACGTAAGTCTCAACGATATTGATTACCTACATCAAAGTATTTTTAGATATTGTATATGCATTTATGTTAATCAAACAAAGCGACTGGTGCGAATCACAAGTAAAAAATAAATAAATACGAGCTTAAAAACAGTCTTTTTTGAAGTTACTTTAATCGTATTATGTGATAGAGAAATACATGGAGTTAAAACTGTTTTTTTCACGCAGTCAAGGATTGTCGGGTGCTGTCATTAAGCGGTTGTATTACATAGTGTCTTTGGTATGGCTATGTGTGCGAGTGAGCTGTGTAGTGCTTGCTGCGGCAGACGTCAATGTACACTCAAAGCGAGCTTTACGATATATTCACACATGCGAAGCTTATTGTTACAATAAAGAAGTATGTTAAGTTTACTATTAGCCAATAAATCTCTTTGCCTTTTTGTCTGACTTCATTGTAATTAAAACTAAACTAAGACAAAGCAAGTGCTTCTTAAAATATATATTTAAACTAGTAAATTTTTGGATACATGCGACTTGTTTTATTTTATATGTTTATAGGTTTATGCCAACGGCTAATTCAAAATTCTACGACTACCCAACTTTATTTTTGACGTGTAGGAAATTTTTACTACGCATCGTTATTAGATAATAATATTTTTTGCGTTATTTTAGATGCAGAGATTGCAAAATCAACTTAGTAAGGATAACGTTTCTTTAAGTGGAGTAGGATTTTTCTCTCTCAACAGAACCATATTGCTAAAGGTAAGGTGTACTATGTTATTCATAATAATTATACAATTACTTTTAAAAAGTCAAGCGTAGGAAATATCAAGACCTCAGTGGGACTTGAATTCAGCTATACGTTAACGCGATCGAGTCGACGAAATCTTTCTCTATCTTTGTCTTTGTATGTACTTGTATACTAGCGAAAGGTGCTTCAACGCCATCTATGTCAATAATTATATATAATTTTAAAACTGTAAATTTGTAAATTATTTTCAAGAAAATAAGTACCTACCTTTTTGCTATTAATAATATAAATTTATACGGTACATACACATGTGTGTAGTATTTTGAAATATTGTATCAATTAAAACGAATTGTTTAAGATGGCTGGTGCAATAATCACGTACGAACTGGTACTGATTCAGTTCGATGACAACGGAGTTTATGAACACACCATCGAGTCTAGTAATGCATCCAGGTTTTAAATAAATGACAAGATTGAACTTTGTTTTTATTATTATTATTATGTTTTACATTTTTTTTACCCCATTTTATTCAACATAATAATACATTGGAATATAACGAACCATAGATATTTTTAGGGATGAGGCAAAAGTAAATAATATAAAATATACCTACTTACTACATTGTTTCGTGCGCATTTATAAATTACAAAAATCATTGATATTTCTGCGCTGGTCTTGGTATAACAATAATTATCATTAAACCACCACCATGCGTTGAGGATTTGAGCCCGCGACCTTACAATCGCTCGCTCACATAATTATTATTAAATTACAACGTTTGTCGATTTTAACCGCTAATATAGTTTTGTTTTGGATTCCTGCGATTCCTTATTCTGACCGTTCGCTTCGACACGAAGGGGGGTGCAGTTGACCCTATTAGCTCAGGTTGATGGAAGCGCAGCGCAGGTCGTCTCCCTGACGGTTTACTTAACTCGAGTACCTCTAATAAAATATATTAACTCCTACTACAACTGGTACTTTCGAGTAGGTATATAAAATAAGGAAAAAATAATAATAAATAAGAGATGTACCCATATTATATTTCTTTTACAGTGTTTAATTTCAACATACATTTATTTAATTAAATCTCTAAATGTTTTTTAAACCATTGCATTGCATTAAATTATGAAAAGTTAAAAATGATTAAATCACATATTATTTCTTCTAAAATTGGTAAAGATTTAGGTACTTTGTTTTTCATTCCCAAAAAGTAGAATTATATTTTACGAATTTAAAAATTCCTATGTACAACGAGGCATGTACTCTACGATAGTTGCGGTATTGCCAATTTCGTAAAATGTAAAGAAAACATAAGTACCTACTTATAAAAAAGCAAATCTCAATCAGCCAGCATTTGTGTAAATTTAGTACTATTTCCGAGATAATCCTAGATTTCGGCGTGTCTATGATTAGGCGCAACCTGTATTTTACCCAAATCGAAACCCTGGTCTTTCACTACAACATTTATAATCAAAATAATTTAAGCAAAGTGAATAGAAAATTAGTTGTCATTTTGATTTGTAAAATAATGACATATGTTTTTACTAAATGTGAAATCACGCAATTATTATGAAAAGTATGGTGGCTTTGACGAAAACATTTTTGATACAACTACTGTTGAAAAATATGTCGTATTAGATTACATCAGAGCGCACATTCCAACAACGTTCAACATTCACTGTACAGCGTATATTTACGAGCGGCTATTATCTAAATTGGCCTAGCTTATTTAGTATATATGCCACCATATCCTTCGACTTACTAATATGAAATTTATCATACATTAAGTTAGTGAACGTATTTCAAGTGACAAGCCCGCATCGCAAGGTACCTACGCTTAAAGCAGTTTACAGTACACTTTCGATTAAGTTACACAATACGGTTTTATTTATGATATAAATTACATGACATAGTCGGTACTTCCAATAAAGTATAAAGTACTCGGGTAGGTATTAAATAATAAAGGTCAATAGAACAAGGTAAGTATTGATTTTACGAATTATAAAAAAACTGTAAGTAGACATTTCGGCGATTTATAAGAATTAACCACTAAGTATTATACAGTTATACTACTTAACCTAGTACAGTATTTTTCTCTTTAATAGTAATTTATAGACTACTAGCGGTCCCTACAATAAAAATCAGCGGTTCTCAAGTTAAATGGTGTAACTTTTGTTTTATATATCTAGATATATATTAATAAGATGTAATACAAAAACAAAAATGATCGAACGTTTCAATACGTTTGTTATAGCAAATTCGTTTGTATTTTTAATTAAACATGGTAATGCACTCTAGTCGTGCATGACGCTACATTTACAAAATAATTCCAACGCTTCACTTTTATAATATTAATTATAGGTATGAAACGAGCACGAAATGGCATTCTTCCCCGATATTTTAAAAAGGAAACTATTGCTATATGTGATGATGTAAGTTGTGAATTTTACATTTAATTAGTATCCTACCCTGCTAAGAAATACTGAATAACACTATTTATTTACATACATTTTATTAAAACATGCGCTATAAGAGCATACACTTATGACATTATACAAATACTGTTAAAGATAGACTTAATGTAAAAGCAAACCAATTAAAAACGGGAATTTATTAATACTTTAAGAACACTAGGGTTTAGCACAACACTGCTTACAGAATAATAGAAGAATAAAAAAAATAAAAATAATACTCAACTGTAAACAATAATATTTACAAAAACAAAGAATCTGTAACAGATACTTTAGATAGTTCTAGTATTTTTGTGGTGATATTTTGCCTGTGCGGCTGAGTTTGTTAGACAAACAGACCCAGCCTCACAGGTTAGGCTCACAATATTATAAATGATAAATAACTTAAACTACCATTGACAGATAAAGCCAATCGATCTTGTATGTACGAAACAAGGTAAGTAGAAATAAATACCTACAAGCATAAAATAATATACTCAGATGTTAGTCTCGTCTGTAACGTTTATTATTGTAGTAAGACGGTTATTATAGCAGACCAATAAATAAACAAACAGTAGTTACATTGAAAACTACTCGTTTTCCAACTAGATACTAACACACGTTGGACAAGGGCTACGTCTACATATTTTTTTTCAGGACTTTGTTGGTCTTCTGCAAAATATCTTTAAAACAGCCTGTTGGTTTGGAATACCAGCTAATAATGGATTCAAAGCACTAACCTTGGCTTGTATTGTATTCTTTACAATGTTATTGGTTGAGATAGCTGCTATTTGGAAACTTATTGCAGCTTTTGCTGGTTTGGCCGATGCGAAAGGTATAAACGTGAAGTGTAACTAACTTTGTTTCTAATCAAGTAGGCGTACTATTTTTTAATGCTCAGCGTTTGTAATGTTATATCGTTTTTGAGTAATGATTATTACTTTTAATAACGACTATGAAATATTTTTATTTAAAAAATATTGCGTGTTTGATATTTAAATATAATGACCGGTTGCATATATATGTAGGTACGTTTTGATATAAATTAACCCCTTCAAATGCTTTTAGGAAGTGTAATTGGTCGTTTATCCGGAACTATTTTCTACGGCAACGCCTTAATTTCTTTGATTCTATCGTGGAAATTTGTGTTATCTTGGGAAAAACTATCTGCACATTGGACTAGAATCGAATCAAGAGAAGGACTGCATTTATTAGCCGACAGAAAAATGAAGTCAAGAATAACTATTATTACAGCTTTGGTTGCAGTGTTTGCAGTTGGTAAGTTACCAATTCTTGTAATGTTTTTAAAATTTTGGCAGCGTACAATAAAACGAAATGAAATGTCAATTTTTGTTTGTACCGTATTTCATATAATAAGATGGCCGTATCCGGTTGGTGAAGGTGAGATCTGGATCAGGGATGTACCGTCCGCCTTCCGCCTGTCTCATTGCGGAATCGCATTAGTATAGAGAATTGTAGCAACTCGCTGTAGTTTAGTTAAATAAGACACGATTTAATAAGTTTGGTTTTCCTTTTAAAATCGCTAATTGACATTGTGTTCTATCTTTATTTCATTGTCTTACTCATAATATGTGTCCTAAAGTAATTAACAACAGTTACGAACTTTATTTCTAGTGATAATATTACATATTAACTCACTTATATAAAAAGTAACAAGAATTTGTGTATAATATTTTAAACTGAGGGTTTGCATATGTTTTATTTGAATAAATTGTTAAAGGATTTAAAACTTCATATAAACTTACATCTCATGTTTAACCCCTCTATCCTGAATGCTTTACTGGGCAGCTACTAGATAGGTACTTACTTAAAAAACCGCAACTAGTTGTACAGTGCACTGCTTGTCTATGAGTTGTAGCTGAGCGGTCCTGGCGCTTTGGCGGCTTTTAATTCCGAGTGTATTCTCCTAGAGACTAGGTACTGACGACGATGTGAAAACAGAACGCGACGGCGATGAAAACCTATTCTATCTTTACGTTACCTTTGGCATTTCTTGTTTACTACGTTTGGTTGTCGGACGTGATATTTGGCTCAAGAGCCTGATCATTGCTCCTCGTATTCGCGTGCATGCTCACAGCACTACGTGTTTTATCCACTTGTGGCAATTTATTAAACATGATCCAATTATGCCAGCTCGAAGACCAGTTTTTTGGCAACGGAGGGTTTTAGATACTTAATAGCAGCAAATAAAGTCTCATTTGAATAAAGAAGTAACTGAAACGTCGGCAAACTATAATTAAATATGACACAGCGCTCTCTATAACTATAGGTGTAATGAATTGAGCAACCTAGCTCAGTTCATTATATAGCTATAGCGCGTCATCGACACCCCCTGTGGAGATGAATTATTAAAAATCCCTTCTCAGTGCTCACTACTTATAAGATAAATCTTTGCAATTTTTTTAGCTTTTATACACAGCGATTTCAACTGTGGACTGTATATAGATATTTATATAATATTAGAAATATAACATCACGCAGGATTTGCAATATAGTATTCCAGAAGAAATTTAGTAATTAAAACAAGATAATCTAAAAATTTTGACTGAGGCTGAATTTGTTGGCGTTACATTTTGAATTACATAGGTATATTTATTGAAAAATTAAAAACGTTTTTGCAATCCTACTTACTCTAAAAACTAAAATATGTGTATATGATGCTGTACTTTCTAATTTATTAAAATAAAACAAATGAGAATATATAATATGTCATTTTCAGTGGAACATTCTATGAGCATGATGTCAGCTACCGGGTTTGACTGTCCTCCCTCAGAATATTTGCAGCGATATATATTGAGTTCACATGGATTTATGCTTAGCTCTTGTAAGTGACAAATACTCAATTTTAAATGTTTTTCATGTTTTTAGCTGCTTTATTTTATAGTATCATTTTGTTTGGGTTGCCGAAAATTCTGGAATTGAATGAAACAACTTAAATAAAAAAGTCGACATAGTATGTAAGAAACAGTTTATTTATGGGTGTACATATATTACTGTTAACCTATCGTCTGCTCAGTCGGCTATGTATATGGGAAAGTTGTAAAGTTTTCTAAATTTATTTATTAATATAAGAGGGTGAAACCCGTTCTACAAGTAAGTTTACTGCTTACATTCTAGAATAGATAAATAAAACAGTAGTCGGAATTTTTGCTGTAAATGAAAAATATATTCAACTGTAACAAGAAGTAGGTACAATAATAACTACGCAGACGAAATCGCGGTCAAAAGCTAGTTATATATATGAATCTACTAAAGGCACAAAGTATTTAGTAATATATAAGTGCGTACTTAATTATGTGACTTGATCGCAGATGAATACAGCTTGTGGGTGGCGGTCCCGATATTTTTCATCAGTAAAATTGCCACTATTTTGTGGAATTTTCAGGATTTGATAATTATACTTGTAAGTATAGGATTAACATCAAGATATCATCGATTAAATACATATGTGAATCATATGCTAAAGGGAATCATGCAAAATAATCCTGATGAAACAGTAAGTATAAGGACAACGAGACGGCCGGGCCTTACGCAAGTCCACTTAAATAAAGTTAACTATAAGATTTGCAACGTTTTAAGGCTCCGTGCCAAAAGGTTGCCAGCGGTAAATGTAAAGGTTATGAACCTTAACAGATTAATACTTATTTTTAACTATGGCCATTGTAACAAGTAATATAATAACCACTAGGTAGCCACTATATTTTTATGTTGTTTCTATGTTACTATGACAGATAAAACAAATAATTAAATTTAATTATTACGTATTTAAAAATTAAATTGTTTGGTGTTAAATTGTTGTGAATCTTCTTTTGATGGCGATAAAGACACATTGAACTCCTACTTACATTTGTTAAAAAACACACAAAAATAGAAAAGTAAAATATTAACTTAGACTAGGGTTGCCAACCGTACTCTAAAATAGAGTATTGTACTCTATATCATGTAGGTGTACTCTATAATCTAGAACTCTAATAGAGTACGCTAAAATACTCTTTTTTGCTCAATGCCAGTAATGCAATATTATGCAATAGTATCGAAACAGGGCATCATTAAATTTAATAAAAAAAATGAGCTCTTTGTTTATACAAACTTAGATTTAGAATGCTTAGTTGGGCATTTTCAAAAATTGTTGTACCTTGGAAAAAGTACCTGTCCCGTGACTTTGGTAGTCAACTATTCAAATTCTAGCAAGACTTCCATTAAATTATATTTTTTTAATGTTTTATTAGCTCATAACCTGTTCTTTAGCGCTATTATAATAAAAATAATGCTGTTCAATTAATTATAACAATTAAAAAAGTAAAATAAGAGGTCGTATTTTGACGTGTCCCATGTCCACTTTTTAAATGTGGCGGGTATTTGTACAGGTCATTTATATACAGAACTCTTATTTTAAACCTCAAAACAAGGTACTTTGGTTGAAGTTTATTTAAAAAAGCCATCCTGTCCTGCGAAATTGAGTGTGTAGGAATTTCCATAATACGCGACCGTGTTTTTACTAACTTGGCAACAATATAACTAAGAAAGTCATACGCAAAATTGTATTATAGCAACATTTTTAGTATATAGTAGTCTTCATTTTATTAAAAATCACCACAGTTAATCCGCAAAATGCGTTTAATGTGGTCGCGTGGCGATAGCAGCAAAACAAGCGTTCCTCATACGAGACCGATTTTCCACTAGTAAAATAATTCAGATTGTAATTTTTTTTATTACATTCTATTAACCATTTAATGATTATTATGAAAAGAAAATAAAATTTGCCAAAATCCTAATAGTTTCCTTTAAATGTTACATCAAAGTGTTTTTGTCGGCAATACGTCACTTCCATTACGCCATTGTAATATGAATTTTCCTAAAAAGTGGCGTAATGGTACGGTAAAGCTGGTTTCATATTGAGTAAATTGCTAATGTACTAAATTGTTTTATTTATGAGTAAGTAAATTATATAATTTAAATATCTACCACAAACTGCTTAAAAACATGTTTCTACTCGTAAATAATACTGAAAATTCATAAATTGTGACAAAAATAATGTCAACTTAAGTATAAAACGATTGTCGTGATCTCATGATATTCATGTGTGGCATTTAAATCGCAATATGAACGTTGCTTAATAGTAGTCAATACCCACTGTCCCAACATCGACTGTGATTAAATTCCAAAATATTAGCGATATATCTTTAGGATATTTAAAACTTAATACTGTTAAGCAAATAGCATTTCATTAGTTATCTAAATAAATACGTATTTTGTAATAAAATTACATATCTGTCCCTACAGCGACAAAAATATGTAGTGCAATGAACAGAATCGTGGCGTTAAGGAGTTATTTTCTTAAAAAACTTAGTTTTATAGTAATATACGTCCCCTAGTTGGGGTTTTTTAGAAGTTTATTTTGTTTATGTTTTAATTATTAAAACTTTGGATAATTTTGAACTTAACTACTATTTTTTAATCCTACTTATATCAAATGAGTGCCGTAATGGAACATCTTTGCAGTAGATGTGAACTTCAAACGTGAATATTTAAGGACTCCGACGTTATTTTGTGATAAATTTAGTATTTTAATGGGGCTCCTAGACGGGCCATGTTTTTGTGCAATTTGTGGCTGCACTATTGGCAACTAATTTCCCAGCAATCACAAAAATATTTCATTGCAACTGATGGCCGAGCCATCTATGTCTGGGCAATGTGTGCATATATGTCTGCAATAGTATGGCTGATGAGACGCAGACTCACACGGGCAACACAAACCGGCAATAATGGCTGACGAAATCACACTTGTCGCAGCAGCTTTCATCGTTTTAAAAGAAAAACAAAAGAAGAAGAAATTATGGATTCGACCTGACTTAAATAAACATGAAACTCTAGATAATTTGAGTCTAGATAGTAGTCCTTGATAATAAATTATTTAATAATTTTACTAGAATGTCAAAGAGTAATTTCGATTTTCTTTTAAACAAAATCGGACCAAAAATAAAAAGAAAAGATACAAACATGAGGACGGCGCGAAAATCGCGAAAGGCGCATGTCGCGTAGAAAAGGATACACTATGGCGTACAAAGTGAACGAATGAAACAACAATACAACTGGCTGGGCAATATTGCATTTAAAATCGACAGCCTAGCGATCGTCCGGCAACCCTTCGGAACAATATCGGCCATACACGGCAACACAAAAAATGTTTGGCTATATGTCCGGGACATAACTGCATTATTGCATAGTGTGGCTGGTATTGCTTGAAATGTTGCTGGGCCACTGTGTTGCAGCCACATATTGCACGAAAACATGGCCCGTCTAGGAGCCCCATTAGGCAGCTTAAACAATATACTATCGATTAAGCTACAATTAAAGTCAATTAAAACTTTTTTTAAAAGTGGAACTCCGCTTACGCTATGAACAACAATTTTTGAAAATGCCCAGTTATAATTGCTTTAAAGAACAGGAAAATCTATTAGAAACCGCAAGAAGTACAAAAAAATACGTTTTTAAAAATGTAAGTAGGTAAAATGAAAAATACTCTTTTTTTATAAGTGTGTACTCTTCATTTATCTCCTTTGAAACCAGATATACTCTATTTCTTCTAATAAAAGTTGGCAACCCTAACTTAGACTCACAGTTAGTGCTGACAATCATAAAAATTTTATGTCAGACGTTCGTAGTAAGTAGTTCACTTGACTTGGTAAATCACAAAATATATACTTACCTACTTTCAGCTTGGTGTAGAAATAAACGTAGAAATGCAAAGATGGCGGCGACTACGGGAGGCGTACGTCCGCCAAGCGGAACTCGTGCGGAGAGTAAACGGCAAACTCGGCGCTTTAATCTTACTGTCTAATTTGAACAACCTGTATTTCATTTGCCTACAATTATTTCTTGGAATTAAGTAAGTTTTCCATACAGAATGACGACTTTTTTTCAGACTGACTCTATATTTGTATAATTATACTGAAACAGGAAGAATTCAATAGATCAGATTAGTAACTAGCTTAAAAAAATTTAAACAATAATTGAGAGAATAGTTGCAAATTTCATACTCAAATCTTGGTAAATACCCCTATGATGAACAATTTAAGAAAATATTTTTTAGAAAATTCACTTACCTATAGTTTTAACACAGAAAGCAGTGAAAACTAGAAGTCGTGTAAATTTTCTATTTTTCTGCTTTATTTAAAACTAGCGGCCCGTCCCGGCTTCGCACGGGGGGACTTAAGATTTTTTTCATAGTTTTACGATTGTTATGGGTAAACTATAAAAGATAGACATATGCTCTCGCGGATTTTTTTAAAGATAATGTTAAGATGAACAATTCACCCATAAAGCATTTTTGTATAACTTTAACTATATGCTCAGCGCACGCCACGGAAGGCCTCAGAAACGATACTTTTCTCCCGTTTTTGAAACATTTTCGGTTACTGCTCCGCAACTATAAGACCTAGCGTGATATTATATAGCCTATGTTACTCGGGGATAATGTAGCTTTCCAAAGGTGAAAGAATTTTTGAAATCGGTCCAGTAGTTTCGGAGCCTATTCATTACAAACATACAAAAATACAAAAATACAAATGTTTCCTCTTTATAATATTTATATAATATATTTAAAATAGGACAATTTAAGAAGCTTTAATATTATTATCAAAACTTGAGATTTTTTTAACCAGTTATGGACAGCCAAAATCTAATTATGGAAACTCAGTAATAAACAAGAACCATATAAGGAACCAAGGGATTATCATAAATCATAAGAAGAAGAAGGTACATTATGCTATCTATTTCGGAATTTAAATATTTTCGGTTTAAAAACAATCAGTAGGTATAATCATAGTTTAATACAATGCTATATGGTATAGAGCGCCGTTTTTTGAGGCATATCATTTTTTGGTATGGTGTATTATTTGTGTAAAAGTCTCGTTCCTTCGACAAAATAGTACTCGGTTCCATTGAATGCTATACGGGACTTTTTCCTGTGATTCTAGTGTGCCTTTTTGATTTTTAAATAAAAAAAAATCTAATATAAAAATGAATGAAATTGGTGAAATATTTTACTTCAATGTCTATAACTGGATTTTTATTTATTTGTTTTCGAACTACGCTTGGTATTCCGGCTAGATTTTTTAATATGACTAAACTTTGTTGCAGCAATGAACAAAGTTCTCTTATCAACAAGTTTTACTACATGTTTTCACTAAGCTGGTTAATAATCCGCGCCTGCAGCGTGGTGTTGGCAGCTTCAGACGTAAATGTTCACTCGAGAAGAGCTTTGCCTCTTTTGTGTTGTTGTCCTCATACCGCTTACAATATTGAGGTAAAAGTAATCTTCATAATGTACATTTATTTATATGAAATTATTTTAAATCTTACTTTGCTTGTTTACGCAACTATAAAAGTTTCCTTTCCTGCATTTTTTTTACTATGGCCTGTAAATTCTGAAAATCATATTCAGCTAGGTGTTTTAAGTCAAGGCATTCTATATATCCAAAGCTTTAGTCGTACTTACAGGCAAATGCTTAATAATAGGATAAGAAAAGTGAGAGCGGTTCGTTGAAACTATCCAAATAATAAAAATTATAATTAAAACCTTTTAATTGCAGATAAAGCGTTTGAAAACTCAACTTACTTACGATTTCGTGGCCTTAGGTGGTATGGGTCTATTTGCATTAGACCGTAAACTATTACTAGAGGTTTGTAGTCTTTGGTATAACAATTGAAACATATTATTATCAATTAAGTTTTTTAAATTCTAAATTAGTTAACACTTGGTGATAATAGATAAACTTAACGTCTTCAATTTGAGTAAAGATGATGAGAGCGCTCTCAAAGCTAAGATGCTGAGAAGATGGCGAGACTTCGGCGTACGCGAGAATAAAGATCTTTTTTTTCATCGTGTACTCTCTCCTTGCTAACTGAGTTGTCTAGCCACTTTAATAATCTTAGAGGTGCTTCATGATTGGGTGGGTCATCTGACAGGGCCATTATTACTTCCTCCCATTGATGCTGTACGTTGGCAGATGTGTATTTGTAAACTTATGGATTGCTACTGCAGCTCCGCTACGCTTTTAAATGATTCGTTTCAATACAAACTTGCCACCACACGCATTCCAAAACATGAGGCACCAAAACTCACTTTCACTTATAATTTTCTTTTATGAAAAAAATTGAGTATGTACTGATTTTAATATTACAAATTTAATTAATCTAGTTTAAGGAGCACATTCAAAAAAAGAGACGTAACAAGACAATAAAAGCAATCAGTTGTTTTTTTTTTACCTAAGTAGTTCAACAACTTCTTGACTATTTCATCTACATGATCTGCACTGATCAAGTGGATGAAGTTTGTAAAATAAACAAATATTTATTGTTTCCTTGGTTACACATGTTTAAGAGGTCACTATAAAACTATTCTTCTCGTTAAAATGTTCTGTTCTATATGTAGATATAACGCTTAATGTAGCATTAAGGACAGCATAAGGCCTTACCACCAGAGAGTGTCATCAATCAATTAATTTCTGACGTGGAATTGTTTTTTTTTATGTCTCGTAAAAGCTACAAAGTACTTCCAATTTAAGTGGATCAAAAACAAAGAAAACGTAGGTACAATATAAGTCAACGATTGACGTTGTTTAGTTGACTAAACAACTAGATTGTTATTTTGCAAATGTAAAATATTTTGTTTTTAGTTTACAAACATAAACAGAATGGTCACATTAAATATTATAATTAGAGTATTTATTTTCTATATTCGGATAATCGCGTACTAATATATCCTATTGTTACAGGTAGCAGCTGCTGTGCTCAAATACGAATTGATTTTAATACAATACGACAACTGAAGAATCTTATTTACAGAAACAATTTTATATGCAAACCTTATATATACATGTAAACAGCAGATTTTTTAATTATTACCTACTGACAAACTAAAACAGTTTACAATGTATAGAATATAACTAAATGGATTTGTCAATCGTCAATCTATATCGTTTCATTGCTGACACGTTGAACACGAGTTCTTTTCATCCTATTCCTACCTTTTAAGTTTATAGAATATTACAAAATAATATATAATTTCTAACAAGATTAAATGTTTTGAACATTTTGATTCAATTTACAAGAGTTACTAAAAGTTATTCTTATAGTCTAATCCATTTTACGTTATATATTAACTTTCTCTAAATTGGGTCGCTACGCAAGTTAATAAAACACCCCGAGAAAAAGAACTGCTCTCCGGGCGCAATCTCTTTAGCAAAGTTCTCTGTCATTTTCTACAATTCCAATTTCATTGTCTCGCGTATTCTAATTGCAATACTACCATTTTTTTTAATTGATCATCGTAATGATTTAATATGAGTTTAAGAAATCCGACGGGAGTGTCCAGTAATGTTAATAAAGATTGGTACAGTGACTGTGGCTGGCGGCGGAGTAGGCGTAACCCCTGCAAATTGCATGAGTACCAGCTCGTATGTTACTATTGTACCGGCGATCTGAAATATGATAATATGACAAAGTGGGTATGCAAACTTACTATAGCTTTACTAATATTTATTTTGAAAATACTCAGCACGCTTCATAACACAAGCCAAACATGACAGTCTGATCTAAGTATATTTTTCGCGTTCAGTACCTACTGTGTCAAACTTATTGTATAATTCGGTCACCACAATAATTTTTCATCGTCTGAATGTTGTCGTATTAAAATAACCAATAAAATAAAATGCACTATTAACTTACAGTCAAAACTAATCCTCGTTTAACGTTAAAAAATTGTAAACCACTTAAAGCAATAGTATCTCCATGAATTTGGTCTAGGAACCTCTGAACCTGTAAAATAATAGAAATTAATTATGTTTCTTTAACATAATGACGTAAACGGGGTTTCTGATCGTTGCCGCTCACATAAGTATGACGTAATTACATACCTCAATACAATATGCTGTAGAAGGAACATCGTAAAGTGCATGAGCAGGCTCTCGACTCGCACTATGAACCCGAGAAGCTATCAATGATACCGCTAAAGACCTCGTTATAAGAAATCCAAACGAATATACAAAATACACAGTTTGCTCGTAGCCGCGTAATGGTCTAAAATAAAAGTTATACTCGTATTATATCTCATATCTTTAATAAAACAATGGAAGTCACGTTAATAAAAATAGACAATTTATGTAAGTATCATATGTATATCATAAGATACCTAGGGGCGTAGACAAGGTTCAACGTTAACGTTAAACGAAACGAACAAAATGTATGGGATTTGACATCCGGAAACGTTTGTGACGTAGGTAACAGTCGTTCGCGGATGTCAAATCCCATACATATTGGTGCCAACGTTCAGCGTTAACGTTGAACGTTGGCACCTTGTCTAGGCCCCCTTGTCAAGGACTTTTAGCGGGTCCACAGTCATCGGTAATTCTTCTCACCTTTCATCGTTATTTCCAACGCGACACGAAGGCGTAGCTCTAATACCATCCCTGTAATTCAGTATCGACCCCGCATTACAATAACATTTTATTTAGTTTTCCCAGAGTACCCAGACCTTTTTTAATCATACACAAAAATTAGTAAGTAAACTAGTATTTGTACCAAGACAAGAGTAGAAAAATACGAGACACTCAGTAAAGTAAACGTATAGGTAAAGGCATAGAAGTAGGTTAAAAAAGTCGACACCCCCAATGAGACCTCCTATTGGGGGTGTCGATTTTTTCTACTCTTTTCTTGGTACAAATATAATTATCATTACAACTACTGGTATGAACTATAGATCGATCAAATTTTGATAGATACAACTAGTTGTAGTACTACCTAGTTGTAGTTTGATTAAAAAAAGTCAGCAAAAAACGATTACGATACGAAGCGAGCAAGAGGTATGTAAAACAAATATGAATTTATAAACTTTAGTATATGTTAGAGAAAGGTTAAAACTTACGCAAGAGTGTGTAATAGTTGCAAGCAAATGAAAAAAAGATTATTTGCAAAGGATATGAAGATGATTCCTCCGATGACGTCATCAATTCGTCTCACTAAGTATGTCACCCGGCTGTAGTCTTCACGCATTGTACGCCAGAAGGATGGCGGTGCATACTTAAAAAGATACAATCAAATAAATATTAATCGTTCCGTCTTCCGTAGAATCGGTCCGGCTACCACGGATATGCCTGCTTCTCGGTTGCCCGCCGCTTCTTTCACCACGCCGCATTTAATATCGTCCTTACAAGGGCCCTTGTGATACCTACGGTCCTTGAGTCACTGATCGTACACAATCAGGTTTACAATCGTGGAAAATGTCAGAATTCTATTTCTGGGTATGCTTGAAGGCAGTTGAAGTAGGTATGATATTATATAGATAATATATATTTAATTAGATGCCGAAATTCAATAGGAATATGTTTAGCAAATACAGACACTTACCGACAGTTATATAAGCAAAAGTACCAAGCTTGTCCCGAGGAAAATAATGTCGATTTTAATTTTAACTTTCTTGTTAAAAAATTGTCAAGTTCCTACGTCAGATGAGATCCTTTTAATTGAAAACTCAAGTCTACAATACAAACTTAGGATTAGAATCTCAAGTAAGCTCTCACAGACGATAAAATGTTTTTTCGCCTTAATTAGATTCTTTAGGGATTACGACATTTCTACGTACTAATACTACATACTACTACCGACGTAGTAGTGATGATAAAATATATTATAACACCTCAACCCATACATTTATGCAGAAAGAATCCTGTGATAGAACATTTATTCCTAAATGCAACGTTTTATCCTTCAAAAACAATTGGTTTAAATAGGCGAGGGCGCCAAGGTGTACTAATTCATTAGTCACTGGCCTGAAGAAACGCTAATTGGGCTCCATTACTAGTACTTATAATTGAAAATCCAACACCCAGGAACTTGCACTTTTATATTTGCGTCATTGAGTAATTTCGGCGCTAAATATCAAGGCAGCATTTCACATTTTGGTTAAGGTACACAATTAAAATTAATATCAGATAATTAGGACCTTATGAAAAAATATTATTGATTGATAAAGTTATGATATAAATACTACGATCTCTTCAAAACTAAATTAACGTGAAGTAGGTACGCGATAATTTGTCAATTCAATTACAAGATTAAAGTAGGTACTTACTTTTCCGCTAACAGCAATTATTCTTCGGTTTACTTGACTTAGTCTTGATGTCAAGTAGAAACTGATGCAAATAACAAACACGTCCGAAAAATTCCAGTTAAATGTGAACTGACTATTTATTAACTGAAAAAAATATATAGAACAAAGAACATTCAGATATTTGTATAAGCACGTAAAAAAATAAAACTGTCAGTTCTCTTTACTATTTGTTTCATGGATTACTGTATTACATTGATTCATGTCGATAGAGATTAAGAATTGTTTTGTGTTGTGAATAAATTCCACATTTTGAGTTAAAATGCCTTTGCTATAAATAATATATACAATACTAGCTTCTGCCCGCGACTTCGTCCGCGTGGAACTCCTCCTTTTTTGCAGTCGTTTAAAAAGTAGCCTATGTCCTTTCTCAGGCTCCAGACTTTCTTTGTACCAAATTTCATTTGAATCGGTCCAGTAGTTTTAGCGTGAAAGCGTAACAGACAGACAGACAGACAGAGTTACTTTCGCATTTATAATATTAGTAGGGATTTTGATATGAGTATCATTAATTCACCATTTCGCATAAATACTATAGGTAGGTACGTGTACCTGTACAATAACACCAATGTAACGGTTGTACGCGACATATGTAAATACCCAAGGAAAACTGCTTGTAATGAAAGCTTCGTATAGGTTTTTTTCTGGCTGGCAATCAATTGCTCCGGCTAACCCTGACAGAGCTGACAGAAAGTGTTCCACTAGATAAGAAAAAGACATTTATTAATGTTTCTGAAACGAATACAGGAAATTAATAAACCCTCAACGACAAGGGTTGGTAATTTGCGTAAATCTTTAAGTGCCAGTCTAATGAAGGATTATGGAACATTTAGTAGGTACCTGTGATTTGACCCCTAATGGTAGTTTTACGATTACACAAATCTAACACATACATATTAGTACAATCTATTCGAATACTCTATATCTATCTGTTGCCTCTACACGCTTGAACCAATAAACCGATTTAGATGATACATTTTTTATTTACTGATCTCACAAACTAACATATATATTTTATTTGCCTTGAATTGTCAGTTTTACTTTTTTTTTAGTTTTAAAATAAAAAAAAGAACCTATGTTTGCGAGACAAAAAAAAGACAAATTTACGCATAGAATATAGCCATGAAACCATCACGGTGCGGATGTGAGCCCTTTGAACGGTAAATATTTGAGTAACCTATATTGGATCCCTATCAGGTGGCCTTTATTCATTATTGACACATTACCGATATATCATTTTACTATAAAATTTAAGATTTTATTAAATGGCACTCCTATTTAGTCCTAAGCTTTTGGGCACCTAAACAGAAGGCGTAAATACATTGGTATCGTCTGTGTTCTAAATTTCGCAAAAAATATCTAGGATAATTCTTCTCATCCTTCACAGAATATAATAGTAGGTACTCCTGGTAGTAGAAAAACAAAAAGACATCTCATTGGAGAGTAGTAGAGTTTCTTTACTCATACGTTCCGTATTCATATAAAATAACTATTTAGTTCAGAAGTATATCCATCGATATAATCTTATGTGCATGGTTTGATCTCACGAAGTTTCTAACCCCACATAGTACTTCCAAGTAAATAGTAAGTACATATATAATTACTATGCCACCTAGTAGCATGGGTGTACCCAGGGTGGGGCAAGTCTTTGATCAGAACCTAAGTGTTGTAAATTGAGACCGACGACGGAACGCGACAAGACGCTTTTACTATGTATAATAAAAAATGTCCAAATAAGAGAAAAGTGCGTCTCAATTAACAACACTAAGAATTTATGTACCTAGACTATATTAATAATAAATACAATCCTAAAATGAAATATTCACGTCAGTACCTAATTTAAAATCCGTACAAAAATGCAGTAAGTATCAGACATAACTCAGTAATTAAAAACATTTTTAAATTTTCTACTAGGTACTTAGCTTATTTACTTCCCTAACGTTAAAATAATACCATAAAAATAAACCCATACCGTAGCAGTTAAATGAATTCGAACTAAATCGGATTTGTATTTGAACACAAGAACTGGAGTGACAGTGTATTTCGGATTTTTACCACCCACGTTGATGGAGTATTGGAAAATAAAGAGTTAAATGTAGTTACCATAAGGACTTCAAGTGATTGAGGTTCGATTTCCGATAACACGTGTGTGAATAGATGAAATAGACTTCATGATGTATGTGGCTGACAGTTGGGTGTGTAGCTTGACCGGATATGAAATTTCAAGTACCTAAACCACTCTGCGAGTTAAAAGTTTTAAACCCGGAGTGGTTACATGTTTCTGACGTCGAGTTAAGGGACTTTTAGAAAGTCATTTCCTACTATTACATTTATTCGTTACATTTCCTTTAAACTTTTTGAAATAAAAAAAAATGCGGTTTAGTGTTTTTGGTACCTATTTCATCCCCTATGGGTGAAAGTTTTGATCTGATTTCATGCATAAATCTACGCGAGAAGCGAAAAAAAAATATGGTAGCTCAAAATAAAATAAAATAAACACTATCTGAAATCTACACATAGATATAGAATAGGTGTGAAATTCTATGAAAATAATACTCACGCACTGCTAAAGATAAAATTACCAAACAGTAGATATTGCATTTCTTTACAAGAGTTGTATCCATGTTGGGATCTAAAGCTTCCGCCCTGGATATGTGACGACAGAGTCGAGGCCACCTTACAGCCAGACGGAGAAACATTATCGTAGTTACACAATTGGTGGTACAAAACACTAATGATGCTAAAAAATATAAAAATCCAAAAGTAATTGTGTACCGGTCATATATTGCACTAGGTACCTAATTAAATAAAAGTAATAATAAGGTTTCTTGCACATTTCTTACCATTTGACGACAAATTAGGATGAACGTCAGTTAAAAGTTTGAGGAAGCAGAAACAAACTAGCGAACTTTGACCAACAATTGATATCAGACTGTAAACAAACCGCCATGATTTCTTTTGAAACCTGCAAGGCAATGAATGAGTAAGTAAATGTTATAGTACCATTTCAGATGCGTTCGCGATCAAAACACGTTGTAATAAAACAACTATAACGGGTTTAACTAGTTGTCGTTCTATTCCAATTTGTACCTAATAACTGTGAATGCATCATAAATTATTAAAGAACCATTTTAATAATTTAATCCCATAGGAATAAAATACGTGCCACATACCGCAATTTCGAACAATCGATTTCAGTAACGCCGATAACGGGATTCAATCCAAAACATTGTCCAACTAAAACTGTATACTTCATCGCCGATTGGAAGGTAGCTCGATAATCTTTATATCCGATTTTCTTATAAGGAGAAATGTATAATTTTGGTCCAAACTTCACATGATCTAAAATAAAAATACAGGGCCAATGAGGTATTAAAATTTCAAACTTTATTTTAATATTTTATCTGTATTTACATTGCAATGCAATCCTAAAATCAGCGATTATGATAATATTGTCTGATTAAAACACTTTCTATTAGGTACTTTAAAAGAATCGAACGGTAAATAAAGAATATCCTTCAGTATTTGGAAGACTCTCTTTTAGGTATATTTACACCTATATTTACTTACTTTGCCCTTGCGAATTCACCTTAGGGCTTGTTAATTTTGTTTCTGACACATAAAACATTACGAATATTATTTACGTATATAAAATAAGGTAACTACGAACAGTTACTTCACTGTATACGAAGGGACATGCGATAATAGAGCAAAAATAGTGATTGGAGCAGAAGCGTAGTTCAGTAATTTCATTTTAATTTGAACTCCCGTAATTCAACGTTGGGTGATCGATTTCTTTCACAACACAGTTTGTTATTTTGTTGTCACGAACTACTGCAGGTAGCACAAAACATAACATTTGTTGTTGTCGTGATCTGACTACAAACTTAATTCCGTCTAGTTTAGAGTCAGTATGCCTTGCATTTGCTATTCGTGATTTACAGAAAAGGTTTGTGATGTTTTTCTTGTCTGCACTTTTAGTTTTAATTAACTTTTAACATTGTGTTATAGTCATTATGTTGGCACATTTGTTTTTGTACGTTTTAATGGTTAGTACATTATTTTAATAATAGCTTTGCTACTTTACAATGTTGATTTCAGATCTAATAAAAAAAAGATTAATAAAAAAAACAAACGATTAATATCGAAGTAGGTAATCTATTGTATTTCGCCTTATAGCTGATAGCTGGCCAGCTGTAACAGCCAAATGTAATCACTTTTTAAATATTAAGTACTTACACATAAATAAATGTGATTGTTGAAAATGCATGCTAAGTTTATGTTACCGATTTACGATATATTTAATTTTGTTCTTGTTTAGGTTTAAAATTTAGTGTTTACTTATAACTAACTATAATGATGTTTTGATATGCTAATTATGTAACTATGTAAGTATTTAATATGAATAATTGTATAATTAACGTTTTGGTTATGACTGTAAGTTAATTATTGTTATTAAATAAATAAATACTTATGCAATTATGTTACGGATCTCGAAAATCGTTTACGAAATATAAATAGGTAATAAATGATACCTACAACACCATGTTTGCTTATGTCTTGTCTAAATCGCTGACAGTAGAAACGTCGTGCTTGCTTATTTAGAAAATAAGATTAGTGAATTTGTGTTGATTTAAAATTGATTCACACATAAACATTTTCACGTTTCACAGTGCAATTTTCAATTACTACCTACACTTTTACAGCATCTCTTCTGTTCTGCGATAACCTATCATATAAGGGTATCAATTATTCGTAAATTTGGGAACGATCATACTATATCTTACGAATATCCAGCATATTTAATTAAGCATTTAGATAGAAGTATAAAAGAGATTGGATTCGCGTATGGTAAAAATAATATTTTTCTTATTTAAAAAATGTTGTTATGCTATTATATGGTCTTATTTGTGTTCCAACAGCTATTGATAATTTCGGATTATTAAATGAGAATTTCCGATGTTCAACGGCATCCCGAACTATGCGAAATGCATAAGTGTCTGCGACATCCAATGCAACTTTGTCGTCTGGCCGGAATGTTTCCAGTGGATAATCTACATTCTAATAACTTTGCTGATCTAAGGTAAATAATTAAATTTATTTTTAATATAATAATTATGCTTTTACCGTATAATCTTTAAAATCCACGTCATTGACAAAAATGAAATAATACTATTAAAAAAACGCTGAACTTGAAAAACTTGCAAAATTTAGTATTGTTGGTTTGTTTCAGATTTAATTTGCGGTCTATTTATTGTATATATTATATAGTCACATTCATAGGTCAGTTTATCTTAGCCTTATTTAGTTTTTACCGATTTATAAGCAGTCACTTGACTATTACTACATTATGTAAGTATCTACTTTTAATTTATTAAAAAAACACTTTATAATTCACACTTATTGATCATAAAATCGGTACAATTTGCTTACTAACTATATTCTTTTTTTACCAAAGTCTACCTCAAGTACTAATCATCTGATAATTTAGTTTTTTCGGAACTTAACTACTTACCAAAAATACAGTATTTTTCTAGTACCTACCCACCTAATAATATGTGGTTGTCCTCAGTGTTGGCATCAATCGGTTACAAATCTAATCCAATTACTAATTTGATTGCTCAGTAACCGATTACTCAAGTAACCGATTAGTCAAGTAACCGGTTACTCTAGTAATTGGTTACTGAGCAATCAAGTAGTTTGATTAGTGTAATCGTGTAATCACGATTATTTGATTACTTTTTCATTGATTCCCATACAAATATCTGAATTCGCGTGAGAGCTTAAGAGATGTCGTAGAGGGGTGAATATAATTTTCACTCATCATGATGTCTCCTGGTGATGTTGATGTTGGACACTAAAGATGACTAGGTACTAGATCTCGTAGATGGATAAACATAAACATATCGTGTTTGGGCTCTATCGACTCGGCATGACGAGCACTTTCTAAACACATGATGTTAGTAGTGCTGATGATGAACCCTGAAGACTTCTACGGATCTCTTAGATGCATGAACATAGGCATATCGTGTTTGGGCTCATTCGGCTCGGCATGACGAGCACTTTCTAAACACATGATGTTGGTACTGCTGATGATGAACCCTGAAGACTTCCACGGATCTCTAAGATGCATGAACATAGACATATCGTGTTTGGGCTCTATTGACTCGGCATGACGAGCACTTTCTAAACACATGATGTTGGTAGTGCTAATGATGAACCCTGAAGACTTCTACGGATCTCTTAGATGCATGAACATAGGCATATCGTGAATGGGCTCATTCGGCTCGGCATGACGAGCACTTTCTAAACACATGATGTTTGTACTGCTGATGATGAACCCTGAAGACTTCTACGGATCTCTAAGATGCATGAACATAGACATATCGTGTTTGGGCTCATTTGACTCGGCATGACGAGCACTTTCTAAACACATGATGTTGGTAGTGCTAATGATGAACCCTGAAGACTTCTACGGATCTCTTAGATGCATGAACATAGGCATATCGTGAATGGGCTCATTCGGCTCGGCATGACGAGCACTTTCTAAACACATGATGTTTGTACTGCTGATGATGAACCCTGAAGACTTCTACGGATCTCTAAGATGCATGAACATAGACATATCGTGTTTGGGCTCTATTGACTCGGCATGACGAGCACTTTCTAAACACATGATGTTGGTAGTGCTAATGATGAACCCTGAAGACTTCTACGGATCTCTTAGATACATGAACATAGGCATATCGTGTTTGGGCTCATTCGACTCGGCATGACGAGCACTTTCTAAACACATGATGTTGGTACTGCTGATGATGAACCCTGAAGACTTCCACGGATCTCTAAGATGCATGAACATAGACATATCGTGTTTGGGCTCATTCGACTCGGCATGACGAGCACTTTCTAAACACATGATGTTGGTACTGAACTGATGATGAATCCTGAACCTTAGAGATCCGTAGAAGTCTTCAGGGTTCATCATCAGCACTACCAACATCATGTGTTTAGAAAGTGCTCGTCATACCGAGTCGATAGAGCCCAAACACGATATGCCTATGTTCATTCATCTTAGAGATCCGTAGAAGTCTTCAGGGTTCATCATCAGCAGTACCAACATCATGTGCTTAGAAAGTGCTCGTCATGCCGAGTCGAAAGAGCCCAAACACGATATGCCTATGTTCATGCATCTTAGAGATCCGTAAGAGTCTTCAGGGTTCATCATCAGCAGTACCAACATCATGTGCTTAGAAAGTGCTCGTCATTCCGAGTCGAATGAGCCCAAACACGATATGTCTATCTTTATCCATCATTGAGATCCGTAGTAGTGTCTTTAGGGTTCATCATCAGCAGTACCAACATCATGTATTTAGAAAGTGCTCGTCATGCCGAGTCAAATGAGCCCAAACACGATATGCCTATGTTCATGCATCTTAGAGATCCGTAGAAGTCTTCAGGGTTCATCATCAGCACCTAGCATCATGTTTAGAAAGTGCTCGTCATGCCGAGTCGAATGAGCCCAAACACGATATGTCTATGTTCATGCATCTTAGAGATCCGTAGAAGTCTTCAGGGTTCATCATCAGCAGTACAAACATCATGTGTTTAGAAAGTGCTCGTCATGCCGAGTCGAATGAGCCCAAACACGATATGCCTATGTTCATGCATCTAAGAGATCCGTAGAAGTCTTCAGGGTTCTTCATCAGCACTACCAACATCATGTGTTTAGAAATTGCTCGTCATGCCGAGTCGAATGAGCCCAAACACGATATGCCTATGTTCATGTATCTTAGAGATCCGTAGAAGTCTTCAGGGTTCATCATCAGCAGTACCAACATCATGTGTTTAGAAAGTGCTCGTCCTGCTGAGTCGAATGAGCCCAAACACGATATGTCTATGTTCATGCATCTTAGAGATCCGTAGAAGTCTTCAGGGTTCATCATCAGCAGTACCAACATCATGTATTTAGAAAGTGCTCGTCATGCCGAGTCGAATGAGCCCAAACACGATATGCCTATGTTCATGCATCTTAGAGATCCGTAGAAGTCTTCAGGGTTCATCATCAGCAGTACAAACATCATGTGTTTAGAAAGTGCTCGTCATGCCGAGTCGCATGAGCCCAAACACGATATGTCTATCTTTATCCATCATTGAGATCCGTAGTAGTGTCTTCAGGGTTCATCATCAGCACTACCAACATCATATGTTTAGTAACTGCTCGCTGATAAAGTCTTATTCCTTGAAAAAGTAGTTAGTAATTACGATTAGAAATTGACGATTGCGATTACAGTAGTTAGCAATCGTCAATCGGTTACTTTCAACAAATCGTCAATCGTCTAATCGTAACTACATGTAATCGCCTAATCGTCAATCGTTAATCGTGATTACATTTTTGCCAACACTGGTTGTCCTTAACCAAGGATGTATATAAATGAAGGTAATACGGGAGCAGGCAACAAGTCAGTTGACAATACAAGAAAAAATCTTTTAAATTATATAAACCAGCATTGTAAATGAATACGTCAACCTTACCGAAACTCAACCCAATTCATACGCTCGTTACCCTGTCTAACCGACCAATACGGGGCGGTAAAGGAGATCCGTTGTCCATAATAAAAAATCTTATATATTTATCTCCAAAGGAAACATTAATTTATTATCATGTAAAAAGCTTCATAATTTTCATATTTGTCTAAAACAGACACGTCTTTGATAATCGACATCTTTTATATTTTCGTCACAAATAGTTTAGTTTTTATCAAGTCGATTACCGATACAAAGTTGAGTTAGTAAAATATCACTCTAAGGACGAACTTTTTGAGTGCCTACTGGTCACGAGCACGAGCAACGAGGGTTTGTGATTACGTCGCACTTGTAAATAGGATTAGGTTAATAGGATTCTTAACGTAGAGTGGTCCAGGAAAATGCCCCTCAACTTGTACAGCTGTACTTGTAATTCTAACTAAGTATCCCTTTCTCAAATAATTCAAATTCTTTTTTTTTAGCAAGCGTTGTGTTCACAATAACGGGATTTACATCATTTTTGCTGTTTTTGCGCCTGGCTTCAGAGTATCCAGAATTTTTAAAGGAAGTGTCAAAAATTGAGCATTTGATTGTTGATGTGCACAAAAAACGGTCCACTGATCGTAAAATAGATATAGTGACGTTCGTTATAATGGGACTCGCCCTAGGTCTGTCAAGATTTGACAATTACTTATGTGTTCTTATTTATGTCGAATTAATAAATGCATGTGGCAGTGCATGTTGAAGTGCTACAGTAAATATATCTTACCGAAGTATACATACTAATTCAACAGATGTGAGTTCAACCTCTAACTGTTTCATACAATTTGCTAGAAATGTGCAAATATAAGAGATAGGTACTATAACCGAAAATCTAAAAAAGTCATAAAATACAATCGTTTTGGTCCTCGGGGTCAAAGACTTAGGAATTCTTATTAGAGTGGGTAAAAATTTCTAACTGCTTAATATTTTTTTCTTCATTTCAGTCGAAAATTTTCTGTCAATCGTATTTGTTATGAGCCTTGTTATGAACTGCATTGGGGAGTTTCAGATATCAGACCATGTCTTAAAAAGCTATTTTCTGTTTAGAATGCCTTATGTCTATGACTTTGTACCGTACAGTACCTGGAAAGCAATATTTTTAGAGGTAATTAATACTTTAATGGTAACATTACGAAGGTTAAATAGGTAAACTATTTTGTGAATAAAATTATTATCGGTACTTTTACGGTATTTTTTCAGATTGCAAATCTGCAGGCAACTTTTCTCTGGAGCTTTATAGATGTGTTGACTATGTGTTACAGCCTATATCTCAAATCTTGCTGTCAAGTTTTAAACGATAGTATTACGTTTTCAAACAAGAACGTGAGATTTTGAAAATAAGACATTACATAATTGTTTAAAGCCATTGTACTATTCATTAGATCAAAATAAGTTTGATCAGTACCTGATTATATAAAAATTTAAATATCTGATCATAATTTTGAATTTTCTTACCAAAACTTTTTCATTGCAGGTCCCTAATGTTTGGAAAACTTGTAGAATTTATTACGCCAACATAGTGAGATTGGTTAAAAAAGTGAACTTGCGATTGAAATACTTCATATTGCTATCATTTTTTACTGATCTTTATTTCATTTGCCTTCAGCTTTTTAATTCTTTAAAGTAATCATGGCTTTATTGATAACATAATATAAATTTCTAATTTTGTCGTATAAGTAGGCACGTGATTATTAATTTGGGACGTTTTGCTTCTTTCAGTCAAGGATATTCTGGATTCCATCACTGTGATCAACATGGACTGGACGCGTAAGGATCGGGGCCATATTATAATAATGTTTAGCGTGAAGACCGACTCTCGGCTCTTACATGCCTAGAAAATTTGAACCAAAAAATTTTATTGCTTTATTATAATTGGAACAAATCATAGTTTAAATATACATTATACGACTATTTGTTTACAAATGTTTATTTGTTACAGTGCTTTAAACGGCTTAGCGCACTCTGTGTACTATTACTACTCTTTTTTCTTTCTCGTCCTAAGAGCTTTCATTATGTCAATATTAGCAGCAAATGTGTACGAAAGCGCACGTCAGCCTAAATTAGCACTTCAAAGTGTACCTTCCTGTAAATATAATATAGAAGTAAGTATAAGTCATATCATGGTTTAATTTTAAATTCGTATCAAAATATATTGAAGCATTTCATTATCTTAGGTATAGACCTCCTATAAAACATAGTTATATTTTGTAATAAGATTTAGTAATTGAAAGAAATATAAAAAAAACAAGCATTCATAACACAGATTTCAACTTCTATTCAAAAGTACATTTCTTCCTCGCTTTAGGTCCAGCGCTTTCAACACCAAATCAGCAACACAAAGGTTGCACTTAGCGGATTGTTTTTCCACGTTACCCGTGACGTGATACTTAAGGTTGGTCCCTGAATGCGCATACGTTTGTAAAAAATGTCTTTAAAATGATACTCAAATCAGGCCACGTTAAATATGACACATTATTCTAAAATATTATTATTTTACTGCTACTGTGAAACTGTATAAAGTAGTTTTAAATTTAACGAATACTTTGGAATGAAACAACTTTAACGGATTTAACTCGCGTATTTTATTTTTATTGGCTGACGTTTCGGAGCCTTTACAGATTCCATAATCGTAGCACGACTGAGCTGACAATAGTCTTATGCTAAAGTGCTTTAGCATAACGTTAAAGTTGTTTCATTTCAATGTATATTAACCGCCGAAGGCATTAGAAATTATTAACGAATTTTCCGATTTTGCGCGTGAAAATCCATAAAACATTTCATCAAAAAATTAAGTAATATTAATACTATGTACCTACTTATATCAATCAGGGGATGCTGATAGTTACGCGCAGAAAATGTTATGAACCAAGTTTACTAGCGCAAAATTTGAAAATGACCCAGATATCGATCTAGATTAATTGCAATCAAGAACTTAATGAAATAAAGTACTCTTTTTATTTTGCAGATCATCGCGTCAATTATTACTTATGAATTAGTACTATTACAGTTCAACAAAGGGTACGGCAAAGTGTCTACTAAAACAGAATAAAATTATCAATTAAAAGAGTGAAGGTCCAGTAATGGGTTAACTGGTCTGTGCGTTGTCATTTCTAGCTATTGACACCTATCGATGCAGTTTGAAGTACACGTTGATAGACATTTTGATTACTTGAAATCTTCATCCACGCCCCGGTGACGTTTGACTTCCGGTTGAAGTACCTCGAATACACGTTCGCGAGTTCTTTTTCAAATGACTTTTGATATAGTAATGTAAGCAAGCTTCTTGCTTATGGTGCAGGTAAGTCAATGGGGGAATTTTCTTTCTGAATTATGTTGTTTTAAGTAAAACTGTGTTTTATTAATACTTACTAATTACAATAAATGATAATTTGCTGTGTGTATAATTTTATTTTTATGACCTGAAGGTGTATACATAGAAAGTTTTTGTAACTAATATTCTTTATTACATTAATATGATACCAATAAATATATATATATTTTTAAATAGAATATATTCTTAAATACACATCACACAGTTCGCAAACCAGTGAATTTCAACTAACCTTTAACTACCTTACTAAAAGGCCACTAACCTACCTTTCATCTGATCTTTATACCTTTATCTTTATAAAAGAATAATAATTTAATTTAATTTTCTGAAGCAAATATTAAAATATAATACTGTCGAGTTACTGACTCCTTATGTCCATAAACACTTACAAAATCTTTACGATTAGCATTGACGGTCTACAATAATATATTTTTGTTTAAAATAAGATCAAAATTTTACTATCTACTGGCACTACTATCCGAAATAAAAACAAAAATGTGTGTGTGTGTGGTCGTACGGGCTTTTGGAATTTGGAAGAAGTTTCTATTAAACTGATGAATACGCGGTTATTACACATTGAAATGAAACGACTATAACGAACTTAAAAAATATTAAATTATAATACAAATAATACTAATTTCTTAAAAAAATCACATGGTTTTTTAGTATCACTGCTAGCCTGACGTCAAAGTTAGGGGAAAGTTATAGCTTGTAATTATAGTGTACGTTTGAGTTTGTAGTTTAATATTTTAATATTTCTGACGTGGATGTGCTTATAAATAAATACAAATTCTGATCTACGATTTAACATCATGCACAAGGTTTTATTTTTCTAAATACGTATATTATTTCAATGTCTCTCATCATTCATCATAATATTGTCTTTAGATACAGATTTCCGGAGTCACTAGACTTATTTCGCTCATAAAATATAAACTTCAATGAAAATAAGTCCATGCCAAATTTCATAAAGATCGGGTCAACGATATTCAAGTTATCAACAAATATAATGCACCACCTTTCTCGCTTCAGTTGGTATTAAGGACTAAGATAAGAATAAGACTGATAGTCGATAGTACCTTATTATTATATATATAAGTTGACTTTGCAAAACAGTAGTCAAACATTGTAAAACAGGTCCTAATAAATTATCTTAAGTAGTTTTGCAAAACAAATAAAACTTGTTTAAGTACTTTTTATTATTCCCCTTCGAAGATTAATTAACCGCCTGCTATACAAACAACCTCATGAACCGTACAATGTTGTTTTCAAATTGGAAACTCTCTTATTCATCTAAGGACTCTTTGGACAATTTTATTTTTAATTACTTAAGTAAACAATTTGAGTTTTCTTCAAATATGTTATTAATGAAATTTGAGGGGGTGGGGGATTCGGTAGATTTTGCAAGTAACCTCTTAGTGTTGGTTTTCTTGCACAAAATTTATCTTTTCAGCACATAGGTAGGTATATTTCTGGAATACCAACATGCATCTAAACACAAAGGGTATTGCAATTTGAATAGGTATTTATACTCTACATATAATAGTACTTATCTAAAATTAAATTATTAACAACATAAATGGTATTTTTTAATTTACTGCTTACCGAACCAACCATCGTTTTAAATTAAATTCATGATAATTCAGAATACAGAAATTCACTTAAAAACTCAGAAATTTGCAATAAAAAGCTTCGTTCTTCATTTAGTGAACATTAGCAGTAGACTTGAAAACCTATCGGTTATTTCTTTGTAAGTTGTTTTACTTTTTTTAAGCATGAATGTATGAATGTTTTGTACTTTACCGAACAGCTTTAGTTTTAATATGATATCAATTTGATATAATAAATGTAGTGTAGTTTTAACGACCTTTTTAATAATCTTGGTATCGTGTTTGGTCGGCAAAAGAAGATGTCAGATGGTAAAGAGGTCTGATTCTTGGAGATGAAAAAAAAACTACTTTGGTACTTGTATGAGATTCTAATAATGAAATACTGGTTTTTACTGTGGCGCGCCGGTGTTCTTCATCCATATGACACAATAGTAGTCACGACACTGGTGGCGTTGTGTATGAAATAGTAATTATCAAAAGTCTTTATTAAAAAAAATCTACATGCCTATGCCGCGTATAAATACATTGTTGTACCAGTTTCACTTCTGCGTCCTATTAGTATTGTAGCTGACTCCCAGATCCTTCCCTCACTTCTCATTATCAGGCTGTTTTCATCACCCGACACAATTTTATTTGTAATATAAACGTATACTGCAAGCTCTAATGCGGGAGAAGTGGATACTTTAGTCAACAGGGTTTTTAATATATTTAATACCACGTAATGTCGAAAACGTTTATTTATTAAATATGAATTATTTGAAAACTTTAAACGCGAAAAAAAAGTAATTGAGACCATTAGCCAAAAATACATCACACATTATATTCGTAAACAAACAAAGCGAAACAGTAAGCCGTAAAATGAAATCCGTCACCCTTCGATGAATTCAATTGAATTTTTATGGGGATTGAAGGGCTTTCGGTGTTTGCAAATTCCCTTTAAGGGTAGAAAGTTATATAGTGGGATTTGAGTTAAGAGGGCGTATTTATAGGATGTAGCCATCGGTTTATAGCTATTTTTGGAATCATTATAATAATACGCAGAACTGCGTTATATTGCCTAAATTAAATTAATTAAATCTATACAGCGTATTAAAATCAATTATCATATTGGAACCGGCTTATTGCAATCAGTATAATTTAATGCCTTCACGCACAGATAGAGAGATAATTTAGGCTTTTAGAATTATTGAATTTTCATGACGATTGTTGAACCAGTTACACATTAATATTATGTGACAGTATATTATATCAATTTCCCCTACAGAAAGCCGCTGAATACAGTCATTGTGGCTACCCCTGGAAGGCTGTATACACTAAATTATCTTCCTTATCGGTTAATATAATTCCAAAATATCAAACTATAACTAAATATTTCACATATGTATTATTATGCTGTCTATTTCAATTTGTATGCACTTTGATGCATTAAAAAGTATATAATTTATTTTGTATCAATCATTTTATCGTCTGTTAACCCTCTCATTTTAATTTATAAGATTCCAGATAGATGCTTTCTTCACCCATCTATTATTGAAGGAAACTTATCAGATATTTTAAGTGAGGAATGTATCCCGGTTGGTATATAGTCAAAGTATGGTTTATTACAAATATAAATCTAGTCTTATCATACGAGAAAGCATATCCATTAGGGAACATGGAGGAAAAAACGCTATGAAAAGTAATTTTAAATAATATTATTATAAACATATTTCGAATGTTTTTAATGAAATAGCACTTAGGTACTTATTTAATAATAATTCACTATCTAAGTGCTATTCTTTTAAGATCCGTATTGTTTTTGTGTTTTTTGAATTGTAGCCAAATGTTACATAATTGTTCTTGTATTAATAAATGTATTCCATCGATATAAATCAAACTGACTATTTAAGGAAGATTAATGTTTTTGTCGAGTTATTATACGAGAACTGCCACGTCCTATGACATGACATTTATAGAAAAGTACCCAAGAAAATAAGTGTGATTTATATCATTTATTTGTAAAAAAAATATTGCTGTAACAACGTGTTTATTTAACACGCACTTGCGTTCCAACACAATCATTCCTGACAGGGGACTGTTTTATGTCAACAACAATATTAAATATTTAATGTTGAAAGTTATTTAGTTCAAAAAACGTGAATATTTCTTAGTTCATCATGAAACCAATAGGCGTAGTCACGGTTAAACCTACGTTGGGTAATTTATTTAAAACTAATTTATAATAATACATAAAGATTTGAAATAGTTACATGGCCATATTTGTTGAAGGTCCTTTGTGTTTTATCAGGAATCTTTGCGCAGCAATACAATAAAGCTTCGCACAATGAAGCTGATCCTAGAAACGGCAACTACAAGATAATAAGGTATGAAAATTTCGTAAGTTTAGTGTTTTTATTAGTATTTTAGATGGAACTCCTTGAAACGTGGCGGATGTAAAATGCTACTGAAAAATTTACATAGCCATTGCGATGATTGACTGATAATCTTTTATGTTACAGAGTGAAAGAATATATTAAATCAAAAATATCACAAAAACATATACGTGAATCAAAAGGTAGGTACTTAAAAATTACAACTAATCACAAATGTCACACACGAAACAATTAGTTGTTTATGCGAATGTATCGATAAAGTTGTTGATCGTTGCTAATGCGACTAAACAACGAAAATATAGCGCAAGCCGTTAAGCGAAAGAATGCATCAGTGCATATGGTTCGTCCGCTAATATTTTAAACAGCATTAAAATACTAATAATCAATGACATTATGATATATTTTGTATCATCTCAAAATGTGTTAGAAATTAAACTTTTAATTCCCATTCCCAATGCGTACCTACTTACATTGAAATAACTTCAAAATATTACTAAATCTACCTCTACTGCTTACTTCATGGACCCTTTGCTTACTGAGGTTACTATTGTTTGATGAGCAGATTGGGTGAAAAAGGTAATTCGTATTTCCTATTACTAACTGAAATTAAAACCTACCTACTAATTTTACTTGTTGTATTAGATCAATCAAGATTTCTTGAAGTCAGCTCAGGGCAACTGATATCGTTTCAACAAGCAACCAAAACACTTATTATTGTGGGACAAACAGTGGGTTTAATGCCGATATTGGGAGTTTTTAATAAACCACCCGCATACGTGAGGCGAGTAATATTTTTTAATATATTTGTAGTTTCTCTCCTTGAATTGAGTTCTCATGATCGATTCATATATCCTAAGCATGAATTATTTTTACATACAGTCATACTTACGAAGGTGAATCAAAAAGTACCCGCGTTAAGACAGAAAAAACTTTTATTTTAAAGATTTTTTTTTTATTTTTCAACATCATTTCCTATATAAGGTCTTTACACTTATCCTAAATTTATGGCCACTTTTATAACTCTCGAAAAATACGTTTTCTTAAACCCTTTAAAATACACTTCTGATTCGGCAATCACCTCTTCGTTTGAGCTGATTTTTTCCCCCCGAGCCAAGTTTTCATGTTGAGATACCAAAAGACGTCGCTGGACATCAGATCAAGTGAATATGGTGGGTGCGGCAATAATTCGTAGCGAAATTCCACTAATTTAACAGTGACAAACCTGGATGAATTATCTGGTGCGTTGTCGGGGCCGTACAGAATTTTTCCCTAGCCAAATGGGGCCGTGTATTCTTTTTTTTTTTATCGAATCGGTCCAATAATTTATTATAATATTGCCATGTGATTGTTCTTTCTTTATGTAAGAATTTAATAAGGAGTATTTCCTTAGAATCCCAAAAAAATCATGGTCATGCCTTTTCCGGCAGTTGGGACCTTTTTAGTCTTCTTTGGAGGAGATTCATATGGGAAAATCTATAGTTTGGACTCGCTTGGGCTCTGGCGTATTATAATGTATTTAGGTTTCGTTAACAGTCATAACTCGAGTCAAAAACTCCTTCGGGTTTCGCTTAAACAGACCCAAAAATTGCTTTGACATTGACATCCGAATCCGATTATTTTCAAATTTCACCAGTGAGTAATCGCGGCAGCCATCGGGCGGACACCGTTTTCACGTGCAATTTATTATCTAATATACTGAAAAACGTTCTGTACAACACGCCTACAATGTCAGCTAATTCGCAAACTTTAGTTTGTCGATCAGCGATAAACATGTCATGAATTTTTTTAATGATCACTTTGGAAACCACGTTGTGTGGTAAAAACAGTTGTGTGTCACGTTTAAATTCATGCCTGCCCCCATAGACAGCATACAACTTTACTTTTACAACTTTATTGTTTAAAAAAAAACATATTTTTTAATTTCTAAAATATCTTAAGTAGACGATGGTAATAACGACAAATCTCAACGACATCGTCCGTTTCCGAACGCGGGTACTTTTTGATCCACCCATGTACAATCAGTCCTCTTAAAAATTTGATGTCTTGACGTATTCTGGTTTGGAATATTCAAATATATTTATTTAGCATTTATATTACAAATTGAATGTTTGTCTTATTGCATATGTTATGGATTATAAATATCTAAGTATTGGTATTTTCAGGTTCAAATTCTTTTCGTTGAGGTTTCTTTATAGTGTGATTTTATTACTAAGCCAATCTGTGGTTGCTGTAATCTGTGTACTGCGGTTATTCCAGCACACTTTATCTGTACGTTCAGTTGGTAGGTATTTCCATAATTTATTTTATTCTTGTAATTTGCATGAATCATGCGTTTTTATAAGAGAGTTACGAGAATAGAGTAAGGTTTAAAAGTGATATTCGCACACCCGTTTGACCTGTAATGACGAAGGTATTGACGCAAAGTTACGGGAATCACCACCCGTACTTATCTAGCATGGTAGGCTATAAAGAGCCAGGATGACTGTAGAGCATGCATAGGAAAGTTAGATCGGATTTGTAACCACAGACTATTCGCCAGTCTACGGGTGTAGCCATCAAGAAAGGTGGCCGTTGTTTCGATGTTGACGTGGTTTTCTGTCGATCTAGTTTGTCTATGTCGAGGGTGGGATTGTTAATTATTTAAAAAAATGTTTAATCTCTATTAGCTAGCTTACTGAGGATATTGTAAAAATACTTTTATGAGAGATGTTTTTGACATTGCTTTACTCTTTTAAAGGTTTTGTATCTTTTTATATTTCGAGCGCTGTAACAACGTGGCTTTTTATACGAGTAGCAATAAGATGGCCTAAATTGCTAAGAGAACTGGCGCGTTACAAATTAGACGAATACATTACGCCAAAGATGAAAACTAAATGCGATATTGCTGTCACAGTATTTTTAGTATCGGCAATTGGTACGTATGTGCTTAAATATTATAGACAACTAAAAATATTGTAAATAACAATACAACTTTGTTTTAATGTGATCAAATTGCATGTGGCATAATACATCATTTAGGTAACATACGGTATTTTATTTCAGTGGAACACATCCTTGCTGAAATCGCAGCACTGGCTATAGTACTTGACTGTTCAGAAAATTACAATAATTTCTATAAAAAATTCATAGAGCATTGTTTCCCGTGGGCTTCTGAACTGAATTTTTCCGAAAACGTTCTAATCAGTGTCGTAACTCAAGTTAGTATACTTTTAATTTTATTACAACACAGCACGGTAGATTTTGTTTTCTCTCTTTAACGCAACAATGATTTTCTTGTTTTATTGACTGTATCAGACATTGGCAATCTAAAAAAATGTTTTTTATTTTTTTTAATTTTAGATTATAAACGTATTGTCAACGTTGACTTGGAATTATTCAGATTTATTCATTGTCTGTATAAGTATATATTTATCCTCCATTTTGGAAGGAATCAACAAGAAACTTAAGATAACCAAAATGAAGGTATTTTATAATTTCATAATTGATATATTAAAAAAGCAACTTTAACTAATGAGTTTGTAAGTTTCAGTCTTTATCTCCGACATTTTGGCGTTTGATTCGTGAAGATTATAACCAAGCGGCGCGTCTTGTTCGGGCCTTTGATAACGTCATAAACGGGGTTGTCTTCGCTTCTTTTGCTACTAATTTATTTTTCATTTGCTTGCAATTATTCAACGTTCTTTCGTAAGTTTTCCATTAAGTATACATGTGCAATGAGCTATGAATAAATTTGCAAAACAAAAGTAAGTATGACTACTTTTTAAACAATTTCAGGGATGGAATCTCTCATAAAATAAATTCAGGAAAATGCCCGAATTTCCCTAGCGGGTAAATACCAATATTTTTTTTAATTAAACTCTATCGTAAATGAATATCTCCGCCGTAAATACCAGCACCTTATCAGGTTTACAATATGCATTAATTAAAAATATATTGCGGATGAATACAAGCTCAATCACGTTAAACACACATATGTTTATGTACTTATTCAGAACTGTTTTTCATTTCAGACCTTTTAAAGGATACGAAAATGTTATTTATTTCTCTTACTCTATGATGTTCGTTCTATTACGCTATTTGTCCGTATCGCTCATTGCTGCTCAAGTACATACATGGTCTCTTGCGCCAGCACCGATTCTTTATAACGTGCCTAGTGCTACATATAGTGTTGAGGTAAGTAACCTATTAATATTTCATCAATTTGTAATCCTGCTTGCATCCCGTGGTACTAACAGTATTATTAAAAATTACCACATCCGATATAAAATGTTTAAAATGTAGGGTACCCCCTGACGGCACGCGCCTTGTCAAGATTTAACTTGATGCGTTCACAACTCCGTTAAGTTGATATTTTTATATTCGGTAATAGTTCCATCTTTATTTGCCCTAGTGAGATAATATTTACCGCTGCTGTCATCAGCCATTATAAGAGAATTCTTAAACAGAGAGACATCGTACTTAGTTAAGTGGTTTAAAAAACAGAAGATTTCAAGTTTGCTGTATTCAATTCTGAAATTATTATTCTTATAATAATATTATTATTCAATACTAAAGTCGTGGAACATATTCCCTCATGTATACTGTTATAGGTGTTTCGACGCAAAACGCTTCAAATTGCTGTACATTCAAAGAAAACATTCATATTTCCGGTACACTTCCGGTCGCCTGCGATTTCGTATTATGTCACTTCCATCGTTTTGAAATATTTGGAACGTGCGTTCCGTCTAGTTCCATGATAGGTACCTACCATCATTTTGATAATGCTGTTTATTTTATGAATCGCATTTAAGTTATTCTTTCATCCAATCTACAAAAACAAACATTAAAAAAGTCCGTCGAATCCATTAAGATTAACGATGTTTCCCTTTAATCCATAAAAAACAAAGTTTTGAGCATGACTTTTCAAGACTGCGCGAGCCCATCGAATTTGATTTACCAATATCTCAAGTAAGGCAGATCATTCATTCCTGAACCTACTTAAGAATAATAACAGCCATGGCTGTCGTATACTATGATTCAATAGGTAATGTTGCTTTGAAATAACATTTGACTAGGTAGTCATTTTGTAGTTTAAACATAGAATAGATTTCTTTTTTAGCAAAAATGATAACACGTTATTAATTTTTTATTATTATCTTTTGAAAAGACGAGCATGATAGCTCCGTCAAGCAAATTTTTGAACTATAAAATCTGTGTTAATTATAATTCCGGATAGCAATTTAAAAAATATTGTTTATAATATATTTCTTGATCTCGTTGTTTCAGGTCCAAAGATTTTTAGACCAGGTTCACCATGATACCGTAGCATTGACTGGGTTAAACTTTTTCTTTGTCACAAAAAGCTTAGTTCTAACGGTAAGCACTATATATATATATATAGACATGTACTTACATTATGTTAAAAATGTACAATATTTAATATAAGGTAGCTTGTGCATATACCAACTGCATGTCAATATCGAAACAGTCGCGAAGTAAGTAATATATTTTTATCGAGACTATTTCCAGCTTGCAAAGTAATTTCCTCATAGATTGACTTGATTCAAATTCGATATTCCACACATAAAATTGTCGTAACGTAGTATTAAGTCGGAATTGAATATTTCTAACCGACTTCAAAAATAGAAATGTTTTCGAAAGAAGTATTTTTATGTTTAAATTATAAACCAATATCTTAATTTCTTTTACTTTGCGGATGATCTTTCGCAAGTTTCTGAGTAACAACTAGATTTTTTAAAATGTATTGATAAAGTTGTTGTTGTTTTGATTTTACTTGATATAATTTCAGGTAGCAGGCAGTATTTTCACATACGAACTCGTGTTACTGCAATATGGAGGCAACATTACAGATCATGACGTGTCGGAAACTAATTGATTTCTTTCTTATCTTCACATAATGGTACTACTATACCTGCTACCTTTTGTCAATCGATTGTATTTAAATAATTTTCCTTATAATCGTGATTTATCATTACTAATTAGAAATAAACATGTATTCATCGAATCCGGTCTCTAATTAATCACCCGCTGCCATACTGTTAGTGAGTTATTGATCGGTGACCATGGTAGTTAGGAATCGAGCCCTCTTTGTTCATTTATATTGTCTGTTGTTTTTACAATAATTTGTCGCTTAATTTAACTTGTTCAGACTCATTAAGAACACGATAAGTTTAGGGATGAATATTGAATTTAAAACACTTCAATTTCAATGGATTTTATATTTTATTTATGTAGAACTCAATGCTTCTATTATATGCGAGTGTGAACAGGATGGGGAAATAGGAAACTTTTCTATTTACATTATCCTCAGTGGAATAGCATATCATGTGAAATACACTGTAAATTCGTATCGGTAAAACCTAATTTCGTTAGTGTATTTATAACAATAGGTACCATTAGATAAAAACGAAAACGAGCCTTGCGAACGAGATTATCCTTTTTTTACTTCAATTCAATATCTTCTTCTTATTATATAAAAGAAAGTCATGTTAGTTACTCCGTTTATAACTCAAGAACGGCTGAACCGATTTGGCTGAAAATTGCTAGGGATGTAGCTCAAAACCAGGAAAAGGACATAGGATGCTATTTATCACGTTCCAGTGAAAAAAAATATAATGACAGCTGTCAAATCGATTGCCGGGCGGGACGAAGTCTGCCGGGACCGCTAGTATTCTATAAATACCAAATTACGAGCGAACAACAAGTCCGCCGACATGATGAAATTGTTCTGAAATACGCTGGGCGTAATGAAATGAAATGCATGTACAGTAAAAATATATGGATTTACAATAATGTCTTTATTTGTTTCATTTCGTACCTCTTCATAAAGAACGTGTGGCCTTTGTGAACAATAAAATAAAGCTGCATTCAATTTTCATTACTTGCATTTCCCAGACTTTCGACACACAAATACCGTTTACATATATTTTAATTAACATTTTTGATTGCTACAGACAGACATACGTCCAGATCATTCACAAAGGTTGACTTTTGTACGGATATTTTTTTTAAGTTTATAAATAAAATGTATTTTTATCTTAATATGTTTTTTGTTAATGTTTTTATTATTTTGTTAAATTCGTTTTCACTTTTGAATACTTAATAGATTTTTTAAAGTGAAAGCAGTATTTATATACTGACTTAGACTTATATAATCATGAACAGGTTGTCCAAATATACCTACGAGTTTTTATATATTCGTGCTTACTACGTATTTGTAGTAGCATTGCGAGTAGATATAGAAAAAAACTTTTTTGATATAGTAATTGAAAGGAATAAAGTGTTGAGTAATAAAATCACCGAGTAAACCTATTTTTTAATGCAGGTCTTGCAATTTCTTTGAAATATTAAATTCATACGAATCGTATTTTGTTTTACAAATCTTATCACTTTATATTAAATACATGTCACCGACGCTTTTTTTACTTCCATTTATTTTGAATTTATGTGAGTTTATCTTAACAAATATGTATTTTTTTTCAAATCAGTAACTGTAGAGTATCGTTTTTTTTGACCACGACAATTTTCTCCTTGAAATTCAGACTCTAAAAAGTCTGAGACTAATATACACCGTTTTATAAGAATGTGTAAAACGTTTCATTCGTTTCCATAGGCAATAATGGTAGTAAGTAATTTAAATGGGTTTCTACCATTATTGCATGCATGTCAGTGTTCATTTATTACCTATAAGTATTTTAATAATCTTTCTTCGTTTTTGCCTTTTTAATTGTTTAAAAGTCACGTATGATATTATCAGCGCCGATTGCAACACTGGAAGATCTTCGTAAGTATGATACAAATATAAAACGTTAATAACTTCTATTATTTATGATAAATTTAATGACAGTTCCTCAAGATCTGTCTATACAAGCTTCCGTAGCAGATCTCAGATAATTCTAAGTCTTCTTTCCCGTTCGTTCCCATAATTTGTCAATGTACGTTTTAATGATTCATTTAATTTTAAGGCGAAGCGACTGTAAAGCGCATCGTCATACATGATTGTAACAGTGTTTGTCAAGATCTACCAAGAGATGACATACAGCCAGTATGCATGATGTTTAGCCGTTACAAGAGGGGTTATCTCTTCTTTGTCAATCAGTGTCATGCTAGAAGATCGATTTGCAAAGAAAATCTTGGTACGGGTAATTTTAACAATAAGCCCGAGCAATATGCTGCTTACGCTGTCAGCAAAATGTGAATATTAGGGAAAGAGCTTCTTAAAACAGAATACAGTCATTGTCGAATGTAAATAATTCGTAGCGGTCAAGATGACCGAATATATCTGTGAAATATTATGTTTGTACCTATTTTAAAGAATAAGAGACCTATATCTAGCAGGGGAAGTCGTTCGGTTGGACTGATGATGATTATTTATACAAGCATACGACAAACCAGGAAACCTTTTTACATTATTGTTAGTTACCTATATTAAACTATCAAGTTGAAAGACTCTTTTCATAGAATATACTTAATAGTCTACTAAAAATATTTATGAAATCCTTACTTTTAATTTTTTGTTTTTAGTTTTACACATGGTCCACCCGGCCCGATGTTTGAAGTCAAATCAATACTTTATGCCAATTTTGTAGAACAAAAATAATGAACGTAGGTATTAAAATATTTCCTATATCGCACACCTAGATCTAAAGGGAGCTAACTCAAAAATCTGAAGATTTTTTTAAACACACGCTAAAAAAAAGGATCCGATTCCTTACAACAATTTTGCCTCTCCCGAAAAAGTTACTTTTTTTGAGTTAGCTCCCTTTAGATCTAGGGGTGCGATATATAACATAATGCACAAAAAATTCGAGCGTAATTACCGAATTTATGTTTAAAAAAAAACCAACCCTCCGACAAATTATTCCAAGATTTACCTAAAGTACCTACCAGTGATGGGCAAAATGTAATCGACTAACGATTAACAATTAAGATTAACCTAAAACTAATCGATTAACGATTAAAAGTGACGATTAATCAATCTTAGTCGTAAGATGTTCGACTAACTTAATCACGATTAAATTAATCGTCGATTAAATACGAGCGATTAAATCTATAATCGATTGATTAATTAGATTAATTTTCTTTCGATTAATATCAGAAAAAAAATTGTAAGTATAAGTTTCGGGGTACGCTGATATAATACATAGGTCATTACGGGTCTTTTGATGGACGAGGAGATACGTGTTAAAATGAAATATCCATATCATGAGATATCCATAGCAAGACTGCTTTTATTTCTTCAGATGAGATTCTAATAGATACAACTATTTATATCAAACTTTTCATAACATTAATTACAACTAAGATTAGTAAGATACGTAAAATTGAACAAGTACAACATTTAACAATAATCAAAAATAATCTACCTACACAGGATCACTTACATTTTCAAATTTGTTTTCAAAACAACCCTTTCTTCAAATAAATGGTCTGAGAGCCTATTGGATTTGGGCAGGTTCATCATTGTAGCATACGAAAGTACTCGCTCAACAGATGCAGAAGAAGGAAGGGGTGTGTTGTATTTTTTAAAAATAGTTTTAATTATCTCGTACCGATTTAAAATTTACTATATTACTAATGTCTCGTTCAGCAAAAAACTGGCACATCATTATTTCGGCTTTAGTTTTAGGAGTGTTCCCTTGTAGCACTTCTTGTTTGTGAGTATCAATTTCGTTGTCTGTATCTGACCCGAAATCAAAAAATGGATTTTATGCACACTAAATTATAAATAAACTGTCTTCCAAAAAATACACAAACAATCAATACAAATAAAACCTTAACAAAATAAATGCGGATTAAACACAACAATTGAAAAGGATAATACAAAACAAAACATTACCTACAAAATAAAATATTACAATAAAATGTTACAAAACTATATGTACATTTGCCGCGCGCTTTAAGATTCCGGCGACGCGGCCTTCCCGCACGTGTGTCGCCTTGCCTCCAGACTAGTTAGGTACATCTCCTTGATGATGACATCTTCCACCGTGTGCGTCGATCGTTCCTTGCACCACACACCACCGTCCTATACCTATTTCCACCGTAAATCCGATCCTGCGAAACGGCATCCCTGAGTCGGTTCTCAGGACGTTTACGGTGCTTGCCCCGGAGCAGCTCAGCCGAGCTAGCCCCGGCACCGTCGCGTCCCATCCGCCGCCTTCATCGCACACACTATTCATTAGCACCCGCGAAATTTAGTCGATTAAAATGACGATTGACTAATCGTTAATCGAATTCTGCGACGATTAAGTTAATCTTAATTAAATTAATCGCGATTAGTTTTGTGACGATTGATTGTTTAGTCGATTAATTAGTTGATTAAAAAAATAATCGATTAATGCCCATCTCTGGTACCTACCATATATAAAAACAAGCATAAGCAAAATCAAGAACCGGAAAATTTTATATATCTCATAATAATACTTAGTACACTGTCTTAACTGTGGAAATTATCATCAATTGATATTTGCAATTTATGAATGCATAAACTACTGACTTGAACTATAAAATTCCTTGCATGTCAATTTTAATGAAAATCCACGCATCACATATAAAAGTTGAAATGCGCTTCTCTTTTAAAAATAAATAAAGGGAAAAAGAAATCCAGCAGGATGATGACAAAGAAGCCTTATTAGTAACTTTCATTATCCTGGCTACCCTTTTATACATAGCAGAATATGGCTCTATGCACTCCATGAGATATTACTAATTCGGTTCTTTAAAGTCAGTTATATTAAGAAAATTATGTGGATGTATTTTTCACGGTGTAATTATTTATTTATAGAATTAATTTCTTATATTATTATTGTAAAGTCACTAGATATGATTAGAACGATATAACAAAAAAAGCAAAAAACATTTTCAAGAGACTTTCATGATTTAATTTTACAATTATACGCTTCCGCAATTTGTACCACCGTAGATAATTACATATTTGTAGCGATAATAATATAATAATAATAATAGTAAGATTTATTTTGTCCATGCAAAAAAGAGATATACATTTTAGATATATAATTAATAATTTAACATTTGATAAAATTATTAGAATAAATTTAGCATTAAAGCTTTTAAAATTTTTGTAGCGATAGTGGTGAGTTAAATTGCATCCTGACGGTGTTAGAGAAACTATAAAGGTTTCTTGTTAGTTTTCTACAGAACTCAACTAACCACCAACAATTGTTAAAGTAAATTTGGTCTCGGGAAAATCGAAACTTCTAAATTTTATATTTCACGGACCTACCTACTTACTAGAATCTAATTACAAAGCCCTACGAAAACATCTGAAATACTGCCGTATTCGGTGTTCATTGTATTTATATTTCCAAAAAGTAAATTAAACATGTAATTAAAAAGGTATATTCTAAAAAAGCCTTTTACTGATTAGATAGGGAAAGTAATTAGTAAAGTTTCCAAGATCGCCCATAAATCTGGGTGCAATGACGGAGGCCCCGAAAATAAACTCGCGACGTGATCTAAATTTTTACACGAACTAACTACCTGAGTTATATTTTTTTACTTAATAATATATAATATATTTCCGTACTGTCTATTATGTTTTTTATTTTTTTGTAAGTGCGTTATACATATTATTGTGTATTCCTAATTATATATATTTTACAACAAGCTGTAAAATTGTCAACATCCATTTCAGGAAAATGATTTTTCACATAAATAAAAACTTCTCAAAAAGTGCCTTATGAAACGTTTGATAAAGCCAACTTAGTAGTAGGTGTTTTTATTCAATGTTACTTAAAATACTTCGATTTTAACCTATTAATAGATAAATTTCCGAAATTGTTAATTCATATTTTCTGCAATTCACTGAAGGAAAGAAAATCATACCAACTTTCACACTCTTAGGGAAAGAATTTCCAAAAAATTTGTATAATATTTTTCATTATTTTAGCTGTAAATATCTCAGAATTCTAGGTAAGTTGTATAAAAAAGATTATCCTCTGTTTTACCCAGATAAAACCTAATCTTAAAACTAAACTCTCAAGATTATCTATGGCACATACTGATTTAGAATATCACATCTACATGCTATAAAGTGTTCAAGTTACGAATTTTGAGTGGCTGCATCCGGGCACTGAGATTTATAATATTATAATAATACCTACTTAACTATTATTTCAAACTAAGGAACTTTTTTCCGCTGCTTACGAGATATGGCATAACGTATAAATTATCTCCATCTAGTTTTTTCCACGAATTTAAGAGTAAACGTTCTTATGGATATATTCGTTTCCTTTTCGCATAGATTTATTGCCGTCCTTGGTGAAGCCCTTGTTATTCTCATAACGATGTCTGTGCGACCGGCAAAATAAATGTGTTATTCTAATAAGATTTTGCTTCACTTTTTTTCAAAGTTGAGTTTAATTTGTAAATTAGTAACTATAATTAATTAGTACTCCTAATTCATTACGGTTACTAAATTACAAATAAATGCCAGCGTAAGAAAAACATTTCCCTTGAACTTACAGCAAAGTTATATGAAACATGTAAAATAAGGTACACTATAGTGCGACGGTAACAGCAATGTTAATCAACGGCTTAACAGTTACCTACTCAACTTACGACAATCCTCCTGAAGAATCAACTTATATAGTATTTCGAAGTCAAAACCTCAAAAACGTCCAGGCTTATGTTCTAATTGTTTTTTAGTTTTCAGTAGGTAGGTACATCTAATAACATTTAAAATAAAATTGTATATTCTGAAAGTATCTACATTAAATTTTATTAACGCTTAAACAGGAAATATTTAAAACGAAACCGAGAACCATTAAACGATCGTATAATTGTTGTCATATTTGAATGATTCCATTCGAGTTCTTATCTCTTATATTTCAGAAATGTTTACTTTGTGGTATAATCGGACGGACACAATCATTTTAATAATCTTTTGTTATTAAACTGTTTATCAATAAAAGTCTTACCATCATTTAGTCATCGCAATAAAATAGAAAAGGAATAAAATCCAGTTAAGTAGGTACTTACATATTAAAAAAATGTGCTTACGTGACACTATACATATTAACTCATATTCCTCGTTTCTGGAGCCAGGTAAAAAGATTTTCAAATAAACTACTTTTTTAATATGCGACACGTCTATTCTCGTCTCTCGTTTATGACATGTACGGATTGTACGGCCAATGTCATACATTAAAGTATGAAAAAGTAAGGAGAAGGAATATTATTATATTATTCAGTATTTTTTACAAACGAGGAGATTTCCATGAAATATTGACCAGTAATAAAAAACGGGTTAAAGATGTAGTGTGTGATACATATTTAGGCAACTGTGCAAGGATACGATATTGTTAGCAATCCATTAATAATCAGCGCAATTTTTATTGATATTACTTACGGCATTAATATTTTCAAAGTAAAAACATTTATTAATCCTTAGTGCATTTCTCTGCAAGTCAGTCACTGCTTCAGAAAGAGATAAAATTAAAAAACTAAAGTTAAGGCTTTTTATTGATACTGCGGGCTCCAAAAATATTCACAGTAGTAAGTTCGACCCTCTTGACCTCCTAGGTAAGGGCGTGACAGCTATAAACCTGTGAATCTTTGAAACGTGACGAGAAATTACAAAAGATGTGCCGAGGTAGATATGTGCAAGATTAGTTCCCGACTCGCGACAAAAGGATATTTTGCATATCAAGTACTGCTTAGATACATATATTATATATAATATTCCTTTTTTCCTGCCTGCATATACCTACTAGCTTTTGCCCGCGACTTCGACTGCGCATGATTAATACTTTCCACAATATCTTTAAAAGTTACCTACGTGTTATTTTGATGTGTAAGATTTATTATTGCAAGATTTTACCAAATTTTAATTCATTCAGTTTTTTCAAAAACATACCTCCATACGAGTACATCCATCTTTACATTCTTACAAACTTTATCGTTTAAAATAATATTATTATTAGTAAGTATTGTATTTGATTGTACGTTGTTTTTAGTTTTACGTTTAAAACATGGCTGTGTTTCAGTTAAAATATTTGAACAATTGTTGAAATAATAAGACATGCGAAGTTTTCTTTGTAAGCATTACCTTCAAAGTGGTCGCTGAGACGAGAGTACGCTTGGTTAACTAGCACTGGATAGTTTGGAATCATATGTGTACATAATATATCGTCGACTTTAGGTTTAATACAGTTAAATATGTTTTTTTTTATATTTTTTTATTTTAGCTTATGTCGTTTTATTACTACCTATATATTTATATTTTTAAATGCCATTATGGCGCGCTTGGCGCGTAACTTCAAAGTCTATGACAACAACAAATGTAACATACAAATTGATGATTTTTTTGTTTGGATTTTGCAATCTGCATAAGTGTAACAATTTGATATTGAACAATGATAATAAATACAATTTCAGTACTCTACAGTCGTTACGAACAGAACAAGCGCTTTTGACAGTGACATAATATACACTTAGACTTTGACGTCACACTCGCCTAACACCATTGGTCAAATCAAGGGGATTTAAAAATCCAAACCAACATTCAGCAGAACAGAGATTGGTTAGTGCACTGTTTATCAAGAGTACCAATTAAACATAAAAAAACTCAATCAATTCAAAGTAAAAGACTATGTACATTCGAGTCAGTACTATATAAATGAGGGAGAAGGACGGAGACAAATTTGTCAACAATTTTTACTAAAAAATATACGCGTCGAATTGAGAACCTCCTCCGTTTTTTTCGTCGGTTGAAAACTTTAAATATTACACAATGTTCTTGTTATATATTATTATGCTGCAAATTGCTTAACCGGAGGGTTTATCCCAGGAAGAGAAATGATATCATCCAATTAAGGTTACAAAATATTATAAAACTTTTAATTCAATCTCTTTCATTACTTCCTTCATATTACTGTAGGCAATCGAGTAATAGGCTTTATTTGTCACTAAAATACTTAACACTGACGAATGAATACCGTCTCTACCGAAAATCATGTGAACAGAAAAAGATACAGCGCCTGAGCAAACGTGTTTTCATTAAACTGTTTCATACAGATTATAGCAACGTCACTATACATGTTCCGAAGAAGGATAAGTGCAATATTTGAATATGAAAACAATTCGAATGAGGCCGAAAATAACAAAGAAAAGATGAAAGCTCATATGGAAGAGAAGGATGCTACTTACAAAAGATTTACCAGTATTACCAGAGGAGCAAAAGAGATAGGATCCTCCTTTTTCAAGTACCTATCTAAAAGATGAATAAAAATGATAGAGGAATAAAAAATGTGATTGCTAGAGGAATAAAAAAATATTCTGTACTGCGACTCCTGCACGGGTCAAAATCGTAAGAGGAAGATTCTTTCAATATTACATTATTTTGTCTCAATATCGATAAGAAAAATATAGATACGATCCAAATTAACTTTTTGCTGACCGGTCACAGATGTATGCCGGTTGACAGTATGCATTCAGTCATAGAGCGTGAAGTGCGAAAATTAACTGTTTGGAGTCTTACAGGTTACTAAAATTAGAATAGCGACTATGAAGAAAAACGACCTGCAAACTTTTAAGACTAAGCAGTCAATGAAAGGAGCCATCGTTCATTTAATTAAAGTTAATACAGAACTGGAAACCAAAAAAAGTATTGCCGAACCTAAAACAAAATAGGAAGAGAAAAGGAAAAGCTAAGGGAAAGAATAAGGGTAAAACCTTAATTAGTGACTCTTCGCCGCCAGCAGACTCACCTGAAGTTGTAGTTGAAAACAAGAACATAAACCTAAAACCTTAATGTAACACCAAGCTACCAAAATCGTTGAAAAAATATAGAGATTTTAAAAATATGTCACACATATATGACAGCCACTGCCATGTCTCAGAGTTTATTACGTCCACTGGATGCAAGATGTCTAGAACTAGCAGATGTCCATATACTGCGGCACAGCCAAAATATTTTTTTTGAAAGAGAGCTGCAATGTTTACTACATAACCGCCCGATATCACCCACGAGTCGCCTCGTGAGTTTTTCGCCAGTCATAAGCAGAGACGGCCTATTACGTTTGGGAGGGCGCATAACAGCCGCCATGAACATCGCAGAGCACACAAAATACCCTATCTTGCTAGACGGTCGACAAACTGCAGTGCGTCTACTCTTGCTCACGGCAACACAGATACTATTCTTAACGAACTCTGACAGAAATATTGGATTCTGAGTTTGAGGAACACATTCTGATCAATCGTACACCACTGCCAGCTTTGCAAGCTATTAAGAGGTAAGCCGCTACAGCCTATTACGGGAGACCTTCCAGAACCACGTCTCGCTCATCATAAGCGGTCTTTCTCATTCATGGGATTTGATTATTTTGGTCCGTTGCAGATAAAAGTACAACGCAGTCGTGAAAAGCACCGTAATTGAACCTAAGGTCGACGATATAATAATCACGTTTGCATTATGGAGTAGAAAATTCGCTGCGACCTTATTCACTTGTAACGAAATACCTGTCTTAATAGAACCAAAACTACCCTTTGATGTTATAATTACTTTAATAGACATCGTCCTCTGCTCACTAAATAGTAAACAAAAAGTTGTCGACTTTTATAACAGTCATACTATGTGTGTTCTGTGTTAGGTTTACCTTCAAGGTTTTATTGAAGTTTACTTCAGCAACTGTGTATATAGCTTCTCTTTCTTTCTGAGAACACTTAAAACGTCGCATAGGAGAATAATTTAAGATATATTTCGAAATTCAACTTAACCAACTCTCTATATAAAGACGGTTGGAAATTACAGGTACATTTGGAGAGAGAGATTTCGTTTCGGGAATTGAAAAGTAAGAAGCCACTGACTTCATAATGACGCACACGTTTACTATAGTGATAAAAGGAAAAATGAAATCCAAAACAGCCTTACAGAACTTTTCTGATTCATAACACCTTATCTATTTAATTTCAATAGTTATTTAAAGAAGTTTCAATTAAAACAATGATTAGGAATTAAAATTATGCATTTATACAACTAGGCATATAATATTTACATTGTTAAGCGTTTTTGGCAACTGGCTATCATAAGGTTTTTTCGTTGTTTGTTTTATCACTTTTGTAAAGTTACGATTGTTATATTATATTTTTAAATAAATTATTCGGTGTCCGTTAGTTGCTGCTTACCATATTACACGTTTTCCATTTAATATTATTTTAATCCCTTTAATGGTAAGTAAGCATATATATAACGAAACATGGGCGCGTTAATAAAATTATTTACTTTCAGAATTAATAAATAAGTAAGCTCCGTTTTCAGAGATCGTTATTATAAAATAATTCACCTTAAATTGAATATAGCATCGATGCATTCAATCTCAGTTCAATTCAATTTGGTATAGTGGAGCTACATACAGTGGCCCTTGTTTGCCAAAATACAGATATTACTGTGTTTCGATGATAAATACCAAGCGTTATCACAATATTAAACAAAATGTACATTATTTCGGAACCTCATTAATCTACTAAATAAATTATAATTTCGGAATAACCGCTCCCAAATTCGATATCTGAGCCTACCATTCCATCTTGAAATCTATTAAGTACCGGAAATAATGAAAATTGTCGTCATCGTATTTTTTGCCTGTTTGTGTATTAATTGCCTCCGAAATTGATATCTTAAGGCTCTCAGAATTTTTTAAAAAGAATTGAATAAAAAAAATCGTATTGGTAGAAACTGCCGTAATCTTGAATGTTATTGTTTGTGGGCCGATTCTTTTTAACAGTAAAGAAATTATACATTAAACAAAATCTCTTCAGTGTCTGTCATTGTCAGCTCCGTCTGCTAGGAATATGGGAACTGTACCTTTTTCGAAATGAGTTCTACTTAGCGGTCAATTTTAGTGTAATATTGCGTTGTAGGTACTATCTATTACACATAATGTTGTCAGACATCTTATTATTATATAAGATAGATGTTATCTTTAGTCTCTTTTAAGATTTAGAAAAGTGTAGCGATTTGAAACATCAGCATGTAGCATACCATTCATTGCGATGCGATATCTTCAATCCTATTGAGATACGGTCACATGACGGGATCGATGCAGTCACGATACAGCTTTGTCTAAGTAAATAAAGCATTACAGTAATATCCATTATATTACGAAGTAACGAAGTGGCATAAAACTACCTGAACTATGTTGGCATAAATCAGTTGTTAGGTTTCTAATTAGGCAGGTGACAAATTACACTAACTTACGACTGGGTCCTAAGACAACATGCCTATGTAATTATCACTTCTGGTGGATCCTTGGTTTATAACTCTCGCTATCTTAGCTGTATTTGACAGAAACATAGGCATTTATGAACTTTTGGACTTTACACATAAAAAAATTAAAACACATTTCAGCAGAGCCATTATTAATAATGTTGAACTATAATGAGTAAGCAATTGTGTCATAATTGAACTTATCCTAATAAAACGAGTAGGTAATATAAAATTTTATAATATCAAAACAAATATTTAGTTGTTTAATTATTTTTTCCGAACGAAGACTTAGTAATTGATACTGTTGAAATCCTGAAATAATTCGTTTTCATGTCGTTATATACTTCTCACCTTAACGGGAGTGCAACAACTCACAATGGTACGAATAGTTTAAATTGCCACCGCAGGGTTAAATAAACTGAAGTTGTCGATGTTAATTAAAGGTAGTAATTTGGGAATAGGTACCATATTATTATGATGTCTCAGAAATTGTTAATTATTAAGATAGGTAGTTTGAGATAAACCTGACCGAACTGACTTTACATTTTATGTATTTCTTTTATTTTAATTATTTGTGCCGCGCATCATTCTTATTATGTAAAATGATCAGATATATGCTTAGGTATTTATGTCTCATACAGTCCCTAGCGCTTTATTGTAAGATGCACGTCAAGATGGACATTAACTAAGGCTATAATAACGCTGCAGTAATACTAGTTGAAGGCAATGGAATAAATAAAATAGCCTTAGAATATCATGCCGGTAAAGTAGAAATAATTTATACTTAATCAGCTTTTTGTCTTCGAAAGTTTTCTAGACAAATAATACAATTTACGAGTATAAATAAAAAGCGTAAAAAGGTATTGTACGCAGCGGTTAGAGACAAAAGCTCCCGTGTCGAAAAGATGCCTTGCAAAGAGTTCTCTGTCTTTTTCAGAGATATTAATATATGGACACAATATCTATAACTAGTACTTCGTCATTATACTGTGTTACTTCTGAAATGAAGGCATCCTATTGCAAGAAATCTGAATTTTAAAACGAAACTAATTTTCAAAATTTTACTTGCAAGACATAGAGCGTAGGTTTGCCGAGAAGCTAGCTTTGGTTGGCTGAATACATCATTTCAATGAAAGTTCATGCCGGCGCACAAAAAGAGGTTAATTGGAGGAACAATGGCGATTGTTTGAATATCAAACAGAATGGAATGAATATGAAAACTATTGCTTGTAGAGAGGCTTTCTTGAATGTTGCATCTTCCTATCATTTTCCACTTCAAGTAGTTTGAAATGTAACCTACTTCGTAAAACCATCTCGCTGAATGTTTTCGATAAAATTGTGATAAGTTTGTAAGTTTATTTGCATACTAAATAAATACAGTTTCACAGTCCTGTATAGTTGAGATATTAAATACATAATAGGTAATAATTTTGTAAGAAGAATTCAATTATACACAATTTACCTGCGGAATGTGTAACTGCGGGGCGTAATTCCTCACGAAACATTACAATCGCTTACAGAATCCAATCCCATATTCATTATCATTTTCATTACTGCGACAATGATTTATATTGTAATAAAAATATAAGAACGCGTATTTTAAACTTAACATTTTTTTAGAGAGCTGGCACCAATTTTTGGGTAGGTATTTGAGGCTACATGAAAACCTGTCATTTAGGTCTCCTATCATTCCTCCACTTCTTCTTTCCCGAAATAACTAAACTATGACCCTGCAAGAAACTGCAACTGCATCATCACCTGCTGCTTCACCGGAACCACTTCTTCTTTTCCGAAACTCGGTCCAGGCCCTTCCGAATTTTATTATCATTTATATCCGCCTGGATATTATTATCATCTCTAAAGGCACGTCGGCAGGTCTGGATTATGGTCTATTTCATCGCGACTTCCGCCTGAGCTGATGAGAGTTACATTAGCCGAGCCATCTTTTGTTCACTCTCCACCTGAAACGTCTCCAGCCGAGGCCGGCAGAAGTCGTCGTCTACTACAACGTTTTCATCACTCACACACACACATACACAGTCTCACCTATAACATTGTAAATGTATTTTTATCCTTTTTTTATAAATTGTATCGTGTAGTTAAACATTTGATTAAATTCTTTTGGCTATTATTTTCGATTTTCTGTTTCATGTCATTCCATCCCTGCATTTCATCAACTGCCGTTTCCCGGCTCATGAAAGTATTAAAAAATATAAAATTTAAGGAAAGTTACGTCAAGTTCTTAATTAAATGTTAGGCTGAAATGGTAACACTTATTGGCGACACGTTGATAAACTTAAATTATGATTCGTATTATTCATATATTGTAAAATATAATGTTGTTGAATTTATTATTAATAAGCATATGGACCTGGAATTATTCACGAAGAAGCTAATACAAAGATAGTTCAGCTTGCGTGCAAGCTATATGCGCAACACAAACGTTCTTCTTAAAACTTTAATTGTAGATAAAGAAGTATGTTAATAATGCTTGACTATATGGATCATTTTCACAGCTATGAGCTCAATATGTATATGGAGTATGGCATTAGGAACTCTAAAAGGTACATCAATGTAAGAAAGAATTAAGGTAACAGGATGCGATTACAATCCATCATTCGCTCGAAAAGGCAAAGTATTATTGACAATTTAATATTTTACGTCGTTATTCACAAGAAATATAAAAACGTTTCCGGTAGCTTTTTTATTAAAATCGGAATATACAAATTAATTATGTAAATATTAAGTTGATGCCTTGGTGGCAATTATCAATTTTAGCTTTTCTGAACACAGAGAAGCCACGGAGTATGTGAATCTAAATTTTATAGACTTATATGATAACCAAAATATATTCGTAAACCAAATGAAAAAGGCGAGGGATAGGATGTACGGACTCCTGTATTGCAATTACAATGCCATGTCCTCGGGCGAACGTACTCTATTGTTTCACTTTAGACTAAAAAACCGTCGGAGAGTGTAGGGCCTCGCGCTTAGTGTTCCGTATGTTAAATACGCCCCCAGAAAAAGTTGTAACTCCAGATTACGATATATCGCCAACAAAACAAAATAACACTAATTACAAATTTAATAATCCCATATACATATTTGTTTTTATAAAAAAACATGTATTATGAGATGTATCCAGAATGGAAAAGTTTTCTATAATTATTTACTTATTACAAGTAAGTATTTGATGTATCAATACCTTATGCAACATAGTGAATAAAAGATAGCTTTGGGGAATCTAGAAGAATTTGTTGTAAGTTCAGTTAGAACCCTAAAAAAGAGTCTGGGATTTCAAAATACAATACCTAGTTTCTAACTTAAAGTTTTATGCAGGAATACAAATGAATGCATATTATTTTCAGAGTACATAATTCACTAATTGACAAAGGACCTATTAATAATTTCCATAACGTTGGAGGAACAGAAAATATATTTTAGCTTATGAATACAGTTCAAGAAGTACTTACTCCGAATAATATACTGAGCATAATTTTGGATTATACTGCTGAAGCACGTGGCGATAGGTTTTTACTTATTCGATAAATAAATATTCACCTCTTAAATTGCTAATCAATGAGAAATGTTAGAGTACAAAACGCATTATGGAGAGGAATCTCTAAATGTCTGGAATTATGGAAAAAAATAGATTTCGGAAAAATATAAAAGAAAGTGAGAAGAAAGAATGGATGATAAAAACAAACTTGTCAAACATTGCTTCCATAATAAATGTACTTAAGTATGAAAAATAAGGATTGTAGAAGTTTATTATCCTTAAAGAACTAAAACACACCCGTATATAAATAGTTATACAATGTGTTAATAATAATCAAGAAGATAATTATAATAACATGTGTCTTCTTCATATATAAATACAAATAGGTTCATATTGTTTTAGCACAGGTACTAAATACCTGTTTTGGAAATTGGAACTCGTTCACAGATTTTCCCAACTGTCGCCGTTTCCTCATAAGATATCAAATGCGATAAAAAAACTCTTTTGAATTATTTAATTATATTTATGATGCGAATGCGCTAATTCGAAAATTGCGACTGTCGGCCTGGTTTCTTTCAAAGTCAGCATTCTTATCATATCATCTAAAACCCATTCAAAGACGCCTTAGATACCCAGGTAACCTTCATGTAAAATAAAATATAAAACACATAGGTACAATAAATATCTTATGTTACTTTATTTTAGTACTTCTAATAAAAATACTTCGCAGTACCTTAAGTTGTCTTAATATCCCGGTTATTCTTTCCGTCTTGTATTAATCGGGTTGAGATTTATTAGAGTTTCTATGATGTGATCTATTTCCTGTATAAAATTCTATAAACATGAGTATTTTACATCCTATGATACTAAAAACTATATCGATTACAATACTTTATGCAATTACCTTATTTTTACTGTCTCTCACGGCATCTTGGATATCTTTTGTTCTTCTATAATTTACATCCGCGTCGTTGAGCATTCGCCGTCCTATTTCATAAAACGGAATTGTATCTCGCCGACGAATAGGAGAATTATCGAGTTCCGAGTACTCGTAACATGAAATACCCAATACAGGCAATATAAAAAAAAACAAATCGAACATTTCGCTCTTAGCTACGGAATTAAACAAGTATGGATTTTATTCGCCGATTCGATGTTTACATTTACTGATTATTGCTTTTATAGCTTCGTAATATTTATACGATATTACATGACTATATATTATGTGGCATGTGACCAATAAAAACTAAAATATTATTGTAAACTATTGCACAACAAACGTGAACCATTGCCACGAAGAGTAGATAATTCAGTAAAATACTGGTTTTATCAAATTGTTCATTCATGTTACTAATATGAAAGTATTTATCTTACAGTTTGTATTGCTCCTACTTACGCAAAACAAACATAATTGGCCGTATTTTTCTAATTCTAGCGGCGTGATATCAGTAATGAACAAAATAGTTCGTGACACTAATATCGAACGATATTCAAAGGGCAGTGGTGTTGCTTTGTTGCTTACAAGTAAACATCAAAATGAAAAAACAAACAAGCGATTAAAATCTATCGAATGTTTGTTGACATTGAAACCATACACATAAACATTTATGACAAGATCACAATGGCTTTGTATTGTAAGCATGATAGGTTAAAGCAAAGCATTTTTTGACGATTTATGTGTGTGTAAAGCAACCCTCATCCTGGGCGAGTTGTGTAAAAAAGTTAAACTTTATTCTGAACCTGAACTTAAGGAATAGAAACTGGACAAAAATATATCAGTGTTGATACGTCAGGTAGACCAATTTCATAGATAATTTATACGTAATATTTCTTGAAGACGTGTGATAATCAACATTGTACCTACAGTTCACACAATTTCAGGAAATGTATACACAATGACGAAGCAATTCAAGAAAAAAACATCGTAAGTTATTTGAACCACACGATATTATGTATACTTTTTAGTCATGTGTACCTGGTGTTAGGATTGATAAGTTTCAATTACAATTGTAACAATTGCAGAGCCAAGCAAATTACATTTATTAATTATTAACTTTGGCTGCTGCTGCGGATACTGTGTCCACGTTTGTTTTATTGTCTTTTTTTACCTATTTTCAGCATACGTACGTTAATCGTGTAATCTTATTTTATTTGATGTGTTCAGTGTTCCTAGTTATTAATTTCATTTTATTATAGTTTATCTACTCTTCAAACTCCGGTTTCATTTAACGTAGCAATAGTAAAAATCCTGTCATATTATAACCTTTACAAACCTACTGAGCGAGTCGTGCTATAAGTAGCAGTATGATAACGAATATACATACCTCATAAATTACATGTACGAGTAGTAAACATTACGCAATGTTAGTACCTATATAATTATACAGATTATCTATAGTAATGATTGCGTTATATTAGTATATTTTTATGTTGGCGTATTTTTTAAGAAACAATATATAATAATTTATAATTACAAATAAATAATATATAATTACGTTTACAAACTTTCTTCTTTACTGTTTGGTAATGACACATACCTACTTGAAAGTTAGAACTTAATAATATGAATTACTTTCCATGTATTATTGACAAGAAAATTTTGAACCATTCATTAACTTTTGGGACTTCAGGTAGTGCGATATCAGGTTTAAAGGTTCTGTATACTTATTTTGTAACTTGAAACTGACTTAATATAACAGATGCTGAGATGACAAACTTTGTATGTGACGGAAACGCGATAGGTGAGTAAGTAATGCAAAGATGTAACGTATTATGTACCAAATAGCAACTCGTTACATCATAACTAGAAAGATCGAAATGGTTTAAAATGAAAATGCATTACTAAATACAGCAGGTCAGTATGTTGAATCTGACCCATTTCTTATTTTAATACATAATATACAAACTGATTTAAAATAACATGTACGAGTACTATCAGTGTGTGTGTGTGTGTTTAATATATTGCTATTTATTTTAAAGCCAATAAACTTTGTTGGTAAGATCTCCCACAATGAGTGTAATGCGACGACAGCCGTGGCAACTTCTACCTTCGTAATAGCGAATGTTGTGTATCTATTAAGTTTTTAGTCCAGAGAACATTTACAGGGATCTCTAATAGCATGGCGTAGGAAAATACCATAAAATGACCGCTACCCATTAAATCTATAAGGGTCTGACAAACATCAATTATGGTAAAAAAAACCAGTGTCACTTGTATTCAAGTGTTGCAGTGGCGAGTGAAGTCCAAAGGCGACAAAATGAAAAGAAATGTGACGTCTTGGATTACAAAAAGTGAGGTTTTTCATATAAGTACTATAGTCAGATATTAACATTTTTGTCTTGCATTAAATTCGTACATCAGTTTTTATGTTATGTTATCGCCGAGTTAAATAATAAGTAAAATAAAATATGTTTATTTCTATTCCAGAAAATAAGGTTCATGTCCGTAAGTTGACCACCACGTCTGCAACCAAAGCAACCTTTCAAGAATCACTCAAATCAACATTATTATTCGGTCAGACGCTCGCGTTATTTCCCGTTGATGGTTTAATTAGCAAAAATACTGCAAGCATGCGGTATGGCTAATACTATATATATTTTTATAGCACTTTCTTCATACTTTTTACTGAAATACTTAATTACTGGCAACAGTTATCTATTAATTATCTACATTCCTTTTACAGATTCGTTCGCTTATCGTGGAAGTGCATTTATTCCCTTTTATCACTTTTAGGACAAATATTTATGTGCCTTATGTGCTTTTATAACATGTTCAGCTCTAAAACTTCACTCAAATCAACAAGTAAGCGTAAAGCTATTTCAACTAGTTTCAACTCTCGTAGAATAATCAGTTCGTGTAATGAAATAAGATTATATTTCACTATCTACTGTCATTGTTAATAACATTACCGTTTTGTTAATAATATTTCAATATATATGAAATGGAATTTTTTGTAGGAGGTATATACCGGGTATTTTAAAATACTATTAGAATAGCCTCTACCTATATTCTAAAAGCTTTAATATAACATAAAACCCATTTTATTATTTCAGCTCCTGCAATTTTTTACGGAACTATTTGTATTTCCATGGTTATGTTTCTACAAATTAGTATTAATTGGCCTAATCTCGTGAAGCACATAGTTCAAATGGAAGAATTAGACCATAATTTTGATAAAAATCTTACTTTTAGATGTAATGTAACGTGTGCGATAGTACTTGTATTAGCTTTATGTAAGTATGCATTATTTCTTCTTCGTTTTTAATATTTTTCGCCTTACAAAAAGGCTTTATGGAATATTACAAAGGTTGGATAGCACCTATCCCGTGTTTCAATTTTCTTAATATATAACTTCGTGATGTCTAAAAATAATCTTACATCCTTTATTTCAGTAGAACATATTCTGTCATTAATATACGCGGTTGCTGGGGCCATGGTATGTTATTCGAACACGAGCTTGTATGAAGGATTTGCAAAGTTTTTCTATCCATGGGTTTTCAAATTCCTTCCTTATTCTACAGCTCTAGGAATTTTAACACAAGTGAGTAAAATGAGAAGAAAACAAATGTTTTCTAATGAAATATGTTAGTACCTATGCTTTCAGTTATATTTTACATCACGAGAAGAAAATTGTCATTATCGTAATGTCATAAGATTATTTTAAAACCTGTTACGACTTTCTTCCAATGTTGTTCGTATTATTTGGAATTGGGTTATATATCAATGTTTAAAAGACAAGAAAATCTACAGAAATAATTTCCACATTTCGTAAGTTGTTCAAAAATAATAATATGTATTAGTCTAGGTTTGAAAAAACTTGTCAACCACGCAAAAGCACGAAGTCAACTTAATTAGGAAAGTTTTTAGTTTCGAGAAAATTAAAGGTTGGCGTGTCTGAGTGGTAAAAGTTTAATAAGTATAATAATAAATTTTCACTCGATGTTCAAAACGAATGCAAATAGTAAATTGTTGCGGTGTCGAGCGTGTCCGTAGAGCTTGGTGTGCGCACTGGAGAGGGTTAAATGAGTATGGATACGTATTCCAATGATTTATAAAAACAAATTTAAAATGTAAAGGCTTTGTGGCGATGTAATACCTTCAATAGCTTCGGTCATATTCTACAGTAGGTACTCGCGGTCACTTGCCAGATGGATATTTGTCTTTTCTGTAATGTATGTAATGCTACAAAATGTTTTTTTTTTTTCAAATTATGCTTAGAAGTTTTGTAAATATATTAAAACAGAGTACTATAAGAGAATAACTATAATTAATATAACATACGAATAAGAAGAATAAAAGAGGAGTGACATAAAGTACTGACATAAATTACTATTAACATTAGTTTCCATGGTTTCAAACTGCTCTAACTTGATTGAATATAAGGTACGAAGACATGACAACCTTCTATTTAAACCAGTGTCATCGTATGCCTTTTTTAAAGCATCCCACACATCCTTAGCCGTCTTAGCTTTTAAAATGTGAGGAAAACATGATCTCTGCACACACAATCATAGTCGCGCACGACATTTATCGTCTTTGCGTTTCTTTTGTTCTGCATTTTCACCGATTTCTTCTTCACTTATTGTATGCCATAAATTCTCAAATATCAAGATGTTCTGCATTTCAAATGCCCAATCTCTATAGTTGGAGGCGCCCTTAAGCTTCTCCATAGTAACTACCGAGTTTGAAGACTCATCCATATTTGAAGAAAAATAATTATAATTATGTTCTCACACAATATATGCCGTGATGGAGCACATAACCTTTTTGAAATATATTAAAACAGAGTACTATAAGAGAATAACTATAATTAATATAACATACGAATAAGAAGAATAAAAGAGGAGTGACATAAAGTACTGACATAAATTACTATTTAAATAGTCGAGATGGCCAGCGTTACATTTCAACAAGAAGACCAATACAAAGATTGGATACTGTGCTCTAGTTACTAGGAGTAGACACACGAATCCTATGCTGATATTCCAGAATGTTTAGATGATTTTATTTGCGAAAGGTGTCAAATAATTTAAGACGTCGGGTGCATATGGGGTTCGAGCTGAAGTCTTTTTGGTACTAGGTGCCTAAGACAAGAATGCTCAAAGTAATATTGATTGAAATAATTGCACCAAGTGATGACGAAGTGCCTATGATCAATAGCTCAAATAAGATTGCTCAAAGTAACATTGATGAAGTACTCTGAATGAAGAAGAATTGACTAAAATCAATACCTAAGACAAGAATGCTTAAAGTAACATTGATGAAAATAATTGCCCTGAATGAAGAAGAATTGACTAAAATCAATAGCTAAGACAAGAATGCTCAAAGTAACATTGATTAAAATAATAATTTCTGATGCCTTCGCGGTTATTATACATTGAAATGAAATAACTTTAACGGATTTAACTCGCTGTTGGGGATCGTAGCGATATACGAAAAGATGTAATAGTTTCCTCTGAAGTGCCGGCGACCTTTACCGACGGTTGCAGCTCGTCCGGTTGACTGTTCGGTTCGCAGACGGACGGACGTTCCTGCTCGTGCATATCTCTCTCGCTTTCGTCGAGCCACCTCTCCACACTGACGCTTGGACTGTATTTATCGTTTCCTTCGTGGAGGCTTAGCAGGTCGGCCTCAAGTTCCTTGTCAATTAATTCCATTTGAAGTTTCAGCTTACGCTTAGCGGCCTGAAGCTCCAGCTGCTTGCGTCGTGCTACTAGTTGAGAAGACATCGCAGTTCTGTCCATAGACCTTATTGAAGGTGGTGGCAGTGAGCGTGTTGGTTCTTCGTCGGCCGGGGTTGGCCGCGAGCGAAGTTCCGGCGCTGTACTGCCGCAGGACAGTCGGTACGTACGGTTTTGTGGTTTCTCTTTAGTAGCTGGTGGCGTCTGGAGCGCGGCTGGTGGCGTCTGGAGCGCGGCTGGGATTCCGGCTTCCGCTTCCCTGCGCGCTGCGCTGCGAGTTATCATGTTCGTAGGAGTTCGCAACATCGATCCGGCTCGAAGGACCACTTTGTTGGGGATCGTAGCGATATACGAAAAGATATAATACAGCTTACTCTAAAACTCGTTTATTGACAGCGAATTGTAAAACTAGAACAAAAGAACAATTTACTAAAAAGGTATAAAAATATCCATAAAAAGTATATTATTAAAAAGATAGGTTGTAATCCTGTCGTCAACACTCGCGTATTTTATTTTTATTGGCTGACGTTTCGGAGCCTTTACAGATTCCATTATCGTAGCACGACTGAGCTGACCATAGTCTTATGCTAAAAAGTGTCTTTTGCGCAACCTTCGCGTACTTCAAAGTAATGTTGAAAAATTGCGTAAAAGACGAGTTTAGCGATGCTAATGGCACCGGACAAAGCAATGATGTGATAGAGCGCATGACCACTGGTGTCGACTGGTGGCGAAGAAATGCGCGAAGCCATGCGATTTTTTGGTCACGGATCGACGATCGATGATGCAGTTTCTCAGTGTTCCCTCGATAAGGTTTACGCGAACACCATCCGAAAGCAAGTAGCAACTCTTCGCAGTTAATGGATCCGGTATCAATGCATATAGAATACGTAACCACGCATAGCCGCTTTGGATCTTGGTCTTCGTCGGGATTTCGGCAGGCAATTTGTCGTTGCTGTCGTCAATTTATGAAATAAAAATTACGACAAATTTATATATAAATCCGATGCAATACCTATTTAAATTTATAATTTACGCAGCTCCGCAGCTCAGAGTGCTAATTTAAAAGTAATCCATGAACGGAATATGTATATGGAGAAATCAATGGCCCTCATTAACCAATGTTAACATTAAAAATGGTTACTTCGAATCAGTAAAAGGACACGTAATCGATTTTACTGGAAATATATTATATCCTGGTGGAATTACTATTCATTTACAGTATTTTCCGTGTCGGTAAATCGTTTTGTATGAGTTTTTTTTTAATTTGTTATCCTAATCACTAGAAACTATAAAAAAAGACTGATTCTCCTTATATAAAAATATAGTCGACAGAAGTTTCCAATATTAACCGATATTTATGAAATTTTCAAATGTGCCTATATGTTAAACTTTCAATATGTACCTATATAATATGATATAGCTAATATACAGGAGGTTTTGTAAAGGTTGTTGTATATATATAAACGTAACCATTCGATACCGGTTTGGTTTCGCCGACGACCAGGTGTTGGGAATATGCAAGCTCGTAACAAAGATTACTCGATAGAGCGTGACGCACGGTTAGGTTTGTCTCATTTTCCATTGCGTTAGATGGCTATGATGTGTTAAAATTGGGGCCCTTAATATACTCACCTCTCAAAGTAGGTTATAAAAAATAAAGAGTCTTTAGGTGTAAATCTAATATAGCAGAATAATTTTCTTAATATGTCCCTTATGTTTTAAACTTAAGTAACATAGAAGTAGGCGCCGGGTATGCACCCCATACATTTTTGGATCTAAATCACTTACTTGTTACTTTTTTCAGTTTCTGCATTTTCAGTCAACGTTAATATGGAATTTTTCGGACCTGTTTGTAATTTCCATGAGCTATTATTTAACTTCTCGTCTTGAAAACATTAACAAAAAGTTACAGGCTGCACAAGGCAAGGTAAACAAAAATATTATTTATTATTATGAAATATTATGTAGATAAATAGCTTTAACGTCGTCCTCAACGGACTCTATGGTCAATATAACTAGTTTGCGTAATTGTTGACAAATTTCTTTTTTCAGTACTTACCCGAGGCGTTTTGGCGTAATACACGCGAAGATTACGGCCGAGCTACGCAGATGGTACGGAAGGTTGATGACGTCATCAGCGGAATAATATTCGTTTCATTCGCTAACAACCTTTTCTATGTGTGTTTGCAGCTTTTTAATACTTTAGAGTTAGTATTACTCATAAGTATAATCCTTAATTTCTGGAACATGTTAGTTATTACAGAATCAGCGAGTAGTTAAGAGTTTAAAGACAAAGTTAGCGAGATTACGGGTTTAAACCCTGAGCCTAAGTATGCGGCTATATTTTTCGGTTTTATAACCATGGTTCAAGTTGATTGCTTTGTTTTCAAATGATTTTGTATTTTGCATGACACGTAATTTAAAATTGTTTAAATTACAGGAACGGATTAAAAAACTCTAATGAATGTCCCGGTAGTCTAAAAAAGGGGTACGCATATTCAATTACTTATGTTTTTATTAATTTTCTAGTTTCTATTCTTTATGTTAATTTAAATGTCATAAAGTCCTGCATTTTTCAATAATGAGATCACACTACATGTACATATTTATATTTTCTTGTAAATAAAATATTATTTAATATATTTCAGTAAGAGTCCTTTTGGAGGTTCTGAGACAGCTGTGTACTTTCTTTTTTCTCTCGTGTATTTGATCACTCGATCTGTCGCAGTTTCTCTAATTGCGTCTCAGGTGAACACAGCATCTATGGTACCCTCCCCGGTGTTGTATGACGTACCGTCACCCGTATACTGTATAGAAGTAGGTCACTCTTTATTTTTGTCAGTTAATAATTAAATATTAATAGGCCAGGTGCCTCTCTCATTTTGATAAATTTTACTAGATATCAAATAGACGTAGTTACGTAAAAACTGCGAAACAATTAACCTGCATTTAATAAAATTTATTAGTTTTATTGTAAAACACTAGAAACCGCTTGTTCAAAGTGAAATAACATCATTCGATTCGTTCGATTGTTCGAGTGGGTACTGCAGTTGCATTTATTTTATTACACAATATTGCAGGTACAAAGATTCATTGAACAAGTAAATGGAGACAAAGTTGCACTGAGTGGTCTTCAGTTTTTTAATGTAACTCGTGGGTTACTATTAACAGTAAGTCTTAAATACAAAAATGACATGGTATTATACTTAAATAAAGGAAGTTTGTATCATTGGGTTATATGGCTCAGATGCGCATTCACAAAACACGCGACTCGACAATCACTACAAAAAGTCACCGTGTGTCATCATAACCTTTAAATTTAGATTGAAGTTTTTGAAGTAGCTTTACGAATTGCAAGCGATAGGTATATTTTGCAAGCGATATTATGGATATTTTGTCGTTTTTAAGAATGTGCCTATAAATCATATATAATATGAAGATATTTATCGTTTAATAAAGACAACTGGCGTTCCTCTGATCAATAAACATGTAGAAGCAAATGACAATGCAAAATCAATCATACCGTCCCATGGCAGATTTACATTTACATTAAACATTTTTCGGTCACCCTTTTTCGAAGACACAAATATTTAATATTCGTTCATACGATGCCAATTAATTATCTAAATTAATTTTTTACAGATTGCCGGCACAATAGTTACATATGAGCTTGTTATGTTTCAATTCAATACTTCACAAGAACCGTCAAATCAGGATACACTGCGACTTAATGGATCCGTAACTTAATTTACTCGCCTTGAAGTAAACATTGCTAGTAAGAGATATAAAGAATATTATTAGATTATGTATCATCATCTCTAATTCTTCGCATTGACTTACTGGTAAAAATTAAATTATAATTGATCAATTAACACGACTTCTTTTTTTAATTTCTCTTCGTTAATGTTTTTTTATTTATTTTTATGAATTAATAATTATATTTAAATTACCTGTATTTTTTGAATAACTTAACAGAATTCCTTTATACCATCCAATTGCGTACCTAATATACATGCGATCCTCTTTCATTTTCATCAAACATAGGTAGAACACATTAAATCACCTTTCTAAAAAAACACAATTCAAAACGGTTTATAAATCCGTTCAGGAGATACGATTCCATACACACCAGTATACACTTTAGATATGGAACCGTAAAAAGCAAACAGATTTTTTGTGGTAATATAAACTGTAAGTATAAGTAGGGCACGGAATGAATATTTAACAATGTTCAAACTTTTTGGCAGATATTATAATATCAACTGCACTCTAGATAGCGTCTTTTCTTCAAGACTTGTTAATGAAGAAGTCTAATATAAAATTTAAATATTTTTAAAGATTTTTGAGCACTTGATATGTATTTTTAGGGTCCATATTGGGTACTGGATTCGTAAAAGTTAATCACCCGATAAAGATTTCCCTGTAACACTCAGTTTTCCGAAAATTTGAATTAATAATTTCACTGTTTAAACTTTATGTAAACTCCTAATTTCTTTTCTGCTTAAATATAATAATGTTTAATTTTATAAATAAAAACACATATCTACATAAAAAAGATATGATGATGAATAATAGTGTAAAAGATGGTTATGTTGAGAAAATATAGAAAAATGAATAGTAGTATGATAGATGTTTATTGCGACAGTCATAATGAAGTTGAATGATTAGGAATTCAGAACGTTAGGAATAGAGCAGGTTATGAGTAGCGATTATTAGGATGCAAATTTCTAGTAATAACATTTTCGGACTTCCGATAATCGACATTAATAAATTAGTTCAACTTTGGTGCACCCGTATTTTGTCAGGACAAGGTTCGTATATTATATGAAAATTATAATAATAAAAAATATTATTGTAAAAATCAGAATATGGCGGTACGAAGTTCGCCGGATTAGCTTGTATAAAATAAACTATTCACACCAAACCAGTCCAGAATCAAGTAAAACTTATACAACGGGAATACCTAAACATGCATAGACATCAGACATTCAAGACCAGGAGGCAGAATTCGAACCCCCAATCTCCGGTTTCGTAGGCCGTCAAAATATCAATTCTCTCAGTTATTTCCATTCAGTTTACTTACATTTAGAGCTGAAAATATATGTTGGCTGATTCTCAGACCTACCCGATATGCACACAAAATTTCTTAAATCAATCCAGCCTTTTCAACAATGCGCCGTGAAACGAGATTTTTATATATTAGACTAAAACTGGATTTGAAGTTCGAGCCTTATTCCAAGGAAATTATAACTGACGTGACACGTAATAATATTTATGTCAACTTAGCCTTTAGAAATTTACACGATCGGTCGAACCCGGTCTTAAAAAAAATGAAATAAATATCTATATATACATATCATTCAATTACAATATTATATACATATATTATAGGCTTGGTATAATTGTAATTGAATGATATTACTTATCATAAGACACGTTTCGTTACAGTTACAGCACATGTGTGCTCATCTGAAAGTTTACTTAGTACCAGAGCCATTACAAATTTTATGATGATACTTTCTAGGTTTAATTATTTCAAAACAAAATTTGTTCAAGCGTGAAAGCATGTGTGTCATAATAATTTACTTTTACTCAGAAAGCAATGCTCCGTATAACTTTAATGTAAGGTTTTTGGTTTATGGCGCGCTCGAAATACCGGACCATCCATTCGCACAGCAATAAAGATTTCTTGAGAAAGTACAGGTATAGTTCACAGGCTAGGCGTTTAAGTACCTACATTTGTGATAGAAAAAGGCCCAAGATTTAATAGTGAGGATATTTTTTTTACAAAACAACAGATATTTAAATGATAAACCAATATACTACTCAATTCCGGCATTAAACTTCGGCCTTACATTTTAGTTTTATTTTTTTAGGCGTTTATATATTAACAAGCATATGAATTGTTCAATAAACCTATAGATAGGTATGTATATTGTATAATGTTCGTACAATCAAATATTCTTTAATTTATATTAGGTACGAGTACATTTTGCATACATTTTCTAAATAATTATATCGAATTTTATTTAGAATTCGTTCGAAAAATTCGTAGGTATAAGAATTTTTAACAAGCTAAATAAAATTCAGCATGTAAATATTAAAGTTTTAAAGGAAAATAAACTATTTTCTATAATTCTTATATAAAATTACTAAGTAAGTACCCAAAATATCTACACAACTTAAAAATAAACCTATAGCTCTTTCCAATTTTTTTTAACTTGTACTTGGCTCCGTATATTAAAACCATGACAGAGAAACGTAAGTTGTTCTTGACGAAACCTTTTCTTTTTATTAATACTTAATATACAGTTCGTAATAAATTCTTCGAGGTAGGTACACACGTTCGCGGAGACGAAATCCGCGAAGTCACGCTTAAAGAAACACGAAACATTTTTAATTTAGCCGCGAGAAGGGGAAAATTCAAGATAAAGCACTTCTTCTTGTTTGTAGACTTTGTGGTATTTTCTTACAAGAATAATTTAGGCAATCTATATTAAAATATTAAGTTACTGTAACATTAGTATAGAGAATAGATATAACGAAGTATTGTAATTACTTATATTGTTAGGAAGCAGTGACATGAATATCATGGATTACCTACTCGCGTCCGTAGGAATTTCCCCTGGGTGGTGCTAAAGAGTAATCTGCATATGGCTGCACCTCTACTTATCCGTAGTCAGAGCTTCGCAGCAAAATACAGGTAATACGGATGCGAATATCGTATTATGCTAAATTTACCTTGACGACGAATCTACCAATTGGCTGAAATTTATAAATCTGGATGTATAATGCTACCGACACTTTCGTTATTATTACAAATTGGAATGAAACATCTATAACAGATTTAACTTGCGTATTTTATTTTATTAGCAGACATTTCGGAAACTTTACATTCTTATGTTCGTAGAACAATGAGTCAAATAAAATAAAATACGGGAGTTATGCTTAGATCGTTATTTCATTTCAATGTTTCCACCTACTTTGCAAATTAAACTGCTATGAAATAAATATGAAATGAGAAAACTTACTCAGGATAACGCTGGTTGGACATGCCCAGTGGACTTGTATATTGAAAGAGGATCCTATCTGTTCCGTTTTAACAACATCTCATTACCCAAGAAGCGGTCTAGACGCAAATTTTAACTGAGAGACGTATTATAAAATGCTTTCTGGATAAAGTAAGTGGGTAATTGAGGACTTTCCATCGGAACGTCATATTGATAATAAAATATTTACGTGTTAACGTTTGTCACTATAATTGGCCATTATATTACAAAATACTTAAATACTTAATCAGTAACTAATTAGCAGTAGGTACATGTTCATTTTTCAAATTTCAATTTGAAATTCTTATGTCAACTTTGTAAAGTGCGACACGCATAAAACGGTAGTTAATTTTGCAAGTATAAAGGAACTGAATTTTGGGCCCAAATATTTTAAATATTTGACCTACAAACCCTTTTGTTTAACTTGATGAGGTAAACCAAAATATGTCGAGCAACTATGTGAATTCATAAACCATTTAAAATTTGTTACACAGCAAAGTTTTAGTGACATATGAATTAAATGAAAATTTTTGTTAAATATAAGATCAGTACGCCCTCACGTCTAATCATAAAAAATATTTTTTTTACCTCCATCCTACTTAACTGGAAATGCTTTTTTAATTACATGAAAAATTAATAATAAGATGATTACAAGTCCCAACATGTCATGTTTTATTCGAGATTCAATACGAATTACCTACTTTATTAATAAATATAAACTATGAATATATAGATGTGTTTATAGAATGCGAAAATGTCGGTTAACAGAAAACCGCACAAATCTAAAAAAATCTGTTGTTTTGTTTTATGACAGTGGAATATTACGTCGGAAATGTCTTTATGTTACCGGGGTTGTGATTAATAATGTTTCCTGTTGTAGGTACAACGTATCACGCAATCAGCCAGAATCCCGAAAACACGCGAGTTTCGCTACCGCTTTATATTTGTAATAATCTATATTTGTAATAGCCCTTCTCGCAATATAATTGAAAAATATATATTTTCAATATTTTTCTATCACAGGCTGTTCGGTCCAAATTAGAATCACTTTTCTTACAGATTTTTTGTATGAGAAAAACCTTGTTCGAAACGTAAGTCGTTTCGACTGCTGCTTCGAAACTAAGCCTTAATCAGTCTCGTCATTTGTGTCGATGTCTATGTTATCAATGGGCTGGTAAAATACACGAGTTTCAAGCAGATTTTATTGCAGCACGTAAAACTTAAACAACTAAAAACGACAAGAAATAAAGTAACTATAGGATGTAAAATTTAGAAAATAGCAGAAAAAAAAATCAAATTCAAAAATGTAAGTGCACCTACTGTAAAGTAAGCAACAGCCAGAGAAGTTGAACAGGCTGATAATTAAGTTTAAAAAACTTGTTCACAATCAATTTACACTAACAAAGTTTGTCATAAGAATTGCGGTTTGTATTGTGAAGCATACCGTGTCGAAATGACGTCGCGCGTCGTATCCGAATTCGGCATAGACCTAAACGGAGAAAGCTGAAAAAATTATCCACACTGCTATTTTGAGGCTGCGCGAGTGTACAGCCCTGCTTTAAATATATGTATCGGTAGAAACAGTACGAATTATGCATATTGGTTAAATTATTATACTTTACAGTCCAATTGTTGTAGATTAATACTATATTTAAAGGCATTACCGGTCGTTATACAATAGCCGAATTACTATACCGTATCAAAACTTGAAGAAACTTTGGGGCAATTATGCAAATGGTTTTGCCCATGTTAATCACGAGTCTTACGATCTTTGCTGAGACACACTACCTTCATTCTATTATAAATATTTCGAAATATTATTTATTTCATGAATTATATTGAGTTACGGTACATCTAAATAGATTATTACTTGTAACAAGGTTTCATTACCTATTTAAAAGAGGATTAAGCAAATATGGTCAGTAGGTACTTATATAATATTAAACGGAAATAAAACTGGCAGAAATTTGGAAGGCGACAGGCACGCCTCAATAAATTAATAATGAGTTTTTATCATTTAATATTATTATTTATATATTTTTTTTCAATAAATATAATAATTTAAGCTGAAACTTATGTGTAGGTATCTAATACTGCGGACTTTTTGTATAACACACTAAAATATCTGCTCGCTTGATTTTGCTGCTAATAGAACGGTAATGGTTGCGAAAAATAAAAGAAAGAGTAATGTTTCTTAGATAGGAAAAATAAAAGTAACTCCTCTATCGCAATTAATTACTCATTTTGCTGTAGTGCCGGCCGGATGAGTTTAAGAAACCATCAAGGAAATATAATCACAGGAACAAGGAATAGTCACTGAACATTATGAAGGGAATGGTAGTGTGTCACCCGTGTAAAGTAATGAGTTGATGCCAATGAAAACTTTGTTGACTCTCGTAATGAACGTTGAAGATCTGATTTCGTTTTGATCGATGGATTTCTTAACTCTGACTACTTCTTTAATTTCAACCGACAATTACGTACATAAAATAAAACGAGCCGATTAAAATAAATTATATCAGCTTGATTCCTTTTTGACTAGGTAGTCTTAGATACGTAATTTACATGTGATGGTCTATCAGATCAAAGTAATATTTTATAGAATGACATAAGTTTCTCAACATAATTTAATATGGCATGGCCTCCCTGAAATGTTCATGGTTATAATTTAAATTATATATATAAAAAAAAAACAAAAAAGTATTATTATTTTCATAGAATCGACAGGAATTCGATTTTCAGTCCAAATTTTCTGATCCTCTACAAACCAGAACAACGAATTTTTTAATACTCTGAAAACTAGCGTTTCAAAGAGGCTTTAGTACAGTTTTTGGCTAACTATTGGAATGACTGTTTAGAAAAAAAACAATAAAAAAACCAGTGGAAGTATAATGCTAATCGTATCGCACTCAACAAATTCGCGTAATAAAGACGAAAGAAAATGATTATGCTTAATGTGCTCCTTTATATAGTTTAATACTTTTTGTAGTTAGGGACTTGTCAATTACCCACTTAAATTGTGAAATATAATTATGTTAAACAAAAAAAATCAGAAGAATAGTGTTGTGTCTATGATTATAAAAATAATAATTGTCTGTCATGGAATTTGTCATATACAAATCGGTCACAATGAAAATTGTATTATTTAATCAATAGTCAATAATAATTTCTGATGCCTTCGCGGTTATTCTACATTGGAATGAAACAACTTTAACGGATTTAACTCGCGTATTTTATTTTATTGGCTGACGTTTCGGAGCCTATAGAGATTCCATAATCGTAGCTCGACTGAGCTGACAATAGCATAAGACTATTGACAGCTCAGTCGTGCTTCGATTATGGTTTCATTTCAATAAATAATAGTCAATATTTCAAAAATGGAATCGGAATTAACTATTTCTTAATACTTGTGCAAAATAAAGCGCCCTCTCTTGAAAGTTATTATAACTGCGTCATCCGAAGTCCCGTACCGCAAGGTACGATAGATTGTAGTAACACTGCATCGCCGGCAATGTGGCGCCTGTAAAACTGAGTTCAAGTTTACTATACGAGGATTTAATACGTACTGTTTGCTATCAGAGGTCGCTTCAATAGCGGAATTAAAGCTCATTTTTCAATTTCCAATTATGTCTATAATTATCAATTTGCAAGTTATGTACATGATAAACTTTGTTTCAGTTACTTGATTAAACGTTTTACCTGACGACAGATGTTTCACGTAATGATCATTTACGCCAGTCGTCCACAAAACTAGACCCTCCTAAAATCTGTGAAAAATCGCAAATGGGGGTCGAGGGTTGTCGTCTAATCAAAGGAGCGGTAGATGACGTAATTTAGGTTTGGATTGACTCGTAATGTTGCGATGTATACAATAGCCAACAAATGGACTACTGTAAAAGCATATAAGGGATAATCGAAAAACTCGAAGTGGTAGAAACGTATATTATTTATTATAGGTATTATTTTAACCAAACACGCATCTTGGTGGGCTCCTTGTGATCTTTCATATTACACAAATTTATTACAGATACAAAAAAAGAAAGAATTAGTCATATTATTTAGTATTCAAAAATGTACTAAATAAAAAGTTTTTGTAATCTTCTGTTTTAATTTTATATGCAATTCTTACGTTTGCGTCCTTTTTATCAACGAACTCATTAATATTTACTCCCCTCTGATCACCTGTAAAATAAAAAAAAATTAACGTTCAGGTATTTGAATAGGTATGTTTTTTTTTCTGCTCAAGTCAATGACTTATAAATAAATACCAAGTAATTTGGTGAATTCAATCTCAACGAGACAACAAGAAAGTATTTAGGTACTTTTTTGTCTTAATTAAATATGAATTTTTTTAAGCATTAAAATTTTACAAATAATCTAAAATATTTTTTGTTTGCCATTAAAATGTGGCTTTTTATGGCGACGTCGCCCCACTTTAATGTTATTTGTTAAATAAATCCCTTTTTATTCTAGTTTTGTTACTAATTACAGTATTAGTAGATAGAGTCGATGTTTTCGGTGATTCAGAATAATTTTATAAGTTACGCTGAAAATTTACTTAGGTATTCAAAATACTGCATATTCATAAACATAGTCACCACATGTTATAATGCTGTTCTTGGCGTATTTGAAATCTTCAACAATACTTTCTTGTGCGGCTATGGTCAGCACGGCAGGATCCAATGCTTGCCAGCGATCCTCTTTTCCCAGTGAAACTCGTTCGTATATGTTCAACGCTCTAACCATGACTGAATCAATTGACCCAAAAACATCTTGTCGCCAATCCTTTAATATAAATAGGTATAGTTTTATAAATTATGAACAGAAAACGGTCAAATGTGGATTTTACCACGAGAATAAGTTGTTTATAAACAATGACATATTATATAGATTAAGTAATCAATAAAAATAAAAAAGTGATTACCTTACTAAAGTTCAGGTATATTTGAACTTGTGAGAATGGCACCAAGGTTACTTTATCAGGTGTTGCATTTTCTAATACGATACGATATGCTTCGACATCCGTTAGCGCGTTAAATTCCGGATGCTCGTCTGAAATCATATTATAATATACTAGCTGTGCCCGCGACTTCGTCCACGTGGAATAGTTACCTTCCACGTTTTTTACACATCATCCACTGTTTCTTCGCTCTTATTGGTCACAGATACATCCTAAAGTCTTCCTCGATAAATGGTCTATCCAACAAAAAAAGTTTTTTTCTATTCGAACCAGTAGTTCCTGAGATTAGCGCGTTCAAACAAACAAACAAACTCTTCAGCTTTATAATATTAGTATAGATTTTTTAACAATAGTTACCTATTACCTACTACATAAGACTGCATCAAACTACCGTAAAAACAAGTCTTTTTAGGGTAAGCATCAATTATTAGATAGGTGGAAGAAGCATTATAACAATAGCAGTTTCTATGTTTAATTTTATCGCAAGTCTTGTAGTTAACCAACCATTTGCCATAATATGTAGGTATGTACATAAACGGCATATTTAATAATCCTTAGCGAATTATCCAAAGGTGACTTTTAATATTATGTGTATTAGAATTAGAATAGACTGACACCGGGACTTTTGAATTTAGACTTGACGTACAGACGAGGCTTTTCTTGTAACAAAAAAGGCGAAGTGAAAAGTGGGCCTCAATTTGCGACCGAACAACTGGTCCTTCGATCTAACAGAACCGACACTGCCTGCGGTGTGGGGACCGAACACTAGGTCAACATTATTTGAAACAAAATTAAAAGTGTAAATTTCTCTTAGCTTTCCTTCAATTTACTTACATTGGACATGACCTGCTCCAATATAAAGATGACTTAAGCGACTCAAGAAGTCAGGGTCCAATTTTATTGCCATGGCTATATTTGTTAGCGGTCCCAATGTCGCCACTACAAGTTCACCTGAAGATATATATATAAGTAATTCTTTAAAGTAAAAAAATAATAATTAACTATTATTGTGAAAGTTCGTAAACATTCAGCATTCTTTCAACATAAATAATTTCAAAACTTAAAGTGTATTTTGTATCGAGAAGCTGACAAGCTAAGACTCTTACCTGTGTAAGTTTTCGATATATCAATAAGTGCTGAAACAGCATTTTTGTCTTTTGCTGGCACTAAATCGATGTAAGTATCATTACCGTCTCCAAGCCCATCCTGGCCGAAATAGTCATAATCACGATCAGTTGGTTTCAGTAACGGTGAATTGCTTCCTCTATATATCGGTATCTTAAAAAATTAAGTTTTCTAATGAAATTATTGGTGTTTGCAATTTTTTAAAAAATCGCCACTCATGATGCGCTGGTAAGGTAATCTATTTACTACTTAAATCAAATTAACGACATTCCAACTAGGTTCCTTTGTCCAATTTGGTTTTTTGTTAGCGTTTGAGTTGCAAAGTGATTTCAGTAAACTGTGATAATGCTATTTTTTATTTTACTATCAATATTCTCTTATTTTATCTAAAAAGCTTTCTAACTGATGCTCGTAATAAAACATTTTTAACCATCGCTCAAAGCAATTTGGGAAAATGTTTTTAGTCGAAATTAAAAACGCTGCATTGAAATAACGTAGTAATCTTCTTATATATAATATCTATGGTACCAGGGTACCATAGAATAACAATAACCAGATACATCTACCGCATACAAATCCAGAATAGTAAATATAGATAGATAGATAAAAATAATAAAAGCCAACTGTCGAAAACTACCCCAGTGCATATGCACCCAAACCCATTTCAGAAAATGAAAGTTAAATTAGCTGCACAAATATTTTCACATTCTGTCGGATCTGCACTAAATACAGTAATTAAAACAGCATTTTATTCCTTTTTTTTACGTTTTAACAGCGACATCTTTTAAAATAATAACGCGTGTTTGCACTTAAAGACATCTATTGAAATTGGTATCGAGTTGTAATATAAAACGAGAGTAATGCCATCTACAGGTTCATGCTGAAATTAATAAGCACATAAGCAGTAAGAACACTAACGCCACCTGGAAATAAAGGGAATTCGGCCTTCGCATTTTTATGTATCTGGTTATTGTTAATCTATGCTGGTATTTAGGTACTCATTGTTTCTTTGTATCATATTTAAGATCCTCAGATGCTAAATCTAATTGGATCAAAAGCACCATCATCATAAAGATATTATAAAATATAAAATACTTGCATCTTGTCTTTTCGCCACATGCAAAATCTTTTGATTGTTTTTGTAAACTTTACTTTCCATGGTATTTCCGTTAACTGTGGTAAGACCTACAATTTTTGGTCTGGAAATATGAAAAAATAATGAAAACAATGAATATTCATGATAGTATTATTTATGTAAACGACAGAATATGTACTATTTTAATTACTAAACTTATATAATTTATAGCAATTAATAATTTCTGATGCCTTCGCGGTTATTACACATTGGAATGAAACAACTATTAACGGATTTAACTCGCGTATTTTTATTTTATTTTATTTGCTGACGTTTCGGATTCTTTACAGTTTCCATAATCGTAGCATGACTGAGCTGACAAAAGTCTAACGCTAAAGTGTCTTTAGCGTTAGACTTTTGTCAGCTCAGTCATGCTACGATTATGGAAACTGTAAAGAATCCGAAACGTCAGCAAATAAAATAAAATAAAAATACGCGAGTTAAATCCGTTAATAGTTGTTTTATAGCAATTACTTATATTATAATTATTTGAACCAAACACGACATAAGTAGTAATTTATCACGTAAGATATATGGTGAAGGTTCTTACCCGTCAGATTTTCCTTCTAGTAATACTGCTAAGAATATTGCAACCGCATCGTCTCCGCCGGCATCATTGTCTATTATGAGTTTGCGATTAATCTGTTTAGCGGGTCTAGACAAAGCGAACAGGTATTAATGGGATGAATAAATTACCTATTTGTATATATTGTGATATTTTAACCGGTTTTTTTTTTGAGCGGTGTTATTTTGTTAAAAAAATGACAAGTCGGAGGTGTTTTATTTACGAAATTTAGGAGTGATGAATTTATTAAGAGAATTTATTAGAAAATATAGGTGGAATACAAATTTAATTAGAGTAACGTTAGCACTGTGAGATATTTTATAAAGTAAGCAATATATATTTTGAAATTATCTCCCATTATTTTAATACAATATTAGATGTTGCTCAAATAATATTACTGACTCGAAACACATTAGAATATTAAGTACTTAATAAAAAATACTTACATTTGATCAGCTGAAATAAGTACGAAACTAAATAATCCAAATGACGCAAAAGCAATAGCGAACATTTTGCCGCTTCACGGAAGACAAGCAGCGCTTAAGTACGCGAACAGTATACTAAATGAATTTGACCCCGATCACGACTCATGTCAGTATACAGTCGATAGATGATTATACTTACTCAACTAGATAATGACTTGTATTTAAATGCTTCACATTACTGGTAAGTGTTTACTATCTCATTGTTAACTTTAATATTACCTAATTGAGCATATTTATTTTTATGAAAACAATAGGAACAATATCATTTGAGATGCTGTTATTGTTTATTAGACATTCGAATAAAGCAACTAATTGACGAATTTAATCGTTCTAAGTGTGATGATTTCTTAAATAATTATTTAGGTATTTATAACCTTCATGATACGCCCATTTATCCGATGGTAATGCGAAATTAAGATAATTAATGTACAGTCAACCGAGTGTTTATTGATATAACATAAAATGTGTGACAATACATTAACAACTGTATTGTCTATAAAATTAAAGTTGCAAGTGTCCTTATTCAAGATATAAACTATAGGCTTTCCTATCTATGAGTACCAACTTAATTGTTACAGTAGGTATAGAAATTTACAATTTAAAGCTCGGTCAAATGTAATCGACCGTCCTCGGTCAATGTCGAAGCACGAATGCCATCGAACGTCGCCGATGTAGCCGAGAACGCCCGAGCCACACCCGCTTTCTCCACCCTCATCTCACCCCCTCTGAATAATTATGTCAGTATTCTATAGCACCTATACTTCTTTGAACCTTTTTTTAAATATTCGGTCAACATTGTGCGTATACATATACATACGCGGTTACGCACTAGTTGGTTTGTATGAATTTTAAGTTTGTCACGAACTCAGAATTAAATTATTCTTGTTGAAATTAAAAAGCTGTCCGGTGTTACATGTTAAACCTTGCACAGCGACTGAGTTGTATTTTTTAACTCGTTCACGACATTAAAAATTTAATAAAGAAAATCCTTATCCTATGTCAACCAGTGGATCTCAGATAATTATATAGAATAGTAAATATACCCGTATATATTACGAGTAAAGATTGAAATGTTCAAATTACTTTCAAGTTCCAGACTTAGAAATTATAAATTTTAGACATCTGCGAACAAAATTTAGTTCAAATGCTTATATAATCTATCTTCTTAACATATAAAATGCTTTGTCCTGAATAAATGACGGATACACGCACAGTCTAAACCACTGTTCGTAGAGACCTGAAACCGTGAGTGTGTGTTCGAAGTTCGTAGTAGGCGTCCGATAAGAAAGGATTTTTCGAAATTCTACCTTTAAGGGAGTGGAAAAAGGCGGGCAATGGGACTAATGAATTATCCTTAGTCTGATTTATTTCAAGTTTCGTATAAACATTCTATAACAAAATTGAAGTTTCGTATTTTATTGAAATGGAGTTCAAAAGTGGTAGGAAGTTATTTTTTGGATGACTTGCTTCGAATTCGATATGGACACTCTTTATTGCTTTTGATTACAATTACATTTTATTTTGACACGTATTCGAAAACTGTAATTGCACAGAAGCCACCACAACTCAAATCAATGTGTATACGTACGATCGGGATGTGGGTATTGTAAAAATTAAATTGAAATTTAGGGATTCCTGACGTCATAAATATATTAGCAGAGAACAAGTGGTATCGCAACCAAGCAACATAACATGTTAAATTTCTTACAATTTATTGCTTTACGCATGTAAATAATCATTTTAAAACGTAAATCTAAATGTAGCTTATGATTAGTAGAATTAGTCAAATATCAATAGTTTGAAAAACTTTTTGGATATATCCTTAAGATACTTTGAATATATCAAAATATTTTTTTAGTAATGTACTTTACATACCATGTACCTATGATGGTCTCATTGATAAACTTCAAAACAAGGGCAAAAGTTAGAACTTATCGTCAAAAATTGATTGTTAAATTTAAACGCCGATTCAAAAAAAAATCCTACATTAAAATGAAATTGATTTATAACAAAATAAAAAAAATACAAAGAATACTTTACGAACGTTGTCGTTGTGTCCTATCATTTTTTATTATAGAATACAACGTTTTATATGATTAGTACCTAAGTAGGTAGGTACATAAAACATTTTATTGAAATGTTTGAATATTTTCGCTTCTACACAAAAGCCGGGCTCGTTGTGACAAAAATCTAACGAAACATTGTTTTACTTACGTTATGTTAGGTAAACATCCCCCGCCCACAGTGAGCTTCATTTGACATAAAAAATAATTTAGAATCTACATTTTACAAGTTGTTTCTTCAGTGTAAATTAGTTTTAACATGATGTTCTCGTACAAAGATTTACGTACTTAAGTATATAAACTAAATAAATTCGATAATAATCATAAAAAAAGAATCTAAATAGTGAATGAATGGTGACGACTTCCTCACCATTCTCCTCACGACCCAAGTAAAACTATTATTACGGGGTGTATTTTTACTTCCGCGGTTGCTGATAGTTGCTACAGTTAAGTTGATTTTCATAAATTGACTTTGTTTTGCCAAATACCATTCATTGCGTCCACAAAAGGTATTACAAGTATGTCCGTTTCCGGTAATTGTTAGTATACAAAGTATGACATAATAGTGAAGTAATAAACCTTTATTACACCATTCTACAACTTTGTAAGGTTGTTATTTAAGAAATTAAAATAAAAAGGATTTTAACTATATCTTGTAAATTTCCCGTTTATTTTCTATTTTTATAGAAACTAAAACAGATCAGAAAATTTCCAATTCCATGGTAGCTACGTAGCTGTGCACCTTAACTGCTGACACCAGATCAAAATAGAATAAACTCGGACTGGCTTAGATAGAGTTTATCCCCCTGAAATAAACGTTGTTTAAAAGTTATCTTTAATTTATTATTGAAATACTTCCGATTTTTTTCTAAATTACAACAAACCGGGGAATGATAGTGATATATTAAGCCTGTCTTAGAACCTGAGGCAGTGAAATTTAAGAAAAAAATATATATAAAAAAAGATAAATTCTATTAAAATTCAGATTTTTCCTTATTCGCTTTATTTCAAATAGTACTTATTGGAATTTAGTGTTTACACCGATATATAATATCTTCGATGAAAAATATAATAAAACCTCATAATACAGTCATTTGGTCGAAAAAATTGAGGTTACCTGGAAAGTTTTCCGGGAGTTTTGAAATTTGGCAATTTTATAGATTTTGGTATGCTCTTGCCAAATTTCAACTTTGCCACCTCGTATGGCTGCCCTCGCGCCATACGAGGTGGCAAAGTTGAAACTTTCCAGGTAAAAATACTAAATGACTGAATTATCAATAGATATTATTTTTTGTCATTCGATTCCATCATATCTTTAATATAAACTTACTTGTCATTTGTTTCCCCCCAATCAAGGCGCGATGGAACTATCTAAATTTAAATGTACATAATTATTCACCTGTATTACAATTCACGGTGATTTAAACGGGGTAGACAAAGTTTGATAATAATTCTTACCATTATGTAATCTGTCGGTGTTCTACGAAAGTTACTGTAAGCTAATCGTTCATTTCTACCACCATACCTTTGTGAAAGAAATGTTAAATAAATTAAATATTAAAACAAGATCGCGACTGATTCCATAACGCTAGGATCAAACCGGTAGATTTTTATCTATATAGGTATATCATTATTTTCTCGATGTATTAAGTTTCTATCACACATACGAGTAGGAAGGCTTTTTTGAAATTCACCCCATCAAATAAGTAAAAGTGTAAAAGTTTAAATATGCAAAAGAACAAAAGTTTATTACCAGAGTTATCAGATTTTTAGTTTTTTTCAACGGAATAACAATACGCCTTAATTAAAATAAGGCGATACAGACTACTTACTTTTGTAACCCCGAGCGGAGTTAGCAGCAAATATAATTGTTCTTAATCTACATCACTTAAAACATTGTGCAGGTAAAACATTTGGGTACAAATCACAAGCGCTCACCGAATTCCTATATTTCTGACATTTCCATAAACGCCTTCTCCATTTTCGTTTTCACGATGTGGGAATTTCACAGCGGATCTTAACATTCCTAGCGCCGGTCTTAAAAGTGTGTGACCAGGCAAAATGGGTTCAGCCATAGGCAGATGCGATGGTCGTGACGGTACCCCGATCACAGTACCGCCTTCGTACCGGTTAAATGTAAATACACGTCGCTATGATAAAAAATAAAAAAACAAATTCTTAGAATCCTTCATAGGTGGACTAATGTTTTTTTTCCATAATTACATTCGAGAATCGTAAGCTTTTTCCTGAAAAAGAGTATGTCACTAAGCCAGTGGACATTAGGGGTTCTAATGAAAATTAATTTGAGTGTCATACGGTCCTAGTAAATAAAGAAATAAGTGCTATGATTAGTGTGTGAGATGTATATCCTTTAATTCGTTTATTTTTTGAGCCTGAATATCAATGATGGGTTGAAATTTTCTACTGAAGGTAGACAATTTCAATTTGTATATTTGCGACGTTCTTGGTACAAACAAGTGCTCGATCATGGGAAAATCGATTAGAAGAATTTTATTTTTTAAGGAAAACTTTATTAAAATAAATATTGTATATGTATATTCTACTAATAACTTACTTCTGGTTGTAAAACATTATCGAGACCTTGGCTTTGTCGTCGTGTTTCCTATGAATGGAATAATGGATGTTATTTTTATAGAGCTTTTAAAAACTAAATTCATGTTTCACAATGTCCACGCAGGCAACTTATCTAGCAGTTAAAGACCTCATAAAAAATAACTATTTTATTATTGTAAACAAGAAAATACCCAAATTAATTACCAATAATTTATGTACTTACGATTATGTGATTAAGCTGTTCCTTTAATGAAACACAGCTGATTTGTGCTATAATCTGTTAGAAAGGAATATTATTTGGTCAGAATGTCAGATTCCGTGTTTATTCTATATATTCACAAGAGCCAAACACATAACAGCTAAAACTATTTTAACAAATTAAGTAATTACTTGGAGCAGATTTTACTACATCAATTTCACAATTAGTAATCGCAACCCGAACTAAAGTGAATTTATACTTAGATTAGAAACTAATTGAAAATTTAAACACTAATGTTACTCTAAAAAATTTTAAAGTTCTAATTATTTTTTCATTTATTTTATATGTGTAGGTACTCTTTAGAGTATACGTATCTTTTTTCATTGTGTTCGTTTTTAAATCTTCTACCCAGTTTTTCGGTTTATCCGTAGCTATCAATCCAATTACATATCGATACATTAATGTTTAAACATATAGTATAATCAAACACGAGAATTGAGTAATCAGTTTTAAACTTACATTTAATAACGTAAAAACTTTGATCATCTTAGCCATCGTTGGTTTCAAGCATCAGGCTTATTAATTTTTCCGTTTCGATCTCAAGAGCAATCAAAGTTTTTCGATTAATTTTCACTAAACCAAGGAAGATTAAAAAGGCAAGAATTCATAAAATCAATAACGTAACCTTTTTATAACAGTTAATGATTCCGAGTTCTAGCCATAAAAAATTCAAGACAAGGACGGCAGTGATGTCTTTAGTTTCTGTTTAAGCACAAAGAACGATGCAACATCAATAAGATTATTTGTATAGGTATCTAATTTATTACTCTAATCTAATTTATAGACAAGATATTTCTTTATTTTCTGTAGGATATCACAGGTTCCGAAGCAGGTCTTGTTCCAAATAGTTAAGTAATAAATAAATAATCCTTACCTTCTAAAAATAACTTAACATTTGCTTTCTGCATGATGGTTCATCCCATCATAATATATAAAACGTATTAGACACAATATTATTGTTTTTTAAAAACGAACTATTTTTTGAAACTCCTTAAAAAGTGTATTCCTTAATAAATTCCTGAATAATGAAAATGTCCCAAAGTACCTTTACAATACTTTTTTGTTGTTCATACGTACAAAGATAATTATGTTTTATTTGTATCAATTTGTATTTATCAAAAACAACTTTTCAAACGAATTATCTGAAATTTACTAAATCTTGATTGACATTTTATGATGCGTCCGTATTATATCCAACGGCAAACCGTGCTCCAAATAAATCCTCAATCCATCATATTTTTTACTTTTTCTCATTCATGACAACCTGTATCCATTTTATACGTATCAATTACATAAACTGTCAAAAGGCAATAAATTTCAAAAGGACCTTCAAGAAAGTATTTTTGGAAAAAATAAATAAAAAGCATTTTATTTAATCTTAACAACCTTAACATTTTAACACAAATATATACCTCAAATAGATAATAGAAGAAGAATATATTGCGAAAATCCTGATGCCTAATTGTATCGACATTACGATTATTGCCCATTATTTGTCACAATAGCGAATACGTTTAGTACTGTGAACTCTTCGTTTTTAATCTTTTAAGCATACCTACGTTTCATGATTCATAAATCATGTTCATTTTGATACAATTTCATTGTTTTTGATTTTTTATCACGTTTTTCTACTAATAAAATACACAATATACCTGCAATCTTCATCTGTTATATTTAGAAATAATACTTTTTTATCCAGCAAAAAAGAAAATGAGAGTTGAACGATAGTTACCGACTAGCTGGTAAAGTTTTTATAAATTAATAAACGTTTTGAATAACATATCACATTTTAATTCATGACTTTATTAAATCAGATGTCGTAGCCCGCTACAGATGTTAACATTAAAATTATATTATTTGCGAATACGTGTTTACATTCCATCCATTATTACAGTCTACTTTCATTGATAATGTTGCTCCAATCAATCTTAAATAAACATACGAACGCAGATCACCTTTATGTACTCGTATACAATCGCGCGCGACCAAACGGAATTACAAGCTTTAGAACATAAAATCCAAGAATGAAGGTAAAACAGTAAAAAAAACATACACAAATTTTTGCTTCTCATGCCTTTAACTATACTTAAGTCATTTGACAGGTAAGTGAGTATTATTGATAACATTCGACATAATATTGTTCGTTACCAACAACAAAATAAAAGATAGTGAAATAATATTACAATGTGTTTTATTACTAGTCTTAGTTAATTATTTATAAATCTTCCGGTCTTTGTGGTGAACTGCTTCCATTTTTCTTACCTAAAAGGAATGTAATCATCCTGAAAAACAAACGAATCAACTTTCAATGAACTATTACATTCCAAAAATAAATGTAGGTACGTACTCAATTTATATAACCTTGAAACACACTTTATTACCTACTGTATTATTGCAGGTTAAATAGACCGACGCGTTAAAAATAATAAATACTTTCTTTAAATAGATAATCAATATTATGGGAAATACCATTGGTATTACGAGTAATAACTCGTAATTTTACTAAATAGCAATTTAATTTAAGAGGATTGTGAACCTGTTAATTTTCATACAAAAGGCGATAACGTTTTACACCCAGTAAATATAGTTAGATTTTTATAATTTTTGGATATGTTGTAGATATAATGAGAAACTACGTCTGTACGTTTTGATTTTTAAGAAATATTGCTTACGCTAAAATTTATTAGCATATATAGATCTACTTATATATAGATTTTTAGATGCTTAACAGGTTCACAATCCTCTTAATTGTAGGTGAAAATGTCAATATGTTTTTGATAATAAATTAAAATCAGTATGAATGAATACTATTCGAAAGTGCACTGAGGTAAACTTTATGACGCAAATTTAACAAAAAAGAACTGCATATTATTCCCTAGTTTACGTGCAATATACATTTTTGTTAAATTCATGTTAGCGAATGTCTTTTTGATACGTATTTGTATAATTGCTTTTACTACGTTGCATTTTATGTATTTTTAATAACACCTATTTTTTGACTAAAAATTGTTTACAAACACTTTTTATAAATCAGTTGTTAGATGTCCGCTTGTAAAAAAGGCAGTAAATTTTCCCAAATGTCTTTAAATAGGTGTCTTCATTACAATTCCAAGGATAGTCCATTTCTGTCTTTAAAAATTATATGTTTTGGACGTCTTATGGTTGCGAATGATAATGACGATGAATATGTACCTGGTTGTAATACCACCATTTTCGAGCAAAGAAAAGATCAGCGCCGCTGGGTCCCAAAGCGTTCAGTGCTGGGCCATATGGATTTATATTCATGTGGTCACCGGTCATCTGAGAATGAACGAATATTTCAGTTTCAATATTCATTTTTCTATGTCTATAATGTTTGAGGTTTAAGAGATATAAACAAAACGTAATTTTAAAAATGAACAGCAATTTCATTAAAACTTCAAGTAACAGAAACTACAATGAAGTTTGGATAACAAGGATTAATTAGAGTAATGACTTTTATATTACGTGTGATCGATATTACGATGACCTTGTTTAGTTTTACTTTTTCTTTCTTAATAAATGGATAAACAGCATTACATAAAGTAATAATAATTACTTCATGGTCCCACATCCAGTTTTGTTTATAGCGATCCTTGTGAACGGTGTAAGGGTTTCCCGGATTCTTGTCGTAATCGGATGATTCATTAGAACTCTCAGTTGATTCTTTACTATGAGATTTGTATTGTTTCTCTCGTTTTCGATGCCGGGATTTATGTGACCGTCTTGCTCCAAAACTATTCTACATAAATAGAAAAATATTTTTTATTACTAGGTAGGTACTATTATAAATATAAATATTATATATATTTACATAGGTAAATATTTTTGTACCTTACTAAGTATAATTTTATGTTTCTAATGAAAATACTTTTACCTATGTTTAATATGAACTTTTATCAATGCATTCCTTTTTTGGGAGCATGAAAGCACGAGATGCTCTTTTGTATCAACAGGAAAAAAGGTAGACATTGCCATAATTATTAAATAAGATAAGATTTTCTCACAAACCTCGGAATGTGTATCGGCAACTCTGTCAAAGAAAAATCAAACATTATAGATATTGTAAGTCGATAACAAACTGCCACCACAATAAATTATTACTTGTAATAAAATGTACCTATTAAATATACTTTTGACAGTGTTAAGTTTAATTGAAATTTACATCGTTTTGAAAATTAATTGAAACTGAATTGAATACTTTAGGTTGTATGAATCGAAATTCGATTGACATTTTTAAATTTCATTGTGTATTGAAACGGTAGATTGTCATTAATTAAATGATAATGTATTAATCGGATTTTTATAATTGAATATTTTATCGAATTTCCAGTACCTATTATGGCATTGTTCTTTTAATATCATGAATTAAATAACACTGATATTTCCAGTCGTAACAAAAATCAAGCCAGTGCAAGCTGACCTGCATTTACCTGCATTAGATAGTTGCGGAAAATCGTATTGAGCAGTAATTAAACTTGACAACAAAATACGATCGAAAATGTCTGTTTAATCAAGAGAATGTAACGTGTGCATACATTTTCTAAAAGAAGAATTATAATGTGATACAAAAAGATACTTACTCATCTAACATTTCTTTAGAATTATTCTCGTCTCCTTGTAACTAAAAATAAAATAAATAATATTTTTCTGTCCTCCGGCCGGAAAGCGCCAACTTTCTGGCCGCTGCGCTAAATGAAATTGCCGCTTTCTGGCTTCGTCGAACAGAAAAATAGTATACTGACCTCGGCCAGTAAAATAAAAAAGCCTCAGATCACATTTTTGTCAACCTCGGCTTCGCCTCGGACGACAATTACACGTGATCTAAGACATTTTTTATTTTACTGGCCTCGATGCGTAATGTACTATTATTCAATTATTTTTCACTCGAAAGGCTCAAGAGGCTCATTCTCATGAAACTTGCTATTCAATATATTTATTACAGATTTACTTGAGCTTATGCAGATTTCAATTAATTATAATACTACCATCAAAATCAGTGCAAAATAAGTTTGGACTGGCTTACCATTGTTAATAATCTGTGAAATGCCATATATTTTAAAAAATATATTTAATCGTTTTAACGTGTATCTACCTAATTACTAGGTTTAAGGTTTACTTACTTGTTTATTCTATCTTGTTTTTCCATTTCCTTTATGGCACTTATTATATTTTCCTGTAAGTAAAAGTTACTTGTTACGTTTGTTTTCTCAAGAGATTCTCATACTCGTTATGTTGTTGTCCTGTAGAAATGAAAGGAAGTTTATATATAAATTAGCAAACAACGGAGACCGTGAAACTATTTGTAAGTAGGTATACATATTTGGAAATTTCGTTAGATGAAATGTGTTGTTGGTAGTATGTACTAATAAACATAATTTATAACAAGATATAAAACAAATATGATTTACGGCGCCAATTTAACGCATTCCTACAACTTAGAAGACGTACGTGTGCTCTTCTGATATGAAAATATTTTAGAAATCTATAGTGCCTTTACGTAGTCGGCATTAATAGTCTATAACAATATAAATGTTGAAACAGACTGATTGAAATACTAATTTTTCTTCAGTTAGGAGTTTAGTTATCAAACAAATTTAATTTGAAACAGATTTTTTTTTGTTAAAAAATATAATTTTTAAAACGTCGGATATCTAAGCATTTGTTATTATAGTTCAAAATAATCATCATTTCTATTGTAAACACTAGCAATAATAAATAAATATTCACATGTTACGTGACAAGAAAACAAGCAAAGTTTTCAGTAATTAACATAAATTTATATTTTACTGAGACTGTAGTCTCGAGCAACTTAGCATGAATTATAATCTGTATTCGTATTTTGTTTAAAGCCATACCAAACGTTTTCAGCTAGTATAAAGTATTTACAAAATTTCAAATCAGTAGGTAATTATTACGCTAAAAGCATATGAGTAACACATTTTTAGTCTTTCATAATAATAAAGTCCAAGTCCTATTTTAAGTAGACTACGAAGGTTTCAGAATCGTAATTACATCAAGCGGTCAAGGACAAATTAACCATTGATATAAAACTTTTTCGGATTTAGAACCAAGAAATAATACTTAAATGTAATAATAGTAGTAGTATAATAATATCTGATGCCTTCGCGGTTATTATACATTGGAATGAAAAACAACTTTAACGGATTTAGGTAAGTATTTTATTTTATATCGAACGTTTTAATAACACGTTTTAGTATATTACACGAGTGCTATCGTCTGCTCAAGTCAGCTACGTATTTAGGAACTGTAAAGTTTTTGAAACGTCAACGTACAAAATAAAATAAAATAATAAAAATTAAATCCGTCATAGTTCTTTCATTCATTGCATTTAAAAAAATGTTTCGCTTAAAATCTGGCTTTAACTGAAGGACACTGTGATTGAACACTATCAAACTCGTAATATATCTAACGTTTTCGCATAATAAAATATGTAATGTCTTACAATCTCACTATCCCCTTTTAGCGCAGTCGACTGAAAAAAAATTCTAAGGGACATTTTAGTCAACCGTTGAGCGAACAACATTTACTTATGTTATAAAAAGGAACTACATGAAACAAATAAGGAGCGCTACCTACAATGCCAATCTTAAACTTGGTTTAGTACATAAAATTTTCAAACTAGATGTATTATTAGATTAGTAGATAGTTCATCTTACCAATATATTAAGTGATTTCCTGAAACTTGTATATCGGATACGTTCAGCGTTTTTGCCATATCTGTAAAATTATTTTACGTTTGCATAAATATCAAAAGTTCAATCTATTAGTTGGTATGAAAATTGCAAAAATAAAACTTAAAAACAAAATTAAATTTGCAGGTTAAATGCAGAAAATTAGGTTATTTCTGAATCTGTGAAGACTATGTAGTAGAATTTCGAAAATTATGATTACTAACTTGGATAGACATTACGAGACTGTAAGAGGTTCTCGTGTAAATTATAAATACTTTTTAATGACCTTACATAAGGTTTGTAAAGGTAAGTTTATTATTCTAGCCCAACTTCGTCATTAATTATATTAACAACCTGTTTCTGGTTAAGTACACTGTTTTAAATTAATCAGTTTAGGAAAGTGTCTGAAGTATACGTATAGCGTACGTTATGCCCAAATTTCTTAAGTTTCCGTATACATTTCTGTCCCGTTTGCCTGTAGAAGTAGTAGCTGGCTTGCTAGTGTTAGGCGTTGGATCGATCTTGGTATTCGGCAAATCTATTTCATCTGGTGATACGTCTAATGTGGAATTTTCTGAATTTCCTCTCTAAACAGAAAAAAAACATTCCCAAACAAGAAAACGGTTCAAAATTTAGTATTTGTGTAGAGGTTGGCTGATTGCATGAAAATTTCAGATAATTTTTAAGGATTATTGGATAAAAAAGTTAAAATCATACTTAGTTAAAATATACTCGGATCACCTCAGCAAAATAGAGAGAACGATAAACTAACATTTTTAATTATTAAAACACAGTCATCGTAAGTTTTATTTTATTGATTACAATTTAATATACCAAACATGTAAAGACTAATGAACAAGATGTAATTTACTTCCACAATTAGATTCTACCGAACACGTACTGACTTTTAATGAACATGAGGTAATATTCTGTTACTTTGAAAGGTTAAATGGATGAAATAAAATATTCGCACTTTATAATATGTAACATACCAGTAAGGTTATTTCATAAGTCTTATTTTTATGAATTGTTTTTAATATATCTGGTCTTAATGCATTTAATGGCATCACATTCTGTAAAAAAAAGTTTCTTAAAATTTCTTCTAGGCAGAACAATTACATTGTGAGTAGTTTTCTGTGATTTATATGTAAGTACGGACGTTTAGGAAACGAAACTAAAACTTCAAACTAATTAAGTAATTTGTAACACAACTGAAAAAAAGTAAGCTACTTAGTCAAAGTAAATCCATGCTAGTCTGTAGTATTACGTCGTATACTTACCCCAAATATTAACCACATTAAAATGTTCCAATTCATTATATAAACTAACGTAAATTTGCAGTGAGTAGTCGGCCTACAATTGACTCTATAAAGAATTGTCCATAACTGCCGACGAGTTTGGAGTGAGATAATTCAACAGAAAGTAAAATACATAGCATGAAATTGTTTTTAACGGTGATTAATAAAATCTGAACGAATTCTTTAATTAAAAAGTCGGTTTGTGGTTAAATCAAATATGTGTATATCCATGTATATGTAACTTACACTCTTATTAACTTTATTTGAGACACTGCACCTTACTCGGTTGACACTTTTGAAGCTAGATCGCAAGTAAGGAATAGTCAGTGCAGGACTGACAGTTAACCCGCAAAAGGATAAAAGGGATAGATGTAACTTTTATCTAATGACTCGGTCAGACTGCTCGTGCTGCTCCTCGTGCTGCCACTATGTTACCGTGAGTGTCCACACAATGCTCTTCGCGCATTCCGTCCAGGGAATGCAATCGCGCGAGATTAGGCTCAGGCGAGATAGATAGTATCTATTATACCAAGTTGTATTCCATGGGCATAGCAGAACAGATGTGAGGGTAATATCAGTTGACCCATCTTTATCACCACACTTGCCCCATGTCTAGTAATGTTGCTAATATATTTTTCCCGAATTAGTCGAAATTCGGTTAATTATGTTTTCAAAATATGTCACTAGTTTAAGCAGGCATACTTCCAAAGACAAGACAATTCTCGTCTCCTCTTCGCATGATATGACCAAATTATGAAAGTATACGGCGTAAACGGACGACAGATAGTCGTATGCTCTGCACACTTCTTTTGTGTACTTGCCAGTATGTGACGGCCTAGTAACCTAACCCCTAACAGTTTGTAGTAGGGCTTTTATGGATCTCTCCTACTCTAACCTTAATATTACAAATAGGTTTATAACGGAATAATGATGGAGATGTACTGAGGCCCACAGGAATTGCTACATAATTATTTTACAATCTGATACAACCCATAATATACGTGCGAGCTATTCACTATTGGTTTGATATAGATTTTTTAGGACCCTAATTTGAACTGTGTGATTTCCACGCCCGTCCCATGAAACTCTTTGCAAGCAGTTACTCCTTCAAAGTACTCCTACAAATACTACATCGCTATGAATAGCGTAACTAAGAAAATTACATTTTTCCTGCAAGAGGTCAAATGAAAAACCGATTGTACGTTATACGTATCGCACCAATGGCATCGTTGCATTGTGTAACTGAATAATATTATTTGTATCTTTAGGTTGCGTTTCAGTACCTAAAGAGTTTAGAGCTTTAATCGGGTCTGAGACATAGTGAGGGTTAGAAATTTCATGCAATTTTAAGGTGAAAACCGTTCGGGTCGTGACCTTTGGACAGAATGGGAGGCGCTTACTATATACTCGGCGTAAAACTTATGTGAAAAATAAATTGATGACCGACCTATAATGATTAGTCGTCCATGAAAAACGAGCGTTATCGTTTGATAGTGTGATAAATGAGAATAAACGTTCTACTACGAATTGTTTTAGATCACCGTGAATTTATATTGTATTTCCGTGAAAGAAGAATTTCCGAATACATATGCTGAATATACTTCGGGAGAGATTCCTTGATCAGAAAAGTCTGCAGGTCCTTTTAGAGGAAGTACCAATAAATCGAGAACCGCTGCTCAGACGTTCAGTACGATGACTAGGAATCGCTGACTCCCTTGCAATTACTTCCTCATCGGCTCATCGTCGAATCAGTCTGCACTAGCCTCGTAAGACTTCGCTGACCACTTTTGGCAGCGCGGGACAAAATAAATTAGGCGCAATATGCCAACCCGTCAAGCTGGTTGAAACAGAAAGTGCGAGTTTAAAAATAGGTGACGTTGTTCTGGTCCTTGATACTTGTCCACAAAAAACGGGGAACAATAATCTCGGTACCTACTAAGGCCAAGTACCTAAAAGTTTGAAGTCGTACCTAATGCTCCTGGAGCTGCGGAAAAGTGGTCACACTGGCACCATACATTCACAAATTTCCTTTCCGAAGAAATCCCCTACGACGCTACTGATCAACTGAAACCAAAGCTACTAGCGAACCATCTCACTGCTAATATTTACATGCATATTAAGGACTACCAGACATAAGATTTGATTTTTTTTTATCTCAAGCCTAAAAACGACATCCTAGCTCGTTACGTTCTCAGTATGCACGTATATATAACTCGCGCACGTTATACTTTCCCATTTATTTTAAAATAACGCACTTTTTCTAGAAAAAGGCTATTTATTCCACGAATGTGATTGAAGAATAAGCATAAAGGGATTCTGAATGTAGACACTAATTTAATTTAATAGTCGATCATGTAGTCTCTGTGGACGATATATTAAATATCAGTTCATAACTAGGTTTCACGGTTCAGCAATGTAAATTTAAGATTATGAAATAAATGAAAATCATTTTTATAAAAAATAATTTATGGTATAAAAAATAATAATTTAATACTTACAAAACATATCCCATTAAAACCATTAAAGATAATAAAACTTGTAAGGGTACCTACTATTTTAAAGTACCTACTGTTATAATTGCCTTTTTTTATAATAAAACTAAAAGTATTCATTATCAAATCACTGTAAATAAGCTTCATAACCGACACTTAAAATGTACCTGTTCTCTCAGTTAGTTACTGAAGAATATTTTATGAAAGCATTGTAGATCTACATGATTTACATTAAGAGATGTAGGTATCATTTTAGTTTAGTAAAGAGCACACTTGGGAACAACCTTGTACACCCATCCATGCCTTATCTACATCACTTTAGTAGGCCGGGCAAGTCACAACTGAGCAATTGAAGGCTGTTTCAAGGACCCTCCTGGTTTTTTAACCTTTTATATGACGAGAAAAAATTCTAAAGATAGTGTTTTTCTTACATAGGAAGTGAACCTAATCGCGTAATACCTACAATAATGTTAAAAAGACAACATCACATAAGTAAATATATTATTAGGTAGGACAAAAATCATTACGGTAAGATAACACCGACAATTAAATTATTTATTATAAAGAATTTAATTAAGTAAAGAATAAATCGATCTTTCTTTGCGCTAACGTAATTACCTATGCAAATGTCATCAGCAAGATTCACCTGTCATTTAACATTTACCTAATTTAAAATTTAGACAAAGCGATGCGAGTGTGGGAAGGACCATGTGTTGCTACATTTATTCTCATTTCACTTGAGGCATGTAATACGACAGAGTACAAGGCAGAATATGCGCTCTTTCGAATGCAGCTTGCAGAACGTGGGGCAGTGTGGAGTTATAGATGTTTAAACAGTTGGGGATATCATACTCGCATCTGGTCCAACAGGATTCTGTGAAATCTAGTATCTAAGATTAGGCATGTATTGTAGGTAGGTCGAGCTTATCCCGAGGCATCATTGTACTACATTTTTTATTCGACAATGTATTTCAAATATGTACGATATTAATCATTCAGAAATATTTGTAAGTTTATAATTGTGGTCTCGGAAACGATTCTAAAGATTTCAATAATGTTTACATTACAATACGTTTAATATATTTTTATTTATCAAAATAATAAAATAAGGGAATTTAAAAATTTCATTACAAAGAGGAATGTTAAATTAAACCATTAAGTAAATTAAATTGGCGGGCGCACTTTCTTAGCAAAACTGCCCATTACGTTGCCGGGAGGGTAGTAATTAGCTACTACATATACGTGACCGTCTTTAGATCTGGCCATTCCAACTCCAACTTCTTTGCTGTCCTCCCAAATTACTTGCGTAAAATGACCGGAACCCAGATTAGACGGTTCTCTGCCAAAGCTGTGATCTTTTATTTCACTATACCATTTCTCAACTGGGTCTTTACCTGAAATAGTAAAATTGGGATCGGAAGACCAGGCGTAAAATATGTTTTCTCCGTACTCGTGTTGATCCCTATGCTCGAGGCGACCTTGTTTTACTAAAACCTTTGCCCATTCCTCTGCATATTTGCTCAGTTTTTTGCTGAATTCTAAAGGAGGTACGCCGTGATTCTTTCGGTAGGCATTATGAGCATTCAAAAATTCTTCATCAAATTTATCACCAGATAGAGATGCCGTTTTAAATTTATTAACCAAGTCGGATGCAATGTTACCTAGGTTTTTGCTATTTCTTTGATTTGGAGACGTTGGTGCTAAGCGGTGGTCAATTTCTTTAGTAGGCGTATAAGTAGATTTGAACTGAAATGCTCCTGGTGGAGGAACATTCTGTATAAATCTGTTACTGATGTTTCCTGGAGGATAATAATGAGCTACGACGTAGAGTTTTCCAGATTTGCTTTTGGCACTGCCAACACCTATTTCTTTTGTATCTTTCCACACGATCTGTGTGAAATGTCCACAAGTCAATACCTCTGGTTCGCGACCAAAAGAATATTCGTTGATTTCGCTATACCATTTTGCAACACAATCGCGAGCCTTGATTTTTATATTAGGGTCGTGAGACCATCCGCAATAAATGCTTTCTCCATACTCTTCATGAAGACTATATTCCATGGTATCTCTTTTTGCAAGTTCTTCAGCCCATTTCTGACTTACTTTGCTGATATCTTTATTTAATATTACTGGCTGAACTCCATGTTCTCGTCTATATTCATTATGAACAGCAAGAGTTTCATTTTCGAAATCACTGGATTTCGAGCTGAATAATTTACTCTGAAATTAAATAATACACTTTATTCAACAATTATATGTTAATGCAAAAGAAAGCAGGTTTATACCTTATTTTAGAAGGAAATTATATATGTTATAAATAAATCAAAGGATACAAGTAGCTTAGTATCGTACAAAATTTAAATCACAATTGTAACTGTATGAAAGTTGGTTTGTATATAATATACATCCTCTATTAGACCAATTCAGGATCAACATTCAAGAATTCAGTGGCTAAAATAAAACGTATGTCAGACAAGAATATACTCAATACCTATTCTGCATGGCGTTTGAAACAAATAACAGATGAAATTAGGAAATATACCTAAGCAGGTGACGATTCATTTGATTTTTTGTAAAAGTAAAAATAAGATTTACTAGTTACGATTTAATTAGCGCTTAGTCTTTTCTTTCCCAGGGCCCAGCTATTTCTCTCAAAACTGATCGACGCGGTTCAGCGGTTAAGTGTGGCGTAACAAACAAACTCACTTCCGTGTTTAAAATGTTATTAGGAATTATTTGTAATCAATTTCGTAATCCTCTCAAAATGTTATCATTTTATTTAAAGTGTATCTTATCATGGATTAAGCCCATTTTATGTTTTGCATTATTTAGATAACAGAAGTGAGTCAACTTCTATCCATTTTTATTTTTTTGTTATATGAACAAGGTTAGTAATGTAGTGTCAGTAATAAAATTTATTTTTTGCAATGAATGAACTATAACGTACCTACTTCTTTAACTCGCATATTTTGTTGTATTGAAAACTTTACAGTCCTATATTAGTACAACGACTGACCTGACGACAGTCTAAAGTGCTATTGCATTAGATTATAATAATCGCTAAGGCATTAGAATTTATAATGTATTTTTCTAAAGTTAACCCAGCTATACAGAGTATCCTATTAGTAATATTGAAATTATAAAAACTAACTTATAGGTAGATAAATTCTAAAATTCATATTATAAACGTAAGTATTTTTGGGGGTGTATGAGGATGTTCATGCAACACGTGAAAAAACGCAGGGCACAGCGAGTATGAAAATATAGGTAAATTTTAACACAATATAATTGGATCAAGCCAAAGTAACAGTCATGAATAATCTTGCATTGATGATATAAATTCCAAACCATAATAATTTTTAAATCATGTAATGGAAGTATGTGTAATATAAAATAAAGAGTAGAATTTATGAACAGTTTAAAACAACTGATATTTACTAAATACGATCCGCCTAACGTTAACAAGTATGCGGAGAAATAAATTACTAATTACGTTGCTTTTTGAAATTTCAATTAGACATCATTTTATAATATTAGGTATATACGTTAGGCATACATAATGAATGCGATATCAATGTTTTGATATCGCGTTCATCACGTACCAGTAAAATATATTTTCACGAATGTGATTAAAATGGTTAAAGAAACTAGACTCTTTACTATAAATTCTGGGTACCTACATTATTTTCTTCATTACGAAATTACACGCTAGCAAATAAAATATTGCATAATTTTTGATGTGCAAAAATAACGAAAGGTAATTACCATTTTCCTTGTCTAAGAACTGCACTTTATTAATTTTACTGGGGCAGACGGCTCATGTCAGTAATGTCACTAAAGGATATGCCAATTGGTATGGCCCTGCAGGGTATTATCCAAGCCGGTGATTGAGTGAATGAAATACAACAAGGAACGAACATTGGTTGGCGTTATCAAAGATTAGAGACTACTAACGTTTGGCTTAAAAAAACATGTATAAGTCAGATTTTGTTCTTTTTATGATTGACATACAAAATCCTATATATTAAGCCGATATACATTCATTAAAGTAGTTTTGAAAAATTATACCTATATACTCACAAGCTATCGAAGGACAAATTTCAAGACAATTTTCGAATGTCGTCATGATAGTATCTATATTATGACGACATTCGAAAATTGTCTTAATAATTATGTTGTTAACAAAAAATACTTAACAATACCTATTTAATGGTTAAGTCGATTTTATTTGGTAACCATATTTTCCGTTACCTACTGTTTCTTGAAGGTACCGAAATCAATCTTATACCTATATGTACTATAGGTTACGTTCCGATAAGGATGCTGACCGTCGAATATTTTAAGTGATGTTTGTAATAATGGAACGGGATTGTCAGAAACAGTGCAGACTTGGAATTTTACAGCCGAAGAATAAAGTTATAACCTAATCTCAAAAAATTCTGTTTAAATTGTAGGCTCCTGATAAGAAGCCTACTTTTAAAATCCAATTAATACGAAATCCAAACAAATAATATATATTGCGTTAATGCTATAAGTCAAGTCATTTCGTAATGCAGAAGCGGATTTAGTTGTTTTTGTTTGAGAACTTTGCCTTTGTACTTTACTGCTTTATAAGTAGGTAGGTATGTAGCTTTAGGATAAAATGTAATTGTAAATCATCTACGAGACTAGTTTTTCTAAAAAGTTTAGTTAGCTGCCGTTTCTTTGCGCGTAAATAAAATTCTTATCGCCAATACGTCGATAACGAGTTAGATATGGCATGATTACGTAGTGACTTCACCTGCTAACTAAGAAAATTACTCAGTCTTTTATTTTCCTATTGAAATACGATAAAATCCCAACAAAAGCCATATTAGCATTAAAAACTAAAGTTCAAAAATAAAATACCTTTCCCATAAATTCTACATAAATAGGTATTTATAAAATAAATATATTTAACACATCGTCGATGTTTGTTTTATATATCTTCTATTGAAATAAAGAAATATATGTATATTAAAATAGGTCACTATTAAACCCTAGTAAGGGTGATTGATTTCCTCGTTTTTATCAAAAAATTTGATGAATATTACTCATTCGTTTTTGCATTTTTCATCTAAAGGTACGAAACCATTAAAACGAATATTTTTTTAAAAATAAATAAACTTGTCAGCGGTTAAAACATGATTATATTTTGAGGTTTGTTTATTTACTCTGTAGGCGACGGCTGCTACGGCTGATACGTTTTGCTTATTAAAGGTTCACCTAGGATATTTTTAACTTAACGATTGCAGATTCAACAGTTGATGTAGAATCCAGGGATAAGAAATATATATTTTGACTTTAATTATAAATAATTTGTCTAACACAGATATGGAGTTAGTATGTTATCTTAAAATCTCGCGATATGCGACGAGTTATGATGGCTATATGGATATATGACAAAGCAAAAGGACCCTGCGAGGAATTCTCTTGAAAAGGATCGCAATAAAATCATTCTTCGGGCCTGTGCAAGAAACTGGGTTTTTGTTATATATTTTGAGCAAATAATAAAACTTTAAATAAAATAAAAAATATGATAATAATTTATATTATTTTATAAATTGAAGGATTGTGTGATAGACATCATAGTACTTATAGTAATATAGGTTGGTTAGTCTTATTTTAGCTGCTATCTATGCGTAAATAGAGATAGTTCATAAAATAAATGCACTAAAATCATAAACAAAAAAATATTAATAGCTATTTTTTAGTTAAAAAACACTTACCAAACGGTGATAGAGAGGTATAATGCACTTAAACGTCATTTTTAGATTCTAAGCGAAAAATTAAAATAAAGTTAACAGTTCCAGTGCGTCTTTGTTACCCACGCGCAATATAGTCACATTGAACTGAAACTTCAGGAAAATGAATAAAAATAGAATAGTGCGGGGAACGTGTTGCACACAAAGATACATCGATAAAAATAAATAAAATTTAAATTCAGAAATTAAACTTCTAATAGCACACTGGGTGATTCAGGCGACGTGAATAATATCAGTTTATAAGTAAGGAAATGGATTTAATTATATATACACATAATGCGCTTGAAATTGCCTTATTTATATTTTTTGGTCTTCTTTGGTAATCAACTTTGATCTCGGGTAAAAAATAGTGTTACGATCGATTTAAAACGACTTCTTAATTTTTCAGGTCATTTTATGGCATATTTTTCAGGTCATTTTTAGGGAACGCAATTAAGTTCGGGATTTTGTTTTATTTTGGATGATTGGAATAGTCTTCTGTAGTAACATAATTTAAATTTTCTAATATCAATTAACTAAAACAACAATGAATACTGTATCATAATTATCGTTGTTTGTCCCCGCACTAAAATAACGGTCATTTTGTGCTCTCAATTTGGTGTATGAATCAGAGATAAGTAACGCGGGAGCTGTGAGTACGGGATGGCCAATTTAGATTAAATTTTGTGCAGCAATTATGCTTTAATTACAAAACTGAAATATGTCTAGGTAATAGCTTGCTTGTTAAATGTAAATAAGAGATGAAACCTTCTTTATTTGACTTATTTTACGCATGTATACAAGCAAGAAATACAAGGCGTTTTATTATCTATTGAGATCAGTATGCAAATAAGAGCTTAAAAGTATGGGTTGACGAACGAACAAATGGACGGATTTACATGACTATGTGACACCAAGCTGCTAACCGATTTAAATATGTGTTGTTTAAACATTCGTTAGATAACTAAAAATAATTAGGTATTGAATTACACCGAAGTGAAATCTCGGAGCAAAGATATTCTAACAATAAACAACAAGTACAAGTTATATTTGAATGTACTTAATGCATTGAAATATGCCAGTTTAATCAAAGTTTCCGTTGTTGGAGTGCAGGGAAACCTTTGTTAGCGACGAATTACTAAGTACACCCGCAATACTAATAGCGTGGAATCTATGTCAGGCAAGAAGTTAGGCCTTTGCCTGCTTCAATCAACTTGTAAGGTGGAGTATAATTTTATAGAATATTATATCTTTATTAGGTTTAATCTTTTTAAAATTTAATATTGACAGGTAAAAAAATAATTGACTTAAAAGATATTGTATTTTTTTTACAAAATGTGTCAAGATTGTAAGAGTAACTTGTGATTAAGTAAGTACCTACCTACAGTGTAAATTTGTAAAATCATTCAGTTATATCGCAAAGCTTTTTATCTTGTTTCCTATGCCCATTATACGTAAAAAAATATTTAAGTAAATAACAGCGATTTACAAGCACGTTTCATTTAACTCATAAACATTTGGAGTGTCTGATTTGCTTACATCATGAACCTTATGTCGAAAAACAATAATATTACCTACTCTTAGTCATAATTAACCGATAATAATACCAACTTACAGGAAAATGTGGTTAATAAAGTTTACTAAGGAATGTATTTCCGCTATTACCTACCTGTATTGAACATTTGAAATCATCTTAATAGGTAAGTTTCAAGGGTAAGTTGGGTAACATTCTAAAATTATCTTGTATTATATTGATCGTACCATCTTAATACAGTGTCCTCAAAACATGCACTACGCGGAGACTGTTTGCCTGTTACGACAAAAACTAGTACTGATAAAGCTGAAAATTTATGATATCTTCTGTATTAGAGATGGGCAAGTTAAGAGTGATCGATGAAAAAGATATGTATCCATTCCATTCTATCAATCACTCTTCATACCCTTTTACATCCGAATGTATCAGTATCTCTTTCCTCTAAACTCACTCACGCACGGTGCCATTTCTTTTATTCACTATCGATATTTCACTGATCTATTAGATTTAGTTGAGGGAAACAGTTTATTTTGTTATAAAATATCCTAGTGATACATACGGATATAAAGATACAAAATAATTATGCAAATCCCAGTGATCATAATTTACTATTTATTAAACTTTTTAGAAGTAAAGAACACAGTACTTACAAATATTGAACGTTTTGATAACAATTATAACTTATAATATATCTTACTTACGCTCAAACGCTTTTATTACGTAGGCAGATATTTCCACAGTAGGGAGCCAGTAAGCTATACACGGGCAGTCTTCTACGAAGAACTCCCACGCACTTGACAGGCAAAACTCCACCCTTCTTCGAGGTTTGTGACTCTAGAAAGGGTAATCAAAGGACCTGACAAACCATGTGGCGGATGTTCATACCAGAGACTGCTGCCTGGAAAGTGATTGTCCTAGAAGCTAAGCCGCAGCCAGGATCACCGGACGTTAGTGTCTCACTAGTCTAGTATGCTGGCGATTAGCTACGGTTTTGATATATTTTGTTTACTACTTTTATAACGTTCTATTTTTATATTTTTTTGGAATTATCTTATAATTTTATATCAGTTGTCGTTCCCGCTGCTTAGGTGTACAATGAAATAACCAATCTCTTTTTATTGACACATGGTTTAAATCTCTATCATTTCTGCCCATCCTTTAGGTTATAGCGTCCTCTTAATATATATGTCACGCAAGACTAAACGATTAGTTGAAAACGATAGAAAACGATTAGTTGGGTACTTTTTATTTAGCTAAGTACACAAAATACAAAATAGTGTAGGTAACCTTATTTCAGACTTAGTTCCTTGTTTAACATAATAAAATAATATGTTTTTTTATATTTCGTATTCGTACCGATCAATTAGTAATTTTATATTTAATATTTTTTGAAAGAATATAAGAGTACCCCGATAATAATTCGTGTCTGAATTTATACAAATAATACTTACACAAAATAAATACAAAAGCAATCAAAATTAATCCATTGTACGGTAAATATCAGCTTTTATCTACCTTACAAAAGAACTCGAGTTTATTTTAAATGAAATGAACAGGCTTTTGTTGAAATACCTAGACTATTATTTATTAGTGAATACCAATTATCTTTCTGTGTTCGTTTTAAAACTGTATTATTCCTACATTTTTCTCAAATCTAGGTTATCTATATAGAACCTATCTCAACCTTTCGAAGCGATGAACTAAATATTAAGATAAAACATCCATTATTTTGTAACTTACTCTTTCTACCCAACGGCGTATTTTCGTTGTCTCGTTTCCCCGTTGCGTGACTACCACCCGTTGGTGTTCGAACTCACAAGTTATATGTGATTAAACAATATAAACGGAAACGATTCTTTATCTTTAAGTGTATTGGCGTCTACGTATTAACTGAATGTAAAATGTAAACCTCGCTTAGTAACGAGCTTTAAAAGAAAATATTATTTTGACAGACGAGCTAGTTTTTGAAGTGGCAGTTGCAATTTGCCCGGGGGCCATCACAGCTCCACCTGGACAGATGGGGATCACTCCTAGTAGACGAGCGACAACATTGTGTTGCTTTGTAATTTGTTTACATGTATCTGTCTATATTTTGCAATTATATACCTAGGCCAGATTAACATAGTAATCATAAAAACTATTACTGATTTAACTCGCGTATTTTGAAACTCTAGTATTATACTATCGTCAGCCCAGTGATGCTACGAATATGGGAACTATACAGCTTACGAAACATCAGCAAATAAAATAAAATACGTAAGTTTAATCCGTTATAGTTGTTTCATTCCAATGTATATTAACCGCGAAGGCATCAGAAATTATTACAGTATATTAGAAATATTGTTGTATTTCATTGAATATGATAGGTAGGTATATTTTTATTAACCCAGCTACCATCCGTATGAAATAGTTACGTAAGAATGTAAATAAACCTTAAAAAGTATTCCAGATCAACGGTATATGGTTGCTCTTTCGTCATATTTTATATTTTTATTGTGCAAGAGCAAAAATAAGCGAAGTCTCCATCACTCATAATTATGTATTTGGAGATACTTCTTATGAACAACATAAAAGTTCACATTGTTTGCGTACATCACATATTAGGTACCCATTCTTTCACTTTAGCTTCTGAATTTCAATTGTAAATGTGAAATTACGTGTTTTTAAAAACTTTGTATTAAAATATCACGTGTTTTGAATCCTACAGAAAATAACATTTTGATTTTCTTATTGTAAGTATTAATATTATTTTTTGGGAAACGTTAGTTATTAGGTACTACAATATTAGTAATTTTGTTAAAGGTAAATTACGACCGTCCTTCACATGTAAGTAAATATTTCCTCATAAAGCGCCATATCTCCAGATAAGAAATAGCTAATAAGGCGTAATCCCTTATCATGCTTACTCAAATTCGTCGATGACTAGTTCATAAAAAATTTACGCGTATTTATAAGTAAAATTACAAATAAACTTAAACCGTTGAACTAATTAAAACTAAATTTGGCCTGGACATAGTTTGAGTACTATTACGAAACTCATCCTTCAAAAAGTTGGATTTCACTATGAAAATGCGATTATTGATTGAAGCATTAATTCTACCTTGAAATCTATAATTTAATACAGTATGTTTTATAATTAAATGCAGTAACTCGACTCTTCCACTGTTCTGTAACATTGTTTTAGAAAACAGAAAATCGTAGACTTACGTAATTTATACAGCGATCCCATTTTCGCCGTGCATACTGTAAAACACAATACTAGTCGTTAGAAGCTAGAAACGGTCGGAAATTACCTGAGCTGTGATTTATAACCATGCTTTGTCGGGTCTAACACAATACCGGCCAACGACCTTAATAGAAACACCATGTACCTTGATAGCGCTAATCGTTTCCAGATACGTTATTATTTTACAGTTTTCCAGTTACAAAGTTATTGTTTTATAATTTTGTTGATCAAAAATACTTATTATTAAATTCTAGGTTTTATTTCCCTAGTAGGAATACGGTTTAACACGCTGAAATAGGTGTCCGTTTCTTAAGAAATTTATACCAAATATATTTATTCCACATGGAATTACTACTCAATTCCACGCACCGTTTTACACCGGGGATATTAGCATCTGTCACTTTTCAATAAGTTGCGTGTGTAAGGGACGAATGCGAGGTAGGTTATGTTAGTTGATCTACGTTCGGTTACGTGTAGTCGCCAATTGATGGGATTCATTCGCGATCATTTTGCAGTTTAAGTGTGACCTCATACTGAAGATCCTCATTTACAATTGTATTTATATTGTAAAGCTGTTAAGTGAATACGAGGTCATACGTTATACAGCTGTAACTGAATTTCAATTTATAATCCTATTTCTCAATGTTATATTAAGAGTAAGTATATTGATAAGTAGCCTTACTGTTACAGTTTTCCTCAAAATATTAGTATCTACTTATATATATATATATATATAAACTATAGAGGAAATAAAACGTAAAAAATATAGCTACACTTGACGTAAGCACCTACATGAGTATCCCAAATTAATATCAACTTCAAAAAAGCTCGGAAAGGAAACTTCCCTTTTTAAACTGATTTACTTTACTATTGTCCCAGATTAAATAATGACTGGAAAATTATTGGAGCATACTGAAAACCCAGGAACGGCATAAAACGAGGGAAGGTTTTTTATTGTTATTGTGCACTTAGTAAAATAAACCAAGTAACGCATGAAAATAAGTCATAAAAATACCCTTAAAAATAATGATATAAAGTCTGAGTCTTTCCACTAATAAAATAAATAACTCGTAGGTATCAATTTGTATTATAACAATTGACAAGTATAATTATTATTGCCATCTGACACTTCCGTATATGTAACCATTACTACTCTATATTAGTTAACATGTTTAATACACCATTAATTTTTAATGGTTATGTCATTCATATTAAAAATACTATAAATTGATTCATTGACATTTTCTGCTCGGCAGTGAAGGATTATATAAAAATGTTATACATATATATTATATAAAATAGACTGAGGGTTTGATTTATATATATTATATAAAATATGCAATCATTCCAGTACTTACAGATAAATGCGACGAAATAAACATATCTGCAGCCGAAAAACCTTCCATTAATTATCACCATCATCAATAAAATGTATGTAAATATTGTGTTAAATTGATGTTCCATTATAAATAACCGTCCAATCGTAACTAATTCTTTAATTTACAATCACTTTTGTAGTATTATTCGCTTTACTAAAGTTAAAAAATTTTGATTTTTTTTTTGTTGGTTGAAAACATGTTATCAATGGAATCTTTCTCTGTTTTCATTCCTACACAGAAATTCCTTTCAAAGTCGAGAAAGATTACATTCAGTTAAGGCTTCTTAAAACAGTTTTTTATTTTCTGAGATCCTAAGAAAATACCTCTTGGGCTGCGATGTTTACTGTCGCATTTCGACATTTGACGTTGGTTGGTAGTGCTCGGAAGTGCTTGGGTATTTAGAGACGAATAAATAACAATATACCTTACTACCTAAGATTTTGGAATGAAACAACTATTAACGGATTTAACTCGCGTATTTTTATTTTATTTTATTTGCTGACGTTTCGGATTCTTTACAGTTTCCATACTCGTAGCACGACTGAGCTGACAATAGTCTAACGCAAAAGTCAAATAATAAAATAAAAATACGCGAGTTAAATCCGTTAATAGTTGTTTCATTCCAATGTGTAATAGCCGCGAAGGTATCAGAAATTATTATACCTACCTAAGATTTCTTAAATCTGATAGTGCGGGATGGTTTCTAAAGAAGCCAAACCTAATAACTAGAACGAAACCTACTTTTATCACTATAATGAAAAATCCTAGCTTAAAAACTCACCTTGGAGCAATGGAAATTAATTTCGTGTCCCTATCTTTATTGCTTTAAACAATATTTTATTCACGTTTTAATTTGGAGTGTTAAGGTATTCCTTTTTTCATTTTGCCCTGCCATGAAATAGCAACGTAAAATGGAATGACATTGTTTTGATGACTTTGTTACAGCTCCCTTTATCTTTTTGTCGTACATAGTCGTATAACGGGATGGAACTGTAGTAACGAAGTTCAGCTTTCAATATTAATCCTGTATTGATCTAGTTAAAATTCTAAAACTATCAGTCCATTGCATTGAACTGAATATTTTATCATTTATTTGAATTCTACAGATCTAACATAAGGACTTCAGGAGAGTTTAGTTCGGCTAGGTGATAGATTTGAAGTATCTAAATGTTTTTAACATCAATCTAAACGCTTCATTTCAGATATATAAACGTTGGAAAACATATTGTATACCTTTTTTATACTAATATTGTAATGAGGAAAGGTTTGTTTGTTTGTTAGTTTGGATAGAAAAGGCTCCAAAACGGCTGGACCGATTTCAAAAATTCTTTTACTGTTAGGTTAGCTTACACTATTCCTGAGTGACATAGGCTATATAAAAAAGGATCCGGACGAAGCCGGGGCAGGCCACTAGTTTTAAATAAAAAGGTAACAAACAATATATAATAAAAAGTAAGCGTTAATTCAATATCATATCCAGGGGAGAAGGGATGTGAAGTGGATTAAAATCCCAAAATAATTTAAGCTTACACATGTATTCAAAAATTACATTCGTGTAAGGCCTATCTTGAAAGCAGAGTCAAATGCCTCTCAAATCCCGGGACCGCACCTAAGCGAATTCTGAAGAATTAAGCCTAAGTTCTATATTTAGGTCACTATTAGCTTACTTTGCATTAGCTATAGAACCTCTTTGGTAGGATTAAAAATGTTTCGGGTGCATTCATGCATTTGCAGTAATATGGTTTTGAGTTGGACAGAGTATATATATATGGATTCTAAAGGAAACGTAGTTGCGTGAAGGTATTTTTAAGGAGTCCTTTAGGTTCTTTGATCTCGTAGCTTGTGAATTGTGTAAAATAATAAAAAAAATAAAAATTTAACAAACCCCCGACATAAAAACCTAAAAGCCCTCTAAAAAGTATAACAATAATAAAAGTTAATATTAGTTACCTAAGTATTAATATTTCTATTAAGAAAACGTAACGTCGGAGGGACCGCTTCTCATTTAGGTGTAGGTATCTACTTTATATTTACAATCTACCTAAACCTATGGTCCCCCCGTCGTGGTCGTTTTTTCGTTGGGGGTTAAAAATGAAAAACATTGATTAAAAATACGGTTACATTTATGTGTATATATTTTGGGGATTGTTGTATATCGAAATCACTAACTTTTAACAAAAATATTCTTCTACGCTGCATTATTTACGTTATTACAGATAAACAGTGTTTTATTGTATCTGATATTAAACACGCATTTTTATGCTTCCTTTATTCTGTACTGGTACGTAGTAGGGATTATGGTATAAGCAACATCAGTCTGCTTCGGTCTCATTTGCCCATTAATCATTGGGAGTGTAGCATTATTTACGTCCTCTTCGTTAGGCCCGGAGTCTTTTTATGCTTCCTGTACTTTTTTATACCTGTAAAAAATATGAAGCAATCATAATTATTAATTATTGTTTTTATTTTTTATATCCAAAGGTCCTTAACTATATCAGCATATTTTTTCCTAATCCCCTATTCGAGAATAAAATTGACCATTTACAAGATGAATGTATTACGAAAAGATGAGATTAGTATTTAAATCCGCTGACAAAATTTGTATAAAAAAACGATAGGTAAACAAATTTACTATGTAGAAAATAATAGAAGCTAATTTAAACCCTTTCATTTTTCTAGAGTATTTTATTCACTTTGCAGTAGGTATATGGTAAGGATATCACGGCAACATATTTTTTAATTTATGCTTATGCTGATTTTACACAAATATAATAAGTATTACTGAATATACACATGCGCTCTCTTTCCTCGGGGAATCTAAATGCAGATGAAAATTAAAAGTGGCTTGAGTATGAAAAATAATCTCAATATGCCTACATGAATATGCTCTTAATCAGAGAAAACCAAAGTCTTAGATCTCAAGCTCTACGTGTCAGGAAATGAGAAAAAGTCAAAAAGTACCTACTGATGAAATCAGTTAATCAATTGCGAATAAAACTTAATGGGCAGCAGCGCGTTGTAGTTACATATCCTTCAATACCTTAACCAATCCAACCCTCTGCCCTCCAGTTAGCCCAGTAAACTTAATATCGTACTTAGAGTCTTATAAGGTTATTACATAACTGTATTGTTTTTTCGCGATAATACTAAGCAGCCTAAATTAGGACGTGTATTCGAGTGAGCAATATAGAATCTTTATCTTTTGAACCAGGTTAGGAGGTCAACTAAGATTCGCTAGCGCTTCCGGATATTTATAGATGCAATAGACTTCCGTTTACGTGGGGTGGTTACTCTGGCTTCCTATTATATTGACGGATAGTAAACACAAGAGCAACTCACTCACTTAATAGGTATGTTCTATTTTAAAACTAAGTTGGAAACTTATATCCTCATTAGTGATTAATAATAACGATTACTTATGTGTGTGTTGTATCACGAAGACCTTTCTAGACTTATTCTAATTTATATTAATTATAATAAATAAATGAAATAATATTATCATCTTATGCGTCCTAATACGAGACTTATGTATCACGATGTTTGTTGCCAAACTCCTCCGAAACGGCTAGACCATTTTTTTAGAAATTTGTGAGCGTATATTTGTCATAGTCCTAAATGTTTGTATGCGTTTTGGTGGCACCCTAGAATGCCCTAGATGGTTTACATTTATAATTCTGTCGGCAGATGGCGCTACAATTTGTATTCTCAAAAAAACGGCACCAAGTGCGCCGGAACAGTTAACAGAGTTCTCATTGTTTAAAGACATCGTGACTTCAATAAAAATAGCCAACACAAATATAATAGTTCCTAACACAAAATGCTGAATAAAAAGAATCCTTAATATTAAAAAAGCTGCGTTTTCAACACTTGGGTAGGAACCGTCCTCTTTATTCTCATATTGTTCATCGTATGCAAAAAGTATGGTCTAGGTAGTCCTTGCCGCAAAGTGCTCTTATTAAATGCTTCAGCCTCTTGTAACCTGCAGACTTTTGCAAATTTGAAAAAGTACGAAACAAGAGACGTAGAGACAAATGGACATGTCATCAAAGTTCGTGATAGAAGACGAAATTTCCTTTGATTTTAGTCGGTAATTAGACTTAAAATATACCTAATGTAATTTGAGCATTAATATATATATTGGATGATACCAATGATATAAAAACCATTTGAAATTCCAATTGAAATGAAAACTAATTATTAATGCGTAGTCGAATTTCTTGGATATATAGAGTACTTAATGTAGCTGTATCACGTACAAGACGTCCGTCCGTATGATCATATTACGTGTACCTATAAGGTTAACCGTACACAAAGCGCAATGTCTTAGTATCTACCTTACATCAATTCGTTTCGTAACACTTGACTAATGGCGCCGTCACTTCAATTATATACAGCGTTTACAGTAAAATATAGAAGGGGGCTGATGACATACTAATAGTAATTTTCTTATATTTACTTTTTTAAGTTTTTGTACCACCCCGATCATGGCCCCTAAATTTAACCACTGATTGCCATAATACAATTAAATAAAACAAATGAAAAGGTGTTTTTAATTTCATAATTAAATAATCTAAAGCAGATTTTTACAGCTCTAGTTCCCCACTACGCAACATGTGAGCATTTTTTTACTTATAAAGTACCTACGTATTTTCTATAACATCTAATTAGGACAAAATTTAGGTAATATAGATGAAAATATATTTCATTCAAAATAGTAAAATACCATTTTATGATTAATTCAAATAAAGTTCATATTATATCACCATATTATATCACCCTGTTATCTAAATAAAACTAAATAATTATCAAGAATTTTTGTTCGGTAATTTCTTTGGTGAATACCTCTATAGTATTACATTGAATTGCAAAACTAGAAAAATATTAGTAATTACTATACATCACCCAATATCTAATGTCGAGTGTAAAAATAAAATAGTACCTACATCAGCAAGTTCAATTAATTGCGCAAGTCTTGTCCGTGCACACCAATGTATCTACACTTGTTTGTGTGCATTCGTGTATAGGGGTCTATCATAACAGGTGCGGCTCCGGCACCCATTCGCCGGTTAACTCTCGAGTCCGTCACACGTTTCGACCCTCCGGGATACCGATTGCGCGGCATATTTCAAATTAAAAACTTCTTATTACCATTCCTTGGCATATCGCTAATATTCCTTAACTTACTAACCGCTTCATTTTGTGGAATTAACTTAGTCTATTTTAAGTGCAGTGAGTGGGTGTTCTAAAACAATTTCATAAGTTAAATATGTTTTGCTTTTGATTGTTAAAACTAATTACTATACTAACACAGACGTTTTCAACCAATAAAAACATGTAAGTATTTTTGATTATTTATATAAATTGCTTGTTTATATGGAAATAATTTAAGCACGGGATGAATTTCAAAGCCTAAAGATTGCTTGCGAATCGTACCTATAAGTAATTTGTAAAAATCATGATTTTCCAACAAAACTGTCTATAAAGCCTAATACGCAAATGCTACTTACCTATCACCTACGCAAAACATTACAATTCTACACTTAATATTACTTAGCCTTATAAGATTGCTAGGTAGGTATAATAAGTTTCTACTTATTATACCTACTTACCTATATATGAGTATAAACAACATTTAAAAATAAACTTGACACAAATATTGTTTTTTTCTTATTTCCTATATCATCTTTATTACAATTATGTCTAATGCAACTCTTACTTAGAACTTTTATACAATTTTTTAAAAATTAATAATTTTATTCCTGGAAAAGGTCCCAGCTTACAACTCTATAGCGAAACTTCAGTCCAAGACTATCATTAGTCACAATAAAAGAGTAATTATACATTCAACACGCTAACTTCAGTTAGCACGAATTTATTATAAAATTGGTAATGTAGGCATATTCCAGCATTGCAGCGTTAGGTGTAACAAATTCACCTATTACGATGTAAGTGGATTATTCCACGAAGCCTCCGTATGCAGAAATTTTAGTGAATTGCAGCTTAATCAACAATAACGTGGCTTGCCGATAAGGGATGTCAAAAGTTTTCGTTTTCTTTTATAATTGCGACCCGCCGTGGCTTAATAATAATAAAAACCGCTTCGAAATCCGTTGCGTATTTTAAAGATTCAAGCATACATAAGGACGGACAGACAGTGACACCGACTCTGTTTTACACTATGTAGTGATTAGTAGGAAATTTAAGTATTTCCTCAAAATGGCTCGAACCATGGCGTCGATTTTTAGTCCTGCCAAATATGTTGGCGCAAAAATAAACCTAGTAGGTAATGTTTTGACACAAGGCTGACCCTATAATTAGTCAAATATTAGGTACAACTGTTTTATATAAATTCAATTATTTGTTCCATAACCAAACTATATAAAGAAGCACATTTGAGTGAACCTACAACTAAAAATAAATCGTTATTTGAACCGAAATCTCTTCAATCGGCTTTATGGTTCCTCGACTTTTCCCCCGGATCACTTGAATTTGGGATAAATAGTAAACTGTGGGTAAAGATAGGAGCATGGTTAAGGTATATGTGTGTTATATTGGAATGAGTGAAACCTTTTATATAAAACTACATCCCCGTCTATTTTCAGCCAAATCAGTTCAGCCGTTCTCGAGTTATAAGTGTTGTAAGAAACCCGACTTTCTATTATATAATATAGATTTATTAAGTGATAACTACGATCGTTTCACAATGTCCAAGTTACTCATTTGCTACCTTTCTACCAAAAGCTAAGCTTGTTCCCTGTATTGTAATGTACACTGTAAATGAAATATTGGAATATGCAACAATACTCGATAATTATTACTGATCAAAAATTCTTAAAGTAGGGTTTAAGAAATGCCTACGTCTACTATACAAGGATTACGACTTTGACCTTAATTCGAAGCATGTTCAAATGATTAATAATTTTTATTGCTATGCGAAATATGTTTCTCTAGTTTATGAAATATTTTAGCTATAGTGGCCGGTAAAGTGGTCTAGCGTTATCATTACTGTGATCGACCTATTCAAAGTTTTTGGACAGCTGAGTAGAGTTGGACCACATTACAGACTTTTTATCAGCCGATGATTTAATAGGCTGTTTTAGTTTGAAGATTCATTCGATGTAACAAAGACACTACTTCATAGCACATCTAAACTATCTTTTAATGTAAAGTATGTAGTCCGGACTCTAAAGTAACAGGAATGGAAACCTATTTTTTTTTCTCTAGTCGCCGTATTCGAAGTTCAATAGAAACTAGATTATAGTATAAATTAGCACTTAGCTGAAAAGACTTTACATTTAGATTGCACATTTTATTATTACAAAGCATTGCGAAAAGTTTTTGGGCAAGAGAACGCATAGCGAGTTTATTGTTATTCATTGAATTTTTAGCATTCTTTTTATAGCCTTAATAATTAAAATGTTGAATTCAGTAGTTTGTTCGCTAAGGCAAGTTAAAGCAAGAGTGTGTCGGTCCAAACATATGTAGGGTTTAATAGCTACGAAATGATATAAATAGCGATAAAATAAAAATAGTTTGATACGAATATAAAGTTATCTTATTCATCTACGTCGTGTAAGTGATTGTCTTAATCATAATTCTGAAACCAGAGGAGATGTTTTAAACGTGATTATTTTCCTTCTAAAGCAAACACTACTCTATGTATCGATACATAGTGAGTGTTCATAAAAAGTATTCTAAATACTTTTTATAAATCGATACATAACAGTTAATCTGGTAAGAAAAGAAACGCACTTAATTCTTAATAATAATAATATTATCACTCAAAAACTTGATATATTAATATACCACAAACGGAACCCTAAATCATACAAAATGTTTTACATAATTCTTCCAAGCACTTAAAATACGTATCCAACGATAGGTACCTACCCGGTACGATCGGATCGGTTATTTTTTTAATCCGATCCACGGATACATCTGGAAAAACAACATATTGTTCTATACAATGCAACTTGGTGCGTAGAGTTCATTTGTTTCACAATACCAAATTAAGTAAAGCTTTGTGCTAATAGTCTCTGAGTAAAACCGCGAACAGACAGAATGACAGATGGACTCGGCCAAGTTATACCTAAGGGTTCCCTGTTAGTTTAGCACAAAATTCTATAAAATGACAATATAAGTACGATAATGATGTTTAGTTATTTAATCAAACATTAGTTAGGTAATAATTTCTGATGCTTTCGCTTCGTAATATTTGTTAATACCACGCGGACGGATACGCGAGCAAAAGCTAGTCAATAATAATTAGCATAATAATCTACCTATATTACATATTTGTAAGTAGTTAAGATAAATATTATTTAACCTTAAATACTATTAAAAAAACTATTTATACCCACAACGATGTTAAGCCTTTGCGTACACTACATTAATATAAGAGGCGATTGTTTTAAATTAAGTAATTTAATTAACCGTGAAATCACTCTTAATCCAATAATAGAATTTTCACGCGTAAAATGAAATGGATTTAATTCTGGATAAATTGTTTATTAAACGAACTTCTTTATTAAAGCGATTATTAGCTTGCTAATTGGGATTTTTTTTACGTTTAAATTTTTGTTTAAGGTGATCGCGAGTACATGCCTTAGATTCTTACTAGGTGCCTAAATAAATATCGTTATACAAATTAAATGGCTAGAAACATGTACGTAGTAACAATCTAAGAGATTTTGTTATATAACACGGCGTCGTAAACGTAAACGTCGTTACGCCATTGATATAGCAAACATTGTAATGAAAAGCGTTTCGACGAAGTTTTAGTACCTACTTGTTAACGTTACAAATACAATGTATTTCGTCTAAAACAAGACGAATAAATTTTATACAAGTCTGGGTTTCCATACATGTTTTGAAGCCAAATAAAAACAATTTGTAAGACTATGGAGGGTAACATTCTACGCGCGACCGCTAAAGTTTACAAAGGTTACTTCTATTGATGGCTGTAATGTTATTATGTCATTAGTCGGAATCCTGTTTATCGTATACTTTCCCCCTCAAAACTTTAGTGATTAATAACGATGTCACATGACATGTCATGTCCTATATAAAACAAACATATATTTTCCCCTTTATAGGGTTCAGCAGTCAACTAACTAGACAAGTTCGTATTATGGATATCCAACCGCGGGTTGTTTCTGAGATTATTCATTCCACGAAGCTATAATTCGATTGGTGATACATGTTGACCATGTCCTTTGTGCCCACAAATGCCCAATATGTGTGAAATTAAAGTCTTCGGAATAGGTTATGTTTTTATTCACATAATATTTTTATGATAACAACTAGCGGCAGACGTCGCGTCGTCCTGCCCTTTAGATTGTTTCGTCAAACATATTTATCAAAGTCTTCTGTCTCATACCGTCTATATAAACATAGAAAAGTGTCGCTTTTAGACTATTTCTGGCATTTTTTTTAATTTTTTGCCGTTAAACCATCTTTGAACATTTAAATTGGTCCAGATGTTGTTGAGTTATGCGCATACCAACACATTTTATAGCCTGTCTAAGACATTTCCAGTTACATGCATGACGTAGCAAAAACGATATAAGAAATTATGCACTGCTTCTGCGTCCTAACCAGCCTTATTTGTATTACAGCCGACATACATGGCAAGGGAGTTGATTGAATTTGTCGACAGCGGATACAGCGCAGTTAATGCAAAAGGAAGTGAAGTACCCCGAGGCAGGGGTTGCCACATTTATTATTTTCTATTGCGTGCTTAGTTTAGTCAATGATTTTAGTTTACTATCAAGTTTTAATGGACGGAGTGTTTATTGTAATCTATAAGAAAAATATATTCAAAATGCGGTATGAAAAAAATCTTGTGAATAAAACCTAAACAAATAGAAAGCGTAGAGTGTGAAACCTAACTCAAGTAGCCTAACTACAATTACAAAACTTCCAAGTAACAGTATTAATTTTGATTTTGATTTTTGAAACAAAATATAGAGATTACTGATACTTTTCTTTCCTTATTTAGGTAAGTATATTTTACTGTAAGGAGCCTCGATCGATCCTACGCGTATTATTTAGTAATCAAATCTGGAGCATAAGTTTTCATTGAGAATCTTACTATTAATACAAATATTAAAACTATCCTTACTCTATACATAGTAAGGATAGATGTCTTTTTCCACTTTTACGAAAAAACTACTGATTGCATTTTGATGGAACTTTACAATAAAATAGCTTATACATGAGAATAAGATATAGACGATATTGTGTATAGTACGGGTCAAAGCTAGTTCATAAATCTGAAAATAGGTCTTCGAACGACACAGCTGAAGACAATTTAAAACCAATTGATTCCTACAATAATTACTTTCTGTAGAAAGAAATAAGAAAGGTCATGTCAATATCTTAGGGATCATCTGAGACAGCACAATCAGTTTCGTAGTTGTAACAAGAATACGAAAGGAATCTATTAATGATTAATGAGAAGCGAAATTATTATATTGTTTATGCCGGATAAACCACGCTTGTAGCATATTTTCCTTGAGTCATTCCGAAATATGTACATCTAAAATCAAACATACATTAAATCTGTGTAATTTGTTACTAAAAAATTGACCAACCCCGGACACAATATATATTAGTTCATACTTTTTGTAGACAGTAAATTATTCATGTTAAATGGTTTAATCGAATTTTATTAAACAACATATTTTTTGTTTGTGTTATGTACTTACATAGGTAATTTAATAGTCTTTCATTTACAGCCACAGTTACTGTTACTGCTACAGTTTTTTGTAAATATATATTTTCATCCCCATTTTCGCCCCCATAATTTTGAAACGGCTCAACCGATCGCTTCAGTAGGTACCTAGTTCAAGAGCTATGAGACCACATACAGACAAACACACATAGGTACACATGAAACTTGTAACTTCTTTTTGCGTCGGGTGTTAAAAGGCGATAGCAATGACCTTTTTTATACAGTAGTTAATTATCTAGGTACCTACTTTTTTATATTAAATACAAAGTTCAGAATGTAAGTGTACCCATCACTCTTTCTTTATAGATAATATTTATTGAGATATTTACCTACTTGAAAAACACTTATAAACTTTTATGTTCAGTAAAGTATCGCCGAAACATAATTACTTAGATCATTGACATTGTTGGGGATCGTAGCGATAGAGACGATTTAAGACTCAGCTTCCTTGAAAACTCGTTTAATGACAGCAAAAACTGACACTAAGACTAACAAAAGGTATTAAAAAAAGGTCGTATTTCTGTCGTCAACAGACATATAGTTAGTAAAACGTTAAAAGTGAAAGTAGTATGTCTGTTTTGCAATACTTTTAGGTCACACAATGCTTTCAGTATACGCACCATCTTGTGGTATTGACCCGACAAGAAAATACAACAATGACAGAAGTTTTCACACGCGGGTAAACCTTACCCAGGCGGTGTAGGCAAAATATAATTTAAGTACAACGATAATTTTATTCGTGATACAATTTCTTTTAAAACCTGATTTGACATTAAAATACTTGTGTGATTTTATTACCAATCGAGCTGAACTCACTCCTGTATGAATGTCTATCTAACATTAGGTAACAATTGTATTACTCTAATAGTAAAAGCACATGCACTTTTTATAGCGTATAACGATGCATATGTCGATTGCTATGAATAACTAATGGTGGTACGGAAATGACATCTCTATAAATAAATTGATTGCATGGTACACAAAGAAAATGTATAGTGCCGTCATGAAGAAAAAAATCTAAATTATTTAATTATTGGTTTTCCACTTTGGTAAGTATCATATGCAAGTGAATAGCGTGGGCGTGAAGCGATCCCTTGTACATAAATCGATATCGGATTAATGGTTTGCGATGGTTTTGTTTCCATTCTGATAGCTATCCCCATTTTATTTTCCTTGCAGAAAAGTAATCAGCACTTTCTATAATTCATTATCAAAAGTAAAAAATCTTTTATTTATTCTCAAGGATATAAAGACACAAATCAAAATTCCATGCATCCATAATAAAAGTAATTACGTGACTTGCAATCATATTACAATTAACAAACTGCTATACCTAAATATCTCCTGATTTATTCTCTAAAATAATCGTGATGAAGAAATATGTGGCAACCTTTTTGTTGGTAAGCATTTTTTGCATAGCACCATTATGTGATTTTCTATTTTGGGAGATTCAGTCATTACCTTATCAAACAGAACGGTCACAATTATAGCTTATCGCACATATATTAAAAGACACCGGAGTGACGTTGCGTTTCCTCGTTTTAGAAACTTGTCATTTCCTACGCTCTCATTCCTATTATCTCTTACGATACTTTACAATATCGAGTTTTATACCAAAAAATGCGAAACGGTACCGGGAGAAGCGGTAGATATCTACTCATCCTATTCCGGGGAAATGTTTATGACAACTATACAATCATTGTGTTTTGGAAGAATAGGTATCTTACAAAAATAATTAAATAATAATTTTGCAGAGTCACGAAGTAACAGAATAACTCTTAAATACCAATTATTTTAAACACATAAGAAAATCTGCCTTCAATTCTATGTAATATATTTTACTAACTCAAGTTTTACAGTAGAAATAAAACCTGTATTACTTCTCTTTATTGTGACTTCAACCAGTATTTTCTTTATTTCTATTTTGTTACGTTATTGTTAGACTGTAAGTCGACTATCTCGACAGATCCAAAATAAAATTTTACTTAGAACGAAGAATCGCCGCTATCAAATGAAACGCGGTCGCGAGCTTTTGTTGCGATACACAAAGCGGAGGCCCGATGCGATGTCGACGAGTGATAAATTGATGCGTTCACTAATCCTTTCAAGTTCCAGCCACATAAAAGGAAAGCAAAAAGTGCGCTTACGTTACGTTCATAGGTTAGGAACCGCGACAACGCTGGCGGGAATTTGGAACAACTTCTTTGGGTTTTAATATACCGTGCGCGAAAAGTGTTAGGATTTTGATCCACAATTTTACATTGTAATAAAGGCTTACGGTAATTTCGTCTTCACTAATAGAAATAAAAAAAAAGTTTAATGAATGCATGCCTCCTTAATTATTTAGAATTTAAATAAAGCTACCATCAGTGAAACGATGACGTTCACTTGGATAATTTTCTACATTACCACACAAGAGTCATAAACAAGCTGCGGCAGATTCCCCGAGTAACAATGGAGGACCATCCATTGTGCAATCTCAGGCCGGACAGGGTTGGACGAAAACCAGACCTTTCGCTTTACAACGCAGTGCCGAGATTGAGACTCGTTAATAATTAACGAATGCTGAGACGGCGTTACACTAACTGATTCATCAGCTGCACACTTTTACATAATTGTAACACCAACATCTATAGCCTTATTTATCTTTGCTCGTATTATTCATTCACTTCATTTATCTTTATTCGTATTAATCAATTTTCATTGTTTATGGGTTCAGTCTTTTATTATATCAAGACCATTAAAATGTTTATATTGGATTGTCATTCCGCTGTGATGACAGTGATTTATAGCAAGGGTATTAAGGGTATTCCTAGTATACTTCCTCTGTAGTGAAATTGTGTGAATAGTTTATTTAAATCGTTCAATTTAGACCGCATGATTACAAGTTATCAACTGCGTCATTTTAAAATTCTCCTGCAATATTACTCTGCAGTAATACGTTCGGCCACCTTTGAAATACATTAATAGGTACGTAGAGGTGCAACTAGTAATTACGGCCGACCTCGCCTCAAAGCGATGTTATCTCACTTTGACTAACATTCCAGTACAGCTCACCTGTTAAAGTCTTCACTCTCATTTTAATGAACTGTTTCAAAGAAAGGGTCAAAGTAGGAAGTTATAGTCATTCTTGTCCTTTATTTATGAATAGTATATATATGAGTTTACCTCTGTAAGATTTAATTTTTTTTTACTATCGTTAACAACGTCTGATTTATAAATGAAAAATATAATAAGCGTTTTCGTTGTAGTAGTTTTCGTTCTTTTGTTAACGGTTAATATTTTTTTATTTGTTCGTTTCTTTCATTTCTATCATTATGAGAACTTATTTCTTTAATTCCAATTTCACGACGAAGGTATATATTATTATGACTACGACCTAATAAATAATAAGAAGAATACCTATTGGAATGAAACGAATATTAACGGAATTAACTCGCGTATTTTTATTTTTTTTGCTGACGTTTCTTTGACTTTAGCGTTAGACTATTGTCAGCTCAGTTGTGCTACGATTATGGAAACAGTAAAGAACCCGAAACGTCAGCAAATAAAATAAAAATACGCGAGTTAAATCCGTTAATAGTTGTTTCATTCCAATGTGTAATAACCGCGAAGGCATCAGTAATTATTAAGAAGAAGAATAGTCAAAATAAAACTTCGTTATCAAAGAAAAGTAACAGGAAATAGATAGAAAGTATAAGTGAATAAAAAAATAATTTATAGTGGGAAGTGGCACAAACCCTTGATTACATTAATCGTCGTATACGTACTAGTGATTACCTTCCCCCTTTTCTTTTAAGAGTTCGATAAACCGACATGAGCATTATTTTTCTCTCTACGATGACAAAGCATAAAATCGTACAATCGTATAGGTAATATTTTTACCCATGGCGACAACTTTATCTCATCCAACTCTAAGAATATATTTAGTTTTTGTTTAGGTTAGGTAGGTACCTATATTTAGAGACGATTAAAATATTTCTGCAATAAGCACATATATACCACTATTAATTTAATTTCAAATGTTAAGTTTGTAAACTATGTTGCTCATATTAATAGGAAGTTGAGAATAATTTTAATTGCCGACATTTACTCGTACATAGCAAGTTTTATTTAAGGTAAGGTAGTAGATTAGGGACAAAAAGAGCATATCAAATACATATCTTAAATAATGAATGAATCAGTAATAAAACTGCTGATGGGACTACATTACGTCTAACAAGCAATGCCGGAAGATGCCATTAAAAATCTATAAGCAATATATAGCACTAAAACTTGAGATACATTAGTGACATTATATTTACGATAGTCGATGCACGCCGGAGAGGCAAAACTGTTGAAGCAGTTACTTAATTCTAACTGTAATATTATAAATGCAAAAGTAACTATGTCTGTCTGTCTCGCCGTCACGCAAAAAGTAGTACCAAGGTACTGTGATTTAAATAAAATTCGGTACACAGATAGTCTGAGAAAGAACATAGGCTACTTTAAATTGCAGAATAAGGGACTAAGGGGTTAAAGGGGGGGATGAAATGTGATATTAAATTCCACACGGACGGAGTCGCAGGCAAAAGTTAGTTATAAATAAATGTGACTGAAACTAGCGACGTGAAACAACGACGAACGACGTTGAAAGAATAATATAATGATTCATATTATGGATATTGTAAAGATGAGGATACCCATATAGGCTATGTTTCATGCAAAGTAATAATCAAAGAAGATAGGGTTAATTTAATTACGTTATCAGAGGATAAGGTGAATATAGACAATCAACTGAATTTGAGGTAGACCTACTGAAGAAAGGTTTGCCTGGCTCGAAGTCCATTGAGACAGAACAATGTTGTACGCTTCATAGTGATAAGGGGCATTGAAGGTACATTATAAACCTCCTAGCTGAAATCGATTTACGAATTGAAACGATTGAAAATAAAACACCTTGCTATAATTAAATATTATAATTGAATATAACGATTTCTATTCATTTATATAAGTCCGAACAGTAACTTATTCTAGGTGCAAATGAAGTTGAATATACTTATTATTAAAAATCCACTTAATTATTTCCGATACATTCTCGGTCATTACACAATTTAATTAAACAACTACAAAATATTTTCGTGATAAAAATCACTTTAGCGTTAGCTCAGTCCTGCTGCGAATAAGGGAACCGTAAAGTTTTCAAAACGTTGGCAAATTTGAAAAAGTTAATTCATTCCTAAAATGCAATTTCCATTCTATGTTTTGACCCACGTAAGCGGAGTAGAAGTAACATAAAATCCAAACCTGTCTTAGTGGCCCGACTTCCTAAAGTGTGACGATAGCAATTAGATCCCGCCTTTTCTCATTGTGACCGCTTTTCTTTTCCACTTTGAAGACAATTACGGGCACTTTCTTTTGCGCTGCGACCTTTAATAGATGTTCTAATTTGCTTTCATTGCTAATAAAAAACAGTAAATTTTGATTTGTAATTCTTCTGTCATATGAAATCTATTACGATTATGTTCAAATTTTAACGTTGGTTTAATTTCATTTGTTCTTTTTATGAACGTTTTGTAATATAATAATAGCGTTTTTTTGACAACATAGTTATTATTGTGAAAAGTTAAATTTAAAGATATGTTGCCAGAATAATGAAAGTTACTAATTGTCAAAAACAAACGAATTCGTATTCGTATCGTAGTTATATTACAAGTTATACAACCATTTAATAATAATGTCCCGGTTCCAACCAAGTGTGAGTCACAAGATGTGTCCTTACAGTACAACTCGTCATAATTTAAACCCAATCCATTACAAATATTATGAAGAAACATCTTCGATGATGTTTTCTACATATTATATATATTACATCATTTTAAAAAAAATGATATAATATTTTTTTTAAAGAGAACATTTTTAAGAAGTCTATGAGATAAATGAGTTTACTCCTATTTGCAAATCCGTTACATTCAAAGTTATGGTCATATGATTTTAATTTACTTATCGACTATACATACTATTAGATACATTCATATACATACATGTACGTATAAATGGCTTGTCTCATGACTTATATAAATGTTGAAGTGCTAAATATTATAGAACAGAAATTGGATTTTTCGTCTATACGAATGTCTCAAGCCTTCAAAACGTGCTTGGAATAGGGAAAAAGATTGCATTTTGCTCATGACGGAAAGTTATAATGTGAAACAATATCTTTAAGAAGGTATAATCCTCAAAAGTATATTGTCATGGGCGTGTAAATTATTTGTAGGATTATACTTCAAAAAAATTTGTTGAGTTTTTACAATATAAAAATCTAAATCGGTGCGGTTAATTAGTAACTGAAGGATAATAATTTCTGATGCCTTCGCGGTTATTACACATTGGAATGAAACAACTATTAACGGATTTAACTCGCGTATTTTTATTTTATTTTATTTGCTGACGTTTCGGATTCTTTACAGTTTCCATAATCGTAGCATGACTGAGCTGACAAAAGTCTAACGCTAAAGTGATTTATACAGTTATGCAAACTACCTTATATTTAAATTACTAATTTTGAAAAACTACCCTATTCTGAATTATGAAATACTATAAATCACTTTAGCGTTAGACTTTTGTCAGCTCAGTCATGCTACGATTATGGAAACTGTAAAGAATCCGAAACGTCAGCAAATAAAATAAAATAAAAATACGCGAGTTAAATCCGTTAATAGTTGTTTCATTCCAATAGTAACTGAAGGATTTTAAAATTTTGAAGTATTTTTTCTTTATTGCTTTTACTTTTATGCAGCATAAAATTACGTTTGGTGCGATTAAAACGATTTCACTGATTAGGTATCCCTTTATTAAAAAAGAATTAATGTACACTTAATATCGTTTTCAATTATTAGGCAGAAAATGTGAAACTACCAATCAAACGTATCGTATGTCTTCTATCTCTGTAAGATAACAAAGAAACAAACTCGCTTTCGAATTTGTAATGTCATAAACAAACTAGTCCACTTAATTTAAAATGTGGAACGATAAAACAAAATGACTGCTACCTATGATACAAAGAACTCTAGAATATACCCTTACCGCTACCCTGCATAAATTATATCCTCTGTCAGAATGCGGTGCTCATAATAATTCCTACTGCCTTCCTTCGAGCGCCTGATCAATATTACCTTTAGGTTTGGTTTAGGTATTAGTAAAAATTAAATACCACAATGCCACACGAAAGCAAAATTAAGTAGAAACATCGAAATTAAATGATAGGTATAATAAGCTCATCATTTCTATTAATAAAGTTCATCTTTATTTTATACTAATTTAAATAGATAATAATAATAAAATATTTATTTCCGACAACAGCACATTTTATAGTTAGACAATTATAACCAATAGTAAACAACCAATGTTCAAACGTGTATACGGTTAGTTATATAATAAGTCAATAGATGTCATTTTGTTGGAATTAGAACGCGCTATCGACTTGTTCCGTCAAATGTACATAGGTTTTCATAGATTTTAAATATATCGAATTCAAGCAAAACTGTTTGGGTTTCATTTCCCTCCGGCCTCAAACAACCAACCTGAAGACATTATAATACTTATAGTTAACAAATAGAGTCAATAATAAATCATATTTATTAACATACTTATGACATAGAATAAATTGTTTTAGAGAAAAAATATCATAACATAAATAAATGCCATGTAAATTTAGTAGTAATCTAGCGAGTTTAAACTAAAACGAAAATCAAGCGAGTCGAACGCAGAGGAAAAGTAAATACACACAAACGGAAAGCTTCATTCTGTCCGATAGTCGAATATCTATTTTTCCAAAGTCAATATAAGCATAGCATGGAAACTTTTTGATTTGGCGCCTTTTTCTAAATTGTATCGAACAATTGTCTTGCATTTCATGAGATATCCTGTGGTGCTATTATTTTAAACATGGTGGATTGGAAATATAAGAAAAGTACCATATCCTAGGAGAGTTTTTTAGTTGTCAAACTATTAATATTATCTACTAAATAAATGGCAGGCCGATTTACTTACACATTATTAAATAGGTTAGTCAATGTTCACTTCTAAGATACGCACCTGAAATTGCACCCAGTTCAAAAGATAGTTTCCTATTCGCAGTCTCGTCAGTTGACCGTAATGCATCTGGCAAAATTCATTTTTCCTTTTAGACTAAATATTTATGTGAAAATTTTAATCTGGCTAAGTAGATAGAATTTTCCCCCGTAAACTCTTGAAAATTATATAAAAATATCTAAGAGTAGATTTTGAGAACACGGAAAGCAAATATAAACCAGAATAGCCTTCATACTGCAAAAATATTTTTACTTCGTTTAATTTCTTTTGTATATGAAAATAGCGATGTTTGATTTCATACCGTATTAATTAAATATAGTTCTTCATGATATAGCGCGCCTTTCATTTTATTTACATTTCACAAAACAAAAAGAAATGTTCATACACAGTTTTTGCGGTAAATGAGAACTGGTCAATGAGGGCCACCGCGTGTCAGAAATCCGCTAGATGCGCTAGTGTAGAATGAGGTCTAGCTGTCATGTTCAACCAATGAGAGGCAAGCTACTGGCCTGTGATTGGTGGAACATGTCAGCTAGACCTCATTCTACACTAGCGCATCTAGCGGAATTCTGACAAGCGGTGGTCCTCATTTACTTTAGTAGCTTACTTGAACAGAAAACTTACAGAACATTAAATTATATTTAGGATTTTAAATAATTATCTTGTAAAAAAATATATTTTATTTTATTTACAGATTTTCTTGCAAGAGGCGTCTTAAATAACAAGGCAAGATGACCGTTTCAAAATTGTTTTATTACATTTACGAAATTAGGTAAAGGACTTTAGTCAACAAATTAATTAAAACTCTTAAAAATGGATCAATTAAAAATAATTCATAAAATTGCTTTTTCCACTTCCCACACGGAGCCTGCCTTTGTGAATGGAGATATTTTCAACATCGAGGGAAATGAATCTATTACAACATTATTAGATTTTGACAAAGATCCTGTAATGCCAGAGCCTCAAAATAGATGGTTTGATTTTTTTGATTTGGGTGGAGTGAGCATTTGGGCCATAATTGCCACTATTCTGGTAGTGTGTACTGCAGGAGGGAATATTCTCGTTTGCCTTGCAATATGTCTAGAGCGGAGACTACAAAATGTAACAAACTACTTTCTGATGTCGCTGGCCATTACTGACTGCATGGTGGCAGTACTGGTGATGCCTTTGGGAATACTATCATTGGTAAAAGGTATGAATTGTAAATATTTGTTTCAAACACTTTTTGTTTCGATTTCAGAAGATATTATCGCATCGGCAAGAAATAAGTAAAAAAATCTTAAATATTTCAATAATTTTTGATGTTATTGAAAGCTCAAGATGATTTTTGTTCTCTAATAAGGCGATATAAAAATATATTCGTTTCATTTTAATATTAAAAGAGACACTTTGATATTTTCCCATTTTTTTATAAAAATATATTTAACAAATTACTTAAGAATCGTTAAGAATAGGTAAGAAATTTTACGAGTACCTTGATAAGCAACTAAGTATGATGGTTGCGGGACTCCCCATCTAAAATTTGTTTGCTATCTGCCATGAAAAAAGTTAAAAAAGTAATCTATCTACATAATAAAAAGATCAGTAATAATTAATAGAGTAGGTACCTATACTTTGGCAAGAGTGTTTAAATCATTGCCTGGCAATTCCGAATTGATTTATATGAATTATTTTCAATACATTATTAAACTACCTCAAAAATAAGGTGTATGTCTCGGCCACACAAAAATAAAATAGGGTGCGTCGGGGTAAGGTTGAACGAGATTTTGATGAGATAAACCATGTTTTTTTTAAAGCCTCATAATTTTAATCGTATGAAGCTGACGTATATGAAGTGATGTTTTTAGTAAAGTTAATGAATGGTTCTTCCTATCTACCTGAAAATGGACCTGATTGGAGGTGTTTTTCATATATAAAAACGACGGCAAAGTTAATTTTTTTGCAAAAAAATCGTGGGGTAAGATGGAATGATGAGGGGGGAAGATCGATATAGTTCTTAAAATCTTTAATATCCATTGTAGGTCCATTTAGATTATATGCACCGAAATCATATTTTTTTCTCTATTCAAATATATAAATACATTTTAAAAATACCTAGTTTTAACTACCAAAATGAAATTTTGTTAAATATAATATTTCAGTCTTACCCCACTTTGTATTCAGATGATATGCGGTTCTCAACCTTTTCTTTTTATATCCTAATATTTAAATTTTACTACCAAGTACACAAAAAATGTAATCATTTCTTTATTTAAATAGACAGGTAGTTAAACTAGCTAAATATATTACAACTTTTATGTTTCTAATTCTCCCTTCGATAAAATATTGGAACTGTAAACGATCCTATAGGGTGGTAAGATAACCTAACAGTGCAGCATTAATTATAAAATCCACAAAATTCAAATACACACAACCACTCACCTGTTAAATCAAACTGTAGGTACATACGCCGCAGGTTCATCAAACAATCCTTAGTTATATGTCGAAATCCCACTTTACCACATTTAATATTCACAGTATACACGATAAATATCCTGTTAGTAGTAAGTTAATGTTTATAAACACACCGAAATATAGAATTTTGTAAGAAACACAATTTTTAACGGGAACGCGCGACCATCGCAAACACGTCACAGCTCGCCGGCTCGTTCTGGTCGCTGATTGGTCCGCGCCACTCCGCGCGGTGCCTAAAGTTGTTTAAGTCGACGCATTTTTGAAGTCTGTTAGTATTTATGTACATAGGCAATGGCGGTGAATTAGAAATATGAAGATATTATAAATAATGCGTGCACATAACCTCCCCCCCAAACCAAGCCAACAAGCTTGGTTTAAATCAAATATCTAATGGTAATATACATAGTTTGGAAGCTGGGCGAAGCAAAGTACCATTACGAGTTTTAATCTCTGCTATACGGATTATTCCATCCTTTCCTGGTAGAAGTCGGGTTATACGACCGCGCCTCCATTGTAAAGGCGGATAGTTATCCTCTTTGATCAACACTAAATCATCTACTTTAGGCGGGTTCGAATGGGAGGTCCACTTAGAACGCTGCTGTAATGTATGCAAGTATTCACTACGCCAACGTGACCAAAATTGTTGCGTTAGTTTCTGGAGTTGTTGGAAACGAGATAATCTATTTATATTAATTTCTTCAAAGGGATATTCCGGTAGTGCTACTAGGGGTTGGCCAATTAAAAAATGACCCGGTGTCAATACTTCCAAGTCTGAGGGATCTGAACTTAAGGGACAAAGAGGTCTCGAATTTAATACTGACTCTACTTTAGTGAAAAAGGTACAGAGTTCTTCAAAGGTGAGTCTTCGCTCACCAAGAACACGGTACATGTGTGTTTTAGCGGATTTTACAGCAGCTTCAAACAAACCACCCATGTTCGGGCTGCTGGGGGCATTAAATAACCATCTTAAGTTGTTTTTTGTTAGTTCTCGTTCTAAATCCGATTTATGGTCTCTAAGAAAAATATACAAGGTTTTTAAATATTTGTTAGTACCAACAAAATTTGTTCCACAATCAGAGCGTACTAAGGACGGTAAGCCTCTACGAGATATAAACCTGGTAAATGTTGCTACGAATGCTTCAACAGAGAGATCCGAGACAACCTCTAAATGTACCGCCTTAGTATTTAGGCACACAAAAATACATAGATAACATTTTTGGACACGTGCATTCTTTAACGTACTACTTTTTATCAAAATAGGTCCAGCAAAATCAGTACCGACACCTTCAAACGCTCGAGAGCATCTTACACGGTCAGGGGGTAGGTCTGCCATAAAAGGTTGCTGGAGCCGTGGTTTAGTCTTGTAACATGGTATGCATTTAAAGGTGACGTTCCTCGTTAGGTAACGTACTGATGTTATCCAATAATTCCGAGATAATATAGCTGCCAAGGCATTTGCCCCAACGTGACAGTAAACTTTATGATAATGTTCAACTAACATGGCCGAAAATCTGCATTTTCCCGGAAGTAATATAGGATGACGAGCTGCATAAGACAGATCTGAGTGCCTAATACGCCCTCCGACGCGAATGATGCCGTTTTCATCTAAAAATGGATTCAGTTTCCGTAGACTATCTTTAATCGGAAGTTGGGATTTTAAAGCTTCAATTTGTTTATGAAAAAATTGATTTTGAACAGATTTAATTAAAAACGTTAAGGCGTGACGACGCTCCAGCACAGAAACATTTTTGTCTGCAAGTTTTTGAAATCTACAGTTATTTACAAAACGGAATATAAATGCAGTAACGTTAAGAAGCCTTTCAAACGAACTGTAACGACTGATCAAGTCAAATGATGATTCAGAAACCGTAACATTATTGACATATTTTGCACGTAACCCAGGTAATTTATCTTGCATTTCTACGATTATCTCCTTAGGCCAAAAATCACGTTTACAAAGCCATTGCGGATTCCACCACAGTGGATGGCCCAAAAGTTGAGCTGCAGAACAACCGCGAGATGCTACGTCCGCACAGTTTAGATCTCCTGGTACATGTCTCCACCGAATAGGCAAATTGGTATTGTTAATTTGTGAAACTCGGTTACCTTGAAATACTTCTAGCTTATGGGGGGGTGTCTCCAACCAAGCTAAAACTATAGTACTATCACACCAACAAATGATCTCTTTTAATTCAATCGATAGTTCTTCAAAGGACGTGAGCACGTGCTGTAATAATTTGACCAAAAGCGTAGCGCCATTCAACTCCATCTGAGGAATAGTCATCTTTGTTTTGAGCGGGGCTACCCTGGACTTTGCTATTACCAAGCGTACTGAGGTCTCTCCGTTTGTATTTTCCGATCGTAAATAAATTACAGCAGCATAACCAAGAGAGGAACCGTCGCAGAAACCATGAAGCGAGTAAGATACATTTCCAGTTGATTTTAAACACCGAGGGATGGAAATCTTTTTTAAAATGGGCAAGTCTAGAATAACATCATTCCATTTTTTAACTAAATACTCTGGAGCAGGCGTGTCCCATTCGACGTGCTTTGCTCCATCGCTCAACAATTCTTGCAACAATAATTTGACACGAAAAACCACTGCACAAATCCAACCAAGTGGATCAAATAATTTGGCTAATGAAGACAGAATACTACGTCGAGTAACTAAGTTTTGCTGAGGGGGAACATTAATGTTGTAGGAAAACGTATCTGACGAAGGGTTCCATTGCACCCCTAAGACTTTTATAAATCCTGTATCATTATCATTGTCAAAACGACGCGGTGTTTCACAAAAATCATCTGGGAATGCTGACAATAAACTTGTTACGTTAGAGGACCACTTTCGTAACTCATAACCGGCCGTCTGCATAAGTTGGATTAACTCATCGATGATTTGCTGAGCTTCCTCAGCAGTATCTGCCCCTCCGTTAAGATCATCAACATAGGCATTTTTCATGAGGATCTTTGCAGCCCTAGGAAACCTTTCTTGTTCTTCAACTGCAAGTTGCTGAAGACAACGTATAGCCACAAAGGGACTCGACTTGAGTCCATATGTATTAGTAGTAAGTTCAAATATTCTAATTGGTTCTGATGGATTATCACGCCAAAGTATCAATTGATATTTGCGATCCTCTGGACGAATCCAAGTCATTCGAAACATCATTTTAACATCAGTCGTAAATACGACCAAAGGCAACCGAAAATTCAAAATAACCGTGGTAATATCTCTCTGCAATTTCTCACCAGAATACAAACAATCATTCAACGAGATCCCATTGGTTGTTTTTGCACTACCGTCAAAGACAACTCTTATTTTTTCGGAGTCGCCTGACTTGAACACTCCATGATGAGGTAGAATATAATGTTCCTGTCCTGACTCTATATTAAAGTGGGAAGGTCGCATATGTCCCAGTTCCAAATATTCCCTGATGAACTGTACATATTTGTCTCTGAATCTAGGCTGTGCCTTCATACGTTTTTCCAATGCCAAAAACCTTCTCATTGCAACTTGCTTCGAATCGCCCAATTCTTCACGATTAGCTATAAGAGGTAGCCGAACCGTATACTTTCCGTCCGAACCTCGAGATACTGAACACACAAACAATTGTTCACATTCAACGTCCATGGGATCCTTAATCGGGATCCTAGGAGGTTCCTCCGATTTCCAAAATCGCTCCACCGCCTCCACCAACGAAACACCCGAAAATTGTTCTACACTACGTGATAACGAATTATTATTATTACCATATAATGGACCGAAAACCGCAAAATCAAATATTGTATCAAAAGCATAAGGCCCACCTGGCCGCAAAGTGATCTTATTGCCTTCAACAATTTCACCCAGTATATCACAACCGAAGATAATATCTATTCGAGACATGTGGCTGAATCCATCATCCGAAATACGGATATTTTTATTAATACCAAGGCGTGAAGCAACATACGTAGTAGGCGTTTTTAAAACGACCGCATTCACCGATAACAAAACATTTAAATCCCGATTTGACCGAAAATTAATCACTACGTGACTATTACTTTTTGAGCAACTGCCGCCAATACCTAACAATGGAGTCAACGAGTAATGTTTCTTTAAGCCGAGTAAAGTAACAAAATCACTTCTAACTACAGAAACTTGTGAGCCAAAATCTAACAGCGCCCTAGCTTTAACTGTTTCACCTCGCGCGGAAATCACATTTACAATCACGGTAGGTAAAATAACATCCCCGACTAAAGCAGGCGTTGTTGGCGAAACATTACTCGTGGCTGATTGCTATTCATTGTGACCATAGGCCGGGGCAGGCGTCGCGTCCTGGCCGCATACGAGCGCGCCGCCCGCACTCGCGCCGTCTCCGCCACCGCCCGCACTCGCCACACTCACACACTCGCAACATTGACAGTGGCCCGTGCCTAATATACCGGTATTGCTGATACGCTCAATACGGGTGCGCCGATTAGAATTTTCAGTAGGATCACGTTGTTGATAACCGGCTTGCGAAGAGTGATTCGGATGAACTTTAGAGTTTATCTCTAAGGTGCAAATTAAATGATGGTGCCCACTATTACCACATCGCGAACAAGGAATGTGACGATTACAGTTATTAGCCCAATGATTACTAAAACACTTGAAACATAGTCGATTATCACGAACCCAATTTCGTCGATCATTTTGAGATCCATTTTTAAAAGCATAGCAATTTTCAATGTCATGTGCTGACGATGAACAAAAGATGCACCTATTATTACCGTATGACCTATCGCGGGATTCGGCAATATGAATGTTTTTGCGGACAGGTTCCGCTGCGTGATGCGCGCGCGGCGTTTCCGAATACGCGCGGGCCGTATCTGAACTACCTGCCGTATCGATCAGGCTACATTCGTTTTGTAGAAATAACGTTAATTCGGAGAATTTAGGTAAAGTGTTTCTGTCATTACCTCCATATTTTTGTTCAAATCTACTTTTAATATCAATTGGAAGCTTTGAGAGAACGATATGTAAGAGTAGGTAACTCCACTCGTCCACGGGAAGCCCGAGTGCCTTCAGGGCGCGAGTAGATTCTAGCAACGGATTTAAAATATGAGTACGTAGCATAGCGTTCCGTTTTAGAGACTGAATATTTAAAATTCGTGAAATATGAGTATCGGCAAGCAACCTTTTATTATCGTAACGCCCTTTTAAAATTTCTAATGCCGTGTCTAGAGAAACGTCGGTCATAGACAAGTGCTGTACTAATGACTTGGGTTCTTTTTGTAAGTGAGAAAATAAATAATGAAACTTTTCTGTTTTTGAGATATCTGTGCGGGTCAAAACCAGTGAATTATACAAGCTGATAAAACTACTCCAAGTAAATAAATCACCATCAAAGGTTTGCAAATTGATCGCTGGCAGACGTGCCTGAGACGCGTTGGAAGTAGAAGCATAGGTGCCCTCAGAGTTAGGAAACACTAAACACCGAGCCCCCAACTGATCATACTGCGACGTTGCGTTGCTATAACGTTTGTCTAAGTCTGCTACCGTTTCATCCGTTTGTTCAAGCTCTAGTATGCTCGTATAAGCAAGAGTTAAATTTTCAAAATGAGTTTCTAATTTACGTAGTCTCGCGGCCAAAACGTTGGAATTTTGTTCGGTCGACTCAATTAATTTAATCGAATGTTCAAACCAATCACATTCTAATTTAAATTTTACTTCGAAGGATTTACTTTTCGCCATCTTGAATTTTTTAGTCTACTAAAAAACACCAAGCAGAGAAATAAGTGGCCACCGTTATCGACACCCACGTGATTCTAACAATTGAATTAAGACACTGAATATCTAGTTATTATTTTTTTTTTTTAAATACTTTAACATTGTTGTTATTAAGTAGGTACATATTTCTTTTTTACGAGAGGTTAATCATCCGTGCGACGAATGGACCAAATTATGTTTCTAATTCTCCCTTCGATAAAATATTGGAACTGTAAACGATCCTATAGGGTGGTAAGATAACCTAACAGTGCAGCATTAATTATAAAATCCATAAAATTCAAATACACACAACCACTCACCTGTTAAATCAAACTGTAGGTACATACGCCGCAGGTTCATCAAACAATCCTTAGTTATATGTCGAAATCCCACTTTACCACATTTAATATTCACAGTATACACGATAAATATCCTGTTAGTAGTAAGTTAATGTTTATAAACACACCGAAATATAGAATTTTGTAAGAAACACAATTTTTAACGGGAACGCGCGACCATCGCAAACACGTCACAGCTCGCCGGCTCGTTCTGGTCGCTGATTGGTCCGCGCCACTCCGCGCGGTGCCTAAAGTTGTTTAAGTCGACGCATTTTTGAAGTCTGTTAGTATTTATGTACATAGGCAATGGCGGTGAATTAGAAATATGAAGATATTATAAATAATGCGTGCACATTTTATTTAAAATCTTTTTTTTTACACATGTTTTCATGAGTTGTGAATATTACACTACTCATGAACGAATCATATAGTTTGACAACCCCTGACTTTTACTATGGGTTTCATAATCGGGGTAAGTTGGAAAAGAAAATATTGCCGTCTTGCCCCTGGATTTTACAAGCGGTGTAAGATTGAAAAATATAAAAACTCCAAAAATATAAATGATATGCAAAATCGGATTTTATGTATCAACTAAAAAAAAATTATCAATAACACGTATCAAAAAAACATATTTTTAACTTGCGTGTAGAAGAAACTACGGAACGTGGGGGAAGATTAAAAAACGCATTTATCGCTCAAAAACATACCTTGTCGAAAAATTGCAAAAAAAACATATGCAGTCACAACTGACGATTATCGCTGACTAAGATAAGGAGCGCAATGAAATTACCTACAAAACTCTGTAGTCAGTGTTAAAAAATATGCACGGAATAGGCAGCTATGAGGGGTTTTTCATCTTGCTCTGTTTTTCATGTTACCCCGACGCACCCTATGTTATTTGTAATAGTAAACTAAGCGATTAATAGTACATTACGCACCTAGGCCGGTAAAATAAAAAATGTCTCAGATTACATGCAATGACAAAAATGTGATCTGAGACTTTTTTATTTACTGGCCGAGGTCAGTATACTATATTTCTGTTCGACAAAGCCAGAAAGCGGCAACTTCATTTAGCGCAGCGGCCCGAAAGTTGGTGCTTTCTGGCCGGAGGACAGAAAATTACATTTATATAAATGTTAACGTTGGTATATGAACCTACAATTTTAGATCGTGTTTGGGTGATTCCACGGTCGATTCAACCGGCTTCAGTCCTTTGCCTTGAATATCGAAGAAATAAACTGGAATAAGATTTAAATCGGCTAATTCTGATGACATGTACGAGCACATACTATCGTGCATTTAAACATATTGTTTGGTGTGGATCATTTCTTCAATATTTAGATCTAGGGACTGACGCAGTTTGAAACCCCCGTAGAATCACCCGTTTATAAGTTTCAAACAAAATGAGAGTAAAGTAATTTGGAAGTCTAATTCATCTCAGGGGTTGATTTACAGCTAAATAACATATACAATTTTCGTTATGTTACTCCGTAATTTTCGAGAGATGTCGGTCACAATTACGTATACATAAACGTATTGCGTAAAGATACGGTTCCGTTTATACTCATTTCGATACAACCCTTTCTTTTTCCAAAATCATGAATTTAACAGGAAAGTTCTTAAAAATATACCATTTTTTTTAAGAACTTTCCTGTTAAATTTATTTTATAGATTTTTTTCATACAGTGATTAAAAGCAATTCACTCAAAATTAGAGTCCCATGGCAACAGACCTATTGTTGACTACCTACTTACTCGATTTAATGTCCAATTATCACGCAAAGCTGTAGGAATGGCCCGATGTTTTGAATGTTTGTTTAACCTTTCTATAAACACCGAATGATAAAGTTATTACAAATTACCTATTCTACGTGCTTACCAATAATCGAGTTATTTTGTTGTAGGACACTTTCCACTGCCCGCTGTTTATTGCCTGCTATGGATATGCCTGGACGTTCTACTTTGCACAGCTTCTATAATGCATTTGTGTACGATCAGTGTTGACAGGTAGGCAATAACTAATTATCCAGTACTTTGCAGAGTATTATGTTATATAAGGGTAATCATGAATATTAATAACGTGACGTTTTAGTAGCATAAACAAATCTGTATTAATATTAAAAAGGAAATCTGTTTATGTTTTCAACACCGGCAGTTTGTTGTGTAATTCACTGTGAAGTTAATTTGGGATTATACCTATTACACGTGATTTAATAAAAGTCCGGTTCTTAGTATGTCTTTTTGTTAATATATAACGTTCGATAGTGTTTAATATCAAACGTTATATTTTATGTTTAATTTTACTGTTTCTTTGTAATCAACATGCAGCAATTGATGTTTAATTGAACAGAAAAGATCAGTAATGATAATAACGCTTATGGAAAGATTACGCAGGACAAGATGATCACACTTTTATGTCATTCTAGGTACCTGTCATTGCGTTATCCGATGAAGTTCGGCAGAAATAAAACCAGAAAACGTGTTACAGTCAAAATTGCTTTCGTTTGGATATCATCGACCGCCATGACTTTGCCGCTAAGCCTCATGTACTCTAAAGTAAGATAATATTTCATGATTATGTTATAAATAAATAATAATTTAAATGTATATAAAATGTATATTTCTTATAATCGAATATAATTCTAATACAGTATACATACGTATTGTATTGTTAAGTTGACAAATACAAAAAATACATAGTGTTCTATATATTATTTTACTAAAATGCCACTAAAGTACGTAACCAATATTAAAACATAATATAGCGAGTTCATCCTGCAGCATGTAGGTAATATTCGGTTTCATTAATATCAGATCATTAATTGAGATAACGTTGTTTGCTTAGCCCAATGAGATTGCCAGCAGGCTATATATAGGTAATTATGCAATAACGTGCGTAACATGCACGCAAATTAAGCTCTTCGGAATTTCCATTTTCCTATAATAATTAAATTGTCCCTAACAACGAGGTGAATCCGCCAAAGACAATACAGTTTATGTAAGTTAAACCGCCCATTTTAAGAGCTCTTCTTTGTGTTAAACCTTATTAACTGTAATTGAATTGTAAATACATTGTTATCAACAAGGATTAAATTTATATAAGAACAAAAATGGAACGAGCTTTTGGAGAACTCTTTGTAATTTACTTAGATAAAGTCATTGCTTGCTAAAATTGCTGTTAACTTACACGGAGCTAAACATGAAGTTTATTTTTTAGTACTATTTAAAGACAATTGAATAAGTAACGGGGCAAGCCATTTCCGTCTGTTTTAGTAATTTAAATACCGAAAATGTGGGTGAAAAATGCGGAATGAGTATATATGTACCTACATGTTTTTGTCAAACATGCACATTGTCATTTCAGTATTTAGGGATTTTAAGGATACCTTTTTTTTTCAGGACGTGGAATCATTATTGGTTGATGGGGTGTGCCAAATACCTGATCCATTGTACAAGTCCATCGGGTCTATTGTGTCATTCTATATACCACTTGTGGTCATGATGGTAACCTATGCTCTGACAGTTCGCTTACTAGCGCGGCAAAGGAAAGGACTCGGTGCCGGTTGGGCTTCTGGATGGCTCGGTGCTCCTCACATTGGTACAATCCTGCAATCTAATCTGTATTGTTGTTGTGATAGTAGTAGTGTAAAAATAATTTTGTGTACTCAGTTTATGCTAAATAAACATAGCTTGTTGCTTCTTTTTATTATTGTTTTCATTTTTGATCATTTTATTATACCACTAATAAAAAATATGCTACATGTGTTTTGATTAATTTTTATTTGCGGAATCGTTTGCCGCTTGACTTAGTAAAAGTTACTCGGCATCGGATTGACATTGCCTCATTTTTCAAACTTGGGCCGAAGAGAGATGTATGATGTAATTAGTCTGCCTTACGAATGGTTCAGGCGAGACAATGCCGATTCGGTACCGTGTTAATATGTGTACCATTACCTACTGTTATCAACTAAAACAGATATTTTCTTCTCAAATTCTGGGTTCTTATATTTTACATCAGCTCAGTTGTATTTAGAACGTGAAATCCTGTCATTATGTTAATAGCTTCTGTTACTTTCGCGGATATTATACATAGAAATAAAACGAATAAAACGGATTTCACTTGTGTTTAGATTTATTTGTATACTGAGTTAAACTCGTTCTACTTGTTTTATTCCAATTTGTCATTATAATGTAAAAATAATGCAAAGTAGTTACATTATACCTATACATATCTGCTTTGTTGTGTAACTACTACATTTATATGTTTCCCCAGTAACAATAAAAACACTTTTTCTTTTTTTAATATCTATACCTTTAAAAGAGGAAAGAAACAGGTCAAAGCTGCATTTCAAAAATATTTGATTTACACACCTGTATTTTGCACCATTTTAATAACAGTAAGTATATTTTTTACTTTTTAATGTAGGTAAAACCCTTAATAAGTGTTTATATATAAATATCATCAACATCAGCCTATCGCAGTCCGCTCTATAAATATATATACATGAATACCCAGTTAAAATTATTTCAAGAGAGGAATAGAATATTGAATAGTACACAATTATTCGATCCGATAAAGTGGATACCTAATGTAAAATGTTAATAGGTACCATATTACAGGAAATTTCGATGCAATTAATGAAATGCCATAAGCAAGCTTGTCATAAGCACACAACTCATCAAAACACGTACTTAGCACAGAAACAGGGAAATCGTACCACTCATATTTCCAAATGAACTTTACTAATAATTAGGAACTTTTTAATAATAAAAAAAAATATCAATACTTGCCTAATATAATGGAAGTATTCCTGGAAATACTAGAGTTATCGTGTTTGTGCTATAATAGATTGTCTTGTGATGCTACGATTACCCCATCTGAGATCATCAGAGTAGTTCCTCTATAGTATCTGAATATTGTTGTTGACTATAATATATTATGAAAAAGTAATAGACAAAACTTATAATATATCTAGTATAATTTAATATCTTATTGACGATTAAGTAACATATTATGACATTTTCATATAATGGCTCCTAGCTTATCTGAAATTGATTTGCCATCTCAATATACATCAATTCCCTTTATTACAAATTATGCATCGGTACTGCTTAAATAAATTTACTCATTGTCTACGCCAGTTTATTGAAACTGCAGCCGATTGTTAAATTTTATTTGAAATCTCAGACTCAAATCATATTATTCTATAGTAGAGGAACAACTGTTTTACCACAATAGAACAGTATTAGGTGTAAGTAATCTATTGGAGGTTGCAATAGGGACGACGACTAAGTAAAGAAAACGAAATTCTATTTAGTCCGTCAGTTAGATTATTAAAAATTATTCAACACGTAGGTAAGTATTTCTTCTTTTCTCAAACAAATAAATAATAAATAATGCCATAGATAAGTGCTTCTAAAGTTCGGAACCCTCACGAGTCCCGAACTTTGGAAGCGCTTATCTTTGGCATTTATGTTTCGATTAAGAAAACAAAAATACGTCCTTTTTTGATGAACAAAGAAAAAAAAGTCATACGTCAAGCCTATTCTTAAAAAGAACTTCCTAAGCTATCTACTAAATATTATTACTTATAGAAGCTAAACTAATCCGATAAAAAGCTTTCACGTTGACATGATAAATGGATTCAAATATTATTTTAGCCTTTGCTTTCTAATAAGAAAATTTATATGTACTATGTTTTTAAACTCCGTGCAAAGATAGAATAAACTGCTATGTAGGTAATAATGAATTTATTTTAAATTAGAAGTTTTATTTTATAGGCACCTTATTAGGTATTTATAAAACTGAAGAAAGGATAATGAGAATAAAATCCTTATGGATTTAGTCAGAGTGGCAGGCAAGCCTTAACGATAATACACTTCAAGTATGAAATGTAGGTCACAAAAAACCAGTAATTATTTTATTAGTATAGTGAGAATTTTAAATATAAATAAATAGTGTAGATTATATTTTATCAAACATATATTTAGAGGAAATGTTTTAAAATATGTAATAGATTGTTACCCTTGGTTTGGTAGTCAAGTTCTGAATACTAAGCTAACTTGCCGTTCAAGCACTAATTAAATCTTACAATCAAAGAAGTCATGCTACAGGTACTAATTATTTAGAGATAATTGAAATAATGAAAGTATTAAATCCCACGCGGATAGATTAGCAAAGCATAGTCAGAAGTTGTTTATCTATCGTTATTATATTTTACATTCGCTTCCCTCTATTTTGCGAATCTGTTTTATGGACATGACACGTGAAACCACACCGCCTGTGCACTCATACAGGCAACATGCTTTTAAAAGTGATGCAAATTTCAGGAATATTATGTTGCATATAGAATAGATCAACTAAGTGGTTTCCCTCTTTTCTTTTCTACATGCTGTACATTCAAATTCAAATGTTATTTTAAACCATCACTGCCCAGAAAAAACTCACTAAGATGTTTTTTTTAAGTCAATTACGTATATTTTGAACTTACCTTTCGAACTTATTCTACTTACTTAATTTTATTTTTTTATATGCGACGAAAAAAATGTTCTGTAATCTCCTATAATTGTCCAGCTTATAACAGATGTTTTAATTATAAGATTTTATAAGCGATAAATCGAATAACAAAAAAATCTTTCATTCACACGGATGAATTTAAAACGTTATTTTGTATTTATCTAATTCAAAATGTTATTTTGAATTAACGTTTTAACTTACTTACTAGTAGAGCAAATTCAACTGGAAAAGCCTTCGACTGGATGGTAATGGTGAGTCCGCCATTTTGTATCTTATAGAGATACTTAAATGTATCGAAATAAGCTTAATCAAATACTATGTAATCGATTAAGTACGGTTACTCATACGCGATCTGACGTTTATAATCTTATAATCATAAGTAGTTTAATTTCAAATAGTGTTGACGGTTTATATTAGTTGCGTGTGTAACGATTTATGAATGGTTTTGACATCTATATGTAGTTATTTATGTGGTGTTGTTACCTCTCACCCTCTCAAAGTGGACATGATTCGAAAGGTCGTAGGCTTCACCAGTTGCATATATATGCTATAAGGATGTTAATGAAGTGAAAATTTATGACGTAAATTGAGAACCACGATACCATGATACACGAAACAAGAAATTTAACATGAAAGTACTAAGTTATAACACATTATTTATATTTAAATAGAACGTCGTTGCACGTGGCGCCGGCTGTTGGGCAACAGAGGTGGTACACCGCAGCACTCGGCAGCTTCAACTGAAACTGAATTGCCCCCCATCGACACCAGGGACCTGTGGCTTCAAGACTCAAGGTATTTTAAACAATTGTCCTATAATAAATCAACATGTTTCACCTATTTTTTTTCCAGGGGACACAACCAAAGTACCGGTTGCTGCTACAAAATGATGACGTCTTAAATCAGTAAATTTCACTGATGTATAAATATTATATTGTTTTCCTTTCCAGAGAACAGTTACCAATATGTGATTACAAATCACGTGTATTACCCTTAAAGTTATGACCTTTAATATCTGTAGGGTGGATAACCTACAGATATATAATAGCATATAAATACTTAGTTTTCAGGTACACCAGGTAAGTATTTGCTTATTACGAAAAATGTTTTGTAGTGATGTGCTTTTTGTTCAGTTGTAGTAATAGTGACTAAATAAAAACGTAAACATCTGTACATTTAATATATCGTATATGTACATTACAACAGTAGACACTTTCGAAATAGTTCCAATTAAGCACAAAATATGTGATTGTACTAACGACTAATCTAATTACCTTCGTATTAAAACTCGTTAATTCGGAAGCGCGGCGAGATCGTGAGCAGCGCTAGCCAGTGATTTCTCTGAATTGTTCACTGTTCAGCGTCATCGAAAAGTAAGATTTTAATTTAATTTCGCGCATCAACTCACACCAGAATAAGTTTCGAATATTATTTAACAATAATAAAATTGGTCTCCGTTTGTATAGTAGGCAAATTAATTCAAACAAAAAAAACAATCAAACTCGATTTTAGTTTATTGTGCTAAACATATAAATCTGTTTTGACCATTAGCAGTAGTCATAAAAGTAATTATAGGCACATGCACCACTTTATATTCCATATTTTTGTTTTATGAAATAGAGTTATATTAATAGATATTAATAGAATATTTATGAAATAGAAGCTAAAATCAAAATAATTCTATGTGATAGATAAATTAATTTGCATGCCTGCTTGTTGATCCCGTATTTAAGAAAGAATTTCGTTTTTGGATCAAATGATCAAGTACCCGAAGAAATCATTAATTTGAAGAAGCTACATTGGCGAGTGCAACCTCGCCTAAGTTTACGAGCCGACCCTATGTGGATAGTAGGTGTAGTTATGTACACGAAGAGGAAAATTTTGCGTCGTACTCCGTAGATGCTTATGAGAAACATTATAACTTTCGGATGCCTCACCTGCGAACGATATTAGTTGCAAACCAGTGTTTAATAGAGCATGATAAATTTTCCATTAGCGCTCACGCTCAAGAATGTAATAGATTTTATGTGTTTGTACTTTGCAATTGTAGATAGAGTTTCCTACTGTTTCATTACGCTAGCATTATATATGAACGTTGGCGACGTGCAAATACTTATTTATAGATTTGATTTTTAAATGTTTAACATTTTATGTTTTAGAGTATTCCTTTTTTTCTCGTTTTTATATATTGTCTTTAATTCTACTTAATTTATGGGGTGTATTTTAAAACCATCCTCGTAAGAAACAAGTGTGCACTGTTATTATTATTATTTACAAATCTATGATTTCCGATTATATTCGAAGTTAAAAGTGTTTAAAAAAATGCTATATTTAAGAAACTAATTGAACCGTTTCACTTTATTGATATACTTCAATGCATCAAGTGCAATCAAGTTTAAGAGAAGAAATAAAAAATAAACATACGAATAACTTTTTCAATGCATTTTATAATTTATAGAAACGGAATGATTTTCGATTACTATATTATAGCCTAAAATATTATATATGCCTAAGTACCTATTATATATTAGCACCAAACCTAGCATCGAAGATTCCCCTTTAAAGGCATATCGGTCCGTTGTCTCTTTCACATACCTATTTTTTATACGATAACTACTCGTATTCATTAACTTACAATAAACTTAGTTAAGCCCATATTTTTTTAGTTTATGTCAAATAAGAAATTCAATTCAATTCAAATTCTTCAAACTAAGAAGATCAATTGAGAATAAACAGACACTGTTTAAACTATAAGGCAATCCTTGCTAGTTTACTACGGAACCCTAATTAGTGAAAAAGGAATGGAGGGCAGAGGTAATAAAAGAAAATGCTCCCCTGAGTTGCGAACTTCGCCTAAATCACGCGACAGATTTTTGTGAAGTTTTTACCATTGTACGCCGCTCTAATGCAGGTTAGCAAATTTCACGACAACACCAATTTGACATGCTGACGTTGTCACGATATTTTAGTTTGTCTGACCCAAGAGATAATAAATGCAGCTCGAATAATTTTATTACTTACTTATAATATGTTATTTTTGTTCAATGTGCATGTAAACAATTGATGAAACTTTGTCCCTTACAGTGTATTTACGTACTATTCCTAGTACAATTTTGCTGTAAATATGAATTATATACCTAACACAGTTGTCGGGTATAAATGCAAACTGCGAAAAAATCTTGACGTATTTTGTAGCCTAGATATACAACGCATAGGTTAGTTCACTAGCCAATACATGCAAAACGATCGTATGTATTACGTCGTCCGGTTTTGAAGAGGCATCCGCTGGAGTAGCCTCTCCGCGGACGAAAGCAAACAAGATTCTCGTTATTCGAGTAATTACCTTTGTGTACAGCGATATCTTTTGAAAAGTGTCCACTCGGATATTTCCTCTGTAATAAGCAATCCTTTTTACTTTTAAATTACCTATGGTACTGCTTGTAACTTAGGTAACTTTTAACTAGGCGAGATTTATTTTAACTTCCATAGTGTACCTGCAGAAAGAGTGCGTTCGGGCTTCAACTCTAGTAGAAAAAGTTTGTGTTTAGAAAATGTTTTTATTTCGTTTTTAAATTTAATTGAAATATTGAAGTTTTTAAACTGTTGGTGAGCTAATTTCACGAATTAATCTAAATTAATTTATAGTTTACTATTTAAATTGGTGGCTCTAATGTTAAAGTACCTAAATCTAACTAAAGGTGTTTGTTTCCAAATAATCATATCATTTATGTATGCATGTAATTTGGCTCGCTGCCAGCGCGGTGACAGGATTGTGGCGGAGATGTGCCGTTTTCAGCGTGTTCAAATCAAACGGTGTATCGCGTACGGCTATATTACACAAGTAGTGTTTCTTCGCAATAGCTACATCCCTATTTACACACTTACAACTGAAGTAATTAAATGGACTAATTATATGTTCACCTATAAATTTTAAAGTTCTTAACTTACTCTCTGTTAGAAACTACTTGATTTATTTTAACATAAACTTTAAACAAATTACGTGCTATTATACTGATACCAATACATTCACATCGTTCACGGGTATGTTTGAGACAAACATAAGTACCTAATATATAATATTATTATAAGTGAAAGTGCTACTTTCTAATGGTATATATCCATCTTTAATTAATTTTAAGTTTTGCCATGGCAACACTCTGTCTCTCTTGTTTCTGCGCCGTCAGTGACGCCAGTTGCTTTGAGCATTTTTAATTTAAATAAACTTTGGTTGATTAATTTCCTAACTGTGTTTATATCTAACATAGCAAATACTGGCATTTAGTAATAGTAATACAACATGTATTAACATAATATCATTAGTTGTGGGTCAATTCAATGACAAATAATTCTAATCAAAAACTAAGAGTTTATCTTCTAATTACTTTACAACGAACTTATTATGCTCATACATTTACCTACATATAAAAACGCACATCACATTAGGCACAAATAAACGAAGGTATTCATCACAGATACATTTGCTGCTCGAAACTGCCAATTATCAGAGGTAGGTACTCGAAACGCTGAAAGCTTGAAAACAGGTCTTCCTTTTACAATCATGAAATTTCTGAATCATATTCGTAATTATTACGTATGTGAATGAAATATGAACAGCCAAAACATAGGTTAATATAGTATGTGCTACATAGGTAGTACAATGTAAGCATATTTAGCAGCAAAATTGTACTTGTACTATTGCATGACTCGTACCTATCATTGTTGTTTCCATTTACAGCGCTCTTGTAAACGTCGTTGTGTAGTCCTCATTTATATGTGTTGTGTTGCACAGCGAGCCTGCCCCATCAGCAATGACCGCACTGCATCAGTTTGGGGCAGAGATGTTGCGCCTCTCCCGCGGCTTGGAAGCTTCTGCTGCGTCTAAACCACAATACAGAGGGTATATATCAATTGGCAATATTTATCAAAAAAAAAATCAAAATTTATCGAACTCTCAATATCTATTAAGGTAGTATAAACGAAGTCCACGCATACTTTTTGCGTCGCGTTGTCTTAAAATTTATAATTTAATTTGTGCTCATATATTATTTCCTTTTTCTCAGACCTAACACCGCCGGTATAACCTCGTCAGGGTCTGTAAGTGTATCATCTAGCTCGCCTTCTTCAATGCGACTTGAAAGACGTCGACCGTCGTCATGTGGCGAGACAAGCACGCCGGCACATAGGCCAAGAAGTTCTTCTGATGATGAAGTTAATGACGGACTTCTTGCACCTAGGTCGATGACAACCAAATCACGTAGCTCTGAAGACGGCTTACTTTTGCCACCTCCTTGCACGTGTCCCTATTTTGGAAATGAATCTACTCCACCGAGACGTACAACGGATGTAGTTATTGTTCCTGAATGTGACATTGATGGCTGTAATGGGTTTTCTCGTCAAAAAAGCGATGAACCGACTTCTCCTTACGCAAGGCGCCCAAGCCGAGGTGCAGCTTCTATCGTCACTTGGGAAGAATCTAGACGATTCGGGCGACGAGGTTCAAGCTTTGGAGGAACAAGGACAACATTATCTACTCCAGTTCGACACATTAGACCGCGGAGATCGATCACCGGCAGACCTGTTCCGGCAAATCCCAGCCCATATCGGCATGCAACAAGGGGTCATCATTCTAGAAACTCAAGTGTAATATCACGAAATTCATCGCGTCATGGCCGAATACTACGTTTAGAACAAAAGGCTACTAAAGTACTTGGAGTGGTATTCTTTACTTTTGTTATCCTCTGGGCTCCATTTTTTGTCCTTAACATGTTACCGGCTATTTGTCCTCTATGCGAAAGATACGTTGCACATTGGGTATTCGATTTTGTGTTGTGGCTTGGATATTCAAGTTCTATGGTGAATCCAATATTTTACACAATATTTAATAAAGTGTTTCGTCAAGCTTTTAAGAAAGTGCTTCTGTGTCAATATTGTAAGGGGACCAGATAGCCCGCACCATGGGAGCGTGTCAGACCTTCATCTGACCCAGGCCTCGGCGCGCTCTCAGTTAATCGAAATATACGATCTCAATTTGTATGAACTAGTCGAAAATGAGCTTTAATTATTCCACATTAATTACTTATCTATTGTAAAATAAATACAAAAATCTATCTATGAACTGCATATATTTAACATATTAGTAATGCATAGGTACCTCATCATTATGAAGTAAGCATTACTAATATGTTAAATATACAATGATATAATACTCGATTTTTTGAATGAGACTTTTCATTATTCAGCTAATAGTGAATGGTATTTTAACTCATTAATAAACATTATTCTATGGCTATGTATCAAATCAGATATCTCCTGATCATAACATATACGCAATATCATATTAAAATCATTAATTGATTTAAATTGTGCAATCCTTTACATTTTAAGGTCTGATAATAATATTAACATATTGGTGTTTGTATGCTATAAGTGTCAAATACATATATAATATGATAATTTTATCTTAATTTATTTATATAGATGTGTAAATAGATGGTGTGTTATAGTTACTTTATACCTACTAGTGTATTTGCCTAAGGAACTAAACAGGGTTGCGATGGAAAAGGAGTTACGATCGATTTTATGAAATCGTTAAAATATCAATTGAAATATCGGTATTACATTTTTGGAAAAACTTGTTAATAAAAACCTATAATCATTATTTTTCATTTTATGAAATTAAATAATTCGGTATTATATGAAATATGTCTCACGGAAGGATTTTATGTATTAATTCAATATTGCAGGGTAGATCGAAAAAGGGTAAACATAGAATATGGAAATCAAAACCGCAACCGGGAAAGCCATGTTTAAGATTGGAGTGTCATGATATTATGATGTAGTCCCCCCTGTACTAAATGTTATGAATATACCAAATATCGATGTAAATATAAATAATTGAGAGAAATATTTACTTATTAAACTCGACTTCAAAGATTAGAAATAATTCCTCGTAATGAAATTTTCCCGAATTGCTATATGGTTGAATTTTTATATACCTAATTAATCCTTATAAAACTTTTTACTTTTATACTAACTAATCAGACTGACTAACGATCTACGGATGTTTTGCTAACTTATTTGCTCGCTGTATAAAAGTATGGCTCTATTAAGCACAACCGACAAATTATTAATCAGTCTTGTAACAATTTCAACACAACCTAGACGATATCATAGTTTGACATTACTTAATACATCAAATTATATATATTAATTCAATAAGAATAAGAATCACAGCATAACTTTAATTAGTTATTTGATGTTGGTAGAATCATTACCATTAGAATTGATAAATTATGAATGAAAATGATGTAACATAATTTTATAGGAGTACGGTCTCTACATGATGATAACTTTTCAAGTTTGCTTGTTGAACAATTCCATTGTTGGCAATCCAATAATCTAAAATGCTCTTGTAGGTTTTCTTTCGAACTGACTTATGCAGTTGGGCTCGGGCAGAAAGTAATATAATTATACAACACCGACAAGACAAATTAGTACCTAATATCTTCTAACAACGTTGTTTCATGTTGCATGTGGATTTATTTTCGTGGATAGAATAATACATTGACAGTATCTAGGAAGGTAAGGTAAGGTAGGCACGGCACATAGATCATAATTTAGTATTCACAATATAATATCAATGGTCGACGCTGAAATTTACCTACTGAAACATTAATTCACTTTTTATTATTAATTATGGTTGTCACAGTTTATGATTTCCGAATATGTGCAACAGCTTTTAAGCATTATTAATATATATATATTTCAGATAAAGTCTGTTTATCGGCAAATGTTTAATTACAAAATATCCACTAATACCTATTTATCCACCAAAACTTGAAATTTATATACTTTTATAATAATAAGGTCTTCGGAGTAGGTAGAATCTACTAATACGAAAAAAATAATTCGGTTAAGAGAATAACAATAATAGCTAAAAATCATAATTATTTAATTGTTGTCTTGACTAATCAGTCAGTGCTTTGTTTGTTACAATATTTCACGGATACCATCTGTGATAAAAAAAAAATATAACTATGTATGTTAGGTAGCGCAAATATGTGTATATGGCTCAACATGTTTAAATTAGTCGCGATGTATTATGAAATAAAATGTATTACAAATATCAAAAGTTACTTAATTCATGAATATTCTGTAGAGTAAGTACTGATAATAAATAAACAATATGTTATGTTAGCAAGTGTCTAAGTGTGATAATGCATATCTTGAATATAAAAAAATGTAAAACATATTATTTAGGTACAAACAGTATAGATGCATAGTATAAATAATAGGTGTAGGTATAAATGTTGAATTATTAAAGTTATTCATTTCTGTGATAACTCTGGTAAAGCTTACTATTTCCTTGCAAGATGTACCTAAGGCTGTATTTAAAACGGGATAACTTAAGAAGGAAAGGAACTTATGAAAGAAGAAACAATTCGATGTGGTGCCACACTGTGACTTGACTATTATTTCAATACCATCGCGTAAGGTACATATGTCATGATTGATAAAGAGAAAAACCGCCGTGTGGCATGTGGCTTTTTATTATCATAGAAAAAATATAAAAATACGTACTAGTTAACAATATTTGGTATTTAATTTAAATTTACATACTTCTTCTCGTAAGTATTTCGGAGATAATATTGAATAGATAATAATAAAGATATTTTTTCCGGGCTAAGTGACTCTTTGTACGTTTTTTTATTAAATTGAATTCCACAGTTATATAGTGCTGACTGTGGTGGAGCTGGATACTTTATGAGCTTACATGATTAATGTACCTGACAATCAATTTCATTTTCAATTTGCTTAAATTAGATTTTCATTACCGTACTAACATTTCGTTTTTGTAGTATATATACCTATATTTCTATACTTTTTATAAGTAAACATACCATTATTTGCATATAAATGAATTAATTGTAGAATAGGTTCTTTAAAATTTGAAAAACATAGAGACATTCATATTTATACATAATATTAGCAACTTAGTCTAGAAAATTGCTCCAGTCAAGCTTACACAAAAGTTATGCCTTTATGGCTTAATTTGTGACTAAAACTTTCATATCAATATATAAAAATAGTGCTATTAGATTTCAAAAGTTGTTCTGGTAGTGCTTGCTTTGTAAAATGTTTAGTATTAATAGTCGCTGATCAGTGTATTTATACAGTAAGGTCTACTAGATAAGTAGGTACTTCATAAATTTGCTGACAAATATATTTAATATTTAAGTTTACTAATCGATCAATACAGAAACAAAATTGTATTTACATTTTACCTTTTAAATAATTACGTTATAAGTCACAAGTTTATTAATTTGTTACTGCTATTTATTTTTACATAAGGTTATATATTTTATCTAAGTTTTTCGTGTTTTAAATTTAGTTAAATAAACTTTTCATTAATTCAAGTCGAATGATGCATATACAAGCAAATTCTCTTCTTTCATTCGATTTAAATATAACGAATCTCATTACATTATATTTAGATGAAATAAATAAGAATATTTAACTAAAACTGTACCCGAATACTTACATATAGATTTTGAACTTAGTAATGTATCAAGATAATATTATGTCCACACTACTGCATGAACCGAATAAATAAAACTATGTGAATGTGTATTTTTATTAAAATTTAAATGTATAAACATATTATTTTAAATCAAATGATTAATTCAGGTATTCAGGTTTTAGGGCGTTGGTCTACGTATCAAATTAATTTTCCCGGTACCAGTGAGGTGTGACATAAGATGGGTTCCTTATAGGTAAAATTTACATGATCTATTATACTAATTTTTATCCTCTTCCAACACATCTGCTTCCAGCCAGTAGAACTGATCACAAGATATCAACGGAACAAAATAATATTTTGTTACAAATTCCTTTGTTTTACACAATTATTATAACAATATAACAAGAAGAATATAATATTAAGCACCTACGGTGTTTGAAAACGATCTCAGACTAAATATTTAAATTATTTTAAATCACGTCGTTGTCAAAAGATTTTTGTTTCTTTTATTTAGAATTAGTGGATACTATGCCCCCGGCCACCCTAAGCCTCGCTTTAATTAACCCTATCCCTTCGAAGATTTCAATTATAACCGTAGGTAGTAGGATTTATGGCTGACTCTAACTGAATACCAGAGGGTGCAGCTTTGCTTTCGAATTCTGTAAAATATTAATAGATACCACCAGTCTACGGATTCATACATTTTTACTGTTCGTCGTACATACGTGCTCAAGTGTGTGTGCGTCATTTACAGCGTATTTGCCACGTCATTCTTTACAATGTGAACCAAGAGCCAAGACGCTTGGTTTTTTCAAAAAATAATGGACACTTATTTTTTCTGTCCTCGAACACACAAAAAATAATTGAGACAAATCCTTTTAAACTTCAAGATTAGGGGCTCGGGACGTCATGATATGGTACAATTTATACGTGACGTCACAAAATCATGCTATGGTGATACCTTTCGAAGTATCTGCATTATCTCTTTTAGCAGAAAAATATATCTATGACGGAACAGAAATTAACTAAGTCAACTGCTGACTTATTTTAAAGATTCTTGATGTAAGTTCTATATGATTCTTATGAATATTATAGGTACCCACTGTATTAAAGAAAACTCTCAGCAACAGAGTAAATCAAATATCACTATTCAAAGATTATTAAACCCAATCGTCTGTCATCAATGACCCTTCTGAAATTAAAGGGTTCCCTTAATATCGTCGATAGAATTAATTGGTTTACTCTTGAGTCATCAAACTCCTTGAAACCAACCTTTTAGATGCTTAGTTTTGTAACGAGTTCGCTACCAGACGTAAAATTATTATTATTTTCGAATACTGTGTTTAACAAACAATGTAAAATCAATTGCGTAGTGACCCCTAGAAAATAGAAATAAATTGATTAAATACATAATATGCGAAAAAATAAGAAATCTTAATGTACGAAATAAAAGAATTCTAAGTGCCGATTTTTGAACTAGGTATTAATTCAACTAATGAACAAGTAAAATTTAAGTCTTGACCGTTGGCTACGGATTGCTCATGTCGAACGAATCTTTTCTTACTAACGGTACGCCACTTTCATGAAAAAACCCATATTTTTTTATATGCATGAATTTTAAATAAGGAGTAATAACAAATCACTTTAGACTTATTCTATCATCAGGCCACTAATATGAGAACTATAACGTTATCAGAACTAAAGAAAAAAATAAAATACGCGATTAAAAGCCGTTATAACTGTTTAATTTTAAAAAGTAATGATGCAATTCTCAAAGTTTACTAAAAATTGTTGTAAACAATTAGTTTAAGTACAACGACCAAAACTATCGATAAATATGATATTTCTTAGAAAAAAATGATATCTTTGAAAAATGTGAAAATCGGCGAATATACGTTTCCTTAACCACTAGCTCCGATTGGTCCACCCATTCTGCTACACCTGTAAAGTGATATCTCGATTTTATTCCATCATAAAACCCATACCGAAATGGAATTGCCATGGGCCCGTGTCCGTTGACCCTCCAACGAAACATACGATGTCAAGAATACCTATGTATGTTATTGTATACATACGTAATGCGTATAGGTATATTATATTGCTGACTAGGAATTACTGTTTGTGAAGTAATGTTAACAAAGGAGCAGGTGCTTAGTCGTAGGCGTCGATCAAAAATATTTATGACGTTTCAAGGTCTTCACCTACGTAAAGGGTTAAAAACGTGAGAGAATCTATATCTGTACATGCGTCATTGGGCGGAAACTGTCCTTGAAATCACTGACATCAATAAAACTACGTTAATCAATAGGGCGCCAACGCAAATAAATAAGCAATAAGCCTTTACTTGAGTAACTTGAAGATAGAACACACAAACTGGAATACGAAAATTAGTCGAATAAGTACTGCTAAATTAAATAGGTTACAGAACTTGTTAACATTGTAAATGATGACGAACTTTTTATATAGAAAATAATATGCCCGCGACTCCGTCCGCGTAGAATTTCATACAAAATTTCTTTTTTCTTTTAAACCGTAAGGTATCATCGTCATCTGATTTTTCAAGGTCAAACGTAAAAAAAAACGTTTTTTTACAAATATTTAATTCCCTATGGATTTTATGCTGTTTGTATGTATACAGGTATCGATTAAAAAGACTTGAATTAAATTCGGTATTTTTTTATTGAAAAATATAATTTAACTAGTTACCTTGATGAACTCTGCATAGCGAAGACAATCAATACAATCCTCGGATTGAGGAGCATCATAGATTGCCAACAAGGTTCGCACTCCATTCTCAAATAATGTTTGAACCGGGCAATTTTCTTCTTCAAATGCTGCAACAATTTGATACAAATTCGAATGGTTCTCGTTTTCTTCCTTTCTATAGAGCGCTGAAGTCGAGTCACAGCCACTTATTGCTTGCAGAAACAATATGTGTTTTTTTGAACGAGGATATTATCAAATTTTTTGGAAGAATAATATACCTACCGACAGTTTTTACATATCCTTTGCCAACTTTTTTATAGAAAATTTCTTGTTGAAGGAGTCTTCTCCTACTAGAGCGTACTATGAGTATAGAACGCTCAATTAAGAACAGCCGCATGCTGGCCTGTTTTGTTCTGATATTAACAGAGTTTATTTTAAAAATTTTCGATTTGTCACATTTTTTTCTGGGGTAATAGGTACATCCATAACTTTGCCGAAATGAACTTCGTACGTTTTTGAAAGGGCAGTAGTTCTTCTCCGTTGCTCATTTGCTTTTATGTTTTTTTATAGCCATCAAATACAACAACAATTTCTGAACCATAAAGCCTACGTTTCATACACTAGCTCACTGTCCAACGCGCCGCGAGCAATGTTTCGGAGCGGCCGCGGAGTCCAGCGCGAGACGCTGAATCTGCACTTATAAGCGAAACGGTTGACATCGTCCAGCATTGCATACGCTCTAAATACACTGTCCGGTCCATAAAATGACGTGCTGTTAAAAGTAGTGCTAATTTTAACAGCACAGCATTGTTCATCGTGTTTACGTTGTTCATAGTAGCCGGAACAAGGGCAGGCTCCGGCTTGGGCGCCGACACTGGCACGTGGGGGCGTCCGGGTGGCTTGCGCTACGGTTGACGTTTTCTTCCTAGTGCAGCAATTTATGATGATCACCGGCACAATTTTCCTTGTCGCAAACTGGAGCGGTGTAGCGGTTACGACGAGAGACTAAACATTTGAATCAGACCCCGTGACGTTTGACATAACGCCATCTTTATTTTCGCAACCCCTTATTAATCTATCCAGGCAACGCGTGTTTCGATGTTTTCCCAAACTGGCACTTATCGCCATCGTTTTGTTTCGACTGCACGATCGTTTTATCGTCATCGTTTTGTTTTGTTGTTTGTTAGTGTAATTATTACTGCTACAAGACTACTGCGTACAGGTACAAGACTTACGTTGGTTTAATAATTCTGACAGTATATCCAATCTTGTTTGTTTACCTTGTTTAATGAGCGGATAACTATAGTCATATCTTGCAAATACTCTTCGCGGCCGACTTCGCGCATACTTCGAGCTTCTTATCTATAAGCTCGGCCTATACCTTCGCGGCTTCGAGTTTTCTTCGCGTGCGCGACTGCGAATCTTGTGCCGGGAGTCCGGTTGCTTGACTTTGTGAAGCCGGGTCTATATTTTCTTCTTGTTCGCGCTCCTTGTGCGTTGCGCTACGAGTCTTCATCTGCGGCGGTGTGATAAATATTGTGTAACGGCGTAAAGGTTATTTTTTTTACTCTTGGGTTGGTTAAATCTCACGCACACACATACTATTGTACCACTTTATTGGAACTCGTATTTTGATAGATAAACTATAAGACAGGAAAAAAGAAACTCAAAAAATAAAACTGACGTCTAATTTAAAAATAACAATAAAATAAAACAAATCCTATAAAAGAGGTGTCGCTAACAGCTAGATGATCGTGTAGATTTTCAACTTGAACTTTACTGTATCGAGATACAACTGGTTTTTCGTAAACTTGAAGAGAGGTACATGTCATCGGGCGGAAACTGTCACAACTCTTTCGCAATTCGTTTGGTTGTGCATTTCTGTACCTATCCGTTCATCGCAGGTTAGGTAAAGGTTTCTGGTGTATGTTCTCGTATCTCGAAAATGGTACAAGATACAAAGAAAATATTTATGCAAAAGTTGTAGAGAATTTAATCTTCTACAATACTTACATACAAAGGTACAAATAGCATAAAACCGGGACACCCTATTGTAGGTAGGTTTTCAGACAAGTTTTAGGATACCGTGATAAAGGTTTATACAAATTTACAGTCGACTTTCTCTCATTCCGAGGTGAAACCCAAATTTTCCGTGGCAATTAGCATTGTAATAGGTACGTGATAATTTTGAGATTAATTATGTTTTTAAGAAAAATGTAAGAATTAATAGTTTCCTGCATATTTTCATTTCATTTCATTTCAAACTGAATATTATTCATAGAACTGCTAAAGAAAAATGTCAATGACAATAGAATGTTCAGTGTAGTAATATTTCATTCGAGAGTAACAAAAGGTATGATTTATAGCTGTGATAATGAAAGCAACAAATGTTTATATAGAAGCTACGTTTAGGCACAAAAATGATTTACTTAGAACAATATCGATTTTTTTTTTAATATCTCAAAAGAAAACGAATTTCTTCATCTACCTGTTGAAATGAAAAAATATATATATACGCATCGAATTGAGAACCTCCTCCGTTTTTTACGTCGGTTGAAAACAGCGAGATTTTGTTGTTATTGTCATAACCACAAGATATTTTTTTTGTAGTGTATGATATGTATTTTTAGTTTAAAGTGAATACAAATGTTTCATATGCTAAATATTTTAGATACATATTATGCGAAATACTCGAGAAACGAATAGTACAAGTTTATTTAAAAATCGGTTTAAAGTTGTGCGTCATATATATGTTGATATATGACAGAGCTCAAATACGATAAATATCGTGATGGTAATTTTATTATATTGTATTAATTAATCGTTGACAGATCGATTACTTTATCAATACCTTTAAACCATTGAGACTGTAATTAACAGTCAAAAGACGCGATGTTAAAGGAAATAGAGTATCTGGGTGTATGTTACACAATGCTCGGTGTGGACGTAATAGACTGGAAGTGACCCAACTTGATGAATAGCTAGAGAATTCTATGGATTATGGCAATCGAATCACTGACACTATACAGTGAAATCTAGGTATATGTAAATGAATCGCTAATGTATTCGTACGCGCCTAACTCGGCAATACCTGGACCAATTTGCCCAATTATTTTTGTAAATGTTCGGTGAAGTCCAAGAAATAATGAATAAATGCCGGGAAAATTCTAAAAACCGACCATTTCTTTTTCCCATATACCTAAATGTTTTCTAACTAAAGTCAATTTGAACTTTGAACGGGCAGGATGAAGTCTGCCGGGAACGCTAGTAGTATGTAATTTATTTATTTATTTATTAAGGAATCCAACCAGCCTTATAATCTAATATACCTAATATTTTAACTTATGATCTACTTGTTTGGCAAATTATAGGTTTCCACAGTGGATAATCTTAATTTTAAGAGTTGACACATTATAGTAATAGATTACATAATCATGCATACTTCTTAGATACCTATATATGAAGTATCCTTTACCTACGTTTTTAATTGTAAAAAGAACGAAATAAATCATCACCAGGTTTGTATAGACATCAACACCTTTTGACAAAATATTTATAATAATGGTAAGTTTCAATTAACTTAAGGAACATGCACAAAATCGTAGCATGCGCGGTTACAATATGAAAGAATGTTGTGGATAGAGAAAAAATATATTTTGTTAAGGATAATCCTCACGGAGAGCTCTGGTCATCCAAAATATCAACGATGTTTTTTTTGGTTCATAGGAATTTATATAAATAAAAATGAATTCCCAAAATTTATATACGCGCATAACTTCCGATCGACTGCACCGAATTGAATAATTCTTTTTTTTTTCTGTTTGTTATTGTCACGACAAGGTTATAAAGATGAAATAAAAATAAATATTAATTAAATTAGAATATGGCCTATAAACCTGATAGGTACTCTGGAGGGGCTTGTGAGCACCGTACATGACCCCACGTTAAAATCTCGGTAGTGAAATAATACACATCGGTCTCACCCCTCCATTATTTTTGTTGACGGTTGACGTTGCCCGTGTACGTGGCATTGATTAATTTATTGTGACGGAATCAATTAGTCGCTTGCCTGCATCACCCTTTTTGGAACGGTATGTTCCCTTTAAAATTTTAGGGGGACTGCTAGTTGATATCAATGGTGTTTTTCTTTAAGCCATTTCATGTCCTGTTAGAGTCGTCATATTTTTGTTGAATTGTTTTTTTACAAGACGTCGGGTCTCGGGTAGAGACAATCGTTATGTGTTACGATGGAACGCTCCAGTGCTCTAATTGCACCACTCCCAGGGGAGATCTTCACATTCCATAAGCGCTAAACTAGTCCAGTAACATCAATGTCTATGGCAGTATTGGCTTCGCCGCTCTCATCTAGATTATTTCAGTGTATCAAGTTGATTTTAGGCTTATCGCGGTCCTATTTCACAAAGCTCAGGTAAAAGTTTTGCAAGTTAAACATACGCGAAATAAGAACACTGAGTGTCATACCATCTCAGACATCCGAGATCCACTTTTACAACAAGAGATACCTTTATACTACTCTGTAATATTCCTGTGTTCCCCAAAAATCCCTAAAAGTCACAAAAAAAACCTAAAAGGAATATTTCTATAAAGAAAACGTCGCGACAGTCAGGCCGTTGCTAATTTAGGTGTAATATTTACAACCTGGGTAGATTACGGTACCCCCTACGTAACGCTTTCTTTATAGAAAAGTAATACTTAGGTTCCTAGGAAAGCTTTGTAATGTACATATGATCCTTTTTCATTTGATATCCCATTTGTAGACATTTGGTTTTCCATCCCCACTTTCTCCGCCAATAACTACAAAAAACAGAACCCTATCCGTTACGATGTCACAGACACCCCGTCGTTTTCGGGTCGGGGGTTAATGAGTTACTTTTTACTCATTAATTGGTCTTAAATGGTTACCTAAAAACTAAATTAACAACGAGGAAAATGGCACTCATACATATTTCTATATAACTTTTGACTTTGTGAAATACGCTCTTAATTATACGATGAAATTGAATTTATCATTAGATGACATTGCCATTACTTCTGAAATATTATACAATATAATATTGTAGCACCTTCTTAAAAAGAAAATCGCTGTCCTAATACCCCATGCGGTTTAACGTAATAATTCATATACATACAGGTCTAACCGTTAACAGGGTGCAATTTAATTATCGTGTAGGTCAAACATGTCTAGCACTATACGTTGTCGTTCATTACAGGATCGATTTTGCCTTCAAACAGAACTGAATTTTCGCAAGCAATCTAATATTCAGAAAGATCATTTCAATTACCTACTACTAAACCAAAAAAATATATGATAATTCCATCTTTATGCTGATTACAGCACCATCGAAAACGGATAAAAATGTGTGTAAAAGATTTTGTTTCTCAATTTACACTTTTTTAAATATGTAAACTCATATGTTGATAAAAGCCACCCTCCGTGATGTGGATGTTTCTACATTAGATCGATATTTAAAGTTAACAACTTAACTTTCGAACTCCTAGAACGAAAGTTAGGCAAGTTGGGTCTATAGGTGATTTTATACAGCCACCAACCATTTCAAACACACCTATATCGTTAATTATTTACAGGGTAAATGTTCTCATAACGAGGTTGTAGATCCATTAACAAAATAATATCACACAGGATGCGAACGATCGAGCGGTCGAAGGACTGTGCCTGTCCCAGCTGTTTTTACGTAGATAAGTGTATACTTCAAAACAAAATGTAACTGTTTATGTCTTACACACGAGTAATAATAAGTAAGTATAGACACAATATTTCAAGTATAAGAAGAGTTTTATAAAAACTGTTTTTTTTCTTCAATACCAAATGAAATACGCACACACATCACTGTACCTAATATAACGAACTGAAGAAATTCTCAATATGAAGACAAATTAATTTATAATAAAGGGTACAGATTCCCTATTGAGATCACCGATGATAATGAAACCAAAAACTTTGTTTAAAGCAAGTAAAACAAGGCTTTAACTTAATTAACTAAATTGAGAATCGGACGTTTGTCTCAAGGGAAATTATTTGAGAAATTGTAATCCTAATATCTTCTATTCGGAACGCCAATTAAGGATGTACTGTTTTAAAATATTATAAGGTTAAGTAATCATATCACATATATATATATTATAGGAGCAATATTAATACAGAATGGTATGTGACTTTATTTGTTTGAGATAGCGCTCTCGGAAATGGCACTACCGATTCCATGAAATACATGATTCTTTATCCAGGGAAACTAGGTTAGTCTGGTACAACAATATAAGCAGCAACCACTCAATTCTGAGAACATTAAGATATTATGTTTAAATTTATTTGGTATTTGCAATATTAACACTATTCGATTTAAAAGTTAATTGACATAGCAAAGCAATATGAATATAACTTAGATGTTTACTTAAATCCAACATAACAAATGATTTCACCTGGCTCAAGTTATATATTTCGTTTGCTTTCCGAATAGAGTCTCTGGAAACGTAACGTAATTTCATCCTGATTCGCAGATATTCTGCGAAAATCTCGCGACGCCGACCGCGTGGTAAATGCATTACACTACATATACCTAAATGTAAAACCGGGCCAAGAGTTTCACAGACGATTTTTTAAGTTAAACATCGGCTTTCGATGTTCAATAAAATTATATATATAAAGTACTACGACCTTATTTATGACAACCATTTTTTAAACTTAGTATTAGTACACACGCACCGCACCTTATAGCTTATTCATTTAGTTCTATAATTTTCTCGTTTATTTTCAAAAGGACGTCATGTAAAATTGCACATACAGTTTTTGAGTTATAGGGGTATCGAAAGTAGCACGTAATGGCTCGTGTAACACATTACCGACCCTTTTCTTTTACGAGTGAAGCTAATACACTGCTCGTCGTGTGTCTAGAATGACGATGAGTCAATTCACTACTGCAGGTAGGTCGCAGCTGCAGGCAATCATATTTCCTCATATCCTGTATTGGGTACCTACTACATACCTGATGAACTCGCGTCGTCTGGTTCTTCGATATAAAATTGAGATTGCGTTTGAAATGTAACGTCTACAGAATTCGAGGGTAATCGAAATTATTATGCACTAGTAAGTATTATCATAAAATTAGAAAATACAAACATGCCTGTATAATGGTTTACTAATGTTTCGCCGAAAATTATTTACCTACCAATTCTTAACTTGCCAAACTACGTATGCCATATTTTTATTTGGTCAAATTTTTATTTCCCAACTCAACGTTTTGCACTGATATCAATTCCCAACTAATGATTTGATAAATTATTGTTAGTCAAATTATGGGATTTTTTTAAGATGTCAATTATGTTTTCGTCAAAAGTATTGATTGACATACCTACTTTGATTTAGCAATATATTGAATGGCATTATAAAATCTAACCTAGTTTGTTTCTATTCTAATGCAAGGTTCAATTTGCAGCGTGATTTTATTGCATTAAGCGGGTAGGGTAATGCACCGTTCAGCTAAATTAAGAGGGTACTTTTGTTTACATACTTTATGGCTCAAAATAGAAAATCGTTGATAGTTAATGTGCGTTGTTGTTTGAAATTAAACTATGAGTGATTGTAATGATGAGTGTGATACTTTCGTATCTACTAGAGGATCTCTCAAGATTTTTAATGATGGATTTGCTTATGAACAGAGGAATTCTGTTAAAGAAGTGTATTACTGGTACTGTGAATTACGTCGAAGCTGCGTGAATCATTGCACAGCAGAGTTTAACTACAAAGTTAGAGGATGGCGTTCATAAAATATTGAAAAGAAACGGAGATCACAACCACGAGCCGGATCCTGGTAGGAAAAATACTAGTGACTTCATCCAATCCTTAAAAAATGATGCGAAATCCATGAAAGTGTGTAATATTTTACAAAATAACAAAGCTGACTCTCTTCTATATGTAGTCGAGAATTTACCCTCAACATCAGCATTAAAACAGACGATTTACCGACAGCGCAAAAAATCCGAGGTTATAAAAGAACCTGATGATTTGTTTTTTAAAATAATTCACACATTCACAGAAATTGATGAAGAAAATGAAGTGATTTTCAACCGACGAAAAAAACGGAGGAGGTTATCAAGTCGACGCGTATATTTTTTTTTTATGTATGATCACGCATAACTTTTTATAGAGTGGCTCGATTTTGATAATTCTTTTTTTATTGGAAAGGGTATACTTCGAAATTGGTCCCATTTTAATTTGGGAAAATAATTCCAACCCTAAGGGCAGGAAAAGAGGGGATGATTGAGAGAGAGTTCATTTTTCACGCACCGATTGTATCGTATGACCACGCGTAACTTATTACAGAGTAGTGCGATTTTGATAATTCTTTTTTTATTGGATAGAGAATACCTCAAAGTTGATCCCATAAAAATTTGGAAAAAGAATCCTACCTTAAGGGTGGGAAAATAGGGGTAATTTACTGTTCACTAAAAGTTAATAGCAAAAACATGGTAGGTAGCTATTTCAAAAGTACCTAATTTAAAATTAAGCATGTAATAATTTGTACAAATTATGACCACAGAAAATTATAAAATAATAACTTTTTAATTAAAAAATTTAACCGCCGAAAAAAAACTAAAAAGCAACAAAATACAAATACCTATATCGTTTGGCATAACATTCTTAACCCAAAACATTGCATAGCATAGGAACTACATTTTTATTTGGCATGGCAATAATATGGTATGACAAAACCTCGTTTGTTTATGTTATGTCATAAGTATGGATTTTAACGCTTCGCCGGCCGCTGTCTGACTCGCGCACCGTGGGGACGTTGGACGTGAAGACGAGTTCTAACCTAACCTAACCGACTTCACCCGAATTATATTTTTGGAATATAACCTATGACAAAGCAAGACATTTGCTTAATAAATAATAAAATATTTGATGAATCGTTATTTGACTAAGTAAATCATTTGCTTCATAATTATTTCACAATATGTTATTTGCCTTAGCAAATCATTTGCTACACAATTATTTACCATATAAAATTTGACAATATGTTATTTGCCTAAGCAAATCATTTGCTACACAATTATTTACAACATAAAAATTGACATAATAAAATTTTGCAATATAAAAATATAGCGAATTGATTTGCCAAATAAAACTTCGGCGAAAAGTTGATTGCCAAATGAAATTTGACGAAACATAATTCGGTAAAAAGGCAGTATACCCTGTATAATATCATTCCATTTTGACATAAGGTGATAATGACACATGGTTACATTTTATATAACAAATATTAATGTTATTTTATATTACGTAATGAATTAATAAAACTCACTTCAAATGGTTGATGCATGACAAAAGCAACATATCTCTAGTTTGATAGGAAATATACGTGTACAACTTTACAGCTATATATTCAATGCCAGTTTGAAGTGGATTAAAACCTCACTTGACAAAGAAACTAGAAAAAATGCTACATGATATTACTCAATGGCTATACTACTGCGTGATCCCATATCTAAGAAGACTCCCTGTTTTTATTTGTATTGTAAGGTTAGGAAGAGATAAGGAAAATACATATTACTACTATTGCGTTTGTACTCTCTCGAGCCAATATTAAGGGACGAATACACTAAAGAGACAAAATTTTATAAGAAACAATCAGACCAGACTGCCTACATACAACCATCAATATTTATCGGAGATGGCAATAGGTAATAGGTACGCTTATCAATTACGTCAAATGTATTTCACCATTCTTAGACGTAATATGTCTGTATAGGCAGAAAGCATTCACAAATTACAGCGTCCCAGCAACATTCGTAACACTGAGGTTGAAAGAATTTCTAAATATGCGAAAATATCAAAATACGAATGGCTGGAGAGACATAGCGATGTGGTACTAACCGAAATTAAAGTACCTACCTACTTCCGTTCCATGGCCATTTTAGTGTCCACAAGTGTACGCGTCACAGGCTAACCAAATGTATGCAAACTACAACAATTAGTTCTGTAGTCATTTATAAAATATGTGTATTTGTTTATTATGCTTTCAAATAAAATTAGGTAAAGGAAAAGGAAATCAAACTAACGAAGAAAACATTTCTGAAAGCAAAATAAAGCTTCAGATGTCTTAATACGGGCTTTTTTGCATGAAAAGCTGCAAAGTACGCTAATTCAATAGAAAGGCGGTGGCATGCATTAATTTAACGAGCTGCTTTGCTTTTCTGGGGTTTCTTTTCTCACGATTACGCATACCTATTGCTAGTACTGTCGTACGTATCGACCTGTTTGTTAAAGCGGCAAAATATTCAATAAGGTTTACTTACTTAGATTAAATATTTAGTGGTTAAAAAACCGCGTTAATATTAAATATGGTGCAGTAAAACGACATTCTATAACAACAATTTATTGACTGCGAGAAACAATTACTAAAAAGCACAAAGGTTGTAAGGTTGTGTTGTGATTCCGTAATTCTGAACACTTTTATAGTTACCTCTATGTTAGCGTCGCAATAAATATACTAGTAAATCTTACGTTACATTGAACAACCCATTTTCCATAATTCATATTATGAAATGATAATATGGGTGATGGGTCAATAAATCTATCCAAGGTCCTCCTTAGTCCTTCTAAGTAAAGGTACCTAATCTAAAGTTAATATGTCGTTGTGGTTCACAAAGTCCCCGTCAAGGTATACACGGATTATGGATACGGCCGCCAGCAAAGTATGTTAATAAAACGTAATAAATTCAGTACAATACAGTAAAGTGTAAGAACGCAGAAACGTAAATTATGTACATTTTATATTGCGCCAGCCATGAAGTTTTATTATCTCAAACCCGAATTTCAATTACAAACTCATTTACGGAAGCTTCCTGAAAGAAAACTGAGCCTTAATAAAAGTTACGCTTAGATTGTATTATATTTCCCTTGTAATGCAAGTAAAAACATAACGTACAATAACTCTCATTTGCACTTTGGTATAAGTACATTATTTAAGAAAACGTGACCGCGGGCCTGAAATTACCTATCTAAACTTTGCCAAGATACATCTTAACCAAGGTACGCGTCTTTATATATGGAAATAAAATTAACAGTACCTATCTGCCCTTTTTGAGTTTAGTTTATTTAAAGTTTATTTTAGTGAATTATGTCACGTGGTTACTCCCATACACAACTTAACTAAGTTGTCTATGTATAATTTACCTCTTTGGAACAGATAATTGAATACAGAGTAAAGTGAGAAATTCTAAAGCAGAATTCTGTGAGCAAAGAAATAAAAATATAAATATATATATGTATAATATAATTATAATACATATAATACATTCATAACGGAGCTAAACAAAGGAATATAACCACTAATTTATTAAAAAAATCAGTCGATATACGAATACTCGTTTCCACTTGTTCCGCCTGTTGAGTTCGGTATTCGTGTAGAAGTGACAGACTCTCCGTGCTTGCACCAAAATGTACCTGCTATTCTATTATCCGCTATGTTTCGGATATCGAGAAGTTCTATTTAAAAAAATGGATCGTCCCTATGGTTAATAATCATTTATTGTATTTGGAGCTGTCTTGCTTATTTTTTGCAGTATTCTAACATTCTAGGTAAAACTAAAGGATACCGTGACACTTATCACAATCTTGCCAGACTTGGATACTGCGTAGGTGAAACTGCACCTGCTTAAGTTATGAAAATATAAATTAATTTTTAAAAAGTCACCGTAATATAAAATCGTAATGATCGTACTGACGTAATTTTTTGTAGAATCTGCAGTCATTAATACTCATCCCGTTGTTCATTACTAACGACTACAAAGGGGTATTCTCCGTAGAGAATGTCTTTTTTGTCATCGATCCAGTAATCAGAACACTGATTATTTAAAGCGATTAATTGGGGCGGCAGTATTATAAATCTATTTACTCGTTTGAACAAACATTGCAAACGATTTCAAATCCTTACTAATATTATAAATGCGATAGTAACTCTGTCTGTCTGTCTGTCTGTTACGCTTTCACGCTAAAACTACTGGACCGATTTTAATGAAATTTGGTACAAAGAAAGTCTGGAGCCTGAGAAAGGACATAGGCTACTTTTTAACCGACTGCAAAAAAGGAGGAGTTCCACGCGGACGAAGTCGCGGGCGGGCCGCTAGTAGTATATAGAAATACAAGTGTGATAGATTGATAATTATATACGAGGTGGCATTTGGAGCTTATAATTATACATATTATGAGTTTCATACGACGCCTATCAACATACTTACGAAGTAAAAACATATTCCCAACAAACTTCTATAGGTTCTAACTTCTAGAAAAATATGCTTAAATACCAACGTAATCGACGAACAAAAAAACAAACTTTATCCTGGTTTATAAATTATTTGTATTAAAAATACTTTTTTTGATTAAAGTATTTAGTTTGTATTGTCTATTTCGTTAGAGTGTTGTCTCTAATATTGATAGATACATATTATCAATATTATAGACAACCGGCCTCTCTTTACATTTGTTTCGTTTACCATGAAAACGAGCTTACTAGCGCATTCAGGAAAAGGTACACATAAAAGTAAATAACAAGTCAGATCAAATGCGTTCTCCCTTCACCGGTTTTAAGTAATAAGCTAGAGAGGAAGATGACAAATTGTATCTATATCTTTCGTTAAAATTAAGTATTTGTATTATAACAATATCTAAAATCTACACATACTAGTATGTTCAGTCTGGATCAATACAATGTTCGGATTTATTTGAGCACATTATATAAGACTCATAATTCGTTGTATGATCATTAAAAGTATAATTTATAAAATTAAATACATATTTTTTGTCTTTATCGCATTTTTTCTATAACTTACGCTTCAAGTTTCAGAATATAGGCCCCATGGGTACGAACAATATCAGGCAAGAGGTAGTACGGGTAAAACGAGATTTTTGTGAAAAACGACGGTATAAATTTTGTTTTAGGAGAATAAATAGCAGTTTCACTCGTAAAACATTAATAGAAATAATATCCATACGTATAAATTCATTTAATGCTTTATATTAATAAGATACTGCAATAAAAGTTGTCCTCATTAAGATTTTATTCGAATTAATCAAAAGTAACATAGTTGTGTACCTACGATATCACTACATAGTATAAACAAAGTCGCTTTTCGCTGTCCGTCCGTCCTTATGTTTGGTTATATTGCCTAGATCTTTAAAAATACGGAACCGATTTTGATGCGGATTTTTTTTAATAGATTGAGTGATTCCAGTTCAGTGTTGTTCTCCTACATGTACAGCACACATGTAGGAAAACAACACTGATAACTAGTGTCAGCATTGCACCCATACAAAGCAGATTTAAATACGAATTCGCAATTAAATTGTCAAAAACGCTTTAATGAAATCAAAGATTTCGTAAATGACTAACGATTTAAAAGATTCTGAAATGACTACGAATGCGTAAAACAGATGTGATTAATTTTGAGAATGATAGTTTTCTCTGTATCTTCACGCAAACTTGACTAGCCCGTGAAAACCGATCGATAATTCCAACACTGGTAGCTTAGGCAGAAAATGTCACGCCGAGGAAAGTGACGTGAAAAATAAGTTTTATCCTGTTATTTAAAGAGAGCTAAGCTCAATATATCTGAGAATATAGTAAATTTACACCGTTAAACTATGGAGGGAAGAAATATTTGATTAAATGAATAGTTTATAAAAATTGTTTGAGTTCAAGTCAGATATGCGAGCGCATGCAACGTTAATGTGTCGGCGACTCTGCTAATGGACTTGGGCAACGTTAAGTCCCTGGAACAACGTAGAGTGCATTAGGATCTAAGAGTGTCCCGGTCTGTGATCAAAACTTTCTATAATGAATGTTAACACAATTTACGACAGGCTGAGTTATAGTTTAAAGTCTGTATCGAATCGCACTAAAAGTTATACTGACAAGTAATCTGAATATTAATTTACGATTTATGATTTATACTAACAATATATATCGGGTGAGTTTTAAAGAAATATTTATTGTTATATAAAATTTTGTAAACTTAATCTAATTTTAACTCGTAACATAGTGCTTAAATCAAACTACTGCAACTTATTTCAACTCAGATCAAATATGCAAGCAAAATAACCCGTTACTCTTTCTCTTGTGTGTGTCAATTAAAATGTTCCTAAACACAGAACACTTCGATGCTTCAATCATGACAGCATTAAGATTTCTGTAACAGTTTCACATTCTCGGAAGCTTTATATCCTTTCACGAAACACTCATCTTTGTAACATTTGCTAAGAAATTGCTTTTGCCTTTTCTAGTCTAGAGTTGTTTTCACATCCGTCGTTCGTCTTTTCAATGTTTGCGTAACCTTTAACCATGACCTTATTATCACAATAACGGTAAAACATCTTATTTTCATAACATTTTTTCTTTAAAAATATCTAATATTGAATATATTATATAAGTAAATTGATCTTAAAAAAACCTAACTATTTAATTTAGTAATATTTTCATTTAGACCCTAAAGCAATATAGCGGCCCTAACTACGATACCAGGATTTGTGGATACGTATCCTGCTAGAGGCAGATATTAGTCTAATGAACACAAGCATTTATATGTGAATTTTAAATGTATTTATACAGTATGTATATTTATCCTTTCTCTATTACCTACTCAAGTCTTGTATTATGTCTTTGTAAAATACAAGCTTTGCTTAGTTTAGGTCTAAATGAATTGTATGAATAGTCCGAAGATTTTTATTTATTTATCCTAAAAAGCAATCATTATTGATTACTTCGACCTACTATAACCCCCGTTGCCATATTTGTACTAGATGGCAGTTAAAAATATACCATCTGTAATGGCCTTATAGAAATTGAAATATGAGAGAGGCATGATGGTATGCATTTTGTGTGAGCATACAAAGTGACGATGTCTATTCAAACACAGTATAAACGTGTAGTTCGGTTGGGCGTGGCAAACATATCACCTACGTGTGAAACTCCACAAAATCGCGTTCAGTCGGTGTCAGCTTGCCAGCTACAATCGTGTCAACGTTTCCGGCCAAATGGCAAAAACCGTAAAATGTTATATTTTTAACTACGAACTCATAGGCTCTTGGGTTATTTAGCACGAGAAAAATTGTTGTTGCTTTTGATATATGTACGAAATTATTATTTTATGATTCGACTATTATGTACATTTCACCAACTGAAAAGATGATTACACTAACTATTTAATTTGAGTTTTTTATGGAATGCCTTAATTATTAAGGCAGGGTTTGTTACTAACCATTTAAAATTACATATTATAGCCAATCAATCACAACATCGTCATCGAAGGTTCACTTAATTATACACGATAATATTATAAGTATTGGTGTAATTTAATTTCCGGGACTAGCTTTATTTCATTTGCAAACAATAATTATAATAGGTCACTTCATGTACTCAAGATTATTTTACATTACTTTTTTATTTTCTAGTATAGCTCCAGTTTTCAATTAATTTAATATCATCAACTTTCAACGATCAACAAACTTTTATTTTCCACATTACGTGCCAATTAGAAGTTTATCGTTTATCGGACTACTTTAGCAAGAGTCGTAGTAAAATATTTTCCTACTACCTACCTCTACTGAAAAAACCTCAAAAACATATGGGTGCCAATTTGTGGTATTTAAACTGAATGATTGAAGAATAAACAGCTTAAATATATAGGTACAAAAATATTTTAATGTTGTTAAAAACCTACTTTAGGTATTATTGTTGTTGTTTATTTTTGTATACTTACATAAGTCTTTTTATTATCTACTGCTTTTGTATGTTCCATTATTCTATCTAAGTTTTGTTAGTTTGGGTATGTCTTGGTGTGATTTGTTGTGTTCGTATGTATACATGTATTTATAAACCTATTAAATTCATTAACTCTCCATTCGCTTTCATATAGTCCACCCCTCACTAACATTATGTATATAATAAATAACTACATTCAATAAATGAAAACATAATAAGTATCATAATTGTAAGTATATAAGTTAAGTATGTATGTCCCTAGACATTTATGTATGGATTTGAAAGAAAGTCATAGAGATCCACATACCAACATATTATTACAATAATTGCTATAAAAGTTAACTGCGAAACAGTATTTTATACCTATAGCCTAAGCTATCAGTTTAGTGGGTGAACTCTGTTATATAAAGGACGTGTAAAAACGGAAAAAGGAATTCACCGCCACGTGACGGGATGGGAAATGAGTTGGCTTTCGGTTTAATTGAAAACATCACATTGATACCTCTAAAGCCAATTCGTTCAGGCAAAGCTTTATACCGGATTGTCGTTTATTTTAAGAGTTTTTAGTTGTTACAGTATATTTTATATTTCATTAAATCTTTACTGTAGGTACGTTAACGACTATGTCATATTGTTATCTAATGAACGCTATATACCTGGTAATTCGGCTTAGTACCTAAGCTATTGTTTATTTTGTATACTTTGTAAATTGTTAGTTGGAGTAAAACAATCGGTCTATCGATCGGTACTAGCGTATATTTGGTATATTATAAGCTAACGTATTTCTAATTTTGCACTACGGTAATGTAATGCAATATTCCCTATTATCTGAAAACGTTATAAATTCTACTTATGTGCGCCGTAGTATCAGCCCAACAGAACAAAAACCGTCCTTAGAATTATAGCGGTCGTTGTGGAGCAAAAGACTACCTAACAAATATTGTTAGGTAAGCTAGTATGATTAATATCACATTTATAATACAATGTAAAGCAGCATTGAATTATTATACGACAAACAGGCTCTTTTTGATCAGATTTTCCAGCGCTTCGCTAGGAATTCTACTGCCGATAAGACCGGAACTCAACGATTTCAAGAAGATTAACGTACCATCATAACCGGATCACGCTTCCCCGGTAGCTATATTGGCACAGAAAAATAAAAGTTTTTGAACAAAACAGTTGGAAACTGGGGTATGAACGATAAAAAACTTTCACATATATCTGCAAAGACTCACCCCAGGCTGCCTACATTACACTGCCATAAACCAAGACAACCCGAATTCTGGGGTCATATGTACTCGGTACTCAGTCGTCATACACTAAAAAATCACTACTTTATATAGAGAAGATCTTGACCTTAAAAAAATAAGAGTATAAGAGGCAGAAATTTTTCCACCTAATCCTTCTACTGGACTTAAAATACAAATTTACAATTCTGTCAATAGGTAACCCATAAATATTTTTGAAAATTGTTCTTAATGAACTTATGATTACTTTCAATAAACATTGCCCAATAAATTAGGTAGTAGTTAGTTAGGTAGTTAGTTAGTAGTAACTCGTAGTTAAATTAATTTGCTCATATTATCATTCCAAAAGAAACTCATATCCGATTAGTTTCTATTCAAAACCAACTGGGAGAAAATTAAGCCAACACGTATTTAGTTAAATTGTTAACTAAGGTCAACGCTATTTAACTCATCCGTCTGACGGAGGTCAAATTTTAAGCTTGCTTAAGGAAACATTGAATTAAAATATGAAACACAAAGACCAAGCAGATGTTGAAGTAAGTCACTGTCTACAGTTTTCAATTATTTCTCGGGCGCCGTGAGGAAGCTTTTACGTTATAACTTTATTATAAGCAAAATATTTGCATAGCAAAAAGTACCAGACTACCCGGATACAACGGCAAGTGAAATAAACGCGAAATTAAACCCAGATGTCGTTCACAATGTCTGAGCGTAATTCCTTACTATACCTATATACAAGTACCTAAGTTCGCATTTCGAGCGGTTTAAATAATATTTATCGGTCTGTCTGTGTATTATTTAACTAAGAAACTTATTTTTTATATCCTTGGACATAAAAGTACACTAAATTATCTCTATTTTTTTGGCTGCTTCAATTGTAAACAATTTTCTTTCTGAACTTGAAAACTTGAACTTGAATAACCAATTCCACCGATTCACCTAAAACTTTATTTTTGATGTAATATCGAGACAGATGTTACAATAAGTTTAGAACTAGTTCAAGAGCGAAATGGAAATATATTTTTGATATCTTGGCGATAATAAAAGAATACTGCAAGACTAATCATGCATAAATAAAATTCAACCATCACTTTCAAATATTAATGTTCATTAGTTTATATCCAATTAAGTTTAGGAACACTAAATAATATGAAACACATAAACTTGTAAATGAATCATCCAAAGAATAGTTACTTTTGTATTTTTTTTAAGAGAAACATATAATACAATTAACATTTCTTAAATACATACATAAGGATGAACAAATAATATTTTTAAAAGCGTATGTGTCAGGTTCATATTTCCTAAACTAAACGTACATATTATCGATTGTCTATTACTAATTATGTATATCCAAGCAGGAAAATGTAAAATGACGTAGAATACTTATATTAATCGCTCGCACGTAAATTCATAGGGCGCAACTAGTGATTTAATATTTAAAACTATTTGCAGCATTGTGGAGTAATTTGATGCAGCATGTAGCCTCATTCAGAACCACTGCACTGTTTAGGTAATATAAAATTGCTAATGCGCTTCCTTATATGGCAAATATAACGCGTTTCCTTTCCGATTCATACAAGATATCCCAAGTCACTCAGGTGAGCTTTTTACTCAAGCTACGACCAAGCAAAGTTCATACATGCTTAAGTAACGAAGCTTTTAGAAAATGTCATTATTGATTATAGAGGAGGCTGGCGCTGGTTGAGGAACTTACTAGAAAAGTATGGTCATCGACTATTCTAGAATAGAAAAAACTGTAATCATAATAATAACCATAAAAAATAATAACATCGTGTTTTATGGCCCGAAGCAAACTACGACATAGTGAAGTGGCAAGGATAACCTGAATTACCCACTTAACAACTATGTTTCATGCCTTGTACTTATACGTTTAACCCCTCTTAACGTTCTAGACCGCAGTACTTTTAATTGTTAAATTACAGCATTATTAAGAACTTTGAATCATTACTTAATTTGCATATACCTCATAGGTACAAACCTAAGAGATCCGAATATAAATTAAATAATAATTAAATTAAATGTTAATGACGTAAAGGATTACATGTTTAGGTAAGCCGTTATTATCAAAAAAATATACATCATAATTAATTTGTAAGAATTCCTAAATTTTTACGTAGATAAATCTGTAATAAAATTTATAATTTTGACGTTCAATAGCAGTTGGCATTAAAAAAATCCTCTTTATAGTGCCTAAACCGAGTATTTCTAATAAATAATTAAACTATTTAATGGACTGCTCGTTTTTATTTTGTTTTTTGTTTGACGTATGGAAATTCATGTTAATGACATGTTTTTTTATAATTCCACCTATATTGTGAAGTGTCAATTTCACAAAGATAATAAAATGAAAAATATAAATTAATAGTAGGTAAAATTAATTACATATTTACCTAATGATATTTATGGTTTAATTAATTTAACTAATTGAGAATTGATACATTTAAATATTTAAAATAACAAGCGTATCTAATGCTATTGAGGGCAATAGCATTAGGTACGCTTGTTAAAGAACAATAATTGATTTCAAAGTCACACTAAGATAAGTATAAAAGAGTTTTATTTTCGTAGTAGAACTTTTTTTAAATGTGACATTTGACATTTTGCCAAAATGAATGCTATTAAAGAAATTAAATTAGACCTCTCACTCCTACGGGTCTCTGCATCAGCTTATATAACGTGACTGTATCGATTTGTCTATTTGAAGTAAGTCACGATTCCCGACAAATATATAAATTAAACTTGAAAGAATTCTTCACCAATATATCGCATTTCATTTAATTAGTTAGTTTAACGTGTTGATATTATAATTTTATCTTTAGAATGGTCTGATTTGTTTATTTTTATTCAGTATGGGTTAGAAAATGTTAACGGAAACCACGTTAATTTTACTAAATAGTTAGAAGTCGTTATTGGGATTGGTATATATATGCATATATATTTATATATTCTACTTTCTTCTTTTACCCCACAATTCGATTTCGGAGACAATATAATACATTTTTCTGTCCTCCGACCGGAAAGCGCCAAATTTCTGGCCGCTGCGCTAAATAAATTTGCCGCTTTCTGGCTTCGTCGAACAGAAAAATAGTATACTGACCTCGGCCAGTAAAATAAAAAAGCCTCAGATCACATTTTTGTCAACCTCGGCTTCGCCTCGGACGACAATTACATGTGATCTGAGACATTTTTATTTTACTGGCCTCCTCCGTGCGTAATGTACTATTAAGCAAGTATTTTGTCCATTCCAGTTCTATATCCGTTGAAATCCAAGTATGTACATAAGAAAGAAGGCGGCTAAGTCTATCCGCTATGCGTCCGATGACAACAGGCGCATTTATAATTTTATATTCAGTAAGTATTATTTTAGACCAATCGAAAATGGTGTGCTTTATCAACTTTGACCTTTTTTACATCATCGCGAAGCCAACCTCGCATTTCAGTTTATAAGATTTAGAAACTGGCCATGTCAACAGTCTCCTCAGCGTTTTTTAAGTCATGGCGTGACTATTGAAGCATATTTTTTTCTCAATTATGTTTCGGAACTTTTTACGTAATAATTTTAGTACTTATATATCTTTAAAAAGTTTTTTTATACTTTTCCTACAACCCTCAACTGAATCCGGTACCTGATTCACAACCATAATTGTAATCATTTGCATATCGTTGTAGTCATAATTGCGTTCCTTTAAGTATTTAACCTATTATATTTAAAAAAATGCGTTTAGTTTCTTATATAGAAAGCTCATGATCAATTTTGCTTCATTTTCATTATCGATGTCTTTATTTAAGGCTTCCGCAATTCAGGGGATGCGAAAAATAAGCGAACGTAATCGGAATTAAATTACTATTGACGAAATCGTATTTTTCTCTTTGCTTGGCCAAGCGGTTATCATATTAGTAATAAAAATGGGATCTGAGACGCTGCGTACGTTACGAGAATATGAATTATACTCAAAAGGTTGATACATGTGTGGATATTATTAATGTTGGTTTATTTAGTTCATACATAATATTAGTAGCCTTTGTCTCTCACACATTCTTTTATCTCGATGTGTAATGTTTCTACTACGACTGTTACTTACAGTTATATATGGATTAAGAGAACCACTTAAGCCTACACTTCACAGAGCCTCGTTAATGTAATGGGTACATAATTAATTATTTATTTATACGTCTCCTTTTGTACATACCCGGCAGTATGGGAATGTAAATAGTTATTATACCATGTCCCATTTCGGCTGTAATTGCCGAAATGTTATTTGTGCCGAAATATTATACATATATCAAGAGTACAATTCCGAATCCATGTTTGTTATATAGACTTAAAATAGCATGACCGTTTATTATTGTATGTTATTTCATACGCTCCAGTACGTGTCTGATAATGGGTTAATATCAATAAAGAACACCTGAATGCATTTAAATATTAGCGTTTTGCTGTATTAGTAGGTACTGTATGTTTATAATTATAGTCCCCTGGAAAATGATAACATTGAAAATGAATTAAAGTAACATAAGTCATCTCGCCAACTTACCAAGTCTAAAAAATAACGACTTAGTGGACTGGTAACATAAATCATGGTACGGTATCATGGTATCATTATGAGTCGGAGTTCAGGTTTGTGGATTACATTTAAAAGACGGAACCTTCCTTGGTTTAACAGGTCGGCTTGACAGACTATTTGAAATTCCAATCAGTAAATTCTATTGTCGCTCCCGTAGCCACGGCCAATAATGTAATCAATTATTCAAAATTGAATTTTTGATGTCAATATAACGAAAAAAAAACGTTAAATGTTAGGTATCGTTGGTACAAGAGTTTAGCGTAGAAAATGAACAATTACCTATCTGTACTTTTATAATGTGTACCTACCTTCTTTTAAAATATATTGTTATACGACGATAAATATGACGTAAATCAAAATCAGCAAATCTGCTAAATAAAGATTAGGTCTGACTGGAGCAGACAAGAGTTATGAGAGGTTTTTTTTATGGACACCGTTTGGTCGACAATTATATTCTATTAAGAAATCAGTCTTAACCCATGCAAATTTAGGTATATTGGTGATTCCAACTAAACCATATAAAACATAACAATCATATACAAAGATGTTCGCCAGCACTCCGAATATCAGCATGTTTATTTACGTCTACTTTGGACTTTGTTTGTGATCACACCGAACCTACCGTCCGTTCGTAGACCGCTTAAGTAAAGTTTGTACAGAGACCCCACCTCTGGCTGGCTCGCTTTCCACCTTTGCAGCTCTCTACAATAGATAATGGAGTGAGATCTGACTGCTTCATCGGACAGTTTCGGGCATGTTCTTCACAGAGTTTATCTAAAAACATTTTTATTTTGAAATAAACCTCCTTGTTTCCTTCTTTTGTACTTGCGAGTAATCGTGTATTATACTGTTAGGAAATTTCCAATTTGTCATAAAAACTGCAGCGTATTTGGATATAATAATAACCATGACAATATGTTTATAAAAAAATCAAGAAATATCGTATGTTTCGAATAACATAATATGCTATATATTTTACTGGTAAATTTATTGTATAGTAGACTGGTTAGTAGGGATGCAAACGATACATCGATGTTTTAAAACATCGATGTTAAAACATCGATGTTAAACTACAAGAAAACATCGATACATCGTTCATTAACAACGATGTTTTATGAACGATGTTTAATTGCAGCGCCTTCTCTTTGTATTGTACGTAACTATCATTGCGTGTGTGTGTGTCGCGCGTGTGGTGTGATACGTGATCCTGGGACGATATGAAAACTGTATTTCCATATTTATATAAACTGGCTATGAAACATTTGCCAATAGTCGCAACTTCTGTCCCCAGTGAAAGGTTATTTTCTGAAGCTGGAGCTATAATTACCCAAGAAAGAAACCGGATGCTCGGCAGTAGATTATCGAAATTATTTTTTTTGAATTCTGTAATGAGAAAAAATAGTAAATAACTCTATTTTCTCATTACAGAATTCAATAATAATAATAATAGTAAATAACTTTAATAATAAAATTGATTATCTTTGACTTTCTGATATTTGTTTAATTTGTCGTTCTACTACTTTTCATATCTTAATACGTTATAGTTTATCATTTAAAGTAACTAATTGTTTGACATTGTCAGTAATTATGATTACCAAAATGAATCTAAATTGATTATCAATATTTTTTATAAGGAAAATCCTTTTCTCTGTAATTAAAGAAAACATCGAAAAAACCGATGTATCGTTCTTAAACGTCGATGTTTTCAACATCGATGTTGGACTTTAAAAAACATCGATGTTTCAGTATCGATGTTTTTTATGAACGATGTTGCATCCCTACTGGTTAGTGATAGATATCTAATACCTATGCCTGCGACTCCGGATCACGTGGTCTGCCATATAAACCACGGCTACCGGTGTCTTAGTGCTCAAGAGGCATGTAAGGAGTATGATTTATAAAACCGATGAGAACATTTATAAAATACGAAGCTACATTTAAGTTACCACATAAGTTATATCTTTATAATATTATTTAATGTTGCAAGGAACATGGAACATTGGCGAAGGTTTGTTAGAAATACATATTACGGGACTCATACCTAATATGAAAGTTCTGGCACAGCGATTGTCACAGTTACTCATTCAAATGTGGAAGACATTACATTGACACTGATATGTAAGACTAATCTTAACAATAGGATTCCAATGCTTTTCCGGGTTTTGAAAGGTTTATCTTCAGGCAATCATTATGCTCTGTATTCACTGGGCTTTTGCAAATTTAAAGTCAAACCCGACCCGACCTAAAGCAATAAAGCCTTCTATAATAGTAATAGAAAGCAATATAACAGCACTATGTATACCCTCCATGCCATACTGCTAACTAATAAAGGTTTACTTAACATGAATTTTAATGTACTACTATTGAAGTATTGAATAGTAGTCTAAACACAAGTCCATTCAACGCATTCATGTAGCGAACCTAACCGGCCGGGTTTATCTGTCGGCGGACGAAACAGGTTTACACGGATCTAATTCAGGAATGCACGGCACAAGCAGAAACCCTCAACATGGGTGCTATGCGAATGTTGCAGAGATACCTATAATAAAGCCCGGAGCTGGCTTACAGAATATCTGGCAAGCAGTATACGCACAAAGGATGGTCCCTTAAGAGCGTATAACAATTGCGTAGTACGGCACACATCTTTCAAAGGAAACCATAAATATTTATTTACAAACTAAAAAAATTACTAAATCCAAAACTCATTTATTCTCATTAAATGTCATTTTACATTCAATGAGAATAAATGCAATGCATAAAATCGCAATGCAAATGAAGCTAGACCATTAAAAGTCGTCCATTTTTACCCAACTGCAGTGAAGTCTAAAAAAGGGAAATGTTTTTGTTTCATTGCCACATAACAAAGCACTCTTTACCTTCGGGCGATCCCTCGGCGATAATACATCATCGAAATTGGTAACATGAGCTCCACAGAACCAAGACTGAATGGCACGTAGGTTGAGATTTATTACTTTATGTGGTATAACGTTGATAGGCATAGGTAAACTGCGTAAGCTACACGAAAAGTGAACGTTTAGGAACACGGTATCAAATTTTACGTTTTATGGTAAAAAATAACTTATACTCGTACCTATGCTCACTAAATCAATTTTTGCAGACAAACTGAGCTTGTACAAAGTATTATACAAGTACCCTTTTTCAGTTTTCTACTAACTTTGAACCTCCCTATTGCCCCGTCGTAAATTTACAAAAATCCTTTCTTAGTGCTCCCGTACGCTAAAAAAGGAACCCCGTGCAAAATTTAAAGTTTCTAACTCTTATAGTTTAGGCCCTGTGTTGATACATCAGTCAGCCAGTCATTCAGTCAGCTTTCACTAAGGTATATAGATTTTGATAGATGAGAATTTATGTACCTACCGACTTATTTAAGAATACCTACGTATTAAAGTTTAGTTTAAGTGGAATGTTTTAAAACTTGGATCTTATTAAGATTTAAAACTTTAGTTTGTAAATTTTGATATAATTAGATAATTTAGTAAATAAGTATAGTAAAAGTAGTGTCTATAAATTTAAATTAAATAAAACTAAAATATAACAACTGTCTAGACAGGCGTTTCATTTTAGTATAAACTAGCGACCCTCCCCGGCTTCACACGGGTGTTATAAACCTTCCTCTTGAATCACTCTATCTATTAAATAAACCGCCTCAAAATCCGTTGCGTAGTTTTAAAGATTTAAGCGTACATGTGGATATAGGGACAGAAAAAGCGACTATGTTTTATACCTAATGTAAAAAATCATACTAGGGTAGAATTTACATGTACGTCACATATTGTGTATGTTTTTTAACGCTAGATTTAGAATGTAATATTTAATGCGCGAATGTGCATTTCTAAAAGCATTACGACATTTACATAAAAAAATATTTTAATAACTTAATAATTTTAGCACTTAACCGAGAGAGTAAATAATTTTTAATAACAAATTCAAATTTCATGCCATCGCAGCGAATACGCTTCACAATAAAAAGTAATGACGCCATGTAAACAAAATTTAACATTTAAAAATATATACCTATGTTGTAAATAACATGAGGTACTTTGGAATGAAACCAATTTAGACGGATTTAACTCGCGTATTTTATCTTATTGGCTGACGTTTCAGAGCCTTTACAGATTCCATAATCGTAGCACGACTCTGTTGACAATATCTTATGCTAAAGTAAACATTAGATACTGTTATTACAACAAGATAAAATCAGAGAACGCTGTACAAAGCCTTTTTATGACATCAAACTAAAAAGTAGAATAAGCTGCTGCAAACTTTAACGACAAGTAGGTAATTTCCTGACATGCCTTTGTAGTGTAATTTTTGCTTCGGGTGGAGCATCTAAGACGTACCTCGCCAGCACACCAGTTAGTACTTAACTTAACAACAAAGCTATGAAAGTTACGTGACAAGGAAATTCAGCTAATACGTAAATAATTTCCTTATATACAGAATAAACGTCAATATAATATTAGCACCTCTAGTAACAGTTTCTTGTCCATGCTTTTACTAACTTACTTATTCTGTACCTTTTCAAGCACACATACAAGATACACATTTATATACTAGTGTCATTGAAAATGTAACTTGTCTTGTAAATATTTAAATCATTCCTTCTGGTTCGTTAATTATGGTTTACCATTCCATCCCTGTCTCTTTTCAGTGGTCGCTTCCTGACAATGTAGATATTAATTAGCATTCATTATATTGTATTTGTAATAATTTGCGTGTCTAATTTTAACCGTAGTTTATCGTTTATTTTAATAATAATAAACTAATGGATAGAAAAAAACATTTATAATATGTATTTCCTTTGTTGTTAACATGGATACAAAGTAGCATTAGTTGTAAAGAAAAACATGTAGAAGACGATATTGCTAACATTACTCACTACAAGTTGGGATTAATTTTCCGAAAACAGCGAGGGCTTTTTTATCACAATTGAGTAATTACTCTCACTCACGCGAGTTTACTATTTTATTTTAATTTTATATTACACAGAAGACTAGATTTCTGATTTATTGGCACAAAGTCTTGAATATAATACACTTAAGAAATGTACCCTTACCTTTTAACGTTTAGTACATGTTGTTAATCACATCGGATAAATAATTCTAGTTACTACGAAATGTAACCCTAAGATTATGCATTATGCTATTCGACGGTTTAAACCTGTACTGAGAGAATGACTTCACATCGTCTATTTATATAATACTATTTAAACAACAATAATTGAATATGTAATTCGTATATAGCAGTAATAATTAACGTTAGATTTATCTTAAGAAATTCTGTGTATAATACCTAATTTCGATTTAAAATATTTATTTATTTATTTTTATTGGAGAACTAACAGCTATAAACTATACGTTAAGTAGGTAACTAATAAGAAACAGTAAGCCAATTACAGTTTCTCACCGATAGAAACAAGATAGGTTCTAACAAACAGTTAAATAGGCGGAAGACCCTCAGTGGCGGACACATAAGGTTTTTTAGAAAATAAAAAAATATGTATTTGATAAAATCTTTTTTGAAGAAGTTCCTTGGTCTCCTGGTGGAATATTAGTCATATCAGCTGCCAAGTAAATAATTCCTGTAAACAAATGTCTATCAAACGGACAAATTCCTGTGCATTTAAATCCAGACACCGCAATATCCATTCGAGCCACTTTTGTAAACGCTTCATTGACAAGACCAGCAATGTCGTAATCGGTTATTCGAGGCCCAGCATTTGCTCTCATTGATATATCGCCACGTTGGTTATAGGCATCTTTAAATGACTTCATAAATGCTCTATCAAGTGGCTGAAGTTTGGGTGTTGTATGTGGTGGCGAGCTAATCAAATGGATTTATTATCGCGACAAAAAAAAACTGTATCTGCCGATCTTTGCTTTTAAGGTAACTTCTTTTCTGCTATTTAATGCTAAGATTCTATCATGTAGAGTATTATTAGTATTATGGAATGTTATAGCGTGTCGCAGATTCTCTCAAAGAGTGTTCTTTTGACAATACCTTAGTAATTGCGATTTGCAAACTTTTTTCATCCCACTTTTCTTTTTTTTCTTCCCCTCAATTATTATAATTTAAGCAACTGAAGCAATCACTACTATTTATTTCGGAAATGACTGTTGCTAATACAACACGTTGCTATGCATAAATTACAGTAATAAATCTAAATACTAGCAAAATAAATAAGACAATCACTGTCCGGCCTTACGGGACTGTTTGGTGTCCGGTTCTAAGGGACACGACATCGTTACAATTATTTTGTATACAACTAAACTATTTAAAAAATGTACAAAAAATATATTAACTATTAAATATAAAGAAAAAATACATCAATTAAAAATAAATATAGCCAGCTAAACACTAAAACATGCCTGTAATACACATCCGAATCTTAAGTGAAGCATTAAGTTAACTCCAAAATCTGAGAATTGATTCTCCTCCCGGAGTTGTGTGGTGTGGTGTGTGGTGGTTAGCGAAATAAGGGTTTCAACTTGGAAGGGTACGAATTAATTACAAAAACTCTGTCAATCCTTCATATGTTAGGGACTCAAAGAGTCTCCCAGATATCGTCTGCCAGTCACTTGCTACGGCTAGACGTGTGCTATGGCCGTAGCAAGTGACTGGCAGACGATATCATATAACGCGGCGTGCATAGAGAAGCAGCCTGTGCTCTTTGGCTCGAGAATCCGTAATAACTTAGGACATCGACCTCACTGCCGCATGAGCATCTGTGAGAAACGCAAACTCGGGTGAGCTGCTGAAATGCTATTCAAGAGGTATCGAGTAAAAAAGGTTCACAGAAGCTTACACAACCAAGCGCCCGCTCGTACAGTTTTCACTGCCTTAATTCTAACAAGATACTTGTGGTTATAAAATGCAACGTAATTGTTATATAAGACACACAATTATGAACTTTTACATAGACTGCCTTTAAGACTTCGGTAATAAATAAATTTATTAAAGTCTTAAACTATATATATATCGTAGTTTTTATGAAGAAAGTAATTGAAGTACTTTAAGATGCGCAACAAGATGCCGTGACAAGGAATATTAGCGAGCGCGTGACTATGAATTACCTTGAACGCTCAACGATAAAATTAAAGCTTTAAAATTGACAAATAAAAAAGTACCTCCTTTTAATCTTACTAATAAGCGTGTATGTATTTTAATTGGAGATAATACTCAAATAGAACATACATAGCCAGACATCTGAATACACGGATTTATATATAATTCTTGGTCATAACCAATCTTATAAATTTAAAATATATAGGCCAAATTGAATTATGGCAAATTTATTTCTCCGCCTTGTATTTAAACTTCGTTAAAGTAAGCCTAAAATACATTTTCGGAAAATTATTCGGAACTTTTGGTGATTTTTCACATTATAAAAGTAATGTACGAAGTTAAGAATTTATTTCTTACGGCATTATAAATGGTAACATTTTATTTCAAACAACCTTATTATCAATTAATCATACACTAAGAGGTTCAAGTTTCCCTTTATGGCAGCAACGGACCTATTTTCAAGTATACGATAGGTACAACTAGACTATGTTCCATATGTTAACTCTGTTTGATTTTTTTTGTAAACATAGGCTAAAATAGTGTTCAATTATCGACGTTAAATAATTGAGGCTAGCACTTGTAGAAAAGAACTGAAAAAAATAAGAAATTGGGGACAGGAATACGAATAATGTAAACTGAATATGTAAATATATGAACATAATGAATATTCATCACTTTCTTATATTTTTCTATTTTAGTAATTTATATACCTACAAGTGCCTACGAAAATAAGTCCATTAAACCTAACAATAATTTTAACTAAGCTGGCTACAACTAAGTACCATATTAAACTACTATATTAACTTCCATGACATCTGACATTAAGTTGTGAGCTATGTTTGCACTTTTAAAGTCACTTTTATTACCTACTTTTCTTCAATAACAATGGGATTTATGATGCTTTTGTGCTAGCCCCGATCCATTTTTTTTTTCACATGTAATCCTCGTGTAGCCTTTATATTATCTTCTATGAAGTACTAGCTGGCCCGGCGTACCTACCTACTTCATTTCTCTATGTTGATGACTACGCTGTCCATACAATCATCAACTGACGACGTATATAAATAACTCGTGACCATCAATTGTAATACATTTTTAAATCATTTTAGTATTAGAATTCGCCCTCCAAATTAAAATCCACCTCCATATATCAGTTTTACAGCCCAACCACGACATTTGCGCAACTAGGGTCAGTGTTTAGTATGAGAGAAACTTCTAGTTTCTAAAGGTTATCACTTAAATTTTATGAATTAAGTAAACTCAAATCAAGTTTAGCCAGTTTTAAACATATAATGGCATTGTCAGTTGAAAGAAATACTGCAGTTGAAAAATAATATCAGACACTGTAACAACACGGCGGGGAAAAAAACACCTATAGAACTATGTTCGCCACATTTCGCTCTAATTATCTTTATAGAAATATATGCCCTTAATCAATATTCAGCTATGAATACAAGACTTGACTAGATACCAAATTAATATAACATGGTGGATAAAAAAAAATTAAGTTTGGTTTCATTATTTCTGCTCTGTTCGCACCGCCTGATATTTGAACTGACAAGGAAAAAGAATAAAAACGGGTCATAAATGGTCAGATCTTTGCCATTTTCTTTATTAATACACTAGCTTTTTTAATGTAAAATGAATATTATTAACCATGGACCTAATAAAGCTAAGGTCATAATGTTGCTAAAGCAAACATTGTAAACTAGTATATTAGATCCAACTGGTATTACCCACCGTCAAGCAAATATGTGACATTCGCAACACTGCGCTTGGTGTACTCAGCAAAGAAAAGTATGCACGGAAGCATTTTGTACGTTTAGATTGCCCTAGTTTAAATATTTAAATATCAACATAAAAAAGTTAACGGATGGCTCAAAAGAACCAAAAAGGAGAGGAGCCATGATGATGATCATTAAAAACGTTAAATATATCAGGACAGTTTGAGTAATTAATAAGAACTAAAAAACGTCTTTAATAAGATTAAATACCATAGGTATTTCATTAAATACCACAATCGGATTTTACTTGTTGGAGCGAAGTTTGTATTCAATCTCGGTTTGTGGCGGCTCTGTTCATAATGGCATAAGTTCTAACAGAAATTGTCGACAGTAATTAGTGGTTTATTTACCGTTATTTAAATAAATACTTAGACTATATTAATAATGGTTAGCCTGATTAATTCATAAAACGTTTTTATTATTAGGCATATCGAACAAATCAGAAACCTTTTTTTGTAATAAATTCAACTATCCTCAATTTATCAATTGGAGCAAAATCAACAAACTACGTAAACGCATTATTAAAAACTTAATATAAAATGGTACTTGGTATATGTGTGTAATATATTTAATGTTGTTTATTTAACTTAACTCAAATATCATAATATTACTGCCATAGCGGTGAATATTCAATAAACTGCGGTTTAAAAAAACATTCCATATCTATTACCATTTTGGTTGATTCTCAAATAAGTAAATGGAGCAAAACCAACAAACTAGGCAAACGTATTTAATATTATTCAACTTAATTATTCAATACTCTAATAAAATGTATGGAATACCGTAATAATACATTAAATATTTTGTTAAAAAAATATTTATTTAATTATGTAATATTGTTTTACGTAGCAAAATATAAGATACGAGTTATTTTTAATGAAAGCTTGAGTGGCAAAATTAATGAAATTAAAATTTTGATTAATAATTTGTAAATAGTGGATTTTTCATACTTGTCGTTTTCGACAACATAAGGTTAAATAAATAAATTTATAATAAATAGGAATATTTAAAAAGAACGTCTTATTTATGGACGTTTTACGAAAAGTTATATAGTAAGTAAATTGTTAGGTTGGTACTAGGAATTCTGCAAATGCGTGTTCGTTGGAATTTTATTCGTTGGTTCCGAATCAAATTACTCAAATAGATTATGGCGAATGCAGACACATTCTTAGAAACATATATCACGTATAAAATATGCACAGTTACATCACGACCATTCTCTTAATTTTCAGAACTTAATCGATCGTCTTCTTTTTTGTATTAGATTTATATTCTCACTTAATTATTTAAAGAGTTATTACTATTTAAAAATAAAAAATAATTTAAGTATCATTACGTATATAGCTAATATATAAAAACCAGCCAAGTGCGAGTCAGACTCACGCACAGAGTGTTCCGTGCAAACCTGTAGGGATAGCCATGAACCAAAATGATAACCGGCTCACATATTATATTATACTAGCGACTGACTGCTTCACCGTATTATTCATCATCGCCATTTTTCAAATTAGTCCAGTATTATCATATTATATTTCTATCAATTAATCGCCTACATCAACACTATAAGAATCAGCAGTAAAGTATCTCAATTCTTCAGAAGTGTTTCTCCTTATCCTTCTTAAGTACCGGCACAAGAAAAATGCGCGGGCGGTTTTGTTTGAAAAAATCTATTAAAAAAATATCATTGATATTTGGAAAAGCCCAGTAACAATCGCAAAGTGCTAGCTCCAGACTATTTACTATTATTGAGACCTTAAAAATCTTTAGCGGCGTACATTCTGTTGAAGTAACAATATAACCCGTTGCGAGGAAGACGCAGTGCCAAACACATTTCAATTTTTTTTTCAATTATTATAAGTTCTTACTGGGAAAGCATGTTCGTACCAATCTGCTGTTGGCTATTGAATGATTTTTTAATGTTACTTTCGTAAAAAATCCGTTAAATTTATACAAAATAAACATTACCGCTGATGAGTTTTACTTTTGTATTTAAATCAGGGTTACACATACAACAACATTTATCTGTGTATACCTACTATTTGATTTTACTCCATTATAAATTTTCTTCATTTTGCTCGACGCCAGTACAGCAGTTAAGTTAGGTACCTACTCGCTTACCTAGTAATTCGCTATTCGTCTGGTGCAAACCTTTAATTTCTTCAAAAAATGTTTTTTACTTCACTTTATGAAAAATCAAACACAACCTCTTTAAGTAGGCATTTAATCTACCAAAATCGAATTGTAACATCAGTAGTAGGTTTTTTTTTTTAATATGTGCTGCAGTTTGCCTCATATGCACGTGTATTATTTTTTATAAACATTAATTAATAAGAGAAATTCTCTAAATAGCTAAATCTCTAAAGCAATTTTTACTCCTGAGAGGACTTTTCCTAGCAATATATAGGACTCCGCAGATAAATGAAACATCAGAAAGTTTTCAATTCCACTTGGTTGGGACCATAGATAGGATAGAACGTTTGTGAAATATAGAGTTCCGCGGATACCCAAGGATTTTTTATAGTTGAAACTTTCTCTTTTTTCAAACTTAACCCCCCCAAGTACTTTGAATTTTTAGCGCTCGATTTATATAGCTCATTTTTATTCAATGTCTCCATCAACCATTTACCTTCTCTGTGGATAGATTCACATTCGTAAATGTAAATCTTTACCGAAATTTTGTAATCATCGCAGAATTTAAAGACCTCTTTCTTTAGATTCTGCGATGATGACGAAATACTTAAATTATATTGACGATTAGAAATTGAATTTAATTGGAAATCTTTACAAGCTGTAAAAGTATGGGGTGAGTTAAAGTAATGTGTTGAAACTTCGTCTCATAGTCGGAGCCAAATAATCTTTATGCGGGATGCCATTTTTTGACGAACGCCCACGAATGCACGTGCCTACGGTTGGCCCGAATTCCAGAGATTCCTAACCCCGTTCTAAGTCATATAAATACAATGCTTTTAGAATGATACCAGCGGTCGAAAATGTCTTTTCCTGAATATTATAGAGAACAAAATATTGTATACTAATTAAAGACACTACCACGGGTTGACACTTGACAATTCTTTTTCTTTGACTCTTTAGTAGGTCAATATCCCGTAGTTAGTAAGTTTGATTTCTTAGTAAGTATTTAATAATTAAACTTTGGGTAAGTACGGTATAGCTAAATGGAATTCTAAATGTAAACGTGTTTTCTATCGCCGCTTCATTCTTGCACCAATATCGCAGCAAAGAAGAGCACTCGTGGCTTTGTTTGCTCATGACGAGAAGGATTTGAAGTACATATATTACGTGTTCAACGTGAGAGATTTATAAACAATGTTTGTTTTCTTTTACGTTATTCTTATAAATTATAAGTGAATATAGTAGTGTGTTATCAAAAATAGCCGTAGATATACAAGGAGAATAAAACAATGATAATCTATTAAACTTCATAAAACTATATACATAAATTTGATTAGGGACGTGTGTTAAATATATAATATATATTTGGTCCAAATAGTAAATAAAAGTAGATCGTCATAAGAAAAGTAACAGTTTGCTTTCAGTACTTGTCAGCATGACATATAGGATGGAAGGAAATAATTGAGGATAATTTACAAGGTAATTATCATTACATCGCATATAAAATAGTCCATTATAATTATATATTTATTTGTTGAAAATAACGTTGATTCCATTTATTGAACTTTGAAAATAATTTATATAAATGAATACCCGCACGAAATAATGAACATTATAAAATCGGAAGTCTACTTTAAAATAACAAATTTTGAAAGAGAGTAAGTACATACTTACATACTTTTATTTTTTTTCACTAATGAGTGATCAACTTACCCGTAAAAGGTGAGGCTTAAGAGGATTGTGAAGCTGTTGATTTTCATACAAAAGGCGATAACGTTTTACACCCAGTAAATATAGTTAGATTTTTATAATTTTTGGATATGTTGTAGATATAATGAGAAACTACGCCTGTACGTTTTGATTTTTAAGAAATATTGCTTACGCTAAAATTTATTAAATTTATTAGATTTATATGGAGATTTTTAAATGCTAATAAATTTTAGTGTAAGCAATATTTCTTAAAAATCAAAACGTACAGGCGTAGTTTCTCATTATATCTACAACATATCCAAAAATTATAAAAATCTAACTATATTTACTGGGTGTAAAACGTTATCGCCTTTTGTATGAAAATCAACAGCTTCACAATCCTCTTAATCATAAAGTATTTATTTCGTAGCTAACTTATTTTTTATAATCTTTATGAAAATTTTTAATGCAATTTCATAATAAAATAAATTAACATACAAAATACCTTATTTACAGGCTGCAAGGTAACAAATGCAACAAAAAAGGCAAAGGTTACAATTTTGTTCCAATCGCGGGTCGCTAATATCGATACTTACCTCACATCTATCGAAATTGACTGCCGTTTTCAATCGGTAAATTCGAATTGATTGAGTTGGTGAACTCATTCGGTCCCCTTCGATTTGGGCACGATTACTGCCACCGCGGCACCGAGGTGATTTCAGCTGAATACTAACAATCTCGACTCAATATGCGTAAACCCTTTCTCTTCGCAATTGATGTTATAAGTTGCTTGAGCTTTTAGCTAATAGTTAAAGTATCAATCAAGATTCTTAAGAGCATCTGCTGCCTGCATATAGAATTGGTCATGTGAATATCTCAATAAACTTACGAGACATTGGCACATTTATTTTTGTAAGAAATTATTTTTTGGGAGCATACCTCCTCTGTAATTCAAGCTGACGATGCGGAAAGTTGTATGTTCCATAATAATATTATTTAAATATTTTTGACCTTAGAGGCGTAAGAGTAAATAGTTTCTTGAATAAATTGGTTTAAAACTTAATTACTAACATTTCCCTTTCCGCCCGTCCATTCTGTCCACAAAGTTCGTTCTGTCCATAAATAGGTAGCTGCTCATTTTTTTACACAGCTGTAATTCAAATGAAGTAGGTAGGTACAAACTGTATGTTAAGTTTTGTTTTACAAACTCTTCACTTTGTTGTAATAATTTTGGGTATAATTCACATTCACAAAACCATAAAAAAAAACTGATATAACAGTCATAATTCTTTCCTTCACAAGAAAAGAGCGCTAAATGGCTTTATAACTGAACTAATTATACTCTCCCCGCAGTCTTTGTGGCAAAGTTAAATAAGTACGAATTTTGTATTTACATTTTAAGGAAAATAAAGAAAAGGAAAATATAACGTAAACAACACAAGCTCATCCTGGTTTGTCAAATGGATGGTTCCGTAAAACTCCCTATTAATATACATTACATAAATTTTATATTTTTATATCACGAGGGTTAACTTTATTCCTTTAAATTATGAGCAGAATAAAAAAAACACCATTGGTTACTATTTGTTTTGTAATATTTTAAAAATTAATATGTAGGTACAATAAAATGTATTTGTAAATAGGTACGTAAATGTATCATAATGTTGTTCCATATACCCTTACTAACGTACCTACCTATACATTTTCGTAGCAAAACTTGTTCCATATGACAAAAATTGTGACTTTATAATAGAACGTGATTTTATAAGGAAGTAAAGGCTAAGGAAAATGTTTAAAAATTATTAACTTTTTAATACAATCAGTAAAATTTTAGCAGTAAATAGGTAGGTATAGTAGAAAATTACGTGAGAACTCCAGTTGCGCTATTTCAAAAGATACAACACCAAGTTCGATGTGAGCCCTAAAACGTCTTAATTAGGGGCTTCTTGGTGACGGCCCAGAGAAGTTAATATTATTTTTTGCCGACTTAAGACCAGTTAAAAGTTTTATACTTTTACGTACGAGTGCTACTTATTATTATTATTAAGGTCCATATATTATATACATCATCTTTTAAGAATATTAAACTACTTAAATATGGGATTTTTTGTAACATATTCTATAATTATCAACTTCCGCTAGATTAAGTTTGAACAGAGAACGCGAAGCGCGATCAAAACAACTTTAACAATGCTTTGCTTTTTGACGAAAAAAAATACACGACGTATATTACAAATGTCAGTGTGATTCAAAATTCACAACCTTCATAGTTATATACCAAAACGAATCTCTAGATTATCGAATCAAAATGCACATTCTAGACTTTTAAAAGTGAATTACTTTATTTTGTAAAGGGTAGTTTAGCGAAGAAGCATGTTCCAGAAATTAAATGAAGATGACTATTATAATTTGTCAAAACAATTTTTAATACATTATTTTTTATAACTTAATCAAATATCAGTGATGATTCACAATTTTCAGGAAGCAGTCGGTTATTTTATTATTTTATAAAATGCTTAATATATTTTGAAAAACGCATAAACTTAAAGGTCTCGATCTAATAAAATCAGGCTAAAAATATGTAACACTGAGTTAAAATACGAAAAGGTAAGCTGGGAATTACTCAGCAGTCGGCGCTGGTTTATTTATTCATCAAAAATTTTTCAATTTCTCCTTAAATTTTACTTACCCTGCGAATCTCATTTCCGAAATGAGTCCGCCCTGATAGAGGTTACCATTAAGCGATCTCACTTGGATTTCACTTCACTGTGGTTTATAATTACATTGTAAATATTATTATATATATATTGCTTAAAAATATATCATATCTTTAATTACTTATTATTGATTTTTTGCATTATATGATCAGGATTACTTATTTATGATACCGAGGTCAGTGAGTCATACTGTCTGTAAGAAATAATGAGGTTCTTATTTTCCTATGCCAAATAGGTTCCGAGTAAACTACTCACAACGCCAACAATGTACTGTTCATTTGTATGTAAGTAGGTACTTTGTAGTGCTATTTATATTGAATCCATAGAATACTTTTATCTGTAGATAATAATAGTTTAGTAGGTTTTTGAAATGTATAAAATAGGAAATAAAGATAACTCAGAGTAACGTTGCGGTTAAGCTAGTATGATTAAATTCAATTTAATAATTTTAAATGTTTTACATTTTTCTCTAGTAACCTTATACGTGATTTAAAGGGGAATGGTAGCCAGCATACTCATTTAGGTATTCTCTATTCATACAAGCTCTTTTGTGCACGAAAAGTTATCTCATAATAAGTTGCAATTTGTACCACAGGAACAGAGCCAAAATGCTTTATACACTCTTGTTATTTACTGCTTTGGGTCTGGGATAAAAAGAGCCTCATACCTACAGATTTCAGCCGGTAAAGTTGCCTGCGAGTGCTGTTTGGTTCCAATAGACAAACCTATTGTTACAACGGCCATGTTCGTTTAATATGTGTTTTTGTCTAGTGTTACCTGAATATGTAGCTACTCGCCTACTTAACAGACCCGTACATTATTATCACTTGTCATATTATTATCGTGATAATATTGGATGATAGTAGGCCCCAAAATAAGTCTGTTCCAATATCACTCAATACTTATGTAAATTGCAAAATTGATAATGCACATTAATTAGATATAAATTAATCAGTTATGTCAGTGTGTCATGTCAACATGTGTGCGTTTTAAACATTCAATGCATGAGACATCTTTAAGTTCGCAAAGTAGGTAAGTAATATTCCCCAAAGATTATTATAAGCCTACGTTTATTTCTCAAAATGTTCTTACATTTCGCATATTCAACGAAATCAACGATTAGGTAAATGACTAGATATTATGCAAATGAAGGCAAAACGGCGTAAAGTTGGCGTGTAAATTTAGATAGTTATTAGGAAATTGATATCGCAATCAGTGTAATAATACAATGCTGCCACCGAAAGCAATTTTCTCTTCTGTAGACCACATTCCCACTATTTGCATGCATAATGTATAGTAAGTATGTGTGTATTTTTGGCATTCTCCTTAGATCAGTCACCACCTATGACCAAACCAAAACAAACTACAAAACTATTTTGTACACATGTGTCTTGTACTTATATCAGAATTTTAATTTCGCTGTAAACTAAAGGGTTTATGTCCTAGCGGACCGACGGTACTAGCGAATTCGTTAGATTTAACATTTCATATATATTACCACGACCTACATAAGTAAGTATTTTTTAAGGGAAACATATTTTGGATTTTAGAGCAATTTGAAATCGAGTTAGTTTTGATTATTTATCTTTCAGGTAGCTACAAAGCAAGAATCGACAGTATCGTTATCTAAGTGAAATATCTACTTTTATTATTACACTCTATTTTCTGGTAAAGTTGCTAGTAGGTAACTTAGATCTCACGTGGGACACCTACAGACAGTTTAATCCAGAGATAATCTTTAAAACCGCACTCTGAAACAAAATATTTATTTAATAAAAGCCGATTGCGGTCACTGTATTTCCAACGAAGAAACTGGATAAAAAAATTATGATCCGATTCGAAGTGACGTCCTTACACCTACCTACCTTGAAAGAAAATATGGCCATTTTTACTAGTGACAACATTCTTTGTGTAATTTGCATAAAAGATTTTCTTTTTCATCCAAATCCTATTCTCTAAACGATCGCCTTGTCTATAGCAGCTTTATACGCGTAGATTAAGGTTTCAACGTCAATATTAGAAAAAGTTAGATACATCCCGATTTAGGGGATGAGTTGCCAATTCCACTGGGATCTCAATTTTATTATTTGTGCTTGTTGTAGAATATTTGAATAAAGTTTCACGTAAATCCATTGAAGGAATAAAAACTTCCCTCAGCTATTCCATCTTCTTATGTCGGATTTTAAAAAATTCTTTCTCTGTGCTCACGTCGTATGAAAGCACATCTATACAGAATTTTAAAATTTAATAACCAGCAATTTTGGTAGTATGTTGATCGATTGGTCTGTTTATTCCTTTATGTATCTAATTGACCTATACTTATTTTCGCACCATTTACTCACAAAGATAACAAAATATAAGGCGTTGAATCGCTAAATTTATAAAACAAGGATAGACCGAAACCGCTAAAGGGTGTTAGTGACTGTCAGCAACCAATCTATCTGCTGTGCTGAGTAAGTACCCAAATCGTTTAGTAGATTTACAGCATTTAGGGTTCTGTGGACCGACGATGGTATATTACATCGATAGACACTAGGTATAAATTGCTTAATATTCTTATTAGAAAATTGGTAAGAAAGACATTTGATATTTTTTACGAGTTAACGAAAGTTTGAGTACCTGCTCACAATCAACATTGTTAATACTAATAATTGCTTATATTTATTATTTTATAACAATATACAGGGATAGTAGAGGAATATGCTGTTCTTCTTTATTACCTACCTATTCTAAAATCGAAACGACTGACGAAACTCAAATCAATAATATAAAATTGTACATAAATACTGAAACATGTAGTAGGGAGATGCAACTCTTTAATATGTGTATGAACTCGTTCTGTAAAAAGTTCTCATAAATTTTACAATTTTTGGTAATTTCACTTAACCAATTTTACTACATAGAGTAAGATTCCTGAGCGGTCAAACATAACTTATTTTCACACGAATAAAACCGTTAGTTTTCAGTAGCGTCTCGTGTGCCTTGAAAACCTACGCGCTTGTGAAAACTTGCCGAGTGACACCTTAATAAATATTAAAGTAAATAAGTTTATTGCATATATTTGGGGTAATCATTTTTTATTCGTCATAATGATCAAGGCAATCATTTGAGTTTTCATCGTTCATCCAATCACGGTACTGTCCGTCCGAATCATTATCCTCATCATCGCTTTATCTACAAAAAACAATTTTAAGTCTAAAAACCTGAAATTACAGATATGTATAATTGTATATTAAATTTTAAACTTGAAGTTAAAGTCAAGTTGTCGGAAAGCGGCAGTTGAATAAAGGGATGAATGTTAAAACAACCAAAATAGACAGCCAAAAGGGTTTATTACAATAGAATAGGAAAATAAAAGTATTTACAAATAAATTACAAAATAAGAATAATTTACAATGAGGAGTAGGTAGATGAATGTGTGAAGGGCAGAGGGATGAGCGTGGTTATGAATTGAAGAGGTGATGATGAGGTGGCTCGGCGTAGACAGCAGGAGGCAGGGCTCGGGTGTCGGCGTTCCAGGCCCGCCGCCTCAGCAATTAGGGTAGCCGGGCGGACTGGATGGGCCCGGGTCGAGCTCCGCTGCAGCCGCATGTAGGTGAAGCGCAGTGCAGCAGGTAGGTGCAGCAACTGCAGCAGGACTGCTCCTCAGGTAGTGTGTAGGGTGAAGGGTTAGATGAAGGCGGTGACGTTGAGTACTTTAGTCTTTAGGCTTTGAGGTTTTAGATTTAGTTTCTTCTCGTTTCTTCAGAGGTAGGTCACTCGCGAGGTCGAAAGGTAGTCACAGACTTTGGGCCTGTAGAGTCCGGGGCGAGCTGGCCCCGGACAAGGCCTTTAATTTCGAGTGCTGAACTTGGCTCAGCTGCTGTCGAAATGAATGAGGTAAATGAATGAGGTGAACGGTCATGTGGAAGTATGGAAATGCAGTCGAGCTCTCGAGGTTAGCCCGGTACAAAGTACCTGATCTTTGAAGAGAATCACTAACTTCTCCTGGTAATTGGTCACCCTCAAACCGATGTAAGTTAAACTGGTTTTCTTCTAATCTCCAACCATTGTGTTCAGGAGTAAAAATGGTTGGTATTTTCTCATTAGCATGAAATTACTTGCATTAAAAATTTTAAAGATTTGGGATTAAAATCTTCATTGACATTTGATACGGTGTAGTTATTTAAAAACAACTGAAGCCGGGCAGTATCAACGTCGAGTATACCAAGAATACTATGAATTAACGAATACACAGTGCTCTTACCCTCATAATTCTGACTAAATATTTTTTGTCTTAGGAGATGTTTGGTCACTCTAATTTGTCGGACTGATTGTGTTATGAATTGAGACGCACTCTTAATTCCACTTATTTATTAGATAGGTAAAGAAAAACTACTTGTCGTCTGCCTGTCGTCGTTCTCAATTGTTCGGTATGTCAAGTCAGGTCTAAATTCCAAGGTCCCGGTGGCGAGTCCGTTGTCAGTCGGCCGCGTCAACCAAGGAGGTTAAACGCCACGACATCCCCACCTCCAGTATTGGAGTCCAATACTCAAAATGGCGAGTGGGCTCCGTCCATCTCAGTCAGGTCCTGTTAGTCCTTCCTAGCCCGTCAAGTCTGACCGTCATAACTTATTTTCACACGAAAATTAGGGGTCACGTCGATTCTACACAGTTTTGTCACCGGTCGTTTGTAGAATTCGTGTCCCATCCTTACGTCATCCACCATTACGTGCCCATCTCGCCCCGGATACGTCTTTGTTATGACCCCTCGAGGCCATGGGTTTCTGGGCAGCTGGTCGTCGACAACCACCACCAAGTCTCCTTCGGCAGAAAAGCAGAGGCAGACGCTCGGTACTACCTGTCCCGTCGAGTCAATGTAGGCAGGTATTCCTTCACCCAGTGCTTGCAGGTCAGATCAGATAGTCTCTGCGACTCCCGCCATGTTCGTCGCACTAGATCGCCGTTAGTAAAGGACCCAATGGGCGACGTCACTGTCCTCTCATTGCTAGTCCCTGGCAACAAGAAGTGGTTCAGAGTAAGCGGGCGGTCGACTTCGTGGTCTAAAGGCACATAAGTCAAGGGCCTTTCATTAACAATGGCTTCCGCTTTGGCCATCAGTGTGAGCAGCGTATATTTTCCGGGAACCCTTGTCCTTGATGAGGCGCTCCCAACACCCATGCATATGGGCGGCACTTGCTGCAATAAATAGCCACTCCAGACATCTGATGCTACCAAATCTTACCAGTCCCGGTCTATAGCTGAAACGGCTCGCTTTAGCTCTTGGTCTGCCCCTCTGAACGTCGTAGCGTTGTCGCTCCAGATGTCTCGGGCGACCTCGTCGAGCAACAAACCGTCGTAGCGCCATGCTATCCGCAAGGACAGCATATCATATGCAAATATGACGTGTTAAAAGGTCTATGTCGTTGGCAAAGCTTCTCCTCTGGCTCTCCCATATACAGATAACTTCGGCATCCTTTAGCTCCTGTGTCGTCAGCTCTCCCATACATTCAGCACGTAGTCGGTTGGCGGACGTTGTGGGTAAAGCGAAGTAACCACGCAGCTCAGTGCTTCGGATTAATCTCCAATACTTGGAGAAGCGACTAGCGTCGGGAATAGAGTCAGATATGTCCGACGTCAGATATGCATACAGCCTTAACTTCCACGTCCTCTGGGTCTAGCGCGACCTCCTTGTGGCCCTCAAGCCACAAACCCTCGATGTCGTGGCGTTTAACCTCCTTGGTTGACGTGGTGACAAATAAGTAAAGTTCATTTATTTTTTGGGTAGCTTAAAAGCGTCTGACAAAACTTCTGGTTCATCAAAAGTGTCTGACACTTATGATACTACTTTAAAATAATATTCTGAATGATATATATATAAAAATCAGACATTTGAATTCAAGTTAAATAACTCTTATTTTTAGTTACCTTTCTCACCTTTCCACCTTCACGCTACTGAAAACTTAAGGTTTCAATCGTGTGAAAATTAGTTATGTGTGATCGCTCTGGGATCTTGGACTAATAGGGGCGTGGCAGCCGAACATTTGTCCCCTAAATCTCACTGGGCAAGTAACACCTTAACCGTTTTAAGCCGGCTGGTCTGAAGCGATAACAAATCTCTTGAGCCATCATAATGTGAAAATTATTGATTTCTCTTGGGTGCACAATGTGAAACGCTAATGTCGCAGTTATTTGAACTCATGATGAATAAGTGTACCTAAAATATTAGATAAACGGTTTACCTACTCTTACATTTTGGAACGGTTGAATTAATAAACGCTTTACTACTAGATGTCAAAGTGAAGCGTTATCTTTAATAACATGTTTTTGCTTAATTAGTTTTAAGTTTATTTAGAGTATTCCTAAAAGCGTGTTACTTTTCCTAAATCTGACCAGAATAAACAAGTTAGTGAGTAAAATATAACAATCATTGATCAAGACGACATGTTTGGAATTGAAGTTTTAGATGAGTAGAACGCTATGTAGTGTTAGCTTTTGTAAAATAATTAATATCTGTCAAATTGTAATTAAACTATGTGGCTGTTTATGTTACCTTAGTCAAATAAAATGTAGTTAGCATATATGTTCAAAAAGGGAACACGTCCTGGTATCATGGTGGGAGGGCATGACGATTTGGAACAGGAGACAAAAAGTAATGTTGGAATTGGAAACATTGTTATCAGGTAAAGACCTGAACAATCAATTCAAAGGAATTGATTGTTCAGTACTCATGAGTTAATCTACGTAATTGAACGAAAAGACAATTGAGTATTATTTATGAAGTAGAGGCCAGTGTCTCTACAGTAGCTACCCGATGTATTGTCGAGTTAGAGTGACATCGGCCGCGAGAGCTACGGTAATGGCTTTCTCATAGTGGTTATTGTGCGGAAAACGTCTAGAGATACCCTTTTACGTGGCAAGCCACAATTCTTGTAGCAGAGGTGTATGTTTGATGAAATAGCAGATTCAAGCTTTTTTATATTATTATCTTAAAAGCAACATTACCACATTTAATAACAAAATAAATTTTGTTTTGTATAAAACGTGAGCTAGAACCTTATTATTAAAAGACATAACAATAAAAAAAGTTGAGAAACCATCTGCAAGTTTGCAGCGTTATATTCAAAGTGGGACAACGTAACGTTCAAACTCATCAAGTGTTTGTTTATATACCGACGTTACGACATAGCTCGGCGTAAATCCGACAAAGCCCGCTAATTCACAGCTGCCCCGGAAGTCGTTTATCACGAACAATTTCCTCTAAAGCCATCCTTGCTCTCTGCGCACTTTGCCAGACGCCCCTACCTTGGCATACTATCTGATGTGATTCATGGGATTTGACCTTTTGACCACTTTTATTTATTTAAATCCTATTATGCAGGTTCCTCGAAGAAAGACCTTTTATATAAAATAGTAGTATGGAATTGTAAAATTCTGCAATAGGGAATTTATTTAGTTTAATTTCATATGATTCAAAACAGCAATAAAATTCAGTATATACCTAAATGTATATACATTTTAGTGGGTAAATACGTAACCCTAGCGTAACTTAAATGAATTTACCGTACCAAGACATGGACATCATTGAATCTCTAGAGCGGCAATTTTGTATGAAAAGCCAGTGTTGTTCGCTAAATGAACTTCTTAATTATTGACAACAGCGCGGTACTTAAATATAACTTACTAGCTTCTGCCCGCGACTTTGTCCGTGTGGAACTCCTCCTTTTTTGCAGTCGGTTAAAAATTAGCCTATGCCCTTTCTCAGGCTCCAGACTTTATTTGTACCAAATTTCATTTAAATCGGTCCAGTAGTTTTAGCGTGAAAGCGTAACAGACAGACAGATAGCGTTACTTTCGCATTTATAATATTAGTTAGAATAATTATATAACCAAATGAAGATAAAAAACAGGAGGAACGAGAAAGTTATGTTAATGTTATTTTTGTGTATGTACCAATAACAGCTTTACATTAAAGCCTATAACGTTTCGCAAACAGTTTCAAATAATATGCAAAATCAAACAAAATCATTAGTAATAATGGTAAAACAATATTTTTTTATAAACTGACTAGCTGCAACTTGTCCAATAAAAATACATTTTTCGTCCTAATTAATATTATAAACTAACTATAATATTATAAATGCGAAAGTAACTCTGTCTGTCTGTCTGTCTGTCTGTCTGTTACGCTTTCACGCTAAAACTACTGGAGCGATTTAAATAAAATTTGGTACAAAGAAAGTTTGGAGCCTGAGAAAGGACATAGGCTACTTTTTAACCGACTGCAAAAAAGGAGGAGTTCCACGCGGACGAAGTTGCGGGCAGAAGCTAGTAATAAATAAATCCCGGACTTCTGTCATTTGGTTCATCGTATCATTCCTTCTGTGCACAAAATTTAAGAAAATAAAAAGTCATGTCTTTCCCAAAGAATTCTTTCCCTTTACTTTTGGACATCCGTACAGAAAAATACTTTTCAAAAGCAAACATATTCATTCAATCTCCGTTTACGGAAATGATAATAAAGTGTACTAAACTGCAACAAACTTTTTGCTAGCCTTTCTTTTTACATGACTAAAAGAACTTTCAAAGCCAGGGGCAACGGACCAAAGTCCTTAAATTTTTATTTAATTTTGAGGAATACTTTAATAGACAACAAAATTATAAAAATATGTTTATACATATTCAGTTATTATTTACATTCCTGCACCCCACACCTTGCTAAAATATAATTCTTCGAGCTGACATAATATACTGGTGTCTCATGAAACACAATAGTAAAATTACATAATAATTAATATTATTAAGGAAGCTTCAAAAATTGTAAGAGCCTTTGAAGCATGAGAAATATTTCAGAATATTGACAAAACTTTAACTGTTACTAAGTTGTTACTAACTTGCTGTTTTCAAACTGAAATTTTGCTCGGCAAATTTATTTAAATTTTTACAATAATAGCACAATATTTTAAAAGACTGTCAAAATGCAGAGCCTTTCGGCTTATTAAACTAGCCTGAATCATTTTGCAACTAAATTGACTTTCAAATACAACGTTGTGCCAGAAACAACAATACAGTTTATTTTAATACGTCTTACAATAAAAAGCTATAGAAGATTGTTGTAAAGCCTTAGGACTTTGGTCGTAGATAGAATATGAAACAATAATTCAAAATAACATATTGATAGGTATTAGAAAACTAGAATAAAAGTTATTACACATTAAGCAAAACAATCAGAAATTCTACTTACTTACTCATTCACTACATGCTACCTATGTCATATTCGTATCTGACAAAATTGAAGTTTAGTCTCAACATTGAACCTCAGCATAAAATTAATATATCATTATGCTACTTAAATCCGTTACGGTTATTTTATATAATATGTATTGCCCAATTTATGGCACGTTGTTTGATTCGAATGATGACTAAACGTTTATTCGATAGCAAATTGACACGTGTCGACCGTTCTAATTGTGTTAAGTCTACATAGCCGTGGAATTTGCTAGACAGGTAAGCTGCATATCTCACGCAGGTGCTCGTCTCAGTCTTGGCCGCGTGGGCGTCTTCGGTAAGTAAGATATTTGCCATTCCACTATGCTGAACGTTCTTACAGATACTTCACTTCTCTTATAACTAGGACCTTACAAATAAATATAACGTCGATCACGTAAAACATGTAAATCATAACTAAAGTATCCGTCTTACTATTTTTATATGTATTCTCGTCCCAAATAACGCAGTGTCCCAAGACCAAATTCTCTAACCAGAATGTGTTGCTAGTCATGACTTACGTCAATAATAGTGGTGGCTCACAATGGGCCTCATGAGTTCAAAGGCTCAAAGTCACTCAAAAGACAACAGAAAGGGCTACGCTCGAAGTTTGACTGCGCTCTCGAATCGGGAATGATGAGATTCCCACAAGGCCCAAGGTAAATCGTAGCCCTTTACTATTTATGGACAAAATTGCTATAATTATGTAATTACAGCAATTTCAACGATTAGCTATGTTTAAAACCTTATGGGAACAGAACAAAAAATCATGTTATACCTGTTAATTTACCAATTATTTCGGTTCAGTACGTTATTTATATTACGCAATAGATTAGTCTAGTCTGTTTTATTTTGATCATTGTTATATAGCTTGTCATATTATTGCAAGATATAGCCGTCGTATGAAGCATTACTTAATTAATAATAGCCACAATGCCTGGCCGCCGCGGCTAATATAGATTGGCATCCCACGTTTTATGGCCCACGTGTTCTTGTTAATACTATATAAGTATAATACATACATCCAACATTCTTACCTACTTTGTAGCTAAAACTAGTGGGATATTAAGATTTATTTCATAAGGTATAGTGTTCAAAACATTATTCCACCAACTAAATGACAGCATGGATGCAAAGACTACCAGAGAAAAGTTTGCCTGCGAAATTTCGGCAATATACGCGGCTCAATAACATATTAGGGTAGGTAGGTAAAGATGCTACGATCTCCGCGTAATTTGTACCTACTTATTTTTTTACAAATTAAATTTCTTAATTGTACCTAATTGTACTTAAACCCAACTAATTATCGACAAAGAACAACTCAAACACTAAAAAACACTTATATTATGTAAGTTTCTTCATAAAATTATGAAGGATTTTTTTTTTCTTCTTACATTTATACGCTTTTAAGTTATGATAAAATTGAATAAAGATCAATTGAACACGAAAGTGCAGGTCTAATGCACAGCAATTTATAGCGAGAGTTTTTCAGCATAAAACCTGAGTGATCTGTACTTAAGTTAATCCTACGTAATGTGAGCTACATAATATAAATAATGCGTCGTGATTTTATATTGTTTACATTCTGGTTATTTATGCACAAAATGTTTATACGCTGGGTGTGCATTTTTTATAATAATATCAGGAATATAATAATCTGCACAAATAAATGATGAATGTATAAACATACCTATTTCAACTTCTTTAAAAATGTCTACGTCAAACTACAGAAACAATCCAAACTAACCTAAAATTAGTCGAAATTTATCTATTCAAGCTCTCCCTATGGGTAGGACTAACGTGCACCGTCACTCGCAACAAATTACACATCGCCAGTTTACCTTAAAGTGACGGAAAATTGATGGATTTTGAAAATCGTTTATGTGCTTAAGTCAAGCACATTCATATATGGTTTACACATAAGACATTTTTCAAAATTAAAAACTCTTTATTTAAAAACTCGTTACTCCATTTTCTTCGGCCGTTTTGTAGGTATACAGCATTCATTAAGTTTAAAGTCTCTTTCTCGTAGTAAAACAGGGAGCTTATTTGGGTGATGAATGTGTTCCGTGAGCAGCTGGGAGAGAACCTCTATTAATCGTTTCAAAATGAGATGCTCACACTTTTCGAACACGCATGAGAGTACTTTTCTGTTCGCCTGTTCGGAAAAACGGTATATTTTCCTTAAGATAGAATGATAATAGAAATGTTACTTTACAATATGTGAAATCGTTTTTTCGGGAGAGTTTTAAATTGTAACTTTATTGAAATTAACTTGTTGATAAGGAAAAAAATACACAGGATAAAACACCAACCTTCCCACAAAACACTAATACCTGATTGGTGACTTGGTAATACACGCAAAATTTCAAAATCAAATTTGAAGACGAAGAAGAAAGTTTCGGCTGTCTGTTTGATCAATCAACCAGTTTCTTCTGTAATAGTATTGTTAATACTTTTTATATCATATTTTCGCCTATAACTTAAATAACAAATTCCGTGAATTTAAGACGACTAGTAAATAGACTAGTCGTCTTAAATACATCATAAACACAGTATATAATCTATTGATTATATACTGTGTTTATGATGTATTTCACTCAAGTTTATTAATGCAATACTTTGGTATTACACTGCTCAACTTTGAAAATTCAAATATTTTGTTTCAGTAATACATTATTACATAAATAATTGCGGGAATCGTATATCTTATATGCATAGGTAAGTATTAATAAAATTAAAAACACGAAATTCAACGAGAGAAAAATGTAAATATAAATATGTACTTACGTAAGTACCTAATTGTATTACATAGGGAAAGTTTTCTCTTGTTGTTAAATTTGTAGATAGATATATTTCGTCAAAATGATTCACGATGACAAAACAAATTCGTCCGCGGCTGACATATTGCGTTGTATACCTGGTGCAAATTGAAACTTATTTAACATACATTTTTCACATGGCATCACCGAATCGGTAACAGTTATGTGATAGTTCATTCGATTTATGGTGGAGTTTTTTGTAAAAAATAAGTTAAAACAGTGAAACATTTCGAAATAACTGCCGAAGCACTCTAACTATTGTGATTTTATATCCTTGTTTCGTTTCAACTGAAAAATTATATCATAGACCAATCCTTTAAAAATATATTTTATCTGTCATACTGAGAACAACATAGAGAAATCTCGCTTGATAAAAAATGAAAACGGTAGCCATTTGTATTTAATTTCGTCCTAATGAAGACAAGTGACTTTACCTACAGGAGGTTACTTATCTGAAATAAGATTATTTATTCTAAGAATCGACTGATTTGACGACCATCGTAAGGAGATAAATGTAAATGACATTACTTAATATTTTCAATAGATGCTTTAAATTGCTAAAGGGATTTTTTGTTAGAGAGCATTCAGAGGAAAGAAAGATAACTAATGATAGGGAACGCAGCGTTTATCTATAAGTAAAATTATGTAAGTATCCATTTAATAACATATAATTTTTCAATCATCCTAAATAACATAAAGAGTTTTACACACTGAAAGATAGATGATGATTTATGCAAGCTACCGAAGACCATGCAATTAACAACAGTGTGGCTCTACAAGTTAAGCTATAAGCTTATGTCCAAGCTATACAGCTTATGTTAAGCTGAGGCAACCTCTATGTAACTACGTATTAGTACGTATCTATCATATATCCATAGTGGGTATATGCGTGTTAGTAATATCTACTCATAATGCCTGCATTCCAATGGTTTTTCTGTTCCACAATGCTCGCTTCTCCTTTCAGTGAAGCTTAATTGCATTTTTGATATGAAATAAAACTATTATGATTAGTAAACACACGAAAGGGCAGTCATTTTATTATTTCGGACTTTAAATGAAGTTTAGAAGCTAAATTTTGTGACTTCTAGTTGAATCGTCGTGAAATTAGTAACGTACACGTAGTCCTGACCGCAGTACAATAATATGGAGACTATGGAAAATTTATAAGGGAATTAAGCATGTTAATTAATATTAATATTAAGTATCTATTTAAGCTGTTGCTTAATATTTGGAACGCTTTCAACTTGTTAAAAAGTGACAAATACATGCAGCTATAACATCGCTATACCCGCTACTCACAAGCACCGCATGCATTCTAGGTGAGCAATCCTAACTCTTACGTGTGTAGACCGCTAACCATTCCTAACTATTACGTGTTATAATTGATACCTACGCAATGATAACGAAAACAATAAAACTAACAAACTGATCTCGACAATATAACACGCATGAAGAACAGGATAAATCAATTAGGATCAGGATATACCTACCTAACACGTTCTAAATGTACCTAATGTGTTATATCCTGATCCTAATTGACGTATTGCCTAATAATATTCCATCGCAATAGACGCATCGACAAGCATGGCACAATATATGCATTTGTCTGGCATGAACTAATGTATTAATTGAAGACCATGTGAGATTTTGATCGTCGGTCTTATATAAGACAGTAGTATTTAATGTAAATAATAACACAATGTCAACACTAATACACGAATTTTACATTAACAAATTATATTAGAACTTTTGCTGTACATTTCTATGTCTACATTCATAATATTATAAATCCTCAATATAATTTGAAAATCCGCTAAATCACAAATATATTGAATTGTCTCACTGTCTTGGTTTGTAGGTATATAACAGTGCATTGTAATACAAGTGTCATAGTTAATAATTACTTACGAGACAGGTCTTGTGGATTTAGCCGAGTATGTAATTATCAATCCACACGGGTTTCATACGAAGTTTTCAACACAATTGCGAGGAAAAAATGCAATTTTAACAGACTTTTATTACCTCTTTGAAAAATATTAAATGTCAAGAATGTTTTTACATCCACGCGTCGAATTTGCAATCCGCGTAAAAGTAATCGACAAGTAGCCAATATTGCCTATGACTCAATATGTAGCAATTTTAATAATGAACAACGATATGTTCATTATGAAAAATGTTATATATCGCACCCCTAGATCTAAAGGGAGCTAACTCAAAAAAAGTAACTTTTTCGGGAGAGGCGAAATTGTTGTAAGGAATCGGATCCTTTTTTTAGCGTGTGTTTAATTAAAATCTTCAGATTTTTGAGTTAGCTCCCTTTAGATCTAGGTGTGCGATATATAAGTATATCGAGTAGTAGTATTTTATTTGTAAGAGAGTTTATGGTTAACAGTAATTCATTTAATAAAACTAAACTCTTATTTACCATAATTAAAAAGAAACCATTTAGTATTTCAATTATTTTTTACTAGTTGTGCCCACGACTTCGTCCGCGTGGAATAGTTATTTTCCCCGTTTTTTACACATTTTCCACTGTTTCTTCGCTCCTATTGGTCGCAGCGTGATGTTATATAGCCTAAAGCCTTCCTCGATAAATGGTCTATCCAACAAAAAAAGAATTTTTCAAATCGAACCAGTAGTTCCTGAGATTAGCGCGTTCAAACAAACAAACTCTTCAGCTTTATAATATTAGCATAGATTAGCTCTCTGGCAAAACTATGTCGACATATATAAAAGCAACTCTATTAGCTTGTTAAATTGAGAATGCTTTGTTGACATTCTTTCATATAGTTTGAAGACTTTGAAGTGTACGAACTTAACTTATTGAGGACCACCCCAAGTTAAGTAATCTACAAATATTACAGTACTTGTTATGTAATGAATAAAACATCTCAATAAGTAAAAAGCCCTTGTGCACTTGTTATGAGTCTTAAAACATTTAATAATATCCTCTTTTAACAAGTGTGTTGTAAATACAATAATAAAATAAATTAACAATCAACGAAAATAATTCAATGTATTATGACAGCAAATCAAATTCACATCAGTGTCAGTGATCTAGTAGTTAGGTACTATCGGAATTTCTTATAATTTCGTACTCGCTACACATCGAAAATATACTTACCAGATATAACTTGCGCGTTGTACTTGCTAATATTCCGGAAACTTTACAGTTCCCATATTTATGCCGACTGAGCTGACGATAGTTTAAAACAGTAGTTTTTATTATAATTTCCTTCATTTTTTATAACGTTCTAATTTTACAACTTCATAATATAAGAGACCTACTAAATGTCCCGTATTTGTATTCACGATCTTTTATTTGAATTGATATTTTTTTGTTTCATCTTTTCATGCAAATTTTATAATATACAGGAATCTGTTATATTCCTAAAAGCCATAAAAAGCTTCCTATGAACAACTTTATGGCATCCCCTTGCTATGTAAATTCCTGCGTATTGAATCCCAAATTTCTTTTCAATTCACATATAAAAAGGTGAAGGACGCAATATCTCGGGCTGTGTCACGTATTTGCGTTAAAGAGTAATAAGAAAAATGTTATATATATATTACAGAAAATATCACATGAGAATAGTATAGTGCACTGGCCTAAATACTGGACTGCGCTTGAAACAACAACACATGTCTAATTAAATTAAACGGAAAAAAACCTTTTACAATTATGTAGGTATCTCTTCGTTCCTATTGACTCACGTACGATTGAGAAAACAAGAAAGTTATCATTCAGGAATATTATTACTTAACCATCAACATCCAAGAAGGTATATCAACAGTTAGACAAAAGATGTCGCCGTTTACATTACCTCAATTCAAATTTGGTTATGAAAATGATAAAAGAGTATCTACCAGAATTAATAAAGGCATCGTTGACGACTCCGCCTGTCCTGGATTTGTTCAATGGGTGCGTCAGGTTGACCCGGTCGCGACTTATCTTTTTGCTTGAGTAGGTATTCACCAATCCCAGTTTTAGGCTTTGATTCTAGAAGCAAAAGAAACGTGTAAGCCGACCTAAACCCAGATGAAATATTTTGTTATTCCAGCCTGTATATAGAATATATATAAATATACATAAAATAATTAATTGTTAAGTTTTGAAAGCCTATTTGAATATTGTATGTAGTATTGATTCTAAAATATCCCAATCGACTGTCAGAACTTGACAACTCACGACCTCTCGCTAAATGGATATATTGCTATTTTAACAGGTATCGCTTTGACCTTCCCAATTAACTACGTGCCCTGCTCTTTGTTTCTGTTTTAGTAGTCCAGACTAAAAGGCCAATATTCTTATTTATGGCTCTCTTGAGTTTCTCTCTTGCCAAATCGGTGCTAAAAATACGCTGCGACTATTAATGCCTACTGGTATATGTTGTATTATGGCTGCAATCTTTTTATTTATGATTACCGGTATACTTTTACGAGTCCGTACCTCCGAATGACAAATCGGAGCCATTAGATTCAAAAGATGTTAATAATTAAGACAAAGGTTTCTTTGTCAAATAAATTTTCCTTTCTTAGCGGCATCTTTCAACTATTTAATTTAAATTTTTGTAGACCATATTTGTATAAACAACAATATATTTTTACATGTATTTGTATAATATATCTATTTAATTTAATTTATAATACAGTAAACACTGACAAAAAAACAACTTATGCCATGAACAAGGAGATTATTATAAATTAAAATAATAGTATCAGAAATGCCCGTACGGGTGTGGCAAGCGGTATAATTTTACCCAAGACCCCGTCTACTTTATGAAATTAGGGGTTTCTTGTAAATTTAGCTAAATTATTTTAGTTTTTAACCTGATGTTACAATGTATATGTTCTTAACATAGTATGTTGAAGAAAATTAGTTCGGCCGATTATGTTATTGGAAATGAAAGTAGCGATGGAAAATCAAATGTACAAGGATGTACTGAATTGCCGTATCAAATGAAAGATCACATTACAAAATTGAATGTTTAAAAATAATTGGGGGTGAATATGGGTACCTATGTAAAACCAAATTACTACAAATGCACCGCTATAGTTTAGTCGTTTATAAATGTTTTTGTATAGGTACATTAAAAAACAACCAGATTCATAATTTAAAAGGTACCTACACGAGTGAAATATCATATGGAAGAGGATCACCAAATTAAATGTATAGGTAATGAATTTTCATAATAAGGGTAATTGGACCAAAATTAAAATTGTCTGGTCGAGAAGTGAGTTCTGTGAGAAAAATCGATCCAGTTGTCTTAAAAATATGGAAAGTTATTTCATTTGATTATTATGATCTTTTAAAGTTGGCAAAAAAATGAAAATTCCTAAAAATTTGTTAACTTTAAAAGTTCATAATAAACAAATGATATAACTTCTATGATTTGTTATAACCAAATCCTGTTGAGTATATATTCAAAAGGATCTCCAAGAAAGAGAATAATTTTAGAAAGATTTATTTAAACTTTTACGACGGATTTTATGTACTTAAGATGAATCCCACGAAAAATTACTTCATTAACAATGGAATAACTTTAAGAAAAATCGACTTAATTAAGTTTTTAAAAATTGACTGTATTCCTTAAAGTATCTAGAAGACACTATAATTTATTTAGATTTTTAAATTAATAGTAAATACTTTAAAATAAAAATTTTCTATTAGTCGCCGTGTTTGACGATGATGCGGCGGCGCTGATTTGGCCGCGCGGAGCGCAATTTTCAACGTTAAATTAAAATTATAAATAATGGAGCTACAACTCCGGAGTTGGCACATTTGTTATTGAAATTTCCTTCTCTTTCAGAATCGTTTTTTAAATTTCAGCTAACTTCAATATTTTCCGAGTAACTTTTTTACTTCACTACGTTTATTGTTTACAGAAATTGCAATTTCCAATGGCGGAAATAAAAAAATATCCCCTTCCCAAAAATCAATTTGAATCGAATGCAACAATCCCCATATTTTTAAGACAATTGATCGATTTTTCTTACAGAACTCACTTCTCGACCAGTCTAAAAGGGGTGTAAATGAGATTAAAAACCGTATATTTACAAAAAAAGCCGAACGAGACCGAACTGAAAGAGCGTCATCTAAAATCGATATATGTATGGGTTGAACAGAACGCGGACGAAGTCGAGGGCAAAAGCTAGGAGTTCGGCATTTTTGTTTATTAATTAAAAAGTATAAAAGGATCCGCGACTTTCTTTGGCTACTATTTTTCTGCCATCTCATTAAAGAGTAACTATAAAAAATTCGTAAAATAAAACCTTGTTCACGTTTATTTTTAAAATATATAGGTACTTTTTGTCAAAGTTTACAACGCCAATAAAAACACGTACACTATCTAATTCCGTCTGCTCGTACTGAGGCGGCATACCCAAAATAAAAGTAGGATCCGAGGGAGTATTGTTTCAAACTAATCCCGTTAGTCTGGTGGTCGATACTATATCTAACATGCAATTTGCAAAATTGAATTCTGTTTTAGGCGCGCAGCACAAGTATAATAAAAATAATATTGCTTAAGCTTGTACAATTTTAACAAAGAACAACGTTATATAGGCATAAATGATGCTGTCGCTTCATATCTTAAAATAGTCTAAAATACGACTCGGCCGTTTTAACTGTCGGGCAAGGCCGCATCTCTAATTGCATTGGAAGCGCCCACGGCAAAAATGCAAATACCAAATGTACTAAATTAAGACCCAGTTTTTATTATACACCGTCAGTAGGTAACTAGGAGTAACCTGGTGATGGGACCTCCTAAATCTCAACCATACATATGGTTATTTTGTTGAAAAGGTATGACGGTTTAATAACATAAGGCAATAGGGGACTATAAAGAATGGAACAACCCGGGTCAGAAGTCTTGGTCAACCCCAAGTAAGCATGCAAGGCAAACAAAAAAAATATATATTTTTAGATTAATGTAACTGTAAATTGCCAGATTTTTAAACAAAAATGATTATCAACACATGCTAATGGCTTGTCTATGGCGTATATATATTTAACTGTATATATCGAACTTATAATAGGTACATACTTATTCAACGATTGTGTCACTATCGTTACAGTGTAAAAAATGCACCTACTAACAAAAAATCTAATGATTCTTATTTATTTTTTTTCAAATCCTTACTAAATTAAAATATTACTAAAGTTTTATATTTAAGTTTCCTCTTACTGTCCCTGAGGATAATGAAACTGTAGACGGGACTAACATTGCCCAGGAGATTGCTAAGCTGGTAACTGTGACCGTGCTGCGAATCCTTAGCTCTTAGAAACTTATAAAATCATCTAGTCATATTACCTACTATAAACTACTACTGCTACTTAGTTAGTTCTTCTGTAGGTATAGTATATTTTCTGCATTAAAAGCCCGAAAAGTCTGACATAGGTACCTATTTCCAAGAGCAATGCTCAACGAGTTGAAAGTAAACTTCTACTATTGGGACGAATTGATATGTCATCTTTGCATGTGTTTGTTCCTTTTTAATTATTTCAACTGTGACATCTCATGCGATATATTTTACCTACGTACTAACCGGGAGGCATAGCAAGATCATCAAATATATACATCAGATGTAAATATACTAAGTAGATAATACTTACTTATAGACCAAAATTGCTCGCTTCAACTAATTCTTATTACTAATATTATTCTATACGGTACATTTTAGTTTGCAACTACATATAGCATAAAATGTTTAAAAACAAAATCGTGACAGAATCCCAAAGGCACTGGCAGAATTTCCTCGCATCGTAATACTGGGGCAAGGAAGCTGCCGGCCCATAGTTGCCAAAGGATTCTATTTGAATTTTATTAGATAATGATTTACAAGGCTACAAAGTTCTGGAACCACAAATATCATGTACCTCGACAAGCTAATACCATATTGAGGGAAAATATTAAGTTAACCTTAACATGTATATATTTGTGTTTGTTCTATAATCAAGTTTTGTGTTTCATATTATAAACAGCTTGAGTACATAACTTTACTTATCCCTCGAGTATCAAACGACATACTATTCATACCCTGATAAATATCCTTTTTTTTTACATGAGGAAATGCATTACGCTTACCACACCGTCCAGGGGAACAGTGTGGTTATGTGGGACTCTCCCGCCAAGGCGGGCCTACCCACTAAAACCGCATGATGTTCCACCTCTCCGCCATGTGCCGGGAACGCGGGAACGTTTGCGACATCCGCGAACCCGGCAGCGGATGCCCGCCAAAATGGCAGGCCCTCCTCTGGGGGATTTGCATCCCCCCTCCTCTCCGTGTAAGGCACTCCCGAACACAAGACGCGCCTTCCCACACGGCCTCCTTTGTGTGGGTTCCAAAGCTCCCCTGAGCCCGTCACCCGGAGGCCATGGGAGCCGGAAAAGCAAACATTCGTGAGTGTGAGCCCTTCCGACCCCCAGCGGCGGATCTGGTCTTAGGCTCCGCCGCTTACCATAACTCGGCCGCAAAAGATAGGGAGAACGGCGCAACGTAATACCGGCACTCCTCTTCTCCTGCGGCCCCACCGATGCCGCATCTGACGGTGCGGCCCCGCCAGGTCGCGGGGGATAGGGAAAGCGGCGCACCGCAATACCGACAGTCCTCTCCCTCCGCGATCCGCCTCGGCTGCCCGAGGACGTCAGACGTCCTCCCACAGTCCGTCCGGCCAGTTGCCCATACAGGCCGGACTTGGTCGCTTCCGAACTAGGGCTGTCCCAAAGCCCAGTCGGAGCGACCCCCTCCTCGGATCCCTCTTCGCTTCACCGTAGGTGACCAAGCCACGGATGCTAAGCCCCCCCGCCACGGCATGGCGAGGACCCATCGGTAAATACCCTATGTCAACCCTGAGATGTTGCCCACGCGTTATTTTTTCTTGAATAAGAACGGCAACCATTACTAAATGAAAGAAATATTAAAGAGACAGTTTGGCGTGTTGCGCTTAGGGGGATCTAAATTAAAGATTTTATCTTATAAACACACCATTATGAAAGTTATTAAAACATATAATTTTATGTTACAAATGTACAATATTTGTCCGCTGATCACGTACTTGAACTAAAACAATATACTAATTCTGCTCGTACTATTCCATTGTTTTTATTGATGACTGCTCTTTTATTGAACAAATCACCTGGATTAATTTAAGGCTGCAATTTTGATTTCTGAGGTAGCGCACTTATATACCTATTCCCGTATATTTGTTCAAATTTACTCAGGACCGGAATGAAGGCTTTTTATCCCATCTTATCCTCTTTAGGGGTCTCGGTCACTGAAATGTTCACAAGCCTGTCGACACGAATCAGAGTCAGAAGTTGTATTTATAAGAAGCATGCTTATATTTGATTGTTATTTAAGAAAATAATTGTGTAATAATCAGTTGTGATCTGAGTATCGTACCTACCCCAAATTATGTATTGAAACGAACTTTTCAAATAATTGCTTCTTCTTGGTACACTTAACAAGTGCAACAATCGGTTGATCCTACCACTATATTGGGTTTTATAGCAAAAATATATTTTATAATAACTACTTTACCAAATACAAATTTTAGCCGTTGTCTGGAGTAAGTAGATTCGGTATTTTTCTATTTATACCATTTGAAACTGTAAAGAAAGTGCTGTGAAATGTCTTCTGAACTTTAAACGACTTTGGATATGAAATTCGAATATGTGAAATGCAAGTATAAGTAACGTGAACTTTCTCGGAGCTTGAATTATTTGCTTTCGGAATCGAGTATGTAAAAGTTTTGTAAGCGACGTCCTTTGTAGAATTTATTGGAACAACTTTCAGACGAAAAATAGGACAGCCTGGTAAACGTGAAGTCCATTATTTATGTCCATTGATCATTGATCAACAATAAACATTTGTATTCCAAGCAACATATTCTGATACAGGACCAATAGTATTTATTTATAGATAGATAAAAAAAGTATTCATAACAACGCAATGCAATACAGATTTACAGACAAAGGTAAATAATTGTAGGCACTTAAATATTACTTTAGAAGACCTTATAAAGTTGATTGTTGGAGTACACAAGAGTGTGCCTCAGCACTGATTTCCAGTAGACCCTCGAAAGCGAGAGTGCATAGGTAAGTAAAATAAGCGCATATTATATTATTTACTTACATACAAACACGGGATATTCTTTTTCAAAACAAACAGAACAAGACACTGGCTGGTGTGTGTGTGTGTGAAACAGACGGAGCTATTGAAATGAAATTAAATAAATTTAAGTTTATTTTTACAATTCTTGACATATTCCTCAATGAGCTTTGGCGTTTAGACAAAATATCATATAATCTGCAAAAAATTCTCAAAACTACAACTACTTGAAAATATAGATACGTCCATGGTACTTACACAGGGTATTGTATAAGTACCATGGACGTACCTGTATTTTCAAAATAAAGGATTGTTGGACATAACGAAGCCCTTGAAAAGATCTAAATATATTATTATTAAACTGGACTTTTTATGTTTTTTGACTAGGTATTGTATAGGTACCTATACAAAAAACAAAAGTATAGAAAACCTTTCTCAACACATTTAAACATAGAAATAAGATTACTGTTTAAATTAGGTACATACATTTCGTCATTAATTACATTTATAATCGATGAAGTATAAATATTTCCTACACCAGTACAGCTTATTTCTTTTCCATTTGCAACTGTAATCTTATTCCGTCGATTTAATCTTCTTCACCCTTTTCAAGCTAACCTCTACTAAAACATCACGTGATTCAACTGTTTCGGATATTGAGCGTTTCTAAAGAAATAGCTGAATGAAAACTGATTCTGTTGCTTTTACAACTAACTTTACCTCTGACAGTATGAAAATGCTCTTAGTTTTATAATTGATGTCATTAAATCGTTATAGTTACTTAAATATGTATTTTGTGCTACTTTTGTTTTAGATTTCAATTGTTACTATAATTATTGTCATGAAGACGGCTTACAGATCTCAATTTATAATCTACGAAAAACGTGTGCTATTGTTTCCTAGAAATTTATTAGCTTTAATTGTTATCTACAAACCTTTTCGAAAAAACTTAATAAAACTTAGAAATATATTTCTTTCTTTTTCCTCATTGTTCACTATAATAACTTTGTATTTTCTCAAATTTTATAGTAGGATATTAAAATTGGATTTAAAACGTAAAAGTTAATTCTCCTTGGTTATAGCATATATTAGTAAATAATCGAACACAAATACTTACGGAGTATATAATACTGAAAATCAAAAATAATTAGTACTTACCTATGTGATTTGGACTTAAGGTATAGTTTAGTAATCTCTAGATAGGTAAACATTATACTTACACAGATCACCACCAGTATTTTGCATTAATTTTTACTCTTGTAGTTTTTATTATTATCTTTTGTTACTTCTATTTTGTTTCACATTAATTATAATAAAAGCATTGTGACTCTCAAAGTATTTACTTTTCGTATCTGTTTGACGCTGGAGCCTTTTGTTATTCCACAGGTCCTCTCTTTTCATCTAAATTAATTTTCGCCCTACTTTTATCCTCTTAGAGAGCAGTGTATCTGCTTGTGTAGAAAGATTTACTTAATACTTGCTCTGTTTTGCTAAAGTCACTCAACCATCTATCGTCAGGAATCTTTTAGGACGTTGAACAAATGAAATCCAACAGGGTAGCAGTCCGCTTAAGTGAAAAGTCGAGTTTTTAATCCAAGTAGATACCTACCTAGGTACTTACCTATTTTATGACGTTTATTAAAATTCGCATAACTAACTCTCGCTGCCTAAGCAAGTGTAGTCTAACAAAGAAAAGTGTAGTATTTATGTTTGTACAATATTTGTGAAGTAAGGACTTTTTTCCTTAGATTAAAAAAGGCATATTTAAAATATTGGATTCATTGTTTTTTTACTTCTGATAATTTCTTGCATTAGAAACATAACAAGTCGGTAAAGTACATAAACCTGCCAAGACTCAATTTAAAAAAGTAGTGAAAATGTTTTTTATCACATGAAGCCAAAGGTTATTAACTTTTTATGGTGAAATGCGTGTTTTAAACGCTCACTAATTTTACGATTTATGAGAATGTTATATCAAAATTTATGACTTGGCTATCGTACCTTTATACGATTTTATCTCTTTTTATCTTCAAGTATACCGTAGTAATTTATTTTTATTGTAAAATTCGCTCCAGTTTTCTTATAAACGAACACATGTTTAGTGATGGCACACACTCGGTTATTTCATAACAGATAAAATACCTAAATATATGTGCCCTGACCTCGATCTCCAAATACAGCTCATGTCGTATTAGTAAGACGGGTAGTTATCTATTCATATTTCTGATTAACTAAAATCTACATAATTAACATGTTTTTTAAAAGCACGGGGCAAACTTATTATGTTATTTTTCAATAACCGAGTTTTGACAATTAAATCACAAATGTTTAAGCATGAAATCGTCACAAATTACACTTGCGTGTTTATTATATTAGCATGCCTATTATCTAAGAAATTTTACTAACTACGTAATATGTGTGCAGCCCAGCGCCATCTCGTTAAGGCATATAGAATTACTAGACTACAAACTAGATCGCACGTATTCGCTTTAGTCACTGCCTTATTAGGCAGATGCCGCTTTATGAAGCATTTTTTACGACCATGTCTTTATTTACGAGTAGCTAAGAACTTGGAAGGTGTTCCATATTAATATCACGAGCCCTGAAACCAATCTGATGAACTAGAGTTCATGTTTGGCGCTTTGCGCAGAGCAAACAGATAGATCAGCAATAACACGAAAAAGTATTTATTCAAAATGTAATACTGTAATATTACATTTAGTAAACACTTAAGTGGCTACTGTGACGTTTCTACGTCATAAAATATTAAATACTGATGAAATTATTCCAAGTCACTCTGAGCACCAAATCAATGACACCAAAGGTGTGAAACTCATTACTTACTCCCTTTTTGTAAGATTTATAGCTACCAGGAGAGAATATAATAAACTAAAAGGGTATTCAAAATGTTTCTAAGATCATGCGGGTGCGTTAGATGGATGTATAACGTCGCCGCTGAGCCGGGCAAAATAAGACAGCACAACATGTTTGACTTAGTCGTGTTACATCTAATACACATTCCTCATCAAATCATTTTTTTTTTATTTCATAAAAATGTGAATTCATAAATTATGAATTAATTATATATTATTTATAATTTCATGAAGCAATATATTATTTTTTTTGGTAATAAGCAGTATTTTTCATTATTCTTTAATTATGTTATTCTTCAATAATCTGGGCATGTCGAAAAACTGAGGCAAGAGATCCCCGATATCCAAGTCTGCTAATATATCATTCAGGAGGTCTTGAACGATTTCACTTAAAAACTCTGTAATGTCATCCTGTACAAAAAAAAACAAGTTTAAGAAAGAGGAAAAATAACCAGCCTTTAGTTTGTTTTTTCTAACTGGTATTGATTACAAGAACAAAAAAGGTAAAGATATACCTATGGATAAACTTACTTCGAAGAAGGTTACCAGTTCTGGTACCAATGTTTTGAGGAAAGAGCTCACGAATTCACTAGCACCATCGTGATTGAACAATCCTGTAAGTTCTGGCTGAAAAGTAAGACATAAACAAGCATAAAATTACATTATTGCACAATACTAATCAATTTTAGCAATTCCTGAGAGTAAATAAGATTTCAAGCGACTATCGCTTGTATTCATTTAAAATAAAGTATAAGAGACAGTCGAAATAAGAAAATGTACATCAATATTATTTTTTTAGTTTCCAACTCGACGTCACCCAAGATGATCTATTTGTCTTATTTCCGTAGCACACATTTCCCAAAGCTTTGCCCTTTTTCCCATACTTGACTGACCACTAAATTATGTTTTTATTCTAAATTGTATGTTATTGAAAAAATAGTAATCTAACAGCTCTTAATTAATTGATTTCGTACCTCGAATCCAGTAAGGCTGAACTTTATTACTGTATTTGAGACCGCAAATGAAATTCCCGTTATGGATATACGCGGCCCAAACACAAGGGTTCCAGTAATTCTAGGCTCGATAACAGCCAATCTGCAATAAAAAAATTAACTATACAAAAACCGATCAAATGAACATGACTTGGAAATTTCTCAAAATTAATTACTAGATTCATTACTTTCCATCTCCTCTGCCGAAAATGTCAACTCCCATGATGTGAAGCAATACATCGTAGCCATCTGCAAAAAGATAGAAAGTACCTAATTGACTCTTTTTGACAAACCGTTTTCTGCATGGAATAACTCGGTAGTTAACTTGGAAATTAAATAGTATCTTTCTCAACTCAAGTAGCAGAAATTTCTATTTTCGAGTAGGTACAATTTCTATTCGTCTAAGCTCTAATAAATACCTACGTACTTTATTATACAAGTTTCTCAAAACGTCATTATCATCAAAATTTTACATTGTTTTTTATCATTAAAGCTCGTTATATTAATCTAGACTTTTAATCTAGACAATACGACTCTTCAATTGTGGCAGTACGATACACTATTATCACATAAAATAACGTTTCTAACGAAATAAATTAACCTCAAAATATTTACCCACCTACTTCAACTTCCAGTGCCGGTATATGCCCTTCGAAATTACAAGTGTATCTTTGTAAGATTACATTGGTCAATGAAATACTCAATCGGTCCACAATGAAGGTACTTGCATGGTTTACCGTTAAACTGTTCAGTGTTAGGTGAGATCTGAAAAATCGTATCGTCAAAAATTATAATCAAGTGGTAGGTAAAATTTTCATGTACACAAGTGTATGAAATTATTGTTTATCCACATATAGTAATCACAATCACTTCAAATCCTTGTTTTTGATAAATTATCAGTCATAGATTAGGTATAGAATTACAAATAATATCTTATTTCACCTGTACGAACTCAAGCGCAACATTTGAGGAGACAGGTAATTGGTAACTTAGAGCTAAGCTTAAATGCGCCGAAAACTCAACAAAGTCTTCACTTACGCCCGATTTGTAAAGAGAGTTTTTGTTACTAGTGCGTTCAGATTTTAAATTACTTTAACTAAATTATATTTCATTTTACCCGGGTATATTTAAAAAGTCTTCATCCAATTGAATGTACTCCAACTGTAGAGGATCCAAGATAGGAATATCTCCAGACCCTGTAATCATCAACTGCCGTAATGTCTCAAGTAAGCCGAGAACCAATTGTTCTAGCTCATTGTTTCTTGACAAATTGTCTGTAACAAAATTTATTGGATTAACCTTTATTGCTTCGCTTTCGGATCGTTTTCCTTTATGCCCAAACAATTGCACGACATTTCATCCCTGGCATCGGAAGTTTTAACTATAATACCACCAGTCGAAAACTTTAAATGATTTCAATGGGTACAAGATTTGTTTCTTAAAAATATCTTGCATAATATCTGTTACCGACTCAGTTTGTTTGCAAAACTACAAATCAACATAACAATTCTTTATTTCTTATAAATAGGTATCTACTGTATATTTTTCTGTACAATACAAAGAAAAATCTTGATAAAATACCTATTTTACTTTCGGCTGCATTCTTAACATCCGTAGGTAGCGAGGACACACCAGTCAGCAGGATTATTAAAAGTAAGGCACGCATTACAACTTAAGAAATAATCAAATGTTAAGATACTAATATGCAACCGCTTCTTTAAATACCACTTGTTTATCTTTACACGTCTGTACTGTTTTTTACAACATGAATTCTACAATTATGGAAGAAACTTTATAGTGCAGTTGTTATTCCAAAGCCAAACAACAAATCCAACTACTTTATCAAACAAGTGTTTGATAAAGTCAAGTATTATATCTAAGTAATATGGGATTAGCTGTAGGAACCATTTAATCCGATAAGAAAAGTAATTAAACAAAAAGAGAAACAAATTCTGCGCAAACCAGGCTATTTTAATGAAGAAATATATAACTGTCACAAAACACACAATAATAGCAAAAATAATAACATGATTTCCCAAATGAATATGGTGTTTCTTCGTTTCTACAATTTTCCGCTTTGATGTGTTTGTTTACCATGGCCTGACCACGTACAATTTTGATGACCAACTAATATTAAAACATAGAATAAGAACAAGAATTAAAAGACCAACTTTTTGTAGGGTTCGACGAAGCCCACCGGCCTTGGCATTTACCATTTCTAAATTGGAAATTTGCAAACAAGCTCGTGGACAAGTTCCTCGACGTACTTACTGAAAAGTCTAGGTAAAATAGCTTTTGAAAAATTAACCAAATCTCCGACAGTTACCGAGCGTCGAATTCAAATCATTGACGTTTCAATAGACTTTATATTTAATAATACTCGAGTTAACTAAATATATAAATTTAGTTTATTATGAAGTGATGAAATAGAAAAATTTCTTCGATTTATTTATAAAGATAGATCGTGGCATGCTTTGTTATTATGAATCGATTTAACATCAGAATACTTACATTAATTTAGATGCAAATATTAAAAAGGAATAGGCATTATTATTTCCCATAAACACAACATTTTGCTTAACCATTATGTATATCATCATCATAATTTTACCCACGTCCTATTATTTGGGGTCGCTACAATATGTTTTTCTATTCCATAAGTCTCTATTAGCTGTCATCTCAATATTTACACCTTTTATTGTCATATCCTTCACACAATCTCTCCATATTTTCTTTGGTCTTCCTTTTCCACGTTCGTACTTAATGATTTCATTACAGTAATACAAATCATTGAGTAAAAACAGTGATTAACAAATATTACTAAGTAGGTATTTTTAATGAGGTTATCTGTCATTAAAATCTTCATCTACACATGTTTTAAATGTTTCAGTTATCATCATGTCGATTTATAGATAGCAGTATTGACAAATGTGTAATTAATCGATAAGTATGTGGGTAGGTGGTATTAAAAGCATCTGGGTATTTTGTGATTAAGCCTCATCTTTATCAAAAAGCAATGAAGATAATATCGAATTAAGTGATAAACTTACAAATATTGTAACTGTATTGTATTTCTTTAATGGCGCGTAAATAAATAATCCTGAAGGTTTTCCGACACGGGAGCAGGCAACATACAGTTGACCATGTGAAAAACATGGATTTTCAAGATTAATCCCACAATTCATTAATTTCTTCACCGTAAACCGGGTGCCATTACAAAGACGTGGCTGGTTTATATTCAACATCTTCCTGGTTAGTAAAGGAATCAACCGATTTGTATGTCATTAAATCGCCAGGCATCTTACTTTGAATCTGAAAATTTATTATTTGAGTGTCGTGACATATTTCCATAGAATGGACGACTTTAAACATGAATTAAGTTCATCGGCTAGCGTTGATTGAGACATTACAGGTAATGTTTGTCGAAAATCACCTGCCAATACAATCATCGCTCCACCAAACAGATTTTGATTGTTTCGTAAATCTTTCATGGTGCGATCTAATGCCTCCAAAGATTTTTTGTGTGCCATCGTGCATTCATTCCACATCTACAATCTATAACAATGGCTATTTTCTTATGAGCTATTTTCTCGCTTAACAAATACAGGTAGTGAAGAATGTGCAACGGTCAAGTCACACAATATTAACTATAATAATAAATAAATCGCAGTTAGGAACCTTGGACTTTGCACGACTTTGTCTAGATTTCATTACATTTTAGAGAACAAGCTTGGCTTATCAAAGCTTGGCTAGTTTTCTACAGAATATTTTTGATGGGATATCATTTACTAACAGTTCCTTTATTATTAAGATCTTTTATTGTGAGGTCTTGGATATTTGCATAATAATAAGGTAACTAGCGTAGGACGCCGAGAGTAATATTTATTTAAACTTAGTGTCTGGGTGCTCTTAGAGTTTACTTTAGATTATAGTTTTCTATTAAACAAACGTTAAATAAATACTAGACTCGGTGTTCCGCACTAGTTACCCCTCTACCCATTTTAGTAAATCTCTTGTATGTAACACAAGCTTGAAATAAATAAAACATTAGTAGGTGTTATAACATCATTGTTTAATATTCAGTTTATGCATTAAAGTGAATTGAGCAAATCTTCGACCAAGTCCCAAGCAACCAATGTTATGAGTTCATTGATATCGTCCTGAAACAATGTGAATAATATTATTCAATATACAGGTATCCGAAGATTAATTTGTCTTCGTCTAAATGCGTTTCATGCGTTTTTATTGTGATGTAGAGACTTATTATCAGTATTGCTGCTAATAATATCACTTTTTGCTTAATGTCACAGTAATAATATTATTGCATGTTACCTATTTGTTAGGAAAATAAAAAAAAAAACAATAAACTACCTTGTGTGTTGAAAGGCTAGCAGGAATTTTATTATTCAATAAGTCGTTTAAGCCATCCGAAAAGTCAACTCCCTGCATTCTCAAATTCAAGGCAGTCTGAAAAAGAATTAGTGAATTAGTGCCAGTAGATAAAGGTAATTCATATAAATATTATATGTACAATACATACTGCAATACGCCCGAAACCTAATTCTAAATCCATGCTTCTCAATGAGATACCGCTCAATCCGATGGATACACGAATGTCCCCGTTGAATCGAGCATTCTCTACGTCGACCCTTAAACAAATTATTTTATAATTAATGTTTACGAAAAGTTTTAAAAGTAAATGTGTTCGTTAATGGTCGCATAATTTGAGATATAAATGTCATACGACATTTCTTTTAATGATTCTCGTTTACTCCGACCATATATCAAGTTAAGTGTGCCACCATATATTTTAAATTACTTTTACAGTATATGAAACTTACGACACTAATGATGTCGACATGTAGTTATGCCAGCTGTAATCGCTACAACGCTTTTCTAAGAGCACGCTATAATGATTACACGTGATAAAAAACATATTTTTTAACATATAATTTAATTTTAATTCGCATAATATTTTAATACATTTTCTTACCTGCCACTAAAGCGGTTGTTAAAGATGAAGTCCAATAGGTACAAATCCACCTCAGAATCCACTGTAAATGTAGAATTATGAGTTTCATAAGCGCTACCAATAATGACTAGCCGCTAGCGATACAATTGTAAAGTATTCAATGATAATTTACAATGTCGACAGCATATTTTTGAATAAAATAGATCTTAAAATCATTTTGTTTGTCTACAGTGTAGGTATTATAATTAATATTTAATTTAAAAAGAAAGTAGACACACTATAAATAACATACGTAAAAAAGCTTGATCATTACTCACCGATATTAAAGATGATGGAAGGAAGTTCGATGTCCATTATGAGTCTCAAAGTAAACAAGTTAAAGGTCATGCGGTTTATGACAATGTTGCTCAAGCCGGAGCAATGCAGACCTGACAAATAAGATTTCCAACCAAACACGCTGAAAATAATAATCTTTGAAAAACAAGTACATTTGATATTAAGAAATACAATAAGTTGTTTGAAACTTTTTTAACACTAATAGGAGCTTAGCTATAAATGGTTATTAATAATATATATCTGGTACCACTTATCTTTTCCATTTAGGTATTTTTCAGGTTAGGCTTTTTCAGCAAAGTAGGATATAGTTTACTAGCTTTTGCCTACGACTCCGTCCGCATGGAATTAGTATTTATCCCCCCTTTTAACGCCTTGCAACCCTTTCTCGCAATTAAAGGTAGCCTATGTCCTTTCTCAGGCTCTAGACCATCTGAATACCAAATTTCATTTAATTCGGTTTAGTCGTTTTAGCGTGAAATCGAAACAGACAGAGTTACTTTCGCACTTATAATATTAGTTAGGATTCGGATATGGACATCGTGAAACAAGCAAATCAATGAAATTTCTTTAATGAATAGTAATGTTTACCCTAAAACCTGAACTTTTTATATTTTAACGAATATTATAGAAATTTACTTACGATGGTACAGGTGTGACATAGTCAAGGGTAAAATGATCGACATTCAATGGATCCAGACCTGCTAGCCGAATAAGTTCGCTGATATCTTCGATGGCGCTGATAATCTGGTCGGTAATAATCCTGGTTTCCCCAGATTCTTTAAATTAAAAGTATAAGAAATTATATTCGCTTCTGCTCTCAATAAATATTCGCTATGGTGTCGCAGTTTATTAAACAAGAATAACGAAGATTTAAGAAAATATACATTAAAATGTAAATAACTCACTGGTGGCCTCGGCTATGTTTTTTGACAAACTAGTTCGTGTAGGCACGGCACTAGTGCCAGCTACAAGCAAAGCAACGGTGAGTACGACGATTTTCATCCTGTTTTCAGTATAAAGAATGCCTGAAAAATATAATTGTAATTACTAAAAAGATTTACGATACCTATATTTATTACATACAATCTTAAAAGTAATTTTAAAATAAAGTTAAGGCTTGTTTCATTATTTAAAATAATTATTTTAAATTTAACCTAATTTCTATCATGTGTGATTTATTTAGTAGCTCACCTGCTAAACGATTATATTGAACTGAAAATCGTTATTATATAGGCTAATCGAATATGTGATTAAATCAAAGATATCAATAGTAATCCGTTAATCTGACGTGACAAAAGTTCCTTTTATCAATATGATTGCTAATAACTTTGCAAAATAAGATTTTTTAATTTAAGAATGGGATTAATAAAATTATAGATTACAAGTACCTAATTTACGATTTGTGTGATATATTAAAGCAAAGGTCCATTAAAGATATTGCTAAACTAAATAAGACAACGAAATAAATGTTCATAATACGCTTCTCTGAAGGTCTCTAATGCATGCGGTGTCAATGTGTCATCGGATGACCCCACACGCTGCGTCTTCCGGTTCGGGGCCACCATTTAAGTAGGTACTTTCTAGTGGGAACCGCAGTTCTAGTAGTGAATTGCCCTTCTAGCTACTGCTCACTTAACTACGTTCTCAGGGGTCCTTTATTTTCTTCTGATAAGCATTAAAAGAAAAAATGATTTCATAATGAAAGAACCTATTGATTGTATATATATTGGCGGTATTTAATTTTATTTATGAATATATCTTTCAGTAAGTACAATGAAAGATGACACTGTTCTATATCTTGTTTTATCATAATAATGTAATGTTATATCTTTTTATAACTGGCCAGCAACATTCCTCCGGCGCCTTTGTTGATAATGACGATGTTTTTAATGATTTCGTTATTTTATTTCTTTCTGAAGAAACCTTGGTGTTCCATCTAATAAAAGTAATAAATTTTCGATACCTTATTTATTTTAAATACTTACCTATTACCCACTTATTCCATATACGAAATACTTACCTTTTTCAGAATTTGCGTTCATAGAACTAAACGTAACTCGTCAATATTTGGTAGGATGATCAAAACAAATTAAATTATATACAAGCATTTATTTTATAATTAAACACAAATCTGGCAAACATTCAATAATGCAATCATAGCACTATAATATTTATTAATAATTTACTTGAAACATGTTTACTATTAAGAATATTAAAAGATAATCTGAGTGAAAATAAAACTTCTGCGATGTTCAATTGGTTAATAGGCCTTACAACATCGTGCTTAATACGTTTACTAATCTTAGGCCATTTGTGATACACTGACTTGATGAATTAGTTAATTATTTATCAAGCGATGTGATCGTAAGTGTCCGCGGACGAGGTTTGCGCACTAACTCGGTCGCCTTTTACAATTCTTATCCAGTTTTCGAATACTTTGCAATTTGAAAGTGTTTTAGCATTATGCCGTATAGTTTTGGTCAATATAATTAAAACACATTTGGCAGTAAAGACTATTCAGTAAGTAATATTAGCTAATAAACAATTTAATAATATTATTGAAACTTTTTATTGTCTTGGCGGTAGTTGCAGTTTTATAATTAATGTTATATTTTTGTAAATACTGTACTCGCTCTGTTCCTCAAAGTGTAGTTAAAATTTTAGATATAATTGTAACTGAAATTTGGAAGTTGGTAAATTTATAATATTGTGATTCGATTATAGAGACCGTAAGTATACAATTAATGCGTACCGTGTAACCTTTAGGATTTTGCAGAGTTATAGTAAACTATTACTAACACTTTCCTAAACAAAGATGCTGGTAAGTAGGTACAATAAAGACATTTTTGTATTGAAGTATTGAAAAATAAAGCTTTTAATAATGGTATATTTTTCTGACAGGTCATACGATTGTTCATTGCAAATTTACAGACCGAAAGTAATTTATAAATAAAATGGTAATTATTAATTACTTAATTATCAAATTTGTTTAATTTTTCAAAGATAGTACACTTAAAAAAAGTAAATGAAGTAAAAATATTGCAGAATAGTGAGAATAATTTATAAATAAACTTTTTATTTCTGCAAAATAATATTTTTGTGGGTAGCAATAAGCATTGTAGTTTAATCCCATCCTATTTTGGCACTACGCGACATTCGTTGGCCTTTCCATTATCACATTTAGAAAAGAAAATTGTGCATTTATATTAAGAAGTAACGCAGTACTACAACTACAAGTATTTCCTAACTATAGTGTTATATCAATATATATAAAAGTGAACAAGAGGCACTCTATAGGTTTACATACGCAGGTTAAAATAAGCGTAGTTCGTGAACATCGAACGTGAACTAGACATGAATACTGACACTATTTTACATTTACTAACATCAGCGAATAAGGATTACATCGTCCGTTTAATACAGAAATAGAATTTGTACATGCGTCGCCTAATTAATTAAGAACTAAACGTAGATAAAGGAAACCTATGTCAAATTACATTTACTCTTTACTTTTATTTATCGTATAAGGTATCGTCGTTCACAACATTGTTATGATTTTGAAAAATATTATATGGGTACACGTAACTATAAATCTGCTTTCTCGAACTTCAGGGGCTTGACAATGTGTACGATCTGAGTTTCACTTACAGCACAGTCACTGGATGAAACCCATAGCGCCATCATTATCAATTCCGAGAAACCAGATTCCGCTAAAAATAATAAATTAAGAGAGACTAGCAGAACAACAACGAATTCTTAGATTAAAGACTAACACTCATCTTATTTACACCGTAGAATTGTATTTTATTAAATAATCTATTAATTTGCTGTTGCGAGAGTTCATTCATTAGATTGACTATATTGCACTAGTAAATTTATGTTAAATATCGAACGAATTGTAAACATTCATCTATTAAATCGTTTATACCAATATTCGAAAGCTGAACCGCTGGACACTACATTCTCTACACTAGACGTACCGACACGTTTAGATTCTAGTTAATTTGTAGGTTCTAAAACATTTAATATTCTACTCACTTTACAACTGCAGTGTCATTGTACACTCTTACAATTTCCTTCAACGTCACTTTCTATAATGGTATCGTCCATTTAATTATGTTTCGAGTAATAGGTACTCTTTAATATTACCACATATTTAAAAGAATCGAATAAGCATTTCCGTTTGGATTGCTTTAAAATCCAATCGTTACACTTCGGGGTGGTCACTTTTCGAAGCATTCATCGAACCGTACAAGACGTACAACTTTCTAATATTGGTCCGCTACAGAGTTGTGAAATGATCTAGCTTATATAAGTATTTACTTAATTTCTAAGCCTAAACTGAACTTAAACATTTCTATGCCTTGCGTGATATGTATTGCAATTATAGAGGCGCATTAAAGCTAAGAATTTATTTTTCATTTCCTCTATGTATTTCTAAACGTCATAGAATACTACTTAATTCTGTCATTGACGCATTCCGAACTCTGTAATAGAAAATCAACTTTTCTGGACTATACAAACACGAAATTATCAGTTCATAGTATTCATAACATCCCTAGCCAACTATTCTCGCAAACGCATGTTACCCTAAAGATAGGGAAGATATGTAAAGGCTTACAGCTATGACAAAATTACGTCTAGGTACGTTATTCTTTAATTAGTTATTAACAAGTGATATGTTGATGGAGACATCACTCCTCTTAATTTAATTCATAACATTAATTATAAACAGTAAACTTTACTTTACTAACAATACAATTACTATTGAACTTAACAAATAGCAAAATCTACTAAATAAAATATTTAATGGACAGCAATTTAACACTTCAGTAGCTTAAAACTAAAGTTTCCATTAATCTTACATTGCCGATTTGGACACTTTACAAAAATAATTTCATAAGAAAATATTTTTGATGTTTATTTTGACGACAATAATTAATCCACCTATGCGATTGCCAAGAAGTGGCGCTAGTAACACATCGAACGAACATTCATTTTGTCTTTATAATTCATAAACAATGTTGGGCAACAAGTTAATTTTATTGGATTATTTTTATTTAAGTAAGTAAATAATTTTAACACATTTTATAATCGTTGTAAGTTAACAGTTACTGGTCTCGATGCTCTTTCCCTATTAGACACGGCGTTGAATTTAAATAGTTGTAAAGTGGACTGAGTTTAGATATATAGTCATTAATACATTATGACATAATTAGAATATCCGATGTTATGTGATGAAAAGGCAATGTGTCCCTTTCATCATTAAAATAAATGAATGAAGGTTAGTGTTACAATGGAATATTTGATATGTTTACGTAATAATGGTTCATTAGTACTTGTTTGTGAAGGTACATTTATTAAATAAAGTTCGATATTAAACTGTTCGAATAATTTAGTAAGATGTAATATCACATATTCGCAAATGCAAAGTACTTAATATATTAAATAGCACAGTCGCAATAAGCATCACTACTTAACACTCGCACAATAAGCATAAGTCGCAATTAAAAGTTCGAAAAAATATTACTTTTTAAAAATGTTTTCGGTTAATGTACCATTTTGCCATTTTATTATGCCATTTTAATCTGTGAAAATCTGATGGTTGCAATCATATTTGAAAAAATACTTTAAACAAGTTCATAGGCGTATCAAAATATTTAGAGTGTGAATATCATTAACACAAATTATTTATTGTTTAGTTGGTTAACTAATTTTGCCCAACACTGTGACAAATGATGTTTTGTAAGCAGATTAGTCACTACAAAATTATTACAAACTAAGCACATGATAGGTACGTAAATGACTCTAATAAATCATTGTTCTACTCATATAAAGTATTTGAACAACATATTTTGAGAAAGCCCGGTGGCAGCCGCAATGCTCAAGCCCAGGATGTTATATGACACGCGGTGTGCCGTCCCACTTCCAGTGCAATTTTTTGTTGGTTCTGGTTTACCTGAAATCAATTATTAATACGATAATAACAAGTTTAAAGATATTGTCAAAAATGACAATAAATAAAAAAGATATTTTCGACTCAATTCCTATCTTTGCCATTTCTTTCATATTTAACCATTAACAAACAATGATGTAACAGGTTCTAATAATAAATAATAACACAGTTTTCTCAAAACATCCCGATAAATTACATTCCCTTTCGAGACCAAATGTTTTGATGAGTCAAAATATTGGCCATAAAACATAATACAAATTGGTAAGTACTCATTGCTAGAGAAATGCTCTTCAGAATCTCGAACACTGAATAAATAATAAAATGTATATATGTATACTTAAAAAAATGTCGAAGTAACATCTTACTTGTAGCAGATAGCAATTGAGGCAAGTACTTCTGCCAAAAAGCACATTGCTTAACTCGCAGTCCGTGTCCAACTGTACTAGAGTTAACAGCTAGTGAAAGGTATTCCCTTCCAAATGCGGTATGTACTGGCCAGTGGACCTTCGTCATTTCACCGTTAGGGCTCAAGGAGGGGTTCCTGAAATAAGGAAAACAAGTTGTGCTTTAATTTATAAAAAAAAAAATAACAACTGTAATTGTGAATATAAAGTTTTTGTATCAAAAATATAATTTATTATAAAAGTTTGTACACACCCCGTTTTAGCGAAATTAGCCCAATATTTCATGATACGTTTACTAAATTCTATCTCCTCTGGTGAATAATTTTTTCCTGGGTTCAAGGGTTCACCAAATACGTAATTTATTTCATCAGCATGCATTACACCAGTCCAAGATGGCCAAGGATTATTCTTGCTACGGTGCTTATAATAATACGTGTAAACGTTATTTCCAGTTTCTGCGTATCGATGTGCGAACTCATTGACTCCGCAGGTAAAATGAAAGTCTCCAACCATTTTGTCCAAAGAATTACGATTTTTAACTGGATCATCAGGATTTAACCAGTCCGTATATTCAAACACTATAGCTTGACGTGCAACGTCGGTCATGCCAGGGTTGAGTTCTATTGTAGCCTGAAGATACTGTTCTCTGGAGATACCCACATTTTCTTCTTTTGGAAACATTTCAGTTAAATAGTAAAGAATGAAATAATAACCTTCTTCGGTATTGGAGCCCATTAATAAGTTAGTCTTTTTGAAGTTTTGATGTGCTAGAGATCGTTTAGGCATTTCATCTAAAAATGCCCCATCAATGATAGGTACGAATGGAAATTCACAAATACCCAACGTACCCCACTCATTATTAACTAATTCATCCGGGTTTTTTTTACGCAGACATTCGATCATAGGACCCATATCTGTTCTTGAATGAGGGCAGTGAACAGCTTCTGCTAAACGTATGCCTCTCAAAATGCTTTCCTCTCTTGTTATAATAGCCCAAGGTGCGGTTGCAGCTCCTGATTGCATTATAGCTTGGGAAAATAAGTTTCTTGACAAAGGAGATAATAAATGCAGTGATACAGAAACTGCACCTGCGGATTCCCCAAATAGTGTAACATTATGAGGATTGCCCCCAAAATATGCTATATTGTCTTTGACCCACTGAAGTGCCATTATTTGATCAAAGAGACCTGAATTTCCTGGTACGTCTGGAGTATCGAAAAATAAAAATCCTAGTGAAGCTACTCGATACTGCATTGATACGTAAACAACTTTTTCTTCAGAAACTAGAATTTTTGGGTCATACACATCAAGAGTGGCTGTACCTGAATAAAACCCGCCCCCAAATACCCAAAGCATGACAGCTGCATTTTTTGGTCGAGGTCTTGGTGTTACTATATTTATGTAAAGACAGTCTTCCTGCATGTCGGTGTTAGGATTCCACATCATCGCTCCTGGAAAATCCCCGAAGACGGTATCCACAATTTGAACACAAGAATGTGGCAGCGTCGTGGCGTTTAAAATTTCTTCTCCCCAATTTTCAACTGGTCTAGGATGCCGAAACCTTAAGTCACCGAGAGGTTTTTGAGCGTAGGGAATTCCAAACCATGCGTCAACTTTTTTTCCTGTTGCAGCAGTAAGAGTGATGCCCTTGACACGTCCTTTTCGAGTGCGTACAATCAAAGGGTCATTATCATCAGGTCCCATTTGCGGTTCGTCTGCCATTAGAACTTCTTCGGCCCTTTCATGATCAGAATAATATTTTTCTTCTCTCTTCGATGAGGATTCCGCTTCCTCGAACTTAGCGCGTTTAGAGGAAGTTTCATGTTCATCAATGCGAGGTAAGATAGTATCTAATTCTGGATTATAGCGTACAGACTCGCCATGACCTCGGTATGGTTGAGGAGGCGCTGGCGCAGGGAAATGGAGAGGATACTCCGGTGCGTGATGTCGCGCGCGGTGCTCATGCGGATTGGCTAGCGCGCGCGCTGCGAGCGCCGCCAGCGCTGCCAACACCACGCGCATACCGCCGTTACGCCGGCTCCGTTAAGTCAGCACCTAAAATGTATTTAAGTGATAATTAACAAAGTCAACCATATGTTGCTAAATTGTAATAAGTATATTATATTGATTATTATCTCAATCGTTAATATTAATGACGGGTTTATTTTGACATAAAATTGCATTTATTAATTTAGTACTGTGATTGTTATATATATATATATATATGTTATATTTTGACGACTAATAAGAAAAACCTATTTTGTAGATTTAATATTTTTAACATTTCACATTTGAGTTTTAATCCCATAATCTTATTATTTTGGTATTGACGATCTCGGTATGATTACATGTTAATTGACATTTCAATGTTATTATACTTTGTGATTATTGAGAAATAAATGAATCTAATCTAATCTAATGAAACATTGAGAATACATTAAAAAATAATGCGCCCATTCACGGATAAGGTATAGACCTTATAATAATATATGATGAATATAGATTCAACATACGAAATACGGAACAGTGAAATACCTTCCAGTTTTTTAAAATGGATAAAAAGATTATGTTTGAACACATAGGTATTTACTAGATACCTAAACGTTATTGAGTTATGTATGTGTAATTGTAATCTTACCCATTTAATTATTTACTGATGTACTAATCTGAGATATTTTTTTCTGGCATTTATCCAGGAAAGGTCAAAGATAATGCTGCCAAATAGTATCGCATGCCGATGCCAAGAGAAACGCTATCGCATACTATCATCTTAATATTATCGATCGACAGGCTTCTGAGTTCGTTGATGTCTCTTGTGAATATAATCCTCTTTTAAATGATAATACTGAGATGGTGAGAGATGGCACCAACTTATAGGCAAATTAGCAAATGTAGAATTGGTGACCATTCAAATTTCCTTATGCTCATTTTTCTGAAATGCGAATATAAGACCTTTACGACGAAAGACAGAATCGCGATGCAATCTACACCGTGTAAGTGTCGTGTGATAGAGGATCACACAACCTGATATGAAATATCTTTAGATAGTAAAACTACTATTTCATAGTGTTATTTCTCTACAGCTATTATACATATTAGCAGAACTAGTAGTTCTCGCTGTGTTTGACAGCGCACCATCATGCCTCCAATCGTTGTTGTTTGACTCACAAATACACCAATTCATAACTATAATCGTAGATCAATATGGAAAGCCTATTAAAATTGACACAGTGTGGGGTATTGCCAAAAATAAACGTAACGAAATCTTTTCTAGGAATGCCGTGCCGTCTGCCATTTCGGAATCAAATATTTGATCCAAGCTTTCAATGTTAATATTGATAGAAGCAAATCAAATACTGGCTGATATTGCTGTCGTTGGAAAACACACATATCTACTTATTTAGGGAACTAAAATAATTTGACGAAATTTGTAAATCAGCGAATTTCTTAAGCCAATTGACAAATTAATTGAAAGGAATGACTAGCAATTGAAAGAAACAACAACTAATCGTTTAGTTTTATTTTGTAGAGTACCCAGCAATACTACACCGGCTAGGCATATAATAATACCTACATTTGCACTTTTATTTGCACAATAATATCTTTCTCCGCTTGAAATCCTCGACCGCGTTATGCAGACGAGGGAAACAGTCTAAATTAAATTATGCAAATTACGCAGAAAAAGCGGTAATTCAGCATTTAACGAGCTAAATTATTGCATTTCACCACAGACATTTCGTTGTTAGATCTTTATGACTTTAAGGGAATAACCTTAAAAAAATACGCAATAGAGAATATAACAATGAATGAAGTATGTCCCGTGTTCAAAGCAGTTACATGCCAGCTAATCAACCACGTTGCTATATATAGGTACGTCTTTCTTCTTTGTGTTACCAATAACTGACTATACTGAGTATTTTTTGTTAAAATAAGTTGAAACTAACTTAAAAAAATGTTATTCATGAAGTAATTGCCTTCTGACAGTCATTTCTCAAATGAAATATTTAAAAACCATTTAGGTATTCAGATACAAAACGTGAATGAATTAATATCAAAATGACACAACCAATATTTACAATCTTTTAAAGAAAATATCATTAATATTACAAAATAATTGATTTAAATTTAAAGTTATCGTTACTATTCGCATTGTAGGTACCTACTAACCTACAGTGCAAGAAAATCCATAGTGTTTATATAATACCTACACAGTTAAGATGACCATAGTGGTAGAAAAAAAAATATAAATGCTCTCTCTCATCAAAAGAATATAAAACAGTTGTAAGAAATTGCGTTGTGCCTATGCTTAAACTTCGAATCGTCGTCACGATATCGCTAGGTAGCGTGTGCGAAGGTCACACAACTTGCTGCAGATAAGCCAATCATTTGCATTTGAAAAGTAGACGAAAACTTTTATCCATGTTACTGCTGGCTCTTCTGACTGCATTATGACATTTATCCCTCCCCTTTATACGAGCACTACTAAACTTGTACGTATAATATTATGTCGATAAAACCAAACGACACAGCCAATATATTCAACAAATTTTCAAGAGATATATAATTATCAATTGAAGTTTAATCGTTATTAAACTTCAATTGGCTATATTATTATATGTACTTACCGTATTCATAATATTTTATCACGAAATAATGCAATGAATATTTAAAAAATATCGTTTATTAGAATGAAACAACTATATCGTAAAGATCTGTAAAGTTTTCGAAACGTCATCAAATAAAATAAAATATAAGCGAGTCAAATACTTGTTTTATCCAATGTAATATCTGTGCCTATAGAACTTAATTAAGTATTGGGTACGTATTTTAAGAACATTGACGATATGAATTCTTAATTTTTCGATAATTTAGTAAATGTATTTGTATTTTGAAGTGTATGGAGTGTTAATTTAATGTAGATATACTTTTTATGGTACAATTTATTTAATTGAAATCAGAAGGTAAACGATAATTGCAAAATGTTCTGATATTTATTTATTTTTTAACGTAAGACGAATTAGTGTTGTTGTAAATGAGAATAAATATGGATACTGTTGTATTTAAAAGGGTTATGGAACTAAGAAATAATTTTACGTTTTCGTTTGTTGGTATTTGCGTTTTATGGTACCTTGCTTGATAATGCACTACATTTTTACTTATTTAGGTAGAAAATCATTATAATTACTAATACCCATTGTGAAACCTATCAAATGTATCGGTATCAGCGCCTTTACTTATCTTTACTTATATTGATAATATTTTTGTTCTTTAATTCGAGTTCAATGTTAAGTATATTTGTATTCCATTGTAAAGTTTTTTTAACTACACTACGTCTAAATACCATAAACGCTTTAAGGTATCTTATATGTCCGTACCAACACTCGATCTTCTGAAGACCTATCTCTGGTTCTAGTATTGTTCATTTTTGCATACACATACACTCACTCATCTATTAATTATCCCTACTTCCCTACTAATCCCTACTAATATTATAAATGCGAAAGTAACTCTGTCTGTCTGTCTGTCTGTTATGCTTTCACGCTAAAACTACTGGGCCGATTTTAATGAAATTTGGTACAAAGAAAGTCTGGAACCTGAGAAAGAACATAGGCTACTTTTTAACTGACTGCAAAAAAGGAGGAGTTCTACGCGGACGAAGTCGCGGGCAGAAGCTAGTAGTAGAATAAAAACGTATTCTATATATTAGTAGAATTTTTAGTCAAAAATTATATTAAAGCTTCACAAATGTTTATTTAGTAAAATTCGGAAAGTCTATTATTTTATTTTTTGACTTAATCATGTAGACACTTCTCGGCCCCACATAGAGTCTATAAAGTCCTAGCACGCCTTCCCTCGTGCCAACACATACAAATGACCTAATTATATTTTCCTCAGTACTTTTTTTACCCTGGTCGTGGTGTTACAGCAACATACATGTCGCGATAACTTCCGAAAATACAACATATCACACTAATTAATTTCACTGTATCTGTGAGGTTATACTTATCGGTTAATAAGGTATTATTTTTTTCAATATAATTACATGTGTCCAATGCCGTGGCATTAAAATAGCTAACCTATTTAGTCTTAGGACTTGTTTTTTTTTTAAATGTACCTAATTATTAATTTTATCAACGGTTCAGTTTATAGAAAAAGGTAAGTAAAGCGCGATCGCAAATTGTTATGAATTGTGCCTTTGTTAATGCAGCTAATATCTTTATGCTTGTATAGGTACGTATTAAACCTATACAGTTACCTAAGCGCCGACAATGTACCGCCAGGTGGTCGCCGCAGTTAGTCGCAAAGTTTTCTATAATTACAAACAACCGCTATACACACCTGCTTTAACTAAGAAACGAATTTCCAACATATTAGTGAACCTATTATTCAGCACGTTACAAATGATTAGGTTGCTGCGGAAGATAAGTTCATATGATTATGAGCGGGGCAAGGGCATTTAGAAAGACACGCAGCAAAGAAATTGAAAGAACGAAACGAAAACTAAATTGTATGAAATTGACTTGATGCTTACGCTAACGACATATCACGGTTCGTCGGCTTATATATCATGTACCCATATAGTTAGAATAGCTATAGGTACGTATTGTCTTTGTAGTCCCATGACCAAACAATAAATCTCTCATAGGACTTGATATCTTGGTATAACGCTGCAGTTCTGGGTAATCTATTTACTTTAGCAATCAAATTTAATTAATTAGATTAATAAGTGGATAGAAAACAAAGCACTTTTACCTGGGACTATCTCCGGAATGCCATGGCCACAGCTGGATGTGCATGCGCGGTAAGAATGTGCACTATTTCACATTCTATATGCAGACAATCTGAAAATAAATAATTTATTTTTTTCTGATTGTCTTATACACTCAATAGAATTATGTCAATGTAATGTTTAAGTATAAGAACAGAGACTAGGTTATTTATATTCGACGGATCCAAAGGCAAGGTAAATACTGTAAATCACCAAAGACGCACACTGAAGATGTTATTCTTTTTTAAAGATAGTAATACTATTCTATGGAAACTTTTCTATCATAAAAACAATATGCTTTCCATGGGCAAGGCAGCCTTTCATGCTGTTTAGGCATTAGTGACTTAAAACACCCGTCACACACTCGAATACGGAGCGCTTACAAATGCTTTCTTTTGTGGACTGAAATGCGAGCGAAAGTTCATCGAGCTAAAAACATGAAAGGGTAGTACACAGCAGTGATGTAGTCTATTGTACAAGCAAATATTTATGTTATATGGAAAATTTGGTCATTTCACATTTTTTTAGGTTAATACTAATTCACTTCTATTTGATGTAATAGGCTTTTTATTTATTTTAATCTTATTAATATTTTAATAAAATATTTGAACCTCCGCTCTCATTAGACCCATTTAGCGAGCACACTCCCGAATTTGGAAAAAGATCGTCTGTATTTTATAAACCCTAACCAATAGCTCATATGTAGTATTTTTAATGAATCCATTAGTTAAACCAAAGGCGTGCATTACACACTTACGCCCCTCCCCCCCCCCCCCACTACACGCGCCTGAGTTGGACTATTCAAATAATTAGGTATATTGTGCACAAGTTAACATGCGTACACTAAAATCCGTGAACGCGTGAAAAAGTATCGATATTGCTCTAACACGTAAGGTTACGCGCAACCCTATTGGCTAGTCGGCTAGTGTTTAACTGTGCCTATAGTGGAGTGCCGTAAAGCATAAAAATTGCAAAACCTCAGAATCCATAAAATAATGGCTTAAATTATAAGGTAAAAAAAAATTACCTATCTCGATTATTTTTGTGTAGCCATAAATCCAAAATGATGAAGGAGCTTAGCCTGAAAATACCTTTTCGTGAGAATTACCAAGTTAGTTCACAAGGATATTTGCTTAAACCTAGGTAGGAAAGTTTGCCTTCTCCAAATGTATGCACTAAAGTAATTAGATGTAGCAAACCACTATATAAATAATATTTAATATGTAGCCAAATGTAATTATTATTCTGTATAATTGAAACGTATAAAGTACCTACTTACTAGAAAAGCGACAATAAGCTTATTTTGCTATTATGAATCTAGCTGATTTAGAAACAATGTAACTAGTATCGTAGATTTGAAAAAATAATGGTTTTTGCTCTCTTTTTGGTTAGCGGTGCATTTCAAATTTGTAAGAGAAAACGAGGAAAAAGGTTGCTTAAATAAAACACATGTTCTTACATACCAGGCGTTACGGCGAAGTAAAAACGATGACCGCCATGAATTATTTAAAGAGATTATGTGCTACTCTTTACGAACCTAACAATAACACTATAAAAAACGTATAAAGAAAAAGGGTAGATACTATAAGCGAAGGCCTTGAATCCTATCTTTTCTAAATATTTATATAAAAAAGGAGCCGAGCTACAATTGATTAATTCATAAAAATTCTACGAAATAGAATATAGGTAGGTAATAGCTTATATTTATATTCTTTAGTTTAAAAGCGATTGACAAAATTAAATAAGTTTCAAAAGGCTCGTTTGCACACCGTGGAACTAACGATATCGGTAATTTGGTTTTAAGATAAGAACAAAATCTTCGTTAATTAGAACCAAAAGGATGTCTTAAAGAAAAAATCTTATTTCTTGTACGGTGTGTCTTATTATGTGCCGAGATTACAAAGTTCTTATTTTTAAAAACTTTAAATAAAAAGAATGAAGACTAGCGCAAAACCTTGCTGTATGTTTTTTTTCACTTAAGTGCAATTTGTCCGGGGAACCTCGTTGAGTACTCTCGGCGGTGAAACTAAACTGAATTTGTAGTTTTGCTAGCGAATAAACAGAGGTAAATTTGTCTTTACTACCGACCTTAAAGGTAGTTACGGAACGGTCCACTATATGATTAACGACTCCATAACCATTCACATAAAACTATAATAAGATGAACACAATACTACATTCAATATAGTGGTAGTTAATCGGCCCTCTCGATTTCAATTATGTCGTATAAATAAATATGTCAGATATCGATTTATTAATTTCATCTAAAATCGTACACTATATTAGGTTAGTACATGTTTATTTAATTTATATAACAAAAAACACATAAAAATATATAACAACAAAATATGCAACCTAAAACAGTTTAAATATTTTAAAATATACTAATTAGAAGATATATGCATAACTTATTATAAGATATGTATCAATTTATTTCTTACAGTGCATTATCATTTTAACAAACAATCAAATAGTAGGTACCTACTACCTATGAGACATTGAAGACTCACTAAAAGGCATTTCTACCTAGCGGCCGGACTCAAGTTCGCAACCTTGGGACTCTCCTAAGGTCAAGGACGAAGCTGTTTTCATACCTCACCAGCCATCAAGGACGCACTGATATCCCTTTGTTTCAAATAATACTGGCTACACAAACTCGATTAACGTTGTGATTGCACTTCAAATGAAACACACCAAATATGTAATAAATAGACAAATTAGTATTAGTTTCCTTTTTCAGTGTTTATGAAGTACTTAGTTTTTATTTAAATTTTAATATTCGTACTCATTAAGAAAAATATTAAAATCAATGGTTGTTTTACGATCAAACCTTTCGGTAAAAATGTTGGTAGGCACTTTACGTACGAGCCAATAATGAGTACTTGAGCTGTTTTCAAGCACTTAAGCACTTTCCGTTGGAAGTCGAGCGCAGTCGAGTACTTTTACCGGGTAAATGTTACGCTGGTCCAATAGCACTTTAGACTTTTGTTTTCCTTGGTCAATATCCTATCAAGCCGTAGTCACTTAGGTACCTATTCTCTATTATAGAAACCCGTCAATCAGAAGCTTTTGTTAATGATATTTGCCCAACACATTCAGTATGTGGTATCCTATCATTGCCACATTTTGTTTAACTTCAATGTCTTAACTCGAACGCATTTGACTTAATCTATATTTCGCCTTATTATACTTTGTTTTTTTTAGCCTTGTAGCCACTGTACTTGTATCACTATAGATGTTGTTATATAGGCCTAGTATATTTAGCGTAGGTACCTACTAAATTTAAGAAGTTTGTAGTACATTTTTGTTTATTTATATTTTATATTAGTAATGTCGAATACCGCCATTGCCGCGTCATCAACAGCGGAAGCAGCTCTGACGCATGAACTGTAGACTGCAGCACAGTGTTATGCTGGAAACTTTTAAGCTTAATTAGCTACAAAGCAAATTACGTACGTGTCTTATAATGTTCAATGTAGAAACATTCAATTTGATTTCATTTTATTTATAAAAGAGGTCAAATACAGTTTCAACAGATAAAAGTAAAATATTCAACATTTGTTTTAGTCTTGTTACACAGAACAGAATAAGTAAGAACGTTTTACCGCAAGCGCTGACCAAAGTCGACATCTATGTAACTACATCTTTTAGAGAGATAGGGAGGGGAAATAGGGTTAAACAGAACGTTGAAAAAGAAAGAAAAAATACGGACGCGGCCCGTCTTGCGCCGGTTGATCCGGTAGCCAGCCAGCAAAAATTGATAATGTTAACCTGATCTTTACGCCAACTGAATCATACATGTATTATACCTACCCACTAAATAGATGCTCGAGTTTATTATACCGTCTCCCCATATTAAAATTGGGTCACGTTGCAAGGTTTAAAAAAGACCAGGAAATGCCGTAATTTATATTCTGGTTACCGATATCACTATAGATGTTTGAATTCCTTAAATATTAAAACTATTCTAGGTATATAAAACGCAAATAACAAAAACTTGGTGGGTGCTGAAGTTACAGCAAGCTGTCTAATGAAAAGTGATCGACTTCTTGGTAAAATAGGTTTTAAGATTATAATTCATTATCAACGTAAATACTAACTTGTACCTACAGTCTAATATAAATAATGTTGTTTTACATATTTACAAACAAATAATATTAATATTAGGCAAACCACAAGATCATATGCTCATTGGGTCCCATCGCGCTGTGCACTATTGCCCTAGATTAATCATATAGCTCTGTGGCCCCGTGTTTTCCGGCAGACCGGCACGGCCACCCTGACGACGGAAATTGTCCAATATGTGGACATACGACAAGTGTGGTTACAACGTTTCACGTAGAGCCTTTTTAATAGAAACAGTCCCTTTAGTTGCATGTACCTATTTACTGAGAAAAATATATGACATTTGGGTTGAAGTTGTGACTGATTGCTGAAATTGTTTTTGTAGATTATCCAATGTTGTCTTAATTTTACTTACAAAAGATAAATAAGTACCTAGATGCATACTATCTAATGTTCCTAGATCAATCAGTTCAAATTGCTGACCTCAGGTTTTCGTGACGAGCTCGCTTAAATACTGACAGCGGAACTAAAAGATAAGGTTGAATTCATTCATGTCGTTTTTACTATCGTTAAAAACGTTATCAAGCTGCAGCTAAAACCTAATTTAGATAGACACTGGCATTAATTATATGCAGAAAAGGATGGATGGATTTTAAAACGTAAATCAGTAAATAAATCTATGTCACGCCCGAAAGATGGCACTATGAAAAGATTTACCAATAGGTATATAAAATATTGAAGCAGTCTTTGTCACTAAATGCTAAGTAAATAAATAAATAATAAAAGAAAAAACCCGGACAAACTATTAGTATTACTTGAAAATAATTCGTAAACTATATGAATAATAGGGTAAGGGATAATATATTTCATACTATAATTATATTTTTCTACTCTTATCTTTGTACAAAAATATCATTATAATTAAAAAATATCAGTCGAATTTCGATTGATAGATCGTAGTTAATATATTTCATACTTTTAGACATTATATATTATTATGACATTTATGACTCCACGACACACACAGTCATCAGATCAGTTCTTTATGATCATGTTTTGCAAAATGATAATATTGATAATTAATGTTCATTGCTGATTACGGGAATAATCTCACTATCATTGGTTATATCATCTATTAAACATTTATATTATTGTCTAAATGATTCAAATACACGATATTTAAATGGCATTATGCATTCCTTACACAAATTCGTTAAGCAATGCAAATCCAGTGGCATAGTACGTAATTCACGACCTAATAGACCAAATACTGTGGGTTCGCCATTTGAAATTACCGAAATGAATTCAGAATGAAGCGTAATCGGCACGGCCCCAGTCAGTCGTGGTTAATGCAACATCCGGGTACAAGTGACATTTTTATGGGGCATTCATCTACTGATAAAAGGAGTGGCTGTTAAATCAATATAGCTTATAAAAGACAAATGATATTAAAATAAAGGCATTACTTACTTTGTATATTGTGAAAAGGCTAGAAGTCGTAAAATGCTCGTAAAAGGACACTTACAAAATTTTACCCCGTGAAACATGATTGCTGTTCACGAAGCTAATATCTGTTTCATGCAAATTTTACTTTAGCAGCTTAGATAAAAAGTGTTCAATGCGAATAGGTAGAACGAATTTGATTTAGTAATCCCGAAAAAATGACTGGAAGCTTTTTTCGCCATACTTCCCTTTTAGTGAGGTACTATTTATTTTATCTATACTAATATTATAAAGAGGAAAGGTTTGTTTGTTTGTTTGGATTGAATAAGCCCCTAAACGACTGGACCGATTTGAAAAAATATTTCACTGTTTTGTAAAATATGTACAAAAATGTAGTATAAAAATCTTACTTTATCAGAACTCCAATATAGGGTCAAAACTTAATGACAGACAACCTCACCTATTTTAGCACCGATCCCAAAACAAAGAAAAAATGTAATTTAGTGGACAGGTGGACAAAACATGAAGAACTAAAGCACGAGATTTGAAGACTTTTATTTTCGTTGTTTCCCGAATAAATAAATAGATAAATTGTACTTGTACGTATATACAAAAATAAATCTGTAGGGAGTGCGGAATGAAAACTCTGGTACCTACAATGACATCACAGTTATAATTGGTTCAGGGCACATTACGACAATTTAGAAATGCGTTTCTTATCTAATAATAATATATTGTGGAGCCGTTATTTTACTAGGATGTCTTTCATTTAAATTAGTTATCTAGGTCAAGGCTAGTTGAATCGCGCTTACCCGCAATTTTAATCGAGCAAAACTAATTACATCATAACCACTATTCGAGATTGCAACCGCCATATTTAAATTAGTTGCCACGATAATGAACTTAGATTTTAATTGTACATTATTATAAATTAATAGAACTAAGAAATAGTCTAAGATACGAACTAAAAACTATCTTTTCTCCATCTATTGATATCTAATTAAATATATTAAAAATATAACATTACTTACAGCTACAAAATTTCAACCCATCCACTATTTGAAAATATTGAAAATGATAAACACACTTTTGTTTAATCTTGTACATACAGAACCTACGCTTAACTTAAGAATTTTGAGTATCCCTTTCTGACTTGTAGGTATTGAATACACCCAAATACGAGAAGAATGATCCATAGAGTAGTGATCGATAAAAGCCTTAACAACTTTAACCCTAGAATACATACCATTAAAAAATGTACTAATAAGAATCCGCACCATACGAGGGCGCCATACGACGAAGATCTTTAAGCAAAGTATCATCCCTCTTACATTACCGTATGTACTCTAACAAGGTGCCTATATAATAATAACAACAAATGCTAGTTATACTAATCTGGGCTGTTAACTATGTAAAAAGTTATAAATAAAAGAATATGATCTAAAAATACAATTAGTACCTGGATACTAATTGGTAACAATTATTTATTAGAACTGGCAGCTCAAAATCAATTTAGCACAACAAAATTTGCCCTCGAGAAAAGTTTAGTGATTACGAATTTCTTACTTCCTTCAATTCGATCCTGATAAACACATCCTTACCAGGTCATAGATACGCTGAAAACCTAGTCACCTCTGGAATTCACTGGATGTGAGCGGCCCAGGATTGGCCTTCGTGGATGTCCTTAGGGTAGACCCAAGTACTGCTGTAACACCTTCTATTCTCTCTGTATTTTGTACCTCTGTGTCTTTTTACAATTTTTACTTGCCATCTTTTCTCGCCCTCGTCGTGGTGTCTATCTTGCGCGAGAACTGCGATCTCTGCACTACATGTTCTGTTGTTCAAGATGGAGATTATTTTCATTCGCACTGATGGTCGTATTTTATTGATTTCCTTTGAAATTATCACAATGTATTTTAGTAAGCAGTACATATTTTCATACAGATATTTTTACAATAGGGGTATGCAGAGACGATATCCTTCCATTTTGCAAGATAACTTTTCGCCCTAAACACCGTAGAAGCATACAAAGTCCAACGTCTTTTCTTAACCACATCAAATTATAACATATTTTTTATAACTATGACCGGAAATTCTATCAATCCATTGCTTGATATCATTTTTAGCCGATGCGTTCCTAAATATTTTTTAAATTCCTTTTTTTAATCATTTATGTTCTTTATTTATAGCCCACTCGATCATATATTATCACCACTAGTAGTAAGCCATCGTGGAAGACTTCCCTAGACCCTTGATAAAATTCTAATTTAATTACTAGTTTCTTAGTAACAGATCTAATTGTGACACATTCCATCTGGTACGGTAGGTACGTACATTTCATCTTAAAGGAAGATATCGCCGTTGTGTTATTCTGTCCTTGACAACTAATGGAGACGAGGACTTCTATATTGTCTTGATAGCTCATCAGTTTTAGCGAACATGGTTTGTGTCAATCTCGGTATAATCGACGCTAAGAACAATCGTGAAGAGAAGTGTTGAAGCCCGGCGATTAGTTATATGTGTCAGTGGTGTACGCGATTGTATCGCGGTAGACGCCTCGTGTGTACCGCAGTGCGACGGGCTGCGTCATGCGCCGCCGGGGTTCCGCTAACGTTACCCTACATTTTGGCAAGTCTTGTTAAGTTTTGTAGTAGGCGCTACGTGCACCTCCATTATTAATGCTTTTACCCTTAAATTTTATGGCAACATTGTTGTTTTCTGTCTCCAGTTGCAACAACGTCGTATTCGAAGTCTGCGAACTTCCACGCGAACACGCTAATTTTATTGCATATACTATCTGTATGTCTTTAACTTAAATACCCATTTGATTTTTTAATATACCTACTGATATCTGTAAACGTATCTGTGGACGATTTTTACGTCTGAAGTGTTCACTTTATTTTTAAACGATAGTTTTTAAATACTTGTTGTATCTATAGACTTATATTCATTTAAGTTTTATATAATATAAGTTCTAATTTCTAAAAGGTCCTTATGGATACTATCAAATCGTAAATTAGGAAATGAAGGAACTCCTCAACGGACAACATCACGAGTGTTATGATTGACACTACAACCAACTGCACTCCATGTATTAAGGTCTGATGATGTTCATTAGAAATAATTCACCGGCAGCTGATAGCTTGTTATAGACAAGAAGCGTGTTTGGAAAAACTACTGGTGCGAAGCTTTATATGTATTGCTGCGTTTTCCACCCCTATACCATTTGACGTACTGTGCTAGATTTAATTTAATTAACCCCTGGTATAAACAATACATGGGTAAACCCGAAATGTCAATAAATCAGTGATCTATTTCACTAATTCATTAATATTTCTCTACTGTTTACTATAACTCTAGAACTTATAATTAAGGAATGCATGCTCGGCTAGCACTTTATGTATGTTATTATTGTTATCTCTAAAAGCAGGTCTATAATTTCGCAATAGGTACTTATTTTATATTTAACCCAGTAAAAGGCTTCTGAAGTTAAGGAAATGTCCCTAACCCTAAAGGCCTTTTTCTCATAAAATACTTTTGCACACAAAACTATATTCCTTATTAGTTTACTGTGGAACCCTAAAAACGCTATTCGGTTGCAACACTTTATATATATATATATATATATATATATATACTTTGCTTTACGATTTTTTTTTGTTGAAAAATTGAGAAAGTTTGTAGTTTTAACCAAACTATATGTGCGAACCTGCGAACAGGTATTATTTAACAAGTGAGTAATTAATTTACTGTGGCCCGGTTTTTTTATGTATATATAAGCAACGATCGGAAAGGCTCTTAATACACTTGTTTAGAAAATTTCTATTAAACCTACAATATTTTTTATTATTTAAAATTAGTATTTCTTATATACCTAATGTAGATTATTTTCTCAAGACCTGACAGACAGACTGTCCCCATTTGGCCCCGCTTATACACTGATACAGCTGGTATTATATTATTGTTATATTATACAGTAATATATGTATGTATTATATACCACCATTATATAATAATAATTATAATCACGTTGATCAATTCAGGTCGTTAGTAAGATAAACTTTGAAGTGGTATTTTTTGTAAGAATTATGTTGTAGTTATCTACTTACTTACTTAGATAAAATGTTACACAAAGTCAAGCAGCCAGTTTACTGACTTATATCAAATCAAAGCATTTAATTAATATTAATCGATTTTGTCTAATACCTGATGCATGAAGCATCTTTTAATCCTTCTGATAATTTCAATCTCAAAGTACCTACTTATAGTCATTTACGTGATGGAAACTGGAGGGCGCAACTGGTAGACCTTAAAATGGAAATATGTATTAAATAAATATTACAGCCAGGTACCTACCTACTGTATTAAATACAGAACAGACATTATTAAAAAATCATCCTAGTAGGTGTAACATTGATTTCACTATTTTAAACGAGGTGAAAGCGACCACGAGTCTTTTGAGATTCATTAATTTTCAAGTCCGACTCTGAGAGTACCAATAAAAATGCTTTCACTGGCTTGATGATTCGAAATTTATAATTTTATATATAAAAATCTCCGCTACACGAGATTTTTGGTTGCCAAAGTCCACCGAAACTGCTGATGTGATTTTTATGAAATTTTGCGTGCATATCTGGTAGGCCTGTAAATCGGCCAACATCTATTTTTCATATCTCTAAAATTTAGAAATTGGTGGACAACCCTTAACAATTAGACTGTCCACCAATTTTATTTATTTTTTATGATTGAAATTTAATTTACATGTAGTTCCAAATTTTTATAATTAAAATACATGTAGTTCCAAATTTTTGCCCTAATACGATCGATCTCCGAATGGTGGTACAAGGTTCGTCGGGTCAGCTAGTACATAATCGTCGGAAAAATTAATAAATTGGAAACTTTGTAAAATTGTTTTTCATGCAAACGTTTAAGAGGACAATACAATAGCTTACCTCAATTAGACTGTGATGAACTCAGTTTGCTACGACAAGAAAAATCCACTTTTCAAAATAAATATATTAATAAATTATCTAATTATAAAGTGGTTTAACTCTTACTGAAGCCCCTTTCGTCAGATATTATTCTATCTACAGAACACAATAATCGATTGTCCGTAGACAAGGCATAAGCAGGTAGGCATGGCCTTATTTATTGTCTGGTAACCGACATTAAAATGAAACATCCATAAATCTAATCCATAGTAAATTAAAGATTATCAGCCTGATAACACGGACAAATGACGTATGGCAACAACTCACGAAATCTAAAGGTCAATTATTAAGTTGGGATTTCTATGTTAATGGCTATCCTTTTATTAACTTGGTGTAAAGTAAATTATGCAAAAAATAAAGATTGATAGATAAAACGATTATTTCATAACAACAAAAAACAAATAGTTTTGTAGTAATAGATTAGAACAGGAAAACGTACTATTATATCCATTTTACAGTGTTTAACCTGGACTCTGCATTCGCTTAAACATAATATATGGGAGTAACATATGAAATCTTCTGCACGTGAGACAATCTTGAACTTGGCCACTTTTTTATGTATTGTCTTACCAAAACGGCTAAGCAACAAAACAAAAATGCAGATGAAACATATACTCTTCATATATGAAATATGTGTGAAAGACAAACATAAAACGTAGGGGTGTCCCGAGTCAATAACAATTTCGAACGTATGAAATTGAGCTACAGCTGACGAAGGTCACTCGTTTTAAAAGTTTGCTGAAAAAGATAGTGACCAATTTGTTAGTCCAACCACGTTGCGACAACAACAAATATTTGCTTACAAATTGTTGAAATATTTTAAAAAGAAAACCATTTTTTTAGTTTCCGTTATAAATTGTAAATACATGTGTTTTCACCCGTACCTACTTTTAAACTTTAATAAAATAAAACATTGTTGCATCAATTTGAAACAATATATTTAAATATTATTTAAAATGTATATGATAAGGAATTATGTTATACCTACGTTCTGATTTTACGGAATTTGCTACGTAACCATAGTTCTCGTATACGAAACACAGTCCCTTTTGACCAACTTTTTTGATTTAAGCTTTTGAGGTTATGAAGTGCAAAGTAAGAGACGTAGTTCATGGTTAATATTATATTAGTACCTACCTACAATTCTCGTATTTCAGTATTTTTTGTGACCTTGATCGTTTCATAAGATAGTACACCCACCTATAATTATTTTCTAGTTTATTATAGGTAGTTGTTAATTAAGTGGCTACGCGCGGAGAGAAAACTTACCCAATTTTATTTGAAAAGCAAGTGAACGTTGAAATTGTCGTTAAGTATTTCCACTGATATCTAACGTTGGAATTGGCCCGCTATGAGTATATTAATATTAGACAGGTACCGCTTAGTATTCAGACCATATTATTTTCACGATGTAACTGAGCTATGAAAAAATTGGATGGAAAGTTAAGTTTCAGCCGTTTTACGATAAACAGTACTCCGCTCCCGAGAAGGTATTGTATCAGTACGGGAATTCAATATACAAAGAAAATCTTGCTGTGTTAAAAGTATTTAAGATTAGACGATATTTTTGAAAATTAAAATTTTAGGGGCATATTCGAAACATTAAGGATTTCATTTGGTGTACGCAGAAAAAAGGATAAGCAGTGCATTTCAGACACCTGTCAATCAAACTCAAAAACCCAGAACGAAACTCCAATTTTGGGCGCCCATATAAGTTTTATAAAAAAATTTATCACTTTTATGCATATGAAGTCAGAAATTTAAAATAATAATTTTATAACGCTGTATTCCATATTAAAAATGGAAATTGTAGGAAAAAAGTAAATCGCAAATATTGGTTATTGGTAAATTCCGTTTCTTAACTATACTTAAGTAACGAAAAATAGTCAAATGAATCTAATGTATACAAAAAAGTATAAACTAAATCTAAGTCGGAATACTATTTCTTTTTACTGCAGCAGAACGCGAGACTGGAAATTCATAATCGTTACAACGAGCAGGTATAGTCGGGACCACATTGAGCTAGTAGTAGCTGTATTTTACTTAAGTTTCTCTTTTCATCGATCTACATAGAATCTTTGTCATAATGCAGTGTCATTAGAAACAAAAAATCGTTTCTAACTAGTTTTGAAGCGAGGTATTGCTCATCTATCGACCTGAGGTTTAGCTTATTATTGTTTAAGATAAGAAGGTAGTTAGATATATTTAAAAAATAGTAAGCTAAAAAAAATTCACCAACCTTTCTCAATAAACAGTAAAATTCATAGTGTTACTCTACACGGAAGTAACTTATTAACTTAAGTAAAAATAACGTAACATTTATCTAATCAAGGAAATACTTTTTTTAATAGAAATTATAAATGATACATTAAATGATTAACTTTCACAACATGATGGTGATTCAGAAAAGTGAGAGCAAATGCCATTTTATAAGTGATATAGCCTAAAAATGTAATGGTCGATTACTACCTAGTTAATGAAGCGTAAATAAATATCATTTGGTGTATCTGCAACATTATTTGCAAGTTCTGAAATAAGACTGAATATATGATATTAAATTTATTTTCAAACATGATACAACGGAACTGTTTTATTTAAGGCCCGTATAAATAGACATTTTGTCTGGAGCCTTGCTGTAATGTAAAATATATATTTATGTAAGTATATATATCATAATTTTGAAATAAATACGAGGACGGACTTCACTGATTTGCAATCAATACATACATTCGTTATAATTTTTTGACGTTATGCAGTCTGGCTAGAGAACGGGTGAGGTGATCGACTTCTAACGAGATCGTGGGGAACCCCTCGTTGTGTTTTACTGGCTGTAACTAGGTATGTTCAAGCAGGCGAGACAAGTGATCAATCAATCCCTTTACAAATGTATTCCGAGAAGAATAAGTATTACATTTTAGATTTGCGAATTATTTGTTTATCACAGTTATTTGTTCATAACAGAATTCTATAGTGTACACACGAAGATATTACAATATTTTCCCATATCTAGAATATTTGTAAATAATATTTGCACTAAATTTATATTTCGATTTTATTATGGATTGTGTGTTCATTCACATACACAATCCGTCACACATAATGAATTCGAGGTTCCAATTATGCTACATTAAGGTACCTGTAAAGGAAAAATATTACACTAGTAGGTACCCTTGGATATATTGGGTGCGTTACCTTGATGTTAAGACGTGCAATATCTGGATATTAAGAATGCTATAGTTAGGTGAAGCTTCTAAGCTGCATTTTTTTTTTATATCGAGGTAATTTTTGTTACACTTACCCTAAAGAATGACCTCAATACTTATATTTACGCATAATTACGTGATGTCATCAAATCCTGAAACTCTTTCATGCGTACTTTATTGCATCGACCACTTAAAATTGACGCGTACGTAATCAGCTGAAAAATGGTCGGTTGTAAAATACAACACGAGGCTTTTGTAGCGTCGAGGGTTCAAGGCAAAGCCATTTATACGTTAATACTATGTTGACATAATATTTATTCACATCATTTCCTCAGCAAAATATCTACAGCTTGAAATTAAATTGAACTATATTTATTAAAGCCTTCAGAGCACAATAGAAACGTATAACTTGAACTAGCGCTGCTTTTAACAATGGTACTTAGGTATATTGCGATGAGTCTCTGGGTATATTATGTCACTTCAGTTAACATCACAATATGATGTCGTGGCAAATTATTTTACATGGCTCGGCAATATATTTTCTAGTACTGTTGCCAAGCAGTCTCATATGCTGCTTATTTTATTTATTTGAATGTTGAATGTGATTAACTGACCCATAGATAAAGGATATACTTACGAGACGAGTTCATTCTGGATCTTTATCGGTAGTCGATTGAATTATTCCTAATAACATCAGAGACTAGCCGTCCGAACTAATTTAAACTTTTTGTTACGAATTTATAAAATATAGAATTATCATTTTAATAATTGAAAAGTGGTCGTCCGCCGTACCGTGATTAGAAAAGTTTTGTTTATATCAGACGTCTCTCCAAGTTGTAAATAGGGAGTGTGTATTCTACTAATCCGTCCTATATACTTTTAATATATGATATATCCTCATTTAAAATTGAATGTTAGGATTTTTTAATATTTGTTAATTATTCACACAAAAAGACAGCTTTACTTTAAATTTTACCTTTATAATGGCCAGGAGTTAGACTAAACTAAATTCTACGGGAAAATATTTTTGGGATTATTCAAATAACCAAATATTAGTTATTCCACGCGGGCGGGGTACAGGCACCAAGTTACTAGTAGTTAGGTAGGTGTTGTTTCTTACCCATTCAATTATTCCATTAAAGAATTAAACGCGTTGAATGCAAAATAATGGAGTGTTACATTATTACCTTACCCTTATTGTGTCTTTATGAACAGCTGTTTATAATGCCTAGCTGTGTGACCTCACACTTCAAGGTCTTGCAGAAGAAAGCCTGATAGTAATGAGTATGATCGCTAGTATCGTTATTGCTGTTAAGTATAATTTTACAATTAACTTCACTCAGCAGACTACTTGTCATTGTTCCAGCGGTAAGGTTTGTGAATTTATTATCAAACATTTGTGGTTAAGTAGAGGTCTTATTAATCTTAAAATATTTTTTTTGTGATCTAAGGTATTACTCGTATGAGGAGGCACCAAGTTACTAGTAGTATTACTCGTATAAGGAGGAAACCAATTTCCGGTCTAGAAATATTTTCCTAGCTATAGGCTTTTTTAGAAGGTAGGGCAGGTAAGCGTTTTAAATGAGCTAATAATAAATTGACGTGACAAATACATATTTATTGGAATGAAACAACTATTAACGGATTTAACTCGCGTATTTTAATTTTATTTTATTAGCAGACGTTTCGGATTCTTTACAGTTTCCATAATTTGTTTCTTTAGCGTTAGACTATTGTCAGCTCAGTCGTGCTACGATTATGGAAACTGTAAAGAATCCGAAACGTCAGCTAATAAAATAAAATAAAAATACGCGAGTTAGATCCGTTAATAGTTGTTTCATTCCAATGTGTACTAACCGCGAAGGCATCAGAAATTATTAAATACATATTTACTTCAAAAAAAGGATTGTGGTTATTACATTTTTTTTTATTTAGTTACATAGGTAACCAATCCAACCGAACCACAGAGTAAGGTGAGTTTTATTTTAAATGAATAAATATTGTAAGTATATTCATTATTCATTAATTATTTCTCATAAGCTTCAATATTCGATGTACACGATTTGAATAAACCGTATATTTTAATCAAATCGAACGTAATAAGAATGATATCTAACAAAACCTGTGAACTATATCGTATGGGTCCTGCCAGGTCGAAGCTTACAAACAATTACTTATATCGCGACAAGCATACATAATGCTTCTTCCCTCGAGTTTTTCTTATAGTCACGACGCTGTGCGACATGACGCGACTGACGGCGCGACGCGGCGCTACATGACGCTACAGGCGTAACGCCGCGACACGACGCGACATGTAGCAACACGACGCGACATGTAGCGACACGACGCGACATGTAGCGACACGTAGCGGTACGCCGCGACACGTAGCGGTACGCCGCGACACGTAGCGGCCCGTCGCGGCCCGGGGCAACCATATATATACGCGCGTTGCCACCGGCTGCCCGGGTACTTCCGTTTCGCATTCTATCACTCACAGCCATACAATTTCAGTCCGTCTTTACTGAACTTTTCTTAAAGTATACCTAAATCATACAATCGTAGGTCATTCTACGATCTGGCGTGATTATATCATCAAGCGCAATTTTATTTACGTGCGTAATATTACGATGTTAATAGTTTTTATTAAAATTTTAATGCGGTCGGCACAACTTAAAAACCAAATTGCAGCGGCAAGCATTTCATAAAAGATAATTGCCCTAAAATACACGCAGCTCCATAAAAAATCTGTGCGTACGTGATTGAAAGAAAGAAAATTAGACAGAGCTTTGGAACAATGGCCTACGCCGCTACGCCGAATCCGTAGCACTAGAATTTAGATAGCATTAGGAATACACGTTTCTCCCTAACGTCAATAAATATTATGCTTATCTGAAAACAAATCTCGATTCGTGTCTTCTAGATACATAATTAACAATTCCATTTTCGCTATCGACAAAGACTGAGGTTAAGACGCAAGGGAATGTTGAATAAGAAAATTAGGATCGCATCGCTTTTAAATTTGAAAAAAGAACCAACCTTATATCGATGTCTCGTTCTCTCGGATTGAAGGTCGGAGTGTCAGTTTGTAGTAGAGAGGACACTCGCGATCGTGGGCGGCTGCAGCTGGCGACGGCTGACTGAGACTGACTGGGCCCGGCCGGGAGCCCCGCCGCCCTTGCCCCGCATCTCTCACCCGCGCCCTAGCGGATAAACAACGTGCATTGTGGGCCCGATCTGTGGACCTACTCCACACCGTACACACCTCTACACCCCCGCCTACACCTTCAAATTGACACACATACATCCCAATTCCAATTCCTCCCTCTTGGCAAAAAATATAGTCACCCAGCAGTGTATGTTCCTCTTAGCGATAGAAAGCATTTATTAAGAAAACGGAGAGATTTCATTATAAGTAGGTATGGATTGTGATCTGAAAGTAACATAGAATAATATATTTTGATTTGCTTTATATTTATCTCTATACTTACAATCCGATGTGAGTGCATTAAAGTGAAGTCAGAGGATTTTAGTTAATTCCCATTTAATCTAGAATTAAAACTCTAGGTTAAATGGGTAATATTATAAAGATTAGGTATTTTTTTTGATTTCATGTCTTTATTGAGCTATATTGTCACTGCTTCATATATGCCGTATATTTCGACATTATCCTCCTGTTATCTGCTAAAGACCTACTAATCACTAAAGTAAAACGCTATTGGCCTGTGAAATAGTCTTTACCTAAATCAGTCAAGGATGCTTATTTAAACATTTACGTAAACAAGGCTGTGGTAAAAAATATACGGAATACTCTAGGTCACGAAAGCTCCTAAACAGAATATAAAGAAGCAGATACACTGGCATGATAATACGTGTACCTACGGTCGGTCTGTTCGAGGTCAGTGCTGGCACGCCAGTAGTTAATCGTATATATGTATATACACAGTGCTTATGCTTTTCGAAATGTTTCCTTTAAAGTTAGAAATGTACCTATATAGACATTATGCGATACCAGTGCGTCGATGGCCAAGTACAAATGACGACCTGATGTCCAATGAAATTTAGGTAATCAAATTTAGACTTAGATTATCGATGCGTTACATAACTCAAAATTGGTAGTTTTTCTTTTTGCAGCAAACCAATTCTAATCGGTTTCAAACTGATTGCCTTTCATAAATAGGCCACTTCATAAGGCCACCTTTTCCACCTATTTGTTTAATCCTTGACGAACGGATTTATATTTAAAACAGCATAAATGGGATCTTATTTGCATCCCTTTATCGACAAATATTTAAAAATTTCAACCTGTACGTTCCATTATAGCCGGCATTACGGCAAGATGCGGCCGGGGGCGCCCAATACGCAAAAGTCGCATTTATCCTTCAATTGGAGCGGT